>OY660879.1:15157500-16357500 GCA_962446985.1 Xyrichtys novacula | reverse complement strand
GAGAACTCCTCTGGGCTTTGTCCCAATTCCAGCTGACCTTTTGAATCCCAACTTTATTGTACGTGGATGCAGTTCTATCAATTTGTCGGATGTTTGTGATGCAGGTATTGACTTGTGTTGCATTGCATTGATTAGAATCAAAAGAAAGGATAGATAGGGAATGATATGGGATAAAATCAAGAGTAAGCAGACTTAAAACGAGACAAATATGGATGAAACAAAGTGCTTATTCTGATCATTCCTTATTTCAAACAACAAGACAATAGATCTTACAGATTACCAGAGAAAATCACAGGCGCTTTGCTGCAAGTACAGGGGACAAATTATTCCTACTGGATCTTGTTGTGCTAGAGAATCCAATAACCTCTATGAAGGGTCATATGTTCAATAGCATCCTAAAAGGACTGGGGAGCCAGTCGACCATTCCTGGAGGGAAGATGAAGAAGACGTAAATCAAGGCGACTCTGGGTTCATATGGATCGAGTTATTCCCAGCAGGATCAGAGCAAGGCCACAAGAATGCCCTGTACACAGCAGCTGCAGAATATCCTCACACATACATGGCCTACATACCGCAAAGGTAAGGTGCATATTTGGGAACATTTAGGCATTTAAGGTTTGGCTATAAACAGACTGTTTGTATCTCACAAGGGCAAAAAAAAGCAAGTCTGTTTTTTTCCCAGCTGCAGAAAATGACCAATACTCTGTTTTGGAGCAAAAACTCATTTCAAGACTCTCCTAATCTCTGCCTCTCATCTACTACTCCCCCCACACACTCTCAGCTGCTCAGCCACAACAGCATGAACACCTTGTGCTCGAGCCAAAATAGTAAACCCCGAAAATCTTCCGACTCTACAGCCTTTCGAATTATGAATATCGAACAGGTAATGAGCTCTGTCAGTGTTTGCGCCTTAAAACAGTAACTAATTGTTTAATTTGACCTTAAATGTTGCCTCAAAGCCAAGGAATTAGTGTTTCTGTGGTGTTCATGTAAGTGTCTTTCTTTGTTATGTTTAATCAAACAGTTGGAAGAGGATCTGCAGTTTTTCTCCCTCTTCCTCATATTGTTTACCCCTGCGTTTTGATCATATTTTCTTTTTTTAGTCACCCTCCCATTGTGCCAGCTTGCTATCTTTAGGGTGTTGATGTTAGACTGATGCAATGCTTGGCCCTGTTGAGCTTTTTTTCCTCTCTCTCTCTCGCTTTAAACATGTCAGAGCGCAGCAGCCAAATAACGGGGGCTACAATTAGAGCAGTGGGGAAAATGTTCTGTCAAAGTAGGCGTCATTACAGGAAAATCAGCATCTTGACTTAGTTTCTTTTGGAGAGGGGCTTATAAAACCACTTCGCTCTAATGACCTATCCATGCAAAGTGTCTTGAATTGATGACATCCATTTGCCCTTTCCACAACTTGTGATTTGGAAGTCAGTGCCGACTATAGTGTCCTCTGTGGAGTTGCTGTGAAGGCTTACTTTTCCCACGGCATCACAGACTGGAGCTGCATGGAGCGGGCTGCCTGTGCGTCATGGGCCCCCGAAGTCGCTGTTCCTGAGTTAGCAAGACGTCCCCCCGGTGCCTCCCAGGTGTGGCTCCCTCAGCATAATTAAGGTGGGATCTGCCAGGGCTTCTGGGCCAGGGTCATTCATCAACTGGATCACCCGTAAGATTAATGTGCACTTGCTGCAGCGCTCCAATGGATTGCTGCCACTTGCTGAGATCATTAGTGTTGGCCTCCGTATGACTGCAGAGGGCTCCGCTCAGTGGATGGGGAGATTTGCAGCTTTGCATACTAAATGAATAGTCCATCATTGCCTAATTAAGGGATTATTGGAGACACTTGTGTCCAGTACCCTGGACAGTAAACCATAACTGAAGGGCAAACTAGACAGATTAGCTCCACCTGCTTAGTAGCAAAGTGCAAAGTAATGAAACTGCTGACAAAAGTAAGCTCAAAGGAGAACGAGGAGGGAGTGCGTCATTACACACCGTGTAAATCCCAAAGGGACTCCAGTTTAATAACTTGGTTTTTACAGCGTAAGGTGTCCAGATTGCAACATTTCCCTGTTCAAATGAGGTTAGGCTTACGTCGATTCTGCTGACAATCAGGTACTTCTGCATTATTAAAGGCATGCAGAGTTTGAAAGAGGGAATCAGAATGTAGCCACACAGACTACACATTTACTCTACTTTGTACTCAATGTACAAACATTAAAAACAGACCTCATATACCAGAAAGAGTCAAAAAAGACTGCCATCTCTATACCATACAGTGATTGTCTTTGGAGAGCATGGTCCGTGGCAGGTTATTGCAAACTAGACAAATTTCTTATTTTAGTTGATATAGCAGGACAACCAATTTCATCCAAATTTTTTTTTAAAGAAGTAATCATATTACAAAAGACACAAAGGTTTCTTGTACAAGTATCTTTTTATTTCCACATTAATAAGCCCTTTTCCTTGAGTCATTAATATATCCTGTTGTTTCAGTTCATGTTGTTTGGTTCTGGTGTTTTCATTGTTGTTTGGGTTCTTCAGTTTTTTGGTCAGAATTGTGGTTATGGTTTGGACTTTGGCGTTGGGTTTTTCTGTCATTTTGCACATGTTTTTACAGAGACTTCTTTTGTCTCTTGCTTGTTCTGGTGTATATGAATTTCCAGTCATTAAAAGGCCTAAAATAAATGAGTTATTATTATTATATTCATATTATTATTATTGTTGTTGTTGTTATTGTTATTAAAGCCCCTGATTAGAATTTTCATTTTGGGTATATTCAAGACAAATCGACATGTTAAAGCTCCTGTGAGGATTTTTTTTTACATTTCTGAAAAAAACTGAAATTCATATTGATGCCTTATTATGTTGTACAAAAGCAAAGAAGACCATTATTGAAAGGATTAACCATTTCGATATCGTAGTTTTTTAGAGCCAACTAAGCAGCTAAAGACCCTGTTTTTCCAAAACATTTACAATAGATGATTCATTTGATTGTCAAAAGTCAATAAGATAAAAAAATATATATTACTTTGTTTTATATCATTTTTTTTAGGTTTTTAATGAAGACAGGGAAGAGGGGAGCTATAAGTTTTGGCAAAAAAAAAAAAAAATCAAAATTAAAAAATAAATTAAAAAAATAAATCTTATTTTATCTCAAATTTTAAAGACTCAAATATATTATCAACAGTTCCTGCTTTTTGCTAAATTCATTACGAATGGAAAAGTTACTAACAGAAACTTTAAATAGATAGGAACCCCACCAGTATCAAATCACAACAAACTTTGTCTCATGACACTTTCATAGAGTTTGTAATGCGATTTACAAAGCCTCATCATCAATCTTTCAAAAACAAGCACTTGGCAACAGTTGCAGTGAAAGAAATCCTTCTAACAGAGAGAAACCTCAAGCAGAACCAGACCTACCAGTGAGGAAGAAATCCACCACATCCAACAATGTTTTCATTTGGCTGAAGTCATGTTTGTGTCCACCTCGTGAATGTACGGCCAACATTCACTCTCTTTTCACTTTGTTTTTAGTCTCTATAAACTCTCAGGGGGAATATCTGGCTCTTTAGCAGCTAAATGCTCCACTATGTTCGCCATGCAGCCAGTCGTTAACTTTGTGTGTCTGCCATTTGGTGCTAAGCAGGTGGTGTACAGAGAGTTTTAGGAGCCTTGCTGAAATTAGCAGCCTGCTGTGGAAGAAAAGCCTCAAAAGGGATGAAGAGGTAACATTGTGGGACTGACACACAGTAAGCAGAAAATTACGAGCTATTATTTCTGTGTTGCGATGCTAGTCTGTCTGACTAGGGTTGCTGTGAAAACCAATACATTGTTTTGATAAATCGAATTCTGGTGATACATGAACAAAGCGTAGGGCTCATTTTGAAAGCAATGAAAAGAATCTGTGCACATTTTTGTACAGGAAGTGGTATTCAACAATTTTAGGCCCCATTTTTGTCCTTAGCTACAGAAACCCTATGAAACCCATGAATGATCAAGGCTGGTGTAACAAGGGCAAACAAAAAACTTTCTATCAACAGGGAGAAACCTCAAGCAGAATTTACTGGTAGATGATAGATGGACTGAGAGAGGGTACGAAAGAGTAAAAACAAAAGAGGGGGATGAATGGAAAAAGCGAGAGAAAGCGAGAGAGACAGGGCCAATGTAAACATAACAACAGATGATACGGACTTCTAAAGAAAAGCCCATGAGCCCATGGTCTGCTATTTGCAATTTTTCGGGGGAAAAGACCTCATAAATCCAAAATAGATACTTTTAAACCTCTCTCCAGGGCACTTATTTTTAGTTTAAGTTCAGTTTAAGCTTACAAAAAATGTTTTTTAATCCTTATTCCCATTACTTTTAAAGTTTTTCTTAATGATTTCCTTACTTTCTATCCACCTTTTATCCAAAGTTTGCAATCCTGCTGGCTAACGACACAATAGTTGAGATCTGCCTTCAGTTATTTACAGTTGTTGTGAGGTGTGGATCCACTGAGTTTTTTCAGTCAAGCCAGCACTTACACAAGATTTACTTCAAACAAAGTAAACTGCCAAAGACTTTTAAGCATGATCACCACGTCACCAGCCTGGTCCACCTCATAGGGCTTCTGCAGCAAAATGACTGCTTGAAAAACTCAGTATGTTTTCATGCACTGTAAGTCTAGCTACGGTCATAGCTAGATGAGGCAATTTAACTGGACTACTGTCACTGTCATCAGGCAAGACTAATTGGCATTAGCATGTCCGACCTTTGCTTCGGCAAATGGCAACATGCCCCCTTCAAGCTTGTGTCTGTGGCATCCACACCCGGTTGACCAAATGCGCTAACAGGATATATGTTGGACGATGTAAACACTGTCACTTTTACAAAATCTTTTTTTTTTTTTTTTTTGGACAATAGGAAAGTTTCTACACCTTGTCCTAAATTCAGGTCAATACAACATCACATGAGCAGGGGTGAATGTTAAGGTCATGTAAAGCTAGGCATCGTACCAGTGGTGATGTAGCTCACTTGATAGGAAAAAGTTTTCAAAAGCTTGTTATACTATTTTCTACAGTAACTCTTCATAACTGTCTTGGAAGGCTAAAATATAAAAGCTACTGAGGCTTTCTATTATGTTGCAGAATTGAGTTTCTAGCTTGTAAAATGATTTTCCCGTTAACGTTGAATAGGTCGCAAATTAACCAGAGAGGTTGATTTAACCTCCACGGGACCACCAGAAGTAATCAACCATATAATCAACATTACTATGAAATATGTGATGGTGAATGAAATCAAGAGGAGCCTCCACTTGTTGTGCAAACCATTAGACAGTTTCACATTGACAGACGAGGGGAGGGCTGAGCTCTTCTGGCTGTAAGCCTCCCTGTATATGAGGCTTGTTTTTCATTGACTGTGTCAGGAATCAAGAGGGCTAATCCCTCAGAGACTTCAGATGAAAGTTTCAAAAGAAATAATGAAAGGCATACTGCCTGAGGGTGCATATCGGGGTGAACGTACAGCAAGCTGGAGAGAGAACAGCAGCGGCGCACAACAAGCAGCAAAGGAAGAACATAACAGCTTCCCTTGCTGCCACCCCCACCAGTCTAACTATAAATCACATATTCTGTCTCCAAGACATAAACAAATACGCAGCAGAGCACATCAGAAACTTGGCACAGCATGAATACTTATAACATTTTGTAGCTTGTACTTTTAAAATATCTGAATGATCCGTAAAACTGACGAGAGACTTTATAAAAGGGAACAAGAGAACTCTGTTTTTCCCCGATTGGCTGTAAATCAAGATGTCTTTTTACAGAATGGAGAAATCTTCCAATACCAAGCATTTGCATATTTTGTGACTAAGATATATGTAATTACAGGGATGTGCAGAATGTGATGCAAAGCTATTGAACCAGAATTGGCAGCAGCGTTTGGAATGGTCTCTCTGTGTGTGGTTTGTGTGTGTGTGTCTGTGTGTGTTTATTTCCCTGTGCCTGTGTGGGTGCATGGGTGAGTGCCACGTGAAATCTGGCCACATTGTTAGGTAGGTAGATATGAATTTTAGAGAGTCTTGGCTTCACAACTTGGAGAAAAAAAAACTGAACAATTCAAAGAACAGTAACAGGATTTTACCTGGTGAACATTTTTTTTTATAAATCTGTTGCATCATTTGATAAAGAAGGTACAATAAAAATGTAAATATGTTCATCTGGTGGACAGCTACACCTCACTTTATGATACTCTTTCCATTTTAAGGATGGTTACTCCAGGAATAGTAGTCGAGATGTTTCTGTCCTTGAAAGTTCAAAGCTGCTTTGGTGTACAGAGATCATTCTGAGTCAGATGTTTGCTGTTACCTTGGTCTGGTTATTCACACAAATTCCTCTCCTTCTTCTTTAGACTCTGACCCAGAGGTCTGAGCTGCACAGAGTGTGCACCAATATGTCTAAAGTGAGCACATTAGAATGCCATACAGTCCACGAGCCATGTGCTGTGAATGGAGAACAGCCCTAATGGTGCTGCCAGAGAACTGCATCTGCATTCTCCTGCTCATGCAAATGTAAACGTCTTTTTTCCCCTCCCTCCACACGGCAGCGGTAAGTGGGTAAGGCCAGAACACGTAGCCAATAACCCTCACAATTATTAATGTGCGAATAAGATTTTTTATAGATGCCGTTGAGTCAAATTTCTTTACATATGGAAAGCTGCTCATAATGGTCGGTGTGACTGCTGGCAGCAGCAGGCAGACATAGCTTGAAGCACTGTTCATAAATAGCTGTCTCTCAAAACATCCACTCAGCTCGCTGTTTCCACGATCACTAAAAGAATAACAAAATGAGGGGTAAGGCTGTGCCTAGTTACACAGGACTTAGATTTCTGTTTTTATGGCAACAGATATGCACACTGTGTATTCAGCTCACACCATGTAATTTACCTCTGAGTCCAGTGTTGAGCCCACAGCCAGCTTGTAAAGCACACTGGTAATATGCTTTCTGCTGGGAACAGGTGCAGAGTGACTGGTCAAATCAGCATCAAATGATTCTCTCATAGCAGACTGTGTATCTTTATGAATGTTCATTTCCTACAATGGGTTTGTTAGAAAGATGTGTAATCTTATGATAAGCCATTTATTTTCCTCATTGCACACTACTCTAGCCTTTGTAAAGTATCCAGCTGGTCAGAATCCAGACTAGATATCTCAGAGGTTTATTTTAAGACAAGGTACATGATTTTTTTTTTTTTTTTTAATTAATACAGGAACCTTAAAAAACTGGGTTATGTAAACCTAAAAATGGATATGGTTGTTTTTTAAGTATTATTTGCTCCTACAGTTGCTCATTATGTGTGTAGGGTAAATCGAAGCCTGTCTACTTCTTTGAAAAAACTAAATGAATTACAGTTAATAAGGTTTAAACTGTAATCCAGCAGAGTCTTAAAGGTGGGGTAGGCAGGAATCTGTTAAATAAGCATCTTTTTGTGGTGTACACAAAAAAAAATAATAATATCAGTCAATAGCTATTAGTTATTGATGACATTTGGGAATATCACAATGTCGCTGTGTTCTCTTATGCCTGTGTAGTCAACATTTTAAAATTTTTGAGAGACCCGCTCTTTCTGTCTGTAAATAAAGTTGTTCTCCACCTCCCCGACCTGATTGGTTGTGAGGCAGACGCTGCTTTCTCATGTTGTGAGGCACGCTCCATGAATAAGGTTAACGCGCCCAAACAAAAGTTAGCATGCTACAATACTGGACAGTAGAAACCATGGAAAATTGTCGGAATCCTCCTTTGGCCACAACTGCCAACACAAGCAGGAAAACAAAGTAAATACCAGAGACTCTGGCGGAATATCGGGCGCTTTAAAAAAGGAGGTTGACATCCTGGACAAGAGCTAAAAAGCCGGGTCAACATCAAACGGACGCTTCGGGATCTTACGGACCCTGTAACTTTTCTGCTGGACAGGTAAACCGCTTAAACACAGTAAGCCAATTGTCTTTAACAGAAGTAGCCGCAATTCTTTATACTCTAACATTGACTTGGCCCCATTTGTAGTTATCTAAAGTTTATCTGCATTATATCTGAACTCAATTGGAACGATATGAGCAAGCAGGAACGTCTGTTTGTGCGGCAGAGAGGGAAGGAAGAGGAAGAGCTGAGGGGAAAACTGGTTGAGAGGGGTAGTGTTTACATTCAAGATTTCTCCCAAAAACTGGCACTTCCTCAGATCCTGCCTACTCCACCTTTAACTGGGTTCATAAATGTGCAGTTTGTGTGCAGGTGTGTAGCTCTTTCTTGTCTCATCAATTATGACCTACATGCCAGCTTAGCACAGCCTACTACACCAAGTTTGACTGCAAAAAAACGAGTAAATATAGTAAATAAAAATAGATAAATCTATGACAAGACAATAACGGTTACCAAACAATGTGTGTGATCAAATTTAGAAAGCCTTTGTTCAATGCCTATCATAAAATTAGGAAATAACTATAACTTTGATGTTATATATCTGCTCAGGTTTCCAAATTATATGGGTCAAATGAGTCTTGTTCTGAAATATCTCTCTCACTCCTGTGTTTCCTGCTCAAACTGGAGGTGATGTGCTGCATGTTGATGTGCTCCGCACTTTATTTAAGGGCAACTGAGCTCACTTGAGTGCACATAATCACTAAGGATAAAACTTTACTTTGGACTTTGAGACACAAGCAAAACCTTATCAGGTCACAGCAAATGCATGGGGGTAATACGTTCACCTGTAACACAGTGTACTGCAAAAGCCTGTTCATGGCTGTTTGGCAACACCTTGGTCCTTACTGTGAGTTACATTATGGAGAATCTTGATTAATCACCAGCAGGGTTAATGTTAGGCTTTGGTACTTGCTAGCGTCACCTTAGAGTTGCTTGCACAGCATGATTACTTATGTGCATCTCCACACTCAGTTTCCTTGGAGACATTGCCGTGATCTGATTGATCCAGTTTAAAATGGTATTATTGAAGGTGTAGCACTCAGTGGTTTACAAATAAGTAGGTTCAAGAAGTAAATTGCAGAAAGTGCACTTGAGTGCCTTCAACCTGAAGCGAGGCAAAACGAGGTGAATACAGTAACTCAAGTCTCAATTTTATCTAGGAGTCTTCAAGATTTTTTTAAAACTAAGTTTCATCTAATAAAAGCAGATCCAAAACATTTTGAAACCGATGAATGGTTCCTGCTTTAAGAAGCAGTTATCTTATTACAGTATAGCTTAAACCTCAGTCTTCAGAGCCAGTCTGCAGAGCCACCTACCCCTGCATTTATGCAAAAACTAAAATCTGCTTGGCTGTGCACACAATTTCCTGTCAAGTTTGTTTTTATAGAGTTTGCATAGGGAATGGTGTACTGTTTAAATTTGCAGATTAGATTTAAACGATACTTTCCTATAGCTCCACAAAAGGGTCAAACATTTGGATGCACGGAAAAAAAAAAAAAAAAAAAAAGAGGCATGTTACTCACAGATAGGATTGCAAAATTCTGGGAATTTTCAAAGTTGGAAACTTTCCATGAGAAATAAATCTGAAATTTACAAAATTGACGGTTGGCCCTCAACAGGGAACTTAAATATAGCTGGGGAAAATATGTTGTAGCATTATCTTGGCTAAAACAACCATATTTACTGCAAGTACACTCCTTAATCACATGCACACTGCACACTGCAGGGCTATTAAGACCACACCCCCTACATGCACTGTGCATTCCTCCATCACACGCACTGATGATTTCTTGAACCCTGGAGACCCAGAGCACAAGACATTTGAGCCCACAGACTATATCAAGTCAAGTACGTTTTGATAATATTATGGGGTAAATATATTTGATCAATAATAGTATCAATATTTAACTTGCAAAAAAATTGTCATAAAAATAGGTGCTAAATGTAAGCTATTTTTCATTTCATTGACCATTTAAGCGACTAGCTTATTATGGTTGTGGTAGCTACCTCAAATGTGATGCTGTTTCTTCTGCAAAGGTTTTCTGAAATCATACAATAATTTATACATTAATTGTCAAATATTTTAAAGACCATTGCAGTTGTTTAGCCAACTATATTTCTGTTCATGCCATTGCATTAGTGTTTTTACGAGCTTTTTTGCTATTTTATTCTACAGAAAATTGCCACGTTTGCCATCGCGACTCAAATAAATCAGTTGAAATGTTTTTAATTGTATTATTTTGCATGGATGTCTGCTTATAACAAAACAAAAAATTTATGTTTGGATATGATACAGTTTGTATAAATTACCCCCAATTTCCAGTTAATTCCCATAAATTCCCATAAATTCCTATAATTCCCATGGACAGTTTCCAATTAAGAATATTTTCAAAATTCCTCAGCTTAACTTCCCATGGAAATTTCCTGGAAATTTACCCAACATTTTCCACCCCTTTGCAACTCTACTCACGGATAAAACACATATTAAAACACTCTGATTACCCCCTGAATTCTTGGTCATGTTATTTGCACAATGACTGAAAAACAGCTGACTTAATAAAATCCCTATTCTTAGCTGATAAAACACAACAGTACATACAGTGTGCTCATTTGAGCATTAAGCCCTAACACTGCTGTGTTTAAGTGCAGCCTAAAAGAACTGTCAACATGACCATATCTCTTAAGCGTTATATCTGCACTGTAGGAACAGTGTGAACAGTCAAAGCAACACTTTCAGTTCTCCATCTGTCTGCATGATCTTTAATTTATCACAGTTATAATATGCAAAACAAAAGGAAAAAAAAAAGCCTTGTGCATTTGAAACCAGCTCCATGTGTCTGTATGTTTAATGATAGGTCTACATAGCGAGAGGAATAGTCAAGGTGTTGCTGCCTTATAAATGTAATCTCTCCTGCTGAATGAAACTGTCTAAATCTTGACCTGACAGAGCTTTGTGAGGCCCAGACAAGCTGTGAGCAGCGCTGCACATTTCCATGCACAGAAAGAATAGCGGAAGGAGGCAGCTGTCTCTGATTCTCCACCTGATTTACCAATAACTGGCATGCAGAGCGGGTTTCCACAATAGTTCTGCTCTGCTGGGCTGGGATTTAGTTTCACACGTTGCATCAGATGTCAGAAAAGCAAGAGGGTCAGAGTTTATTGCAGGCATCAAGAAAAAATCAGATTCAAGTCCCCCCATGGGTGCCGTCATGGCAAACCTGAATCTCATCTTTCTGCACACACCTCCTCCTGCTTCTTTGCCTCAGTCTCTCCTCTTGAAGAGGGTTGTTAAGCATGAAATACAAAGAGTTAACACATACTGTCTTAGTGTAAACCTCAGAGCTCTGCTTTCTTCAACACAGGTTACAACTGATGGTTGATAAGCTTTTACTGTGGCAGCCTTGAAACGCTGGAATAGAAAAGCCGTCTCAGAGCAGCCAGTGGTTAAACTGTTGCTAAACCCTGTGCTACTTTGGACATTTTGAAGCTTTAAACCACATGGTACTCAATTATGATTTTTCCAAGTAACCAATTCACCTGTTGATTAAAAGGAAATTAAAGTCCAGACTAGTTGACAAGTCTAAAGGCTAGTCAAAACAAACAAACAACTGAAGGTTAAAATATATATATATTGATATTCATATGAAATCTTTTCAGTCGTTGTTTGAAAGAGATTATCACATCCCTTGACAAAAAAAAACACAGATTTATGCTCCACATCACATTCATACACGGATATCGACAGAGTCTACCACTTTGTGCTCATTTCTGCTTGTTTTCTGGAGGAATTCAAACCAAACATTGCAGTACCTATAAATCACGGAGGCAGTGTTGAGCTGTGAAGCCAACAGTTCAGCTGAACCAGCAGAAAAACAATAAACAGAAAAAGAAAATTAAAAAAATAGAACACACACACACACACACACACACACACACACACACACACACACACACACACACACACACACAAATACTCTGGGAAATTACAAAACATTTTGAAGAGAAGATTATGTGAGGTCTGAAACTTTCAGCTGGGGCAGATATTCATCCCACGGTTATCAGGGTTATAATATATCACAGTAGGCTACTCGAGTTGGGGGGTGGGGGGTGGTATGCCCCCCTGATGGTCAAAATCATTGTCCTCATAAAACGGTCATCCCAACTTTCCATTTCTTGAGCCATTTTTGTCAATTAATATGGAAATATTATTATTTTAACACTAGAAACATTACCGCAGTTTCAACTTTTACCATGTGACGGAGCGGCGTCCTCACTGACTGTGGAGCCACACACGCACACACACACGCAAACCTACATATACGCCAAACATGTCCCTCCCCGCCAGTGTCGCTATTTTACCCACTACACAGCGCTACTTTGCGTAACCAAGGCTGCACACTTGGAGCTCTAGCGGCTTACTTAAACACTCACATTCACATAGACATTCATCCCTCCACTTACTTGCCCGGCGTCCATTCATTCATGCCATCACGCTGGTCCAGGTTTCCAAAGACAGCGCGTGATTTCCGGGTGTATAATAGGTGGGTATGGAGGGTCAAAGTGGTCACATGATGCAAAGAAAAAAAAAAAAGATTTCCTTGTTGTTTGCCATGAATCCCTTAAAATTATTGCTCCATTGATTTGTGTTAAAACTTAGTTAAAATGGCAGAAACTTAAAGAAAAAGGTCTGAAGGTTAAAAATGGTAAAAATGTGAATAAATGATTTTTTTCCCGAAACTCATGCAATAAATAACGCCCACTAGGAGGGGGTGGGGGGTAAAAAAAAAATTCTGGGCCTTTCTTTTTTTGAGACTGGAGTTTGTTGCATTAACAGTAACTGCCAAACTGACTTTTCTGTTGCTGCTCTGATTTTTTTTCTCTTGAGAGGGAATCTTGATTTATAGTGGAACTCCTGCCTTGTTGGCATTTTCTTTTTTACCTTGTACATTTTGTAAACAGTATTTTACCATTTTTGTGCACTTTTGTAAATGTTTTTGCCCTGCACCTTGGGAGGCTGGCCGTAAATAAATGTCCCATCTCCGTCTTTTCCACTATGCCTGTGTTTTTCCACTATATTGTGATTGTTCGAACGAGAATCCCACAACAGAGGGCTTTCCGCATGTATTGTAATATTCAAGTTGAGGCGGCACATGTGAAAATGACACTTTCTTTTCCTTTTTTGAAAAAAAGAATGACATCTGTTAGCAGTGCTTGTGACGCTGTTGCGATTTCAGTATCATGGCAAAGTGAAATGAAGAGCTTAATCCGAGGGATAATGTGATATAATAATTATCTATGTGCTTTAGTAACAATGACATGAGTACACAGTTGGTTTCCCAACATATGTACTGTCAACATCAGAACAAAATATCTGTCCCGAACAATAAAATTCACCAGTGGTTCTCAAGTCCAGTCCTCGAGGCCTACTGTCCTGCATATTTTGGATGTTTCCCTGCTCCAACACATCTGATTCAAATGATCAGCTCGTTATCAAGCTCTGTAATGGCTTAATAACGAGCTGATTATTTGAATCAGGTGTGTTGGAGCAGGGCAACATCCAAAACATGCAGGACAGTGGGGGCTCAAGAACTGGACTTGAGAACCACTGAAATACACTGTCCCCACTGATTTCTTTTTCACAACTTGACTTTATATAATCACAATAATCACATAATCACAATATTTATGGAACATTTGAAAAAGACATAAGACACAATCAAGTCAGACATAAGACACAAAGTCAAGTTGAAACACACTAAATCATTGATTCACTAATAAAAGTATATCTTACATATCACTGTCCATTTCTAAAAATATTCAAATCATCAACTTCTTTGTGGAAGACATTGCTTCATTAAACCTTTATTTGCCATGCTTTCTTTTGATACTTTCTCTGTCTTGCATTTAGGTTGATCTTCTGCTAGATCTTACATTGCAGAACTGAATGAAAACATTTTTTTTTAAATAATTGAAAAAGTGGATGTTTAGTTAAGTAATAACCTGATAAAGCTAAAGCTTTTATTTTGAAAGACTACTAGTAGTTAGTACCTGCAGATTGTGACAGCCCTACTTTGCACATGGGTGACAACCTGGCCTGTTTTTGGAGCAGATAGCTACGACAGAGATTGGTAAGTATTGGAAAAGAACTAACAGCAGTGAAGAAGACAAGGAGGTCCACCCTGTTGAGGATGCACTGTTTAACATCTATTACAATAAAGGATGTGTGAAAGTTTGAGGGTATTATTCCATTTAAAAGTGTATATATATTTTTATATAATTCAAAAAAAGAAAGCATATATGAGCTTCAGATAGCACTAAAAGCTGATACACACTACATATTGTAGGTAGCTCATTTGCACATTCTTCCACAAATCATGACGTCAAATCGCTAAATGAAATCCAGCAATGATTTCAAATGAAGTTTTTTTTATAACTTATAATGATAATTTGCTTATAATAAGAAGTCCTTTAGTAGATTTTCATCCCCAACAGTGGTGACTGTGGAGTGAAATTAACATATGCCTATCCATTTTTGAACCACAAGTTTGTTCTCAATATGTTGGATGAAAAGACCTTTATGTTTCTTGCTGTGAACAAGCTTGCAGTAATTTAAAGGATTTATTATAGCAGAGACATGCTGGGTACAAAGGGAACATTTGTCCACATGTGAGATTCAGGACATACAGTACCTCTCCATTCAGAGACGACCAGAGGGTAAATGTTCACATGGGCAAGAAATATGGTCCTGCTCACTGGAGTTTGATAACAGGCAGACAGAGGTTAAGTTTATCCAGTATGTCCAGAGATAAACGTTCATTTTTTTCCCCATTTCTCCCAGAACACACGCAGTTCTTATCAGGACAGAGTGACACAGTGGCAAAACAGAAAAGGCTAAAGTTGAAGGAACATCCCTCCAAAGGCTGAACAGCTGTGATTTGTAAAATGTTAGTATCAGTTGAACACTGAATTTAAGTTTTGAGGCCAAAACAATATAGTTTCATTTTTTTCTGAGTTGTGATTGTTGTTCCAGACTGATCACCTACTTTTAGGTGATAAAGTTTATTAACTCTGCATTTGAAGTCCATCATCTACAGACATAAAACGGGTTCAAGACGGTCAGACAGAATAATGTGAGCTTGATTTATTCCTTTCATGCAAGAATTACAGAAAGACAGAAATCTGTCTTCGATTACTTTCACTTTCAGAACACACACAAAAAAAATACTTTTTTATACATAATTACACAAGTGTCAGCTAAAGTGGACATAACACTTTAATGTGAATATATTTTCTAAAGATTAAAAAAAATAATACACATAACACTACAAACTAGGTTCCTTTTTTAGGATATATATTATTTTATCAATTGTACATCCATGCTGGTGAGGAGAATCAATATCAGTTTTTGAACTTGAGTTTCAAAGTTTTTTCCTGTCTCAATCAGGCAAGGAAAAAGCTCGAGGAGATCTTAGCAATTTTTGCCTGGAGGCTGCCTGAAGAGCACAACAGCTGACAGTTTATTGGGGAGTGTATCTGATCCTGGAGCATGGATTTGAGTTTGGACTTGAGCACATTCAACAGAAACACTATGAACAAGACTGAAGTGAGAAATGACTTCTGAAGAGTATTGTTTTTATTCGGGGAAAAAAAAAGAACAACATACAGTTTAATACCATATATTTAAGGAATTTACAGGTAAAAAGTGATGCCATACTAAGTATTTACAAGAAGTAAGTCTCTGTAATAGACACAATAGGTGAGATACCCATTTTTGCCTCCCTGGCATTCAGCACAGTGTCATGGTTGAGACTTGCCCCATTAGCAACTGCAACTAGAGTTCATGAAATGCATACTTAAAGCTCCTGTGAGGGGTTTTTGACACCAAGGAAATAGACTAAAATTTGATGTTCTTTATTTTTTTTCCCATCATAAACAAAAGCAAACAAGTCCATCAGAGACACATTTCACCAGTTTTAATTTACAATTTTTTAAAAATTCCAATTCAGGGGGTAGGTGTCAACCAAGCAGCTGGAGGAACTGCCCTTTTTTATTGCCTTAGATATTTACTACAAATCATAAAATTGAGCATCAAAAGTCAGCAGGATATATTTTTTTTTGTCGAGACCCCACTTAAGCATGTGGAGGAAAAGATGAGCAAAGACTGTTTTATGAGGCACCAAAGTCAACACACTCTAGAAGTTTCTTATTGGAGCCTTAAAGCTCACATATCTGGGATTCTCTTCTCCTTGAATTTTATTTTATTTATTTATTTTTTTAAATTTCATTTTAGGTGCGCACAATATTCCTGAGCTGTGTTTCTGGTCTTTCATCAGCCATCTTGATTCTGACAAAGTAATGTCCCGCTTAGAGAGCTGGCCAGTGGGTGGTAGTGTACAGTTTGGCTTACTAACATCTACAATCCTACCTTGATCGCTGTCCACCTTGTCCACTGTATTTAACTATATGTGTGCATGGGCAGAGATGGGGGGGGGGGGGGGGTTTAATGCTGACTAACAAAATCAAATGCATTTCAAAAAGTTTTTCTAGCACATTTACCAAACACCAACAATCTCCTCAGAAAAATATTGTGTATCTGTACATGATGACTAGATTTCTGATTTTCTCATAGAAAATGAAATATTGAAACAGCAGCTCCACTTTTCACCTTGTGAGCGTGAATGTGGTGTTCTGAACACTTTTCTAAATGACCCTCAAATATAAAAGGAATCAAAAGAAGCCAAACAAAAACATCCATTCATGACACAGTGAAGGTCACAGGGAACTTACCCAGACGGCACAGGGACATTTACAAATTCACGCCACGTTTGAAATGAAAAGCAACATGCGCTATACCGTCAATTCATGAGCCTCTCCACCGTCTAATTAGTCTTATCGGTGCTTTGCAAGAACAAAAATATGTCATTTAATAGAAAAGTGTGAAAGAAATGTGTGAATGTAACTGTCCAAAGAATCATGAATGGAATATATCACCAATTTAATTCCTAATTATCTAATCATTTTTAAGCTCTGCCAGTGTCAGTCCAGGCTTTATGGTGGTGCCATGCGTGATTGTGCCCAAAATGACAAACGAAGATTTCAATTAAAGATGTCTTTTCAAGGAGAGAAATTATACTGGTCCGTCTCACAGACAGAGTCTTGTACCGCCAGTAGGAGTGTTACTCGATCCTTGATGGTGCATCAAACAGGAGGAAGTCGTGAGAGTGAAACGCTGTGATGAATCAACCTCCTGATGGGCAGCACAGGGAGAATGGATCATGTGGATATATCTGCTTTAGTTTGGCTGATTTACTTATAAAAGAAAACACAGTTTATTTCCATTCAGCATACATGCAATCATACTGCACCAAGGCTCATCTGAACCCCTCCAAGTATTCATTTATTTGTCATGTAAAGCCACATTTTTTTCAGCAAATTGATGGCACTGTAACTACAATGAAAAGTGACTTGAGAGATCGTTTTTTACGCGAATATGACAGCTTCTTTATCAGATGACAGACGTGTCTGCATCACGTCCTCAGCATATGTTTGCAGAGCATTCCCGCAGTTGAATTTTTAAACATCAAACAGTGCCATTACACCTGCCAGCATCAAGGACACCTCTCGCTTGAAACAATTCTGCGCTCCTCCCCGGGCGAGTTGTTACTTCTCGGCAGGTGCCTGTTGCAATTGGAAGTATATAAATCATAGAGCGGGAGTGCTGTCAGCCGTGATGACACTCCTCATAAACACTGCTGACCGCTGGCCATGGCATTGTACTTCTTCATCAGCTTCCCCCATCAGAGACGAGTGCTGAAGGCGCCGTTCACATCCTGACTGGAGGGGGGAGCACCAAAGTCTCTGTCTGACAGAAAAAAAAAGGCTCTACAGTCTGGAGTGCGAAGCTTTGAATTGTTGTGATGTTTTCCTGGCAAAAATTGAGGCCCAAGCGCCCCAGGCACTGATGAAGCAAAACAACATTTGATTGCAGCAAGTTTACATCACATTGTAATACCACACAGGCTTTTATCAACCTTAGCAAGCTGGACCACCATGACTGGATATGTGCGTCATATAAATATTCCTCTCAAGGCTGTTATATTTATGAATACCAAATAAAAAGCACAGACTTTGATTTAATGGAGTCTGATGTTAACTCTGTAGAACAGCAGCAGTTTGAATCAGGGGTTTTAGACAGGTCCTGCTGCAATCTATAATCCAGTGAAGTTATGGTCACAAGCTCTGTTTAGTATTTTTTAATAAATAAAAGTATGTGTCTTACTTTGGGTGGAAATAAGAACAATACAACAAAAGTATGTATAACATCAGAGGCATAAGCAGTATTCAACCTAATGAAACCCTAACTTAACTGCTTTTCTTTGATGTCTGAAAGTAAGATCTGGAGATGTACATTGCATCTGAAAAGTATACATAAGTATTCACAATGTTTGCTAAGTACTTTGTAGATGCAACTTTAGTAAAACTACAGCCTCAAATCTTTTTGTGTGTGATGCTACAAGCTTAGCACACCTATGTTTGGGCAGGTTCTCCAGTTCCTCTCTTTGCAGAACCTCTCAATCTCCATCAAGTAGGATAGGTTGGTGCACAGCCATTTTCAGATCCCTCCAGAGATGTTCAATTGGGTTCAAGCCTGGGATCTGACTGGACCACTCAAGGACATTCAAAGAATTGTCCTGAAGCCACTGCTTTGTTATCTTGAGTATGTACTTAAGGTCGTCATCCTGTTGAAAGATGATTCTTTGCACTGTCTGAGGTCCAGAGTGCTCTTTATTCTTTATTCTTTATTCATACGGATCTAGAGCAGGTTATCATAGACGATGTCTCCGTACATTGCTGCATTGACCTTTCCTTGACCTTGACTTGTCTTCCAGTTCCTGCTGAAAAAACATCACCACAGCATGATGCTAGCACCACCATGCTTCACTGTAGGGATGGTATTGAAAAGGTGATGAGCAGTGCATGGTTTCCTCCAGACATGTTGTTTGGCGTTCAGGCCAAAAAGTTCTAACTTTGTTTCATCAGACCAGCAAATTTTGTTTCTAGTGGTCTGAAAGTCCTTCAGGTGCCTTTTGGTAAACTCCAGGCAGGCTGTCGTGTGACTTTTCCTGAGGAGTGGCGTCAGTCTGGCCACTCTACTATACAGGCCTAGTGCTGCAAAAATGGTTGTCCTTCTGGAAGGTTCTTCTCTCTCCACACAGCAATGCTGGAGCTCTGTCAAAGTGAGCATCAGATTCTTGGTCACCTCTCTGACTAAGGTCCTTCTACTGCAATCACTCAGATTGGCTGAGCGGCCAGCTCTAGGAAAAGTCCTAGTGGTTCCAAACTTTTTCCATTTACAGATAATGAAGGCCACTGTGCTCATTGGGACCTTCAATGCTGCAGACATTTTTTTTATTTTTACCCTTCCTCAGATCTGTGCCTATATGCAACCCTGTCTCTGAGGTCTACATGACTTCATGACTTAATTTTTGCTCGGACATGCACTGTCAACTATTGAATTTTAGATAGACAGGTGTGTGCCTTTCCAAATCAGGCCCAATCAACTAAATTTACCACAGGTGGACTCTAACTAAGTTGTGGAAACATCTGGAGCATGATGAGTGGAAACGAGATGCACCTGAGCTCAGTTTTGAGTGTTGTGGCAAACACTGAATGCATATGTACATGTTATATTTGTGTTTTTTTTTTTTTTGTTTTTTTTAATAAATTTGCAAAAGTTTTAAACATTTTTTACATTGTCATTGTGGGTAATTATGTGTAGATAATAAAAGCTGTATCTTAAGAAAATGTGAAAAACGTGTAGCACTGTGAATACTTTCTGGATGCACTGTATGTTGACTTTTGACTGTGCAGCACCTGAAGATAAAGCTCACCCACTTTATTTTTTCATGTAAATTCCATGACTTAACAGCATCTGTGAAAACACATTGAAGCCCCTTTTACATATTGCACACCTGAACATGAAGTCTGGGACTTTTTCAGAAGTTTTATCCTCTTCCCCGATGAACCCATGGCCTGACAGGGGGATGAGTCTCATTAGGCAGATGGCATCAGAAGAACGCATTGGAAGCCATAGTCATAACCTTTAAATGCACATTTAAGCTGAAATGTTTTGGGGGTTTAATGCCTTTATTCTGAAAGGATAGGAGCAGGACACCAGGACAGATGGGGAAAAAACCTGGGGCATTCATTTGCACTTGGGGAGCTTGACTTACATATTGTGTTAGTTAACACAAATAAGACACATAAGAAATTAAGAACTTAATTTCAAGTTCATGCAGTCTAAACAAATTTACAGGAGATATGTCTATAAGTGAGTATTTTTGTAAGTCAAATTCATGATTAAACAGATTTACTGTTTTAAACAGTTTTTCAAAGTTTGTGTGTGAAAATAGACCTTCAGTGAAGAGTATAGACTGTCACACACACAGTATCAAAGGGTTAGAGTTAAAGGCACCATGGGAGACTACATTTTACTGTGCCTGGAAAGTATTCATCAAAATCCTGAAATCAAATTTACACTTTTATATGGAACACCATGGAGTCTGACTTAAGTGCTGGTTAAAAATCTTTCTGCAGAATGTTGAACAAGCAGGAGGACTTTAATTGATTTTTGACTGCAGGGTTTAGACAGAGTTGAAGTAGTCCAGATGAGAGCCAATAACGGTGTGGTTCAGCTTCTTTGAACCAGCATGAGATTAGAAATGACTTAATTATAGTGAAGTTACGAGCTGAAAAAAGCAGGCTCTTATTATCTGCACTCCAAAAGTACTACAGTTACCAACTCACGGTCACTGGTTTAATGGTTTGACAACCTAAATATTTTACAGAATTCCCCTTAAGGGATCAATAAAGCTCTTCCTATCTTAAATAAGATAACTGCTGTTTAGTTTCATTTACCTGAAGAAAATTCTGAGATTTAACTTTATTTAGGTAGTTTTAAAGAAATAAAGATACCCCAAGAACACAATTGCATTAACTTTGAAACACAATGTGTCATCTGCGTAGCACTAAAAGAGACATTGTGCTTGCAAATAATCAAAATCAGTGGGGATAAGAAATGAGCCCTGTGGTGCTCCACAGATAATGGCAGTTGTGGACAGTGATGCCCAGTCTGTTTTTGATTTACGACGTTCAGATCACTAACTACTTAATATGTCAGGATTGGTTAGTGTAAAACGGTCCAGTAGGCTGATTGAAGAGTGACACTGTACAGAGGAAAGTCCCAGAGGATGTCCAACTCTGTTTTGAAAGACGTTTCCCAACCATCAAATTGTGAACCTGAGGGCCAAACTGTATCCATTTGGTGAATCACATCAATCTTAAAGAATAAAGCACAGTGTAGACATGGCTGCAACTTTCTACAGATATTGAAAATTTCAAATGTTCTATTTGATGCAAAACTGTCATCATCAACAACAACAACAAAAACGTATAATTTAGATGCCATTTTAATTAAAATACATGACAACATATCCTGAATAGTGTGTCACTGTTTATATTAATATATTACACAAAACTGTTCAGAACTGTATAGTTCACAAGCTGTTTTTTTTTTTTCATTATGTTGATGAGATTCATTATGAAGACAAATCATTTCAGTGTTTGAAGTCTTACCATTGAACAATAATTCAGTGAGTTGTCCTCATCTCAACAACATAACAAATCTTAAGGGACACCTCAGACATATTATTTAACATAAAGCTGCTGAGCTTCTAATCTATTGTTGTCTACACTTGTTTCCTGATTATGTTGAAAATAAACATCTATGTAGCTCCATCTCTATCTCTTTTTCTCTCTAGCCTAATTAACTGTTGCAAATCAAAATGTTTCAGGATCATTTCTTGGACCCTCAAATCGCTGTTCATGTCCAATGAATGACTCAGTGGTTTCAGCATGACTGTCACAACACACAACCTATTTTTATTTCCTTGTTTTAACATAGAGGTTGGAGTGCATCTCTTTTCCTCATAGTATGTGTGTGGTTTATTTAAAGTCCTTGTATGACCCCACTGTAGGAATGAAACTCTTTCTTTGCTGAATTCTGGGTAAAACAGGTGAACAAATCCTTTCTCTTTTATTTTGGCCAGAGGTTAGCAGTAAATCTCTCTCCGCTGATTGAAAGCCTTATGCTCAGAAACTGGGGCTATGACTTTCATTATTTTCATGTTTTCCTCCTTGCACCAACAGTTTGATTTCCAGTTTATACTTTAATAACTCTCCATAAAATAAATGAGATGTGAATTTTGTTAGCACTAGCCGCATTTTCCTCAGGGTATCGGGGACAAAAAGGCTTGTGATTAATAATTCATGTGATCTGTTTGATCCACATCATCATGGAAACAGTTTCCTCTGGTTTAATGTCCATCAGATCAGAACTAAATAATTTTAGGAATCAAATAACTGATGTCTCTGGAGGAAAGTTTACCTTGCTTGTCCTCTAATGACTCGATTACCCCCACTATTTTGTTTCTTGCTGCATTTTTAAGACCATGTGTCGCTGGCTGAACATCATTTCTCTGCAAACTTTGAGTAGCTGGATTAGATTTTAGCTGGGGGGATTGTTAGCAGAAGTACCCTCTTGGTGTTGGATGCTCAGAAAAGGACTTGACTGCAAAATGAACGTGCCTCTAACCAGGTTTCTGCACGACATTTACTCACTCTGGGGGAACATTTCATCTAGCGCACCTTAAGGACCCGGGACATTGTTGAGGGGTGAGGATGAAATGGACTGTGGAATGAAAAGTAAAGTTTCATTACGTGGTGTTGCAGCCTTCTTTTATAAAAGACCCTCAGAGTCTTTTAAAAGGCAGTTTTTTTCCCTCTCTGTTGTATCGTGAGAGAATCAGTCTCTTTAGCCTGACAGATAGCCTCATTATTTTATGCTGATCAGTTCAGTGCTATTTGTTTGTGGCAGTCAAAGCATGACACGTCTGTCTTTGCTACTTGAAATGCAGAAAGCTGGGTGCCCGTGTTTCTCAGGCTTAATGGAAAGACAATTTAAAGCACAGAGGATTAAAACAAACAGCTGTGATAATAACACAGTCTAAGGTTTGAAGCACATTGCTCATCTAGCAACAATAAAGGAATATAAACTGTCTGTTGTATAAGAGCAGTGTGTCCTCTATCTGTATACTGAATTTTTTGGGGTGATGAGGCGCACCAGATTATATGGCGTACTGTGAACTAACATGTCTATGTTCACACTGGATTGTAAGGCGCATTAAGCATTGATTGGTTTATTGTTGCTAGCGGATACTCCAGGCCCGGGCTGCCTTACATGAATGCACTTCTAGTTTAGTGACACAGCGTACCGTAATGCTCCAAATATCCATTGAGTGGAGCGGCTTCATTGCTTACCACAGTCGTACTTACACAGTTCGACAGAATTTTGAGCACATTTTACCACATAAAATCGGTAATCATACATAAAGTGCGCTGGATTATAAGGCGCAGCTTCACTTTTTGAGTGTCAATCATTTCTTCATGGAACTGCAATCAGACTGAGATGCTAAAGCAGAAGAACTACCATGTCTACAGTGCAAAATGATTACTATAAGATGACTACTACTTAGAGGAAATGATAAAGTAAGGATCATAAATGTTTAGTAGGTGAGTTGTGTTGGGTCTCTTTGCTAAAGAAATTATGCAAAGCTAAAAAGATGTTTGGTGGCTAGTACTATGGCTGGGACCCTATATGTACTGTTAATGAGGTCAGGGGCTGTTCTGAGCATTATTTGTGGCTATAGAGTGTTTTCTTTTTGGTTGAGCGCGTGGCTCCTGAGAACGCTGTGTATTGCTATCATACGATCATTACTAAAGTTGGTATAACTAGAGAAGCAAGCGGTCAGCAACATTCATCTCTTGACGGGGTGTCTAACTTGGTGTTACGGGGTGTTTGAACTAACTTAATTTTACGGCGGAATATCCCTTTGAGTGCACCCTATAGTCCAGAAAATACAGTATATAAGAGGACTTATAACCGAGTAGCTAAAGCTGATCAATGGCTGCTGATATCCATGCAGCCAAATATTATTCAGATGTTTTATGATCTTTTTTTACTCAAGCTAGGATTAAATGCAGCTGCACAGATAAATTTGCAGATAATAGGTAGTCATACATTTTTATGATTGCGATGGATGTTTCTTTTTGTTTGTAACACATCAAAAGAGCAATAATGTACGATCAGTCAGAGTGGAATCACTGAACACAAGGGGTGAATAGAAAAGCAGCTCCCTCAGAAAGCATCTGATTTCATCATTACGACAACATCATACATCATGGCTACAATGAATCATCAAACGCTCATCTATGCAAATCCCAAGTTTTATCCAAAAGGCATGTGGGCGCACATTTACAAAATCAATGTGAATGAATTCCAGATTCTAAAACCACGTGGATATGCAAATTTTTACTCACTGCAAATTGTGCTGTTAGATATGGTTTATCTCTCTTTTGATAGTCAAACAAGAATATACAAAAGCAAAGACGACTATGATTGTACAATTGAAATCAACCATGATATCATTAACAAAGGGTTGCACCAGTTTAAAGTACTGTCCTTCTACATGACCATTTCCACTAAGTTCATCAAAGTCCACCACCTGTATGTGCAGTTTCTGTGCAGCCTTGTGGTACCACTTGTTTGTGTGGTGTGGAGTTTGCAGTCCTGCTGGTTACAAGTGTGGTTGTTGAGCTCAGCCTGCAAGAACTTATAGTCCAAGGGTAAAGACCTACTGCCCACAACAGTGTACTATCTCTGTTCAGTTCAGTAGGGGCGGCAGTAGCTCAGGACGTAGAGCGGTCGTCCGATAACCAGAAGGTTGGCGGTTCGATTCCCCCCTAATCCAAGTCTGTCTGTTGTGTCCTTGGGCAAGACACTTAACCCACCTTGCTCCCAGTGTGTGTCCTCCACTGGTGTATGATTGTGAGTGTTGTGTGGTGGTGGTCGGAGAGGCCGTAGGCGCAGAATGGCAGCCACGTTTCCGTCAGTCTGCCCCAGGGCAGCTGTGACTACTAAGGTAGTTTACCACCACCAAAGTGTGACTGTGTGAGCGTATGAACGATGTATCCAATGTAAAGCGCTTTGAGGGTCTCTGATAAAGCGCTATATGAAATCTGATGCATTAGAGTAGTGAGTAGTCTCTTCACCCAATAAGACACTTAATTTACGTAACAATGTTTTAAGGGATATTGTCATGCTCCCTGGTGTTTTGAATTTTCAGTTGAGCCAAGTTGTGTGCAGTTGGTGGTAGCTCTAAAGGTAACAATGGCACATATGTAAAAATGCCTTAGTTAGCTTATTTAGTGACAGCTCATCCTTGTAAAATACTCAATAAACCCCTTAGCAGAGCAATGTAAAGGACACTCTGATGATGGGTCGCATTACCTTTTGATAGCACTGGACAGGGATACTTCCATCATTACTTCTTTTATTTGGAGACACAAAACTCTAGATTTGTGGCCATTGGCTGAAAAGTTGACGTACATTTGAGAACAAGAACAACTCGAGCAAAGACCTAGACAAGAGGACGAAGATCAGTAAGCACTACAAAGTGCTTCAAGTCCAGATTTGCCAGTCTGGGAAATCTCTTTGTGTGGACTGTTCCCCAGTATGTCAGCATTAAACCCAAAACAAGGTTACATCCTGCTGAAAAGCTCTCAATCACCTTGTCCAAATGTCAAAAAGGTTGTAGTTACAACCTGTTGCACTGCACAACTATCCCTAAGGTTGTTGCTCAGTTTCTTTTATATCTTAGTCCTTGCCAGATTCAGGTATAAAGGTTGCCCAAATCTTATTTTATAGTTTATGTTCCCTGTCACCGTTTTCTTCAAAGTAAAAATCAGATTCAAGTCGCTTTTGACTTCAGTGTGAACATAGTTTGATTGATTTATCCAGTCACATGATTAGAAAAGCATGATTTTATGACTTTTTTTAATTTTTATATTTTTTTACCCAACTCTTACACAGCACTGTGGAGTGAATTGAACGGCTTATCCTTGAAAAAAAATGACTCAACCAACTGCCACCTACACATCCATTCGAGAGCAAACATAAGCCTGTGTCACTAATGGGGGAAAAATATCTCCTGATGTTGTAATCTAGGTCAAACAGAAACCACTTGCTAGCAGTTGTTAGCCTGAATGAAGTTATCTTTGTGTTTTAATGCTATAAGAACACCAGTGAGTAAGGCGGTGTGTATCTATTTCAGGCGAGATTAATAGCAGTGTCTCCCTGAGCAGTCAAGCTGATCTGGGATTTTCTATACTTCAAGCTCAGGTATATGTAATCTCCGATAGTCAGATAAAGATAGCAGTGTTACACAGTAGGTACTGTCTAAATAAGTCTGCAGATTTGCAGGAACTTCACGGCTTTTAAATAAGTAAAGTACTTCAGAGAGTTAAAGTCCCATGCAGCTGCCTTCAGTATACATTACATCAGCAGGCAGGAGGCAGTAGCTACTGCTTGGTATATTGCTGTAGCGGTATGAAGGCACCTGATCCTTTGTGTGTGGACTCTGCGGGGACTGGATGCAGTTGAGCAGCAGAGAGGAGCTGACATGCACCTTTATCACATGGCTTAAGGAGACTGAGGCTGAGGAAGAGACAGGGCCTGCTGATGAATGGGCTGCAGGCCTCGCCTCCTCTCTTCCTTTGACAGAGCTGCTGTAATCTGTTACAGAGCCTCCGTTGCCTCTATTAACTTCTGACACATGCACACCTGCACACTCACTACCGCTGACCTTCCATTTCTCGGTATTCAGTCCTATTCTTCCTTCCTCCGAGGTGACTGAACAAGACCGAGTGGTGCTTAATATTTAAGTGTGTTTACCGTGGGATACCCTCGATAAACAGATCCGCAGTTTCCCTTCTGTTGGTTTCACCGGAGATGTTTTTTGTGTACTCTCCCTGCAAGTGCTTCGAAATCTTAAAAGCTTCAGTAATTTTTCACTCAATTTGTTGATTAAACAGCAGGGTTAAAAGACTCTGTTCCCCTGAACACTGCAAGATATGGAACTCTTCAATCAAGGCTGTACTGAACTCTCAGGAGAGTCTGTATCTTTGTCTTTGTCTCTCTCCTGCAGGTTTTGATGAAGGAAACTGAAAGTATAGTTTTGTCGACTTCTGCAGAAGCAAATCCTTGACATGGCCTGTGGAAAGGATTTTAAAGTTAATCAAAATAGTACTTTCATATCAGCTCATTCTGTTTGAGATCTTCAATGGAAATAAAAGCAACTAGCCGTCTCAAAGATTGCTTTACGATTTCTGTTTTTATTTTGATTATGCCCTTAAAAAAGTGTTATGTTAGAGGCTACCTGATTTCTAAAGGGCTGTGTTTAATCCTCATGATGATGGTCACCATATTGTAAGTAGGACCTTTTGATAACTTTCACATATTGCAGACACGGGTGAAGTGTGTCTGTCTGTCTGTTAGCTAGCTTAGTTATCACACCAATGGTTAGTGAAGAAGAAGAAGAAGAAGAAGAAGAAGAAGAAGAAGAAGAAGAAGAAGAAGAAGAAGAAGAACTTGTTCAATCCCACAACAATAGCTGCCATACTCCTTTTTTTTTCATGACATCATGGTGTAATGCTAGCTCAACCAGAAAAATCCAAGAAATACAGAATAAACAGCTAAAACCTAAACTAGCATATTTACTTACTTACTTTTTATGCTAGCGGTAACAGTGCTAGCTTGACCAAAAAGCTGGCAATACCATGTCTGGGGCCTTGAAATGTCCAAAGATCTTTAATACAACAGTTTTAGTAATACAAGTTGCTGTAGTTTTGGTGCATCTTTTGGAGAAAGCCACAGAAACGGCTGGGACAGTGTGTGATTCTTGTAGAAAATACTCCATCGACCGTTAGATGGTCTCGTTCCAGTTAAGCCTGAGTGGTCTTAGCAGACGACAAAGCCCAGGTCCTTTGGAGGATGCTACCCCTGAATAAAGACACAGCTTAAGTCCCAATGTGATGAACAGATCAGCTGTAAAAAGGCTCCATCCGCTCATCCAGGTGGATATTTCTGCTTGTATCCTGCTGTAGCATTGGCTTTCTGTTCATGTGAACACTCTCTGCATTCCGGCATTGGCTTCGTTTCTCCTCACCAGAGGCTGCTGCTTGATAGAGATTTGAGTTACTTTGCCAGTGGCGAGACATTTGTTTCTTCTCTTTGTTAACACAAGTCAGCCCCTCCATTACAACTACTTTAAGGACATGCATCCAAAAGCCCTGAGACATCCCAGAGACATGGTCTGCTTGAAAGCCAATTTGTGTAACTTGTGCTAATAGCTGTCACTGTGGCAACAAGTGGTATACACAGGGTAATAGCAACAATATCCATGAGTAAGCTAGCAGTAGTTGCCATATGAAACCCTGTGTCTATAGATTCATTTCTACTTTTATATCTGTCTTAAAAGTTAACAGTGAACAATAAAACAATCATTAATTTATTCAGGGTATTGTAGGTTTGCATTGAGTCATTATTGATTTTGCTTACAATAGTAAATACTTCAAAGAAAAAGATAAATAAAGAGAGGAATCTAATTTTATGGAAAAGGTCAAATCAATGGTACGATATTACAAATTAACAAGCTTGCTTGACCTATAATCAATTTTTTGAACTTTTGAATTTTTAATGTGCAACTTTGTTATATGGTCAATAATTCAGAGGTCAGGTTAAGTCTGACAGTTGTCTGGATTTCATATTAAACTCACAGACAGATTTCTATCAGCAGGTCAGTTCATTGAGAAACCCGTGCTCGTCTCATTAACGGCTGGGACTGAATGAGTTCAATAACCCCAGTTCATCCTCAGGTTAATTATGTCTGTGTCAGTAAATAAATGCAGGTAGTAGCCTCTGTAACCTGCAGCGGCTGCAGCGACTCATCGTGATTGACTTCCTCTGTGGGCTTTGGGGATTAGGTTGACCCTGCAGACGTGCTCCTACTGCGTACTTCAACGGTGTAATTACGGGGGGGAACATCACAGCTCGATTTATTGAATAACCCAATGCCGTCATAATTTCATGCAGTGACTAAATGGCATGATTTCTCTTCTTACAGTTGAAGCCTGATTTGTACCCACAAATTACAATGTCATTGCTCTTTGTCGCGACAGACCAAACCATTAGTTTGTAGTGCCTTTTCATGAAGCCATCGCTGGAAAGGCTGAGCGAGTATCCAAACCACTCCATATGTGTACCATGTTATTGTTAGCACATCGTGACTTAAAACATGCGTAAAACAAAGAAGATAACAGTCTAATTTTGGGAAATTTTGAGAGAGAAGTAGACCCAAAGAGAGACGCAATTACCCGAGTAACTTGTATGATAAATCAACATTACTTTCAGCCCTCACTTCATCCAGTGAAGGTGATTTTGAGAGTAAAAGTCACACCACAGTGAAAACAATTTTGTGGTTTCTGTAGATTCATTACATAGATCTCTCTGATAGTCGTCTCCTTGACCCTTTGGCAATCCTATATGAGCAATGGATATGCTCTCGATCCCATTAAGACAGCAGATAAGGCACTTAAAGGCCACTGAGTGTCGACTGCTATCAGATTTTAATCCTCTTCTCCACTCATCGTGAGGTAGCTACACGCCTGGTGCACTAACAGGGAAGAAAAGATTAAAAGAGTCAAAAGAGACACTAAGTACCTCTTCTCTGAGTATCTGATGGATTTCCTCTGACTGTATTTTTCACCACAAAAACCGCTGAGTTTGAGAAAATGTGTTGCTGTGTTAAAGCAAAGGGGTCTATTTATTTGGAGTCAAAGCAGAGATTTGTTGCGTGTTTTTCACATTCTTACATATACTTTGATTTAATTTTGTTGAATATATTTAGGCGTGGTGTCTGGGATTCAGTAAGAGGAAAAACAAAAGGTTACATATGCTAACATTAAAAAGGAAATGGGTAGTTTAAGAACAAATACATATTATATTTCAGCTCCCACAAAATAGTTTACATCAGCCAGAGTTTGTGGGTGGACTGAAATTCAGAAAACCCTTGCCAACCAGTCATTATCAACTTTGTCCATAACAATGATAAAGGTCCACGCGGATAAGTTATTAATGCTTGTTTGACATGGTACCATTTTCAGAAAGTGTTTTTTTATTTTTTATTTTTTATTTGTATATCGGTCACTACAAACAGAGAAACAATCTGCTCTTTAACATTCACCTTTCACCCCCAGCTCAGGTTTTACTCTCATATTTCTTGTCCGTTTGTAAACATGTACAACATGAACAGGAAGCAATAGCTGGAGGTCTGTTATTGCTACACTAAACCACCCCCTCAAAAAGGCATCACTCCTGAAAGCTTTCTTTTCTCCGGGCCAAAGGGTCAAGATTACAGATGTGTATTCAAAGTACTCCCCATTAATCTTTGGAAATACTGGTGATCGATTACTCGGAAGAAAGCGTAAAACATTCCTGTTCAAAAACACATTAATAGAAGTGCTTTCCTTTAATCATACATGTATTTTCCACAGTAACATAATGAATATACAACTGACTGTACTGCAAAAGCTTCAAGACATATTCCATGTACAAAAATGTTGAAAATCAACATGCAGAGCAGGCTTGTAAAAATGATCGCTGCAGACATAAAGTAATGCAACTCCAAGTTCAACTGAACAGATGGTTATTTCAGATGAACAGGTCCTGGTTGCTACATGCTTGCTCTTTTTGAGAATGGCAGGCATGCAAACAGGCAAAAACAGCCATGTTCTATGTCCCTGTGGTTTGTGGCAGCTCCCCCAGAAATGAGCTCGTGGAGACTTTGTGCTAGCTAGTTTGCATTGAAGTGTACTTTTAATGTTAAAAACACCTTCATAACTGAATGTTTAATACTTTTTGGCAATGGTGTCTGATCAACTCCTCTTCTTGTCAGTTCATCTGTGTTATGTGTTACAGAAAACATACAAATACTTGTTACTGTTACCACAAACCAATAAGGTCGTCCTCCATTTCCAAAGTCAACAAAGCTTCAAGAATTCCTCCTGACACAAGGCTGCGTTTGTTGTGATTCGGCTCTTTGACAACTCACTTTCATTTCATGAAAATTCGCCGAGCGTATGCTCCGATGTCCTCATGGTTTCTCCACACAAAACTGGATGTCTGGTTAAAATCACTGAACAACTCCAACTTAAATCTGTGCAGCAACATTCATTTTAGGAGTAGATCTGAGAAAGTGAAATTACTTTATACATACCTCACACCACAGGACTACAACGACTTTGCCAAAAAGGAAAAATCAGGTCTGAATTCAGTTCAGTTATCTACTTTCATTCTGCATACATAAGTTAAACATGGTTTTAAAAAGTAATTGAAAAGGGGTGCGCAGATGGCCGAGTGGTGTAGCGTGCCCCATGTATGGGGACAACAGTCTTGGAATTCGAGTCTGGCCCAACCATGTGCTGCATGTCCTCTCCCCTCTCTCTCTCTCTCTCTCTCTCCCCACATTTCACTGTATCCTATCAATAAAAGGCAAAAATCGCCAAAAAATATATTTAAAAAAATAGTAATGAGAAAAAGGACAGTTACAGGTATCAGATCCTAGTTTTAATAAACTGTTTGATAACACACTCCTCTTGCTTTCTTCAAGCACCCTGTTTTTATGAAAAGTACAGTTGTGACTGATTTTGAACAGCCCATCCAGGATATCTGGATTCCACTGAATTTGTCTCAATAAAGGTACCTCTAAAACTGGGACCGAAACAGAAATGATATATTTTCTTGCAGCTGACAGAAATAGAAAGATGGGGTTGTAATCCTTGTTGTATCTCTTGGGCGCCGTAAACGCACACATAAAGATGACAGACATGTCTATCCCACAGTGTTTAGGCCAACGGCCACATGGAAACACTGATAAAGACTGTGAAATCAATAGGCCACCCAGTGCTTTATGATCTTTGTGCAGGAGGAGTGCTTATGCAGCATCTGGCCCCTGACCCTCAAGTGAATTTCCAACACTTGCTTTCTGCTACTGTCTTTTATGTTTCCCACAAACCCTGAAGGCCTAACATCCCCAGACATCAGAGGTCACAAAGTATCATTCACTTTTATTTTATTAGTTTCACCTCATCCAATTTTAGTGGAATCCAATCACGAGCGAAGAGAAGTCCGGACCGGCCTCAGAGGGGACGGTGCTCAAGAAGCCATAACAACCCCAGCATCCTTACAATGAGTAGTAGCCTCTAACAACGCTTCCTGGCTGTAGCAACAGAGGTGAGAGTTCATTTGTTTTCATGAGGTGTGTCCGCGGGAGGAGGAAGACAAATTGCATGGTGAGGGTGTGTGTGTGTCTTTATGTGCATGTGTGTGTGCGGTGTTTGCTATTTGGCTGAGTGCCTCGTCCTGCCGAAACCTCCCCTGAGTGTCCCGCTGCTGGCGTCAGGTTCCTGGAGGGGACGAGGGGCGGGTGGCGCAGAGGGGGGTATCAGCTCCTGCCCACACAATCAAAATATAACATGCAGGATGCCTTCCAGTGGCTGACTCAAGTAACGCCGTAATCCAACACCCAGTGTTGCACAGATCATTAAGGTCATGCTCTAATCTTGGAGACGCAACAAACAATCGGTCATGGCAGTGTAATGCGGCCATGTTTCACCGTGACAGATTTAGCTCTGATGCATTTGACAGGATGGACAAACTTTGTAAATCTTCCACTTGGACCTTTGTGTAAATCTTTCACGGCCCGGCTCTTTTTAATAAATCTAAGAGTTTGTCTTTGTGTTTGCGCTGACTCCTCATTTGTAGCCAGTGTTAGCTTGGCTGATTGGCTCTGCATTTCTTTCTTAAAAATATACACACCTAATTGGCTTTCCTTGCTCTGCAGCCATTCTGTGATTTGCTCTGTGTGTGTGTGAGAGAGAGAGAGTGTGCGCGCGTGTGTGTGTGTGTGCGCGCGCTTAGATGCTTTATAGAACTGCCTGTATTTGGCGCATTAATGTGTGAATGGATGTGTCATGTGTAACCACATAGGAGTGTCTGCAAGATAAGGGTATGATGCAACATTCTTCATGCTTTGTGTTCTCTTGAAGCAGCAGCAATTTTGATTTTTTTTTTTTTTTCCTCCCCCAGCTTGTCAGATGAAGGCCTAGACTTTTATGGAAATGAGGGAACCCAGCCACAGGGTGTACATGTTGAATGAGGCACTAGATAGAGTCAATCTATATTGGCTGTTCATCATCTTTTTTTTTTTTTTTCCCTCCCTGCCCTGTTTTAAGTTCCAGTTTGAACTTTCCTCAACTAAGCCTTTCATCTCTCCCAGAGTTGCCGCAATTTACACTTTGTCTTTCAATTCCTTCCTGTCTGATCTAGTGCCTGGTTATCAGCTCACCTCTCGCCTTCCCCTCTTAGTCAGACTTCTAAAAGGTTGCAGGATGAATCGCACGGAGTCCTCACGCCACTGACTACGAGGCAAACCCTCTCCTTTTTTTTTCTTCCTCCCACCCACTAAAAACACCCTCCTTTTTATTTAATGTCTGCGCACACGTTCCATTTCATCTCTAGACTAGAAGCAAGGGGGAATTTTCCCTCATGTTGACATCATAAATCTGAACTAGATTAAAAGTACTACTACACTGTTGGGGAAGCTCTATGTTATCATCTGTCACCTGTAGAGGAGTTCACACTGGAGAGTAGAATTAAAAAAAAAGAGGAGAGCAGATGCCTGTTCAACTACTGCCATCTGCAGTCGGCTCCAGTCAGAGCTGCCTCCCTCTCTACTGCTGCTCCCTTCACTATTCAATTACAGCTGGAGGAAATGTGCAGTGGCTCAGTGATTAGTGTCTATTGTATGCAGAACCAACAAGCATGAAATATAGAACAGAGTAATTACAGCCCCAAATAAGCAGACCTCAGGCACAGTCTGCAGAGAAATACCTTATAGCTACAACAAACATTTAGCAGCCGTGACTTTGCCTAGAAGAGGACGCTGAAAAACAAACAGCCCCTTATTATGTCTATTTACTGTGTCGAACCGCTGTAATCTGTTAGTGTGAACAGAATGAGAAGAGACACGGCCTGTAATGCTTTAAGAACGGCACATCATTGGGCGATGACTCTCCTGCCTTACACCTGCCGAAATCCAAGAGCGAAATGCAAAGAAGCAACGGGGACTAAAGATGTTTGTTCAAGGGGAACAATTCAAAACCTTGTATGGCAAATGACACCAGCACATCCTCTCAAGAAACGTCTCCTTTCACAAATCAGGGTCTAAAGTAGAAGACAATATAAATTTTCAATTTATATTCTGTCTATCACAGAAATGGGAACCTGTGGCAACGCTGAGGGGACACATGAATCAGAATATGAGGCTGCACTAAACCAAAAGCGTCCAGAAATAGTCATTGTATTTGCCTTTGGAAGTGTGTGCGCTGCAGCTAAATGAAGAGCAAATTCTCTGCTAAATCTCCCACTTAAAATGCCGACAATTCAGTGACCTTGATGCTGCGGCTTGATGTTGTTAATACAATAGTAAAACCCCTTAACCTTGCTGCTTAGAATATGAATACATCCAGAAAACAAACAGCACAGCCGCATTTTTTGTATTTTTTTCGGAAGGCTTTAGAGTCATTAAAATATTGAATAGATTTGTGCCTTTCAGTATCACTTAAAACAGTCGGATAACACGGCAGCTGTACACTGTGTAAGCTGGTGTGGGTTTAATCTTTTTATGTGCACACGTTAAGGTCGAAAGAGCAGGTCAGCACGACCACAATCCCATCTAATCTGTGCTGCTCACTGTCTGACTCCAACACGCCGTATCTGGCACCTCTCCTTGTTTGGATTAAACCCTCCAGCCTGGATGTGCTCCCTTATCCCCCAATCCCACGTCTGCACACACAAAAACACAGCTAACTGACCTCTGACCTGCAGTACATGCTGTACAGGCGTTTTCTGACACAGTCCCATTTTGCACCTGCTTAAATCTGAGAAATGAAAACGCCACTTGTATCCGCAAGGTGAGCGGTCAGATGTGCGTGGTGGATTGCGGAGATAGGATCTATGTTATTCATAGGCAGCGGTGCCCTGTCAACACGGGAATAACCTACATAATTCTGGGGCCTCTACAACTTGATAGGGAGAGAAGGGAGAAGGACAGTCTTTTCTCTCTTCTCCACAGATCCCTTCAGCAGTTTTCCACATATTCACCACAGTTTATGAAGTGAACCCAAACACTGATTACACAGTACTTGTTCGGATAGGCATCTGTCTGAACTTTGCTCTTTGCCAGGTTTTCAGGCCTCCAGATATAATCAAATTCCCTGACTCATGCCAGCTCCTACAGATTGAATGAACAAGCACCTGCTGTGCCAGTCTGGGAAGGGGACAGAGCTGGCAGCTTGTAGATTAAATAAAGCTGTCTCTTCCGTGCCAAGGTAATGGCTTCTCAAAGCAGAGTTAAATGTAATACTGATTCTGTGTCAGTGTTGCTTTGTTGGATGACTCTGTCTGGGTATTGAACAGGGATCCTGCTGCACATGTTGCCTCCAGGGCTCCAGCTGAGATGGGCTTGATTCTAGGTCCACAGGGGCCCCAAAAGTGATCGCTAAGAATCCAGCCAGTGATAAAAAATTCATACTGTATATGGTAGCCTAATAAATCAGAACATTAAAAAATTCACTCGCGCTGCAGGCTATTTGGCATCCAGGAAGTACTTTTTAAATACATGCTCCACACAGAGCCTACAAACCAGCATGCTGCCCAAAAATGTGGAGTATACGACACTCTTCCGATGCTATTTCTCTAATCTATGAAGAGAGCTGCCTAACTGTGAACAACACTGAGGTTTTTACCACAAAGTTAGCGAGTTTTGTTCAAGACAGTCAGCGTCATGACATCAAGCGCACCATGACCAACTACATGCAATTGAAGTTGAAAACTGCCTTTATAGTGTAGAAACGCATTCTGGGATATTGAGTGATACAGACTAGGCTAGTGTAGCTACTTTGTAGCAAATTGATTGCCTAACTGTTTTATAATCATGCAGTCGTAACAAAGCAACTCCTCAGTTTAATGACATGTTCATACCATAGACTGTATATAGAATGGACGCCGTCTGCCTCCTCACTGGGTGAAGCCACCCAGAGAACAGCACCCTCTGATGACGGGCTGCAGTATAGGTCAGAAATCCCGTCTCCTCCAGCAATCTCTAAGGAGCTGTGGACAAACTTTAGAAATTTATTACACATGATATAAATTTTTCTCCCCCGGTTTGGGATGTTGACATGTAGTTATTGTGAGACTGGTTTGTGCTAAAGTTTGAAAAGTTATTAGGGCGTTCATGTTTTCTATGAATGACACTTGATACAGCCTATGGGTGCATAGAGATTGCATAGCTCACCCGTGGGGTATGCTGGTTGAGCTGAGCACACTCACAGCGACTCTCAGCAAATCTCCTGCCGAATGCGTATAATGCTAATGTGCAAGTGGTGGTTCCAGGAAGTGGAGATAAAACATGGAAATACAGAGAGCAATTCAGCTTCAAATCCGTGTACTGGCGGAGGGCAGAACCAAGTTATCCATAGTATATACATCATTTGAAATGGAATCATTTAAAATCATTTGCACAAGTGAATTATGGGTAAAGTCAATGTAATGATGCAATTAGATTTGAGTTCTTGTTAGACAGTTTGCTCCACACAAATAAGACAACATGAATAACATAAATTGGGCAAAGATATGACACACTGCTAACTCCATTTGTGTATTTGCAGGAGTTGTAAAATCTGAACTGCAAAACTAATCAGCATGAAGATGCCCTTGAGATGTATGTCAACAGCAGACCTGGGGAGGTTAATTCATCTGGAAAATGACTTTGCATATGCAGATAGTAGATTCTGACCAAAAAAGAAAAAAATTCACCCTACAACTTTGTAACCAATGAACATATCATTTCTAATAAATGTGTGTTTTGAAAAAGGTTAAAAAAAAAAAGTTTTCTTTTTTTTTTTTTCCCACCATGCTGTAAATTGTCTTGTTTGACACCTATCCTCTCCCAACATTTGCAAACATAATAGAAAAAAAATGTCAGTCATTTTACTGTTTGTCTTTTTATGGTCAATAATGAGGTGACCGTATTCATTTTAGCTTGTTTCATAAACCGGCCTTAAAAACCACTTTCCCTCCATGAGAACAATCAAAGCAGCCTGTGGTTTATACCATTGTGTCTCATACACTAAGTACCTTGTTTTATTCATACTCACATTTGTATGTTACAAATCTATGAAAAACTGGTCAATATTTGTGTGAAAATCTATTTGTACACAATCTGTCACATGTACCCTGCCATCTACATGTCTCACTCACCAAACTCAGCATGGCCGCTTTCTTGTTTTGGGAGAATGACTCACTAAGCTACAAGTTTAACTCAATGTTGTAAATTTAAATGTCAAATGGGACTACTTTTATTTAACTTTTAAATCTCTCCTTTATTTTTTAATTTTTTTTTCACTAATACACATTCATTAATGAATTTCCCTCGGGGATTATTAAAGTTCTTGTATTGTATTGTACTGCTATATCCAGACATTCAAAAGATGATTATAATAGATTCGATTATAATCATAGTCAATGATAAAATGATGACAATAAACAGACTGGAATTACAGTTAATATTTTGTTTAATTCGATCATCTTAAATTAACACTACAGCTCAAAATCTGTCAGTTTTTACTGTTCAGTGTTGCTAAATTCCAATTTATAGCATCAGCCAAAAGGAATAAAAGCAAAGACGCAGAAGGGTGTCTATATTTAGAGCTGAGATTAGCAGGGATTAACTTTTGGCATTTTATCAGAAGTATTCCAACACCTTTGAAACAATATCCTCTCCTGGTGAGCTGTGGAAACATCCCACGCAGTCCCGCTGAAAAAGCTGGCACTTTTATTACTCAAATGTAACATTCAGTGGATTTAGCCCTTTGTGTTGTTTCTGTTCCATTTAGATGGCTATTGTGTTGGAGACGTCTGTGTTATGTCACAGCTTCCATGAAAACATCAAACACCGTGCATATTTATGATTTTCAGCTTCAGTGGGTTCTATTAATGCATTCATGGATGAATATTATAATATGAACTGTTTCAATCTGACACCGGGGTCTCTGTCACACTGATATAATGCGCTCATTTTCAGCAGGAAATGGTGTTTGTATTCTTTTTTTAAAGTTTGAATAGAAAAATAAAACCAGGAAAATATCTCTGTTTATATGGACGCATTCTATTTCATATATTTATTAAATTATTAGTGTCCATTAATGCATTAATGGACGGCTGTCTGAGACAAAGAGAACAGATTCCCCCAAAAGACAATAAAAACATGTAAACACAATATTTTAACATGACTTTTCAAACTTCAATAAAAGTGAGAATCTTGTTTTTTTTTTCTGTTTCCTTGTGAGGTCAACATTGAACCCTCTTCCTCACATGCCTGCCTGTTATTTTCTAGGAATTTTCAGAAGCTTCCCCATTCGATTTGACCAATTTTAGTTGTTCATACATGTTGTTCATTCATACTGCAGTGTAAAGTTTCTCCCTGGTAAGACTGGGACTAGGGGTGGATAAGACGTGAGATTGAAAGCTCGCTTCAGGAGGCATTGTGCAGTGATCACAACATGAAAACAGACAAAGCAACAGAGAGGGGTGCTATGATAGCATGTTTTGCATTTATATTAATGTCACAGATAGATGAGCAGACATGTTTCCTGTTCTCATCTTGAAAATAGCTCTTTTTCAACTGCGGAAGGTTTTATCGTCCTGCTTCATATTATCGTCGCATGCATGGTATAAATGTCATCACCCACACCTTACTTCCTTGTGGTCAATCTGTTCAATGTTTCCTAGGGCATTCACTAAGACTCCCCGTAGACTGTATTAAACATAGATGTAGACTCAGTGACTCCACTCATTGATTTCTGAAGAGGAGTTTTGATGTCTGATGATGGGGGGACTCATCATTTTGGTCAACCTAACCCTCACTATTCTACCTAACAAGGGGTAAAAATGCAAAGTCGGCAATAGGACGTTAAGTATCGTGGGCTGCCGGTGGTGTTACAGTTGGACAAGTGACCCTGTAAACTGGGAATTTTCAGCTTGTTACTATGACAACCAAATTATCATTCAGCTGGAAGTCACCAGTAAACAGGGTTGCTGTGTAAACATAACATCAATAGTCTGTCTCTCATCATTATAAGCCTCAATCCAGGAACAGAATGAGAAATCTTCATCGTTAACAAGCAATTCTCTTTGTACATACCAGCAAATGTTAAATTATTCTGGCAAGACTCAGAAAAGAAGAATATTAACAAGAATGCAGCAACGGCATTGAAGCGAATAACCCCAATGTTAAAAGTAAGATACATGTGCAGAACTGTATATATCCTATTAGTTCACATGTTGTAAAAACAGACAGCAACATAAACATTAACATTTCCAAAGCAGTTATCTATGGTATTGTATAAAACATAGTACAGATATACGTTTACCAACCTGAGCGTGAGGTCACCAGAAGATAGCTGCCTTGGGAATATAGTATATTGTGTTGTCAGATGTGAAGCCAAAATACAGCCTGAGTGGGCACGGACATACTGTGCTGGTGTAGCCAAAGCATGCAATGAAAGCCGTCCAACTGGCAGAGCTGTGGGACTGACACCAGACCAGCAAAGACTGATACAAGTCAGTACAGTCCACAGTCTAACAGATTCTTGATTTGAAGCGGACATTAACAATTGAAGTGCATTGACACTTGTGTTTGTGTTTAATCCTCTCCCACCATCCATGGACCATAGACATATTAACATGGGTGTTAATGGGCTCTCTGGGGCTTTTGGAGCCAGCCTCTTGTGGACACTTAAGGAACTGCACTCTTACTTTTAACATTGCGGTTATGCACTCATTCTTTGACTTTGTAGGGTGTCACCTGGCTCTCACATCAGCACGTCTTAACATTAAGCTCTTATCGGGGTAGCTGGCAAGGAAAACTGTGGCAAAATTAAAAGTAGAGTTTTGGCTGTTTGAGTTCACATATGCAGCCTAACCCTGACAGTTTCTGGCACTTTCTATGAGCTGTATGCCAAGAAGTCTTCACTGAATGGGGAGGCTTTTGAAGTAGAGGGGGGATGTGTGAAACTCTACTCCTCAATGTTATTAAGAACAAACCCCAGTGTGTATGATTAGCACTGTTTAAAATTGTTTTGCAGGTGCCAACTGTTTCATGTTGTATGCTTTTGGGGTAAAATGTGGGTTTTGTTCCACATTTTGGTCCAAGACACCATGTTTTGACTTTGATATACACAGTAAACCCACCAGTATTAAAAAAGGAAAATACTAAACCAGGCCAAAGGTGGTGGAAAAGGTCATCAAACCTTCTAAGAATCCCATTTTACAAAGTATTAAACATAACTGTCAATGACAGAGGAACACAATGTGTGGTTGAAGGAGCAGAAAATAAGGTTCCCTACATTAATATGCGATGAGTGATGTTACTCTGTTTTTTGTTTTTTTTTTACACATGCCTGTGCCTTTTCTCAGTGATAGAATTTTTCCCATCACTCTGTTGAGACATGAACATTAAGTTTCCTCACAAGTCAGTTTCAGTTGAGGAAATGCAATTTCTTATGACATGACTACACACGGGTGGTTGCCATGACAAAGAATCAGTCCTAAACTGTAACGAATGGCTTCGATTCATAGAGGGAAATGGTTCCCATTTGTCCCCAGCTGGTCAATACACATTTTAGGTCCAACAGAGAGGCCCTTAATGAATGTGTGCTCGCTTGTTTACCCTGCATGGGAGACAGAGATGTAATTCCCAACTGCATGTCTCTGGCCACATTCTGCTGGGGTTCATGCCATGATTACTGCAAAGCTGGTTTGTTACAAAATGTTCTGGGCTGATCAGGCCTTTCTCTTTGGCATGCTGTATCACATTCAGCACCAGGGTAAAGGATGGAGATAATCACCCCAGCTTTGTATGCTTTACTTGCCTCCCTGTTTTTAAAGGGCAGTGCTTAAGAATGCTTCACTGAGGAGACAACAAGCACACAAAAGGCAAAACCCAAATTACATGCTTCGGAGGATGACCTATACTGTACATGTCGAGAGTGTGAGAGTGATTAAAGGACATGCAACTTTCTTTGCATTTAAAGAAGTGAGGTTTTGTGAGGGAGTTCAAGGACAAGGACGAATTCATAATCGATACCTGCTAAAGATCCTAATTTAGCACATTATTCATGTTGACCATGCTTTATGGTTACAGATGGATGGATGACATTGCTGGGATGACAGAACAAGCAGGTGAAATAAGAGTATATACTGAAAGGTTTGGGAGAGCACCACTACTCTCATCGAAACTGTGATCATTTGCTGTTTTCTTTTACCTTTGTTTTTGTAGGTTTGGGATCGTTTAAAGTCACAAGGTAGACATCTAAGTGTGGTATAGCTTCCACTTGAAAAGACTCAAAAAGTAACTCACTAACACTAAGAATTCACTATCAAAACAATTTGTGATTGGGTTGAATGTGTTGCACATGGAAGATGGTTCTCCTTTCTCTGATTGTTTTCTTTCCCCTTTTAATGGGAACACTCCATTGCAGACCAGTATAGGAAAAATACATTAAAAAGCATACCTTTATTGGGAAATTTTTTACAAAGTTTTCTAAAAGGTTTCACTTCATGGTTTTCATGAAAAAACTAATATAAGAGAGAAATGGCCAGTTAAAAATAAAATTTAAAATAATTTTCAAGGTATAGGACTGGTTGGGCTATAAACTAAGACTGTCAATAGCAGAAAATCTTTTTGGCCAAAGTGTAAACAAGCAGAGATGATGCCAGACTTATTAATGCAGACTGAGAACAAATGACTAATCAGAAATAAATATTACAGACAGCCTCCTTAAACTAAGAAGAAAGTCATGGAAGAAGAATTTTGTTCATTTTTGCTATATTATAGCAAAGGGACTATACGTATGTTTATCCCATAATAATGATAATAACAATAATTATAATTATAATGATAATAGTAAGAATTTTCTTTTTTTTATTCTTAAATGAGGGTTGCCATAAACCCCTTTAAACCTATGGGTCACCACAGACCACAGTCACAGTCTCCACAGTAACCAGGACAGTCTGATCTGCCCCTCACTATACTCTATGTATAAACCAATATTAAATTCCTTTTTTCTTTTCTTCTCTTTGGTCAAATTTGGGTCCAGAGCGGTGCGCTGTCAAGTCCTCTCCCCCGGCCATTTAAGACTAAAAGCATACATAAACCTGAGGAAGATTTTGCCTTTATTAGTCAAACAGAGCTTTAATCATTTTGAAGGACTAAGATGTCTGTAATGCCACTTCTGACCACAAGATAGCTCTCTAACACATCTGCTTTAGAGTCAAAGCTGTAGCCTAGTGTTCTGAAGACATCAAATACAGCTCCCTCTGTATTGACATGAAATTAAATACACAGCTTACATCATGGTATCTCTGCCTTATATCATATTGACTCAATGATCAATTTTTCATATTTCATCATCAATTCACACTCTATTGAACCTGAGTGTGAAAGCTCGGCAGTAGAATGATGTCAGGGATCTTATAACATAATTAAATTTTAAACCATTTTCAAACACATAACCATGTGTAAATATCTTGCTTTAAGTTTGTTCCAGTACAAAAGGAGCAGTAAAGGAGTGGGCTCCTTTATGACCCATAGTGAAGTGCATAAAGCCTTAACTAATACTAAAATTATAGCATTTAGCCAACAACTACTGTCAGTCACTGTCTTTGGTGCACTGTCACACACCCCCAGAGCATTTTAATACTGTCTAGTATCTGCTCGAGTGACCTCATATTATTAGAACAATCACCTATTTTGTTATTATGTGAAACTTACATGGCTAAAACAACAAACTTATTAGATATCCAAATGATGTTGTTAAGTTAAACTCTTAAAACTCTTAAACCAAACATGATTATTAGAGCAATCAAGGAAAAAAAAATGTGGGAACATTGTCTAAACAGGACAACTTTATCATTACACTGCCCTCCTGTATCCATGGGTGGGATGATGACATAAAAAAAGGCCTCAAATAACACATACTAGCATATTTAACTACTCCATTAGCTCCATTGCTGTAGACAGGGAGGCACACAAAAGACCATGGCTGGGGAAAGGACCTGGAGGTGGGGATGTTTCTGGCCAGCACCACCTCATAGCACATGGTGTCAGAGCCCTTCGATGTCGTAATCATCACAGTTCATGATGTGGTACACCGGGTCACAGGCATCATCACTGGGATCATGAAGAGGGTGATCTATCTCCCTTCTGCTGCTGCTGAGCTGGAGGGCATAGAGGAAGGCCTTGTCCACCTGGCTGGCTCCCGTGGCTTTCACAAAGTGGCTGGCAGCATTGATGGAACACAGATCAGAATCAAGCCACCTGCAGCAAACAAAGAGGACTTCCCGAACAGGTAAACTGTATTCAAAATATCAGTTTATGTTCATGTAGAATTACATGATTTAGTCCAATTTTAATTTCAACCACCGAGAACTGAAGACCTTAGTGTCTTCAAACCAATACTGACACACTAAAATGTAAATAAAAGAAAAGAATTTGTTGAACGTTAATGTATTTTTATTTAATTACATTTATTTACAATTTATTCTAAGATTTTTTTCCATCAATGCCATCAAGTCCCTCTTCTCCTTCTCTATATCATCCCACTCTATCCCCACTTTCTCCCTATCCTCCTCTCAGTCCAATCACTCCTGCTTTCTCGTCTCCTCTCTGTCCAACCTCTCCCTCTTTCTTCTCTCCTCTCACACCAGCTGCTCCTTCTCTTTCCTCTCCTCTGTCTCCAGTGCCTCTTTCCCTCTCCTTTCCTCTCTCTACAAACAAATCTTCTCCCTCTCCTCATCTCTCTGTTACCTGCCGCGAGATCTGGACCCACTCAGACTCCCTCGTCTTTTTGGTTTGCTTTCCCGCCTCAGGGAGAGGAGGAGAAACCACCACTACATACTGGTTGGACAAGTCGATGCTGACTAGAGGCAATAATACTAAGCCTCTGGCCCAAGGCCTCATCCATAGGTGTAAACCACCTCAAGGATGCTTTTTTTCCCTCTATGCTTACTCTGCTCCTAGGGGCCTTAGTTCTTGTATGAAATGCACACACATGCTTACTTCTCAAAAGTTGTCAGGAGCTTTCAATTAAGAATGTAAGGATTTGTTCAAGGTTAACAACCCCTGGAGGCAGGAGCTTCCTCATACTTTGTATTTTAGTTTGAGATTCTCCCATTTCCTCTTCACTTTCAGTGGCTCCACTTTGTTAACTAGAGAGTGCTCTTTTACAAACACTCCATCAAAATACAAAAATTTGAAGGTTATTAAAGCATACGAGGATACCACTACAAACGATATGTTACATAACTGATAAAGCTGGCAAGAAGGTAAGCAACTGAGTCAAAGAATCGTCATGTGAACTTAGTCAAATCCCTTTTGCCGGACACTGAACAGGGGTTTGCTGGTGGATAGGGCCTCTGTGTCCTGCTTTGTCCCCCAAAGGACTGTAACACTGTTTTAATGAAAAGTCAAAGGTAACTGTATGTAAAAGGCTGTGACTAGAAGTTTGCTAACTGTGTTGTTGTTTTTAGCTAAGCAACTAGCACAGTGGAAGCACACACTTAACAGCAGTTGTTGTATTATTTCATTTATTTATTTATTTTCAGATAATTATTATAATTATTATTTTCAGGCATTTAGTCTGTGGAGCATTTAACAAATTATTTCAAGCCACTGATTTAGATGACCAAAAAAAAAAAAAAAAAAAAAGACATAAAAATGTAACTGTGAGGAAAATGCCTTAAAGGAAATTACTATAAAATAGATACAAATAGCAAATGATTGCAAAAGTTTCAATTTTGGTTATAACTCTTCCTCACAACAAAACCATTAGAATAAAGGAAAAGTGTCTATTAACCCGAAACATTGGCTGTCTAACAATATGATATTCAGTACCATATTTATGTTTGACTTGGCAATGTGAAGCGAGTGATCTATTACAAGTTATATGCTAATGACCTGGTAACACCTTGGTGAGAATGAGACTTCCTTTCCCAGTCCAGATTTAGCATGCTTACTGTGTGAATATTCTTGTTATACCCGGTAATGTTGTGAAACCTTAGTAGGAGGTATCATGTAAGACTTGATGTAAATTTTCACAGTTTCTCTGTGATGGTATGATGAAGGCTAAAAAAATAAGTATGGCAAACAAGTTATTTATCTTAAATTAAAGTACATGAATTCCCAAGTTGTACTAAATAGAACTTTAACAGTTATTCTACATGATCAGAAGCCCGCTTCTGATAAGTCTGTCCAGAGCTGTCCAGTTTGATATGATTTTCAAGACGATTTTCTGGGTACCAAAACTAGTTTCTCTGCACTTACCTATTACAATGGAAACTACACAGTGTAGTACGTTGTTCCCATGTTATTACCAGAAGATACAAAGTAGATAGATTCGGGCAAGATTTTAGCTCTTTTTAATGTATTTCTATACTGTATTGTGTCATGCTGCTATCTGTCTTATCAGGACACTCATGAAAACAAGTAAAGATTTAATGTCCCTCTTCAGATTACATGGAAATTTGAGTGCTCACTTACTTTACAAAGTGGACAGTGAAATCACACACTTCAGCGTCTGAAGGGCTTTCACTTTGAAACATCACAACAGTCACTGAGCTCCTGAAACAGAAGTGCTGATACAGCAGGTTTGAAGTTGAAAAATAAGCTGGGGAAAATATAAATGTAGAGCCATAGAAAGCACTTCTAGCCTGTTGTAGTTCGGACAAAACTACAACTCATTTTAACTTCCTGAGCCTGTCACAGTGTCAAAATGTTAGTTTTGGGGCAATAATTCTGGCCCCCAAGAAAAATGACCACATTGGGCACCATCATCTCACTACCACTATTTATTTTTTTTTTTAAGGTCCCTGTCAGTCATGATGCCATCAATTATTTCAGTCAATGTAGCTATGAATAAAAAAATGGAGGTGCTGGACATTTGCTCTGCTATTTATTTCAGTTGGCAGGTTCATTCAGGGAGAAATTCTGAGTTTGCCCACCAAGTGGCTCCCTTTCCAAACACTGACATGGCTATGCAAAGCAGAAACTGTCCTTTGGAGCTGCTCGAGCACTGTAGCAGAAGGGATCTATCCTCATATCTCTATTATTACTCTGACAAGATAAACTAGAGATTTGATATTCAAGGTTAAAGGTTGTACACATTGATTAACTTGAATGTCTTTTGGTAGTTTATGTTTGTCCCATAGGGCTAATTTATTTTTACTAATTAGTATGGCCCAGTGAAGCTGAAGTGGCAGGTAATTTCATACATAAAGAGGTATAAAATACAGTCTCACATGGATGAGATTCTAGTGTTTGTATGCTGAGGTGGCAAACAGTTGTAAAAACAGCCCACACACAAAAAAATTGATAGTTTGCATGGGATCCACGTCAACTGTTGACCTTTCTTGATTGAGTGTAATAGCATACAGAGCAAATGCAAAAAGGTCACCAGAGGAGACAGCTTTAATATTATAATTGCACTTTTTCAGAGACAACATTGTTGCAAAGAAGCTACACACTTCTCACAGAAAATCGATTACATTTTCTGGACAATGGATGTGCACGCCAGTCACGAGCATGAGCTATTGCAACGCAGACGTGTTGAAACTCATCTTTTTGCATCCTTTGTCAAAGACTAAGAGCCCTTGTTTGGTGGTCAAGGATAGCATGTTTCATGCTGCGACAAGGTAAACAAGTAAAAACACAAGTTGTTATGCTTCGCACGACATTTACAGACTCTGTGCTGTTCCAACACGGGGCCTCGGTCATCTTTAGGCATAATCATCACTGTGCTCCTCAGCTCTACACGGGCTAATCAGCAGAGAAAAATATGGTGCTCTGTGACTGTTAAGCACCTTCAAGTATTCACCGCCTGCCCTCTCCTTGTGCCATAATGATGAGCAAGCTGTCTGCCCAAGTTAATAACTGTTATTCAGGCAGGTTAGCTTGATACGTGGGCCACATTGTTAAAGGCCAAATCTGAAAATACAGAGTGAAGCACCCAGTGGGAACATCATTGCTCACCCTGTGCCGGCTTTGTTTGCATTGTTATTGACTGGATCAAAGACTCTGTCACATTGGCAGGTCTAAAGTTTGTATTGAAGGACTAACAGTATTACATGAGTGCTGCTACTGGCTTTGTGTTTGTGATGTCTATTTGAAGTTTGAAAGAGCCTTGATGGGGTAATGTGTAATCATTTGCCATATTTCATCATTTTTTCACTTGAGATTTTTTGTTTTCGCCATCTTCTACTTTTTATTTCATAAAGAAGGTTTTCACAGCATGTTCTTTTTTAATTGATGATTTCAAAGTAATTCATTAAAAAGTCCATAAATTCAGTAAGAAACTTTAAGTGTAAGTTGTGTTTTCCACATAACATGTCATTTAAGAGTGTAGAAAGTATAAGGGAGAGACATTTTCTATTGTCTCTAATTATAATTTAGTCTGTGACTACCTGTCCGTCCCTCAAGTCCTACTGCAGCCAGTGCTCAAGTACAAGTCTGAGTCAACAGTCTAGTCCAAGTTAAGTCTTGAAGATCAATGCTCTTAGAAATAAGTCTGAGTCCTACAATCAAGAACTTCAGTGGTTCTTATATTTTCTTTCTTTGTCATGCAGGATTAAAACTTCGACACTGATTTCAATACAGATGAATCATGTAACAGTGACAATGCTAGAAAAAATAGTAAGGGATAGTAAGGGAAAATGTTTACAGTGGCAGCTGTTCCAGGCCCACAGGCCGACAACCAGCAGGCTGAAGGGTTCACTGACGGGGTCACTGTGGCTGCACTCCCTTAAATCTCAAATACACCTGAACTCATCTTGTTTCAGATCCAGGCCTGATGCTGCGCGTCTGTATGTCACAGCTATTAGAGTTTACAGGCTGGGCTAACCTAGCAAACGTGTAGGTGAAAGGATTGCAAACTTCCTGCATTAAAAACAAATGGAGTTTGGAGGAGCTACAAAGCTGCACAGAAACTGCACATTGTGGACTCTGCTGAACACAGTGGAAACTCTGGCTCAGTTAAAACCTCATTGTTCCCCTTGATAGTCTTTTAAAAACACACAGTCTTGTGTGATGATGAGATTTTGAGGTAAGTCTTCCATAAATAATATAATCAAGCTCTCTGGACTTTCTTAATAAAATTTTGTAATTTGGATAATAATTTTCTTTGTATGCTTGTCTGTAGCAGAATGCCCCTAAATGTAGTTACATTATAACAATGGCATCAGTAGGTAGGGTAATTATTTTCCTAGAAGCTTAATAATAGGTTTAGCTCAATGGCTTATTTGTTCTGGGTTATGTAAATACAGAGCGTTCTAATTAATGTAATTGGGTAAACAGAAAGAGATAATTGGGAAACATCACACGGAGCAGTTGTGTGCTTTGCTTAATAAAAAGGTCTCAGCAGAGAAACACCAAATTCAGCGCAGCATAATCATAAGCCAGGTGGCTGAACGTTCACATGAGGGAACTGAATTTGAACTTTGTATTGAGGATAATGACGAGCTGTGCATTTGTGTAATAACACGGTGTAATTCACACCTGTTTTTCATGCAGCAAAATTGAGAGCGAATGACATCATGGGGACATTTGATGGATAAGATTCAGTCTGGGGGGGATTTGTTAAAGATTGATCAGTGTGTCTGGGAACTCTGCTGTGACTTCTCATCAGAAGGACTGCCATGGATCTGTTGTTGTGCACAAGTCTTAATACCAGAAGTGATATTATCTTTTAAACACTATTACTGTTGACAACTAAGTGTTTTTTTGTCTTATTATCTAAAAAAAGAAATTCATACACCAAATTTTGTCACACCCAAAATCAAATGTAATATGTTTTTATAAGATGTTGATGCTCATTTCTGCAACCTCGCTGTTTGTACTTCAAATAAAGTTTTATATATGTCCAACCAAAGGAAGCCATTTTTCCTAAATTGTTTCGACGGGGACATTTTTCATCCACTTTGAATCTTTATTGTAAAAAATACAGTAGATATTTTTTTTTCCTTGAGTGGAGTTAATCAGCCTGGAGGCAAGTGAGTGAGGAGGTCGGACTACCTGGTAAATTGTAAAAAACCTTTGTCTATCACTTGATCCTGCCAGTGAAATTGGCAGGGATTACTGTTAAAATCACAGTTGACGCACAAATGAAGTGAGTAAATACTTTTCATTCACTTATCTAGGTTTGTGCAGATTGAGTGAGTTGATAATTTTACTCTCGCTTGGTGTGAGAGCCCCATTACAGTGGTTACAGCCTTGAAAAATCACTATCAAGGATAAATCAGTGTTGTTGCTGATGATCTTTTTAACTTTGATAGGCCACAGACAGGCACTTTTGTTAAAGTTAAAAACTCTTACAGTAGCTTTAAGTCTTCAGTTTGATTTAAGAATAGTTTGTTGGAAGTAAGATCAGCAGCTGTTGTTCAACTCTTCCATTGAAATGTTATTGGTTATTCATGAAATGTTATCTTTCCTTTTCATCAGGTCCAAATTGATAATAATCTAATCCTTTGAATGACATGTCAGTCAGCCTCAGCTGTTTTAGCATGCTAACAGTCCTTACCCTTAGACAAATCAAAATCACACAAAGTTGTTAACAACTATTTTAATGACAATTAAGGGAAAACTAAACCGATTCATGTTTTTTATGGGTAAAATTACCAGGTTTGAGGGGCTGCTGTTGCTAGGAAAAACATCCCCTTTACATATACAGATCATTTTAAAATACACTCAGAGGACTCCTGCCAACTTTTGTAACCTAAGTGCCAGTATGAAGCACCCTCAAAAATGAAAATGTTGGTGCTACACAGACCTCTAAACTGCTGCACACAGGTATGTTAACATTCATACTACAGCATTACCAGCACTGCTGAATATAACTCCACATTTGAACAAATAACAGTAGAGTACAACCTTAGTGGCATGGAGACCAAAAAGGAAAGAAATGTATTCAGAAAGATTCTGATCAGACCCACCTCCAAATTAAACATATATGAGTTCACCGCCTCTGAGGATCAGCCTGTGAGAATGATAGAGCCTGTGGGAATGACAGATAAGCGAATGTCTCAATGCGCTGATTCATTCCTCTGAATCAGACAAGGCCAACACAGTATGTGACAAACACCTGTCTGTGTGCACCTGTGAGGCCCCCTCATGCTACCACGATGATAGCATTTAATGGCTCCCTCTCGGTAACACATTGACATTGTCCACCCGAGATCCTCTCCGAGATGGCTTGATTTACCAAACCCCTCGAAAGGGAAAAAAAAATCTCATTGAGGAGACGGATTGCTGAGCGGGCTCTCCAGCAGGCCTATAAATCATTCTTTAATCAGAGCGCACTGAGAGTGAGGTTACACACTCAGACCTCACATTAGCACCACTGACTCTCAGCTGTCTGTGTAGCTGCTCCTGCACTCTGCTTTCCAAACTCTTCTTCTGCTCCTTTGCCCTCCATCTTCTCTTGTCCTCTACAACCTGCAATACAAAGCAGAATGTTGTAAAATGTACAAAACTTCATTTTTTACACACTGAACCACAGTTGTCTAATTGTGTGATATTGTTTTATGACATTGTGGTGAAGTGAAACTGTGAGCTGACAGCTTTTAACTGGACAGATGTTTGCTTCCTAAACTGAGTAGTCTTGGAAAAAGTTTTTGTGCATTTGACTCATTTATTAAGATTGTGAAATTCCTCCATTCGATTGTATTATGCATATTGTTTTTGTCACAGCTATGTTGTCAATAGCTTGCTGACAATAGACTGAATAAATCATAGGTATTTATGAGGTAGAACCCCATAAAGTGCTTGCCTCTGAACCTCACCTCAGGATAAAAACTTCATTAATATAAAATCATTGAAAAAAAAACAACAGATCTTATGCACAGCCCTTGTTAGGTGTCATTAAACACCCAGCTGCCTCACATCATAGACTGCTTAAGTAACAGGCTGCCTGAAGAAAACAAGCAAGCAGCCTCTAGTGTTGAAATATGGAGCCAAAGCTGCAGCTCCATCAGTATTCACACAGGGATGGCTACAAAATCTAAAGATTCCAAAACACCCAACTTTAAAGCAGAAATTAATATTTTTTGACAGGCTGGTTTAAGAAAAAAAAAAGTTTATTTATTTTTTTGTCTTCATAGCTGTTTTAGTACCCAAGTCTGGGACTTTGACTCAAGCACTGATGACTCAGCCTTGAATTTGTACTGAAGCACTGAGTGTATTAAGGAAGAGAAGAGGAGGATTCAAACTTTTTTAATGGTTAGAACTGCTCTATTGTTGCTGAGAAAGGCTGACAAATGTTTACCCTCATGTCCATACATGAGCCGTCTTCACTGGCAAGTTCCTGCCAGGATGCACAGGGAGGTGCCAAGAATCATGTTTTACATTTATGCATTTTTTACAATCACTCACAATCCTCACTGAGGGCCAATACAGATCCTCGTTTGGTTGCTTTCTTTCTGAAATAACCTAAGCGACATCATCTAGATCTCAACATGTTAACCTGCCCCTGAGACTTGAGTCTGCTGCAGAGTTGACAGGCTTGTAAGCAGGTAAAAATCATAACTAGGTCCTTTGTCTTTTGAGAATGCCTTGATTTTCTCAGTTTTTATCCTCTCACACATGATATGACGCTAGGTTACAGCACATCCTGTGTCCTTGTCCTAGTATATCACTTGTTGTTTTTAGCTCTAGTCATGAACTGCTGTTGCCACCTTGTGGCAAACTCTCATCACACCTGATCATCACACACCATTTAAGAAAATTTTCAAAAGTTATCTATTTGTCTATAATATGTATAAATAAAGATATACACACATATATCCAATGTCTATTTTTAGAGCTGACAGTAAAGTCAGTGACATTGCCTCTCAAGGATATCAGGAATAGGAGGAGCTAAATCCCTCACCTCAGAGGAATGCAGCCAGTTTGTGTTCATAAACACAAAGTAAACTGGGGACTAAACACGAGGTGGTGAGCCACAGAACCAACAATGTTATAGACTGAGTGAGAGCCTGCAGGGACTGTCTTCAGAAAGGAGATATCAGAGCAGTGAGCACACACTGCTCTTCAGTATGCAGAGGTTAATGTAAGGTTAATGTTTATCAGTGGGCGGATTTGGGATACGTGCGCGGTTTACCACACATGCTATGAGGGCTGTGAAAAAAAGTTTGCTCAAAAAGCTGAAAATGAAGCTCCGATTGTGGTACAAAACTGTCAAGAAACCCCAACGTAAACTTATCACTCTCATATAAAAGGAGAACCTTCTGAGTCTATCCCTGCATTGTTGTTCGAGTCTTTAATACAGCGTATATCATTATAACCAGATTTAATTAAGAGCCTGCAGCATCCTCAAAATTTGCTGCTCCCAGCAAATCCACATTAATAGAAACTTGCATACCTTTCATAAATACGCTAAATATTTCATTCATAAAACTCACATCATAAAGCGAGGATAGGCCATCCGTTAGTGCTGTCATATGTTGCCAAAACAATGTTTTGTGTTGACGTGACCCAATCATAAAAAAAAATAAAAATCACAGCTCTGCACAAAAAGGGATCACACACTGTGAGCAATGAGTTCACAGTACCTGAACATGATTCACATGACAGTGAAAACAGAGAGCAAGCAGCTGCTGCAACCTCGCCTCTAATGTGTATTTAATTCCTCACTCTCAGGGGATATGCTGTATATCTATGCTGCAGTTTCCTCTTCCAAGAGAGAGTGAAGCGCATGTGAATGAAGTTCCACGCACGACCCTCAAACCGAGCACTCTTGATGTCCTAATACACAGCCTGAATTACAGTTTCTCTGTTCCCTATCTTAGCTGAGCTGAACACATCCTGTTTGAAGAAGATGACAACCAAGAGGCTCCAGATGATGGAGCTGACACATCCGGGGAGCACAGGCTGTGATGTTCCTGTGCTGGAGCTTGAATTTTTGCCACACTATCAGTATAAGACTGTCTTAGAAGGGAGTTGAAAGAGTTGAAACTCAAACGACTGTGTGTACTTCCTCATCTGTGACCAAACTTGGAGTGTGTAGAAACACAGCTGACCGAATAAAAATGCTAATCTTTCACTTATCCTCTTCAGTACTGCCCTAAGATTGATGATGCTACTTGGTATAATCCCCTAAATTGGATCCATTAAGATGGGACGTTCCCAAACTTGGGGTGGCTGGTGCAGGTGTGCAAAATTAGAGGTAATATGGTCTCCACCGGTAGTGCCTGTTAAAGGGATATTCCGGCAAACCGTAGACTGTATATACTACGGACAACTTGGTTCCACCCTCTGCCAGGATAAGGATTTGAAGTCGAAAAGCTTTTGGTATTTCTGCGATTTTTTCCATTTCCTGAAGCTAACACTGTGCAGTAGTGTTGTACGCATTTCATCACTTGCGCAGTAGCATTGTACGCATTCGATAGGAGAGTGGCTGTGATAATGTTCGGCTTAAACAGCGTATCCCCTTGGTGAGCTATGCAATCTTCGTACAGCCATAGGCTGTATCAAGTGTCAATCATAGAAAACTTGCCTGGTTTCTTTAGCAAAGAGACCACTCTCCTCCAGCAGCTGCTTGTTTGTGGGGGAGCCCTGACGAGTTGATCACTGAGTGCAGCGGAGTTTCACAGCTCAAGGAAGAACATTTATGGTTATTACTTCATGGAAATGCAATCAGACCGAGACGCGAAGGCAGAAGAACTACCGCATCTGCAGTGCAAAATGATTACGATGATAATTAATACTTCAAGGAAATGATCCGCTGCACTCTGTGATCGATTTGCTCCCCGACAAACAAGCGGCTGCTGGAGGAGAGTGGGTGAGTCTCTTTGCTAAAGAAACCAGACAAAGCTAAAAAGATGTTTGATCGCTAGTACTATGGCTGAGACCCTATATGTACTGTTGATGAAGTTAGGTGCTGTTCTGAGCATTATTTGTGGCTATCGAGTAGCTTTTTGGTTGAGACTTGCGCATGGAGATGTAGACCACTCTGTATTGCTATCCTGTGGTCATTACTAAAGTTGGTATAACTAGAGAAGCAAGTAGTCTGCAACATTCAGCTCTCAAGGGGGTGTCTAACTCGGTGTTACAATGTGTTTGATCATAACTTAAATTTACATCAGAATATCCCTTAAAGTTGAGCACAGCATAATACAGTTGAAAATTTGCCTCCATGTTTCAGCAGACCAAGTCACCACTCCCCTGCACAAAGCATTCTTAGGTACCTTTGTGAATGTGATATTTAGAGAGCTTTTCTACCTCTTAACGTCAAAGCCATGCAACTGATTAAATGATTTACCGTTTAGTAAATAAACCAGCCAGTGAGGGGAGCCAGTGTTGTTAAAAAGGCTCCAAAGCTCAAACCATGAAGTGACCAGCAGAGATGGGTGGAGTGAAACTAGGAATCCAGCATCTTTCAGGCGGGCTACACCCCACAATCACATAACACTTTCCTGTTTAGATGTGGACACAAAAGTTAAACACTGTTAGAGAGCTGTCCTGGAGCCGGGGTGAGCTGCTAGTGGGAATAAAGTGATTTAAAATCCTGGGATAATTGAGGGAGTGCATGTTTCCCCTACTCTTTTTTTAATCTACATACAGACAAAAATATGGGAGAGTGGCACCTTTATATCTCCACCAGTCTCCAGTCAGAGGGTTTACAGCAGGCCTCTTGTTGAGCTACACAAGAGGAGGCAATTTCACAGAGCTGTTTATCAGCTTTTAGCAGCACTATGTCTGTAGGTTTTGTTTGCTGAGTCAGTTCATCTTCTAATGCCTTGGTAGACCTGACTTTGGTACTGTCAGGTCATGGGCTGAGAAGGAGTGCCAGCCTGCATCATTGCTCGTCTTTGTCTAAGCCCAAGAGGTGTTGGCATAATCATGAATAAATCTGCTGTACAACATTTGCTTTTGTTAAATGATTTATTCATAACAGTGATGTGCCCTACATCTGCTCACAAGAGGCAGACAGGGTAAGGAGCGAACCCTTATACACAACAAACTGCATCTGTGACAACAAGCATTCAAATGAAAATCTGCACCACGCTGATCTTTAATGCTCAGAGGAGAAGAAAGCTGGGCATAGATCAGTCTGCTGGTGTTTTTGAAGTTTGCCGACTATCTCATATGTTAGGTTGTTATTGTTCCCCCATAGTTACTCATGGAGACTCCTATTTAAGTCTATTTTTCACTTTTCTTTTCTGTTTCTTTTTTCTTTTGTAAATTGGAGTTTCTCCCTCACTGGAGGGCTTTGCTTTTGTCTTGGCATGTAAACCGCAGAACAAGAGCTTTAAAGTGAAGAGGAAAAAAAGAGAACAAATGCACAAGTGGTAATGAATCCCTCACCTCTGGTCTTGTGGCTTTTTTTTCCTGGAGCAAATCACAGCACTTTACACTTTGTCTTCCATCCAAAGCTATGACATACCACCTTCAAAACAACCCCCTTTGTTTCTGCGCTTTACTATCCCTGAATCCTTTTTTTTTTTTGTATTATTATTATTCTGGATCTCCACCTCTTTGACTCTGGTGTGAGGAGAGGTGATGAATGATTGAGGCTTTCTCTCCCTCTATACATTTTTTCTATTCCTCCGTGTAGCTGCAACACTATCTCGTCTGACAGACCCGGGGCTGTGTGCAGAGTTCCCCCCTTGGCAGTGCGAGGACGGTGCGAATGCAGAGTCAGCCCTCTGTGAAAGACAAACTAGGCAGAAAATTGAACACCTCCATCAGTATTTCCAACAATCAATTTGTTTAAATGAAATATTTATGCACCAATCCGAGAGCGTACAGGAGATACAGTCCTCTATTGGATGTCTATGTGATTTCATATCAAACCAAGGTTGGTTCTGAACATACAAAGCAAACACAGTCTGCTGGTCAAAAGAAAATGCAGAAAACCAATCCAGTATGATTACATTACACCCATGTCTGCGCAGACACAGGAACACTGTTTCCCTTTTCTTCTCATTTCCATGGTCATCGCCGAGCTCTTCTCTTTTCAAATCCCTCTCTAAACCTTGATAAGAACATTAATTGAGACCAGACTCCTGGAGGATAAAAGCAGCAAGACTGCGCGGATGACAGTAAATGAGATCTGAATATGTAGTGAGACCCAAGAAGGATTTAAATATAAATTATGAATATGACGGAGGCTCAGAGTGCTCTAAAAATTCTCCCTCATGCTTCAATAATAAATGTGGTTCTGTGGTCCAACGATCCAAATGGGATCCACGTTAATATAGTGGTGTTTGTGAGTGTAATACCAAATGATCTCTACGTCTTCTTCTAATTCAAACATTGTTTCAGCTTTACCTGATAAGTACACTGTAAACAAACAGGCAGACTTTACTTGAGGCTTAATTTGACATCGGGACTTAAACTGAGGTTAGAGTGTGGAAACATTCCAACAAGTCAGACATCACATTCCTTCACACAGTTTGTGAGTTATATCCTGGACTTTATCTGGGTCTGAGTTTTACATCTCTGTGGGGTTGTATGGTTAAGACGTCTACGAGACAACAGATCAAGTTACTTTTTACAAACACCCTCTAAAATAGAAGCTGAAAGCCGAGGTCTTACTGTTTTTTTTCACAGCGGGACGCTCCGTAAGAGCAGAGCTGTGCCTCCTCATGCACTCTCAGAGCTCGTACGCTCAGGTGTGATTGAAGATGTGCAAGACTTTTCGGGGGGAAATCAAAAGTTGTGCTCAAGGAGGAGAGAGCAGGCTGAAGTCAGCATCAGATATCATTTAAAACGAATCTGTCAATACCAGAGAGGGAAAGTAAAGCACTGACACTTTGTTGAGTTTTTCAGCTATCTGAACCACGTGCGAGTACTAATTTTCCTGAAAACTTTTTCACCTTTATCCTTACAATTTTCACATAGAATTTGTACTGTATATGTGACACTTACATTTGCAGAGAAGGCAGATAGTAAAGAACCTGAGAGCCCCCTGCTCCTAACATTTGTAAAGGTTTCAATCAAGGTTACTGCTTTTTAAACACACAACAAAAGAAACTATGAAAAAATTAGACCTGGGGGAAAAAAAAATTCTGCGCATGGACAAAACTGATTTGTGAATTTGTTTTTAGATGAGATGAGTGAAGAATCAAAACTGTAGGATGAACTCTAAGGACCTTATCTACTAAGATCCCAAATAGCGAACGCTAAATTGCGTGTGCAAACAAAAAAATTGCATGTGCTATTAGTGGGTGTGTTGCAGGTGACCTTCCATCATTGTGTGCGCAATTAATAACTAACTTTGAAACCCTCTTTAAACAAGGATTTTGCGTACGCTACCGGCTGTCACTGTGGAGAGTTTGTGAGAGCAGAGTGATTGTTGATGAAAAATGAAGTTTGAAGCCATAGAGTTGCACGTTATTTTGGGGAACTGCACAAAAGGCTAGCCAGGCAAGTTTATTTGTATAGCACCATTCAAACACAAGGCAATTGCTTTACAGATGCAAGGAAATATTCTAGAAATCAAAAACAGGATTAAAACCATTTAAAATCAATACAACAAAGAGATTTTTTTTTTCTTGTTTTGTGTTTGACCTTATTTAAGAAAACCGTCAGACGCAGGAAAATTCAGTATCATAAAGAGTTTTTCAATAGGAGATATGGCATGGATCATTTTTGTGACTGGCTCCAAATCAGCCCTTAGGTCACCTAGCATTACTATTACTATTACTCTCCTATTTTTTTTTATTTCTGACAATCCAAATATGTTGACAAGGCACGGAAGAGTCTCTCTCTCCGTCGTCTATCATTGCACCTCTTCCTCCTTCTCCCCACAATGACCATGCGTAATGCTCATAGACTATATATACTACCGCCTGTATACGGATTTGAAACCATAAAGCTGGTTTCCTGATTTGATAAATCACATTGCAGGTGCTAAAGGATTCCATTTGCATCTGCTTCTCCCAGTATTTTGCATGTTCTGATGATCTACATACAATCTGCATATCCATGAAGGCAAACACGCTAAATCGATTGTGCACGCTGTTTTGCTCATTTGACAGACGCAACCCTTGGTGCAACCGGTGAGTGGATCAGGTTTGTGTGCGCTCTCAAGTTTGCACATGTTTTTGCACACGCAAACCTTTAGAAGATCAGGCCCAAAGTGTATTTGTTGTTTAGTTCAAAGTTTGACTCTTCATTATGTTGAACAGCTTGTAGGTATGTCTTTCAAGGTGCTGCTTATTCTCTGTGAGTACATTTCAAGGCACTCACCTTTTCTTTATATTGACATAAAGAGAGAAGCTGAATCATCTTTTATTAGACTTTCCCAGAGCCACCTCAGATGAAATGTTTGGCATTTTGTGCAGGATTTGGTTCGTAAATCTGTGCAGGGATATAAAGAAATGACTTCTGTTTCTGCTGCAGTTACTGCTGCTAAGCACTTATAACATAATAACAACCCATAACTGTAGCATGGCACTTTTTTTTTTTTCAGGTGAAAAAGTTCCTCACACTTTCACAGCTTAAACACTCAGATTTCCCACAACTGTGTTGCTGTGTACCTGGAAGCGACTAAGTTTAGAAGCTTAGGTGAAAAAAAAAAAAAAAAGTTTCACGGTGAGAATTTATTTTTTTTTCTCTTGAAATAATCCTTTTGTTTCAGAAAGGTCTTGCCCTTACAGTATGAAGAATGAGTATTTTAAACATGCTAACCGTTAATAAGTTAGGCCCATAGACTGTATATACTATGGACAACTTGGTTCCGCCTTCTGTCAGTATACGGATTTGAAGCCAAAAAGCTCTCGGTATTATAGCTCCATAGGTATTGCCGGCGGAGGTGGGATTGCAGCCCATCACCAGAGGGTGCTGTTCCCACGGTGGCTTCACCCAGCGAGGAGGCAGACGGCGTCCATTCTATAAACAGTCTATGGTTAGGCCCCAGGATGGAAACATTAAATAGTACGTCTGTTCACTGTTCAGAATATTTTTCTGAGGTAAGTTATTTGTTGATGAACAGTTTTTAATGCAGGTTTTAATTACAGGTACTTTTTTAAACCAGCGGCTGCCTGATTTGCCTGTTTAATGTCTGTTTCCACTTTTTGTTAATTGCAGTCTCTTGTTGTGAGACGTTTTACTTTCTTTTCATTTTGGTTGTAGTTTTTTCATGTCTGCATCCTGCTCAGTATGCCGGACTGGAGAGCTTGCTTGATTGGGAGTTGAGACCTCATAAATGTCCCACAAAATATTCTGAGCATGCGGTCACATCAGCCTGTGTGAAAATTAAACACTCCACAGTTTGGCTTGGAGCAGAAAATCTCCAAATTAAATATTCTCATCTCTGTTGGACATAATATGCCTCCAGGCATTCGCATCTATAATTGTCGCTGTTAATTATGACTTCAGGCCCAAAAAGGAGACAACGACAATCAAAATGTGGGATGTTTGAAACAGGTAGTACTTGAATATTACAAATGTGATTTTTTTGGCATCACTTTTTAGTACAGTGCCACTGATGATGGGATTAAATGATTGTATTGATTGGTTTAACAAATACTGGCAGAGTCCAGAACCTAGCAGGGCTGTGCGATTTATCCCCTCCACCTTAAGCAATATCAACAACTCTCTTTGCTGAGAGAAACTTGTTTTCTCAGAGTCATTATCTGTCCTTTTCCCAGTTCAAGCTTGTTCTGCGATACTAGGTCCTCTGAGGGACAGTTCTCATTTTGTTTGGATTCAGGATTGTGGAGCCACAGAATAACAGTGGGGATTAGCTACTCCCCGTTAGGGCTTCCCACAGGGTGCTGACCATCCAGAATAAAGAATCTGCAGAGATGCAATCAGAGAAAACAAATCTGAGAGTGACTCAAAAGACATCGAAATCCACTTCGCGGCCATCAATCGACTTTTGTTGCATTAAGAGCGACAGAAACAGAGGTGCCGCCTTTTATACGCAGGGATCAATCACCCGCCAAAGCCGATCTTTGTCAGTGTCACTGAGACCCAAATAAAACAAGAAATTCCTCAGTAGTTGTTTGTCTCAATCAATAAGTTGAGAAGTTCTTGCAGCGAATGTATTTTATTGGTAGCAGAGATCATGTTCTTTAGTGGCAGAGAGAATTTGTATCACTATTGACATCTGTTATTGACAAAGCAGTTTAAAGAAAGAATAAAGCACAATCTAACAGGACTAACAGGACAATCACTCTGCTGTTGTATTGGACTGTAATAACTTAATCACTGCATATATACACTGTTATATTATGTATTTTTACAATATCCTATTTATTTTCTTTAAAAACATTTTTTGACACAAAATAATGGATTTCAGATTACTGAACCCTTTTTTTTTTTAGAAGTTCTTTGGGTTTTACAGTTAAAGTTATGAGTATTTACATCATCAACAGTTTCCTGTTTAGATAAATGTGAACCAAAGAACCCCCATGGCTCCCAGTGGACTTTGTCTGCTTTGTCACAGTCAAAGTAGATTGTATATTTTCCTTTTTCATTATAGTCCTTCAGCAACACCATACCCCATACTGCGTTTCTTACAAAGGAGACCTATTTTACAAATTTGTATTGTAAAACACACTTATAATGTTACTACACATAATCCCCAGACGTGGCTTGTTTTTATAACTTTGCAAGAATTGTCCTGAAGTTGACATCAGTCTCTGCCGTCCTATCAGAACAATGGACCGTCCACCTTAAAGGAAATCAAGAGCAACCCTTGCCTAAAAAGTACATCCCACACTTGGCTTTTCCTCCACTCTACACTTTGGGTTGATCACAGCAAGTTTCTGGAAAGTGCTCTTTTCGCAGCAATTTTCTCTGAAATCAACTGTAAATTACACTAAAAACAATTCTCTATCATCCAATTTGGTTCTCATCTCTAGGTTACCTTGTTAGGCTTCATTATCCATGAAAATATTGCTTATAATAGTTTTTGTTGTGGGCCACTGGGCCTTTCTTTGTCAGCATACCCCTCACACAGACATCTATCCTGAATTGATCTCACATGTCTGGACATGTCTGGACATGCCCGACGTTGTTTTTTTTGTGCAGGGAAATACATGGAAAAATGAAAATTTCTTAAATCTCCCATGATTGGAAGAGGATCTGACTGTCAGTATGGTGCCTGACAGTGCACTTATGATGCTCTAATTATTAGATATTGATCTAACCGAGTCAACAGCGACCCTAACATGACAAGTGCCATAATTTTAATAAGAGCATTTTATAATTTAGTTTTTTTTGTTATTGTTGTTGAAATAGAGGATCCTGACAAAGTCAAAAAGTCTTGATGCAAAGAAGCGAATTTATGTGGTTCTTTTAAGCATTTAAAAACAAAAGTGGGTCGGTGCAGACTCTAACACAGGAGGAGGGTTACACTTGTGTGGTTGAAGATGGGATAGGAGTTGGTCTGATCTAACTAGATGGTGCTCAGTCTTATCTTGGCTTGGACTGAAATGATAAACACTCACCCTCCAGAGTGGGATGCGAGCTGTTCATATATACTGGTCCATCGGTGATCAGTTTTGTAAATAGCTGACCTTAAATTGTAGAACAGAGAATTCAATACAGCTGTTTATAGATAATCTTAATCTTGCAAAGACAGTAAACTACATCAAGGCTTCACCAGGTCATGGATAACTTATAACAGCTCTTAAGTACAGAAATGAATCAAGTTTGCAACAACCTAAAATACACATCTCTGTTAATTACCTCATAAAACAAGTGAGAGCACTAGATGTAATCCATATTTTCTGAAATTGAGGTGCAGCAGCGGGATCCTTTTCCTCAGGCGTCTCTGTATCATTTATTTGAAACTAATTTGAATTCTGGGATTCCTCTTGACAGTTACGAGTCTTTGTTTCCTGACAGGCAGATCTGCGGATGTTGACTTTACCCTCCGTGCAAGAGGATCAGATATATTTGCTGTATTAAAAAAAAAGTACTGCACAGTTCTTGTCAAAGCAGACTGCGAGATAATGAGACATTTTTTTCCCCAAACATGCTCAGTAAATGGCAAAGAGGATGGCATTTCTGAACCACATCCCCCTTTTGTGAAGAAACAAAACGAAAGCTATGCATCCGAACACTTTTGATTGAAACAACACGGGCAAAATGTCAGCAGCAATTAGCTGACACTGGGGCTGGGGAAGAGAGGGGTTACCTGCTGTTCAATGGCCTTTAGTTAGTGCTTGACTTTTGTTCTTGTTGTCTTTTCTCAGTGGATCAGCAACAAAAACACACCGGCAGAGGAAGAAGATGAATACCAACATGGAGAGAAACAGAAAAAAACAATTAGTAGAAAGTGTTAAAAATAAAACCCAGATCTGATGCTGATTTTCCAAAACTGTACTCCACCACGCTGCAGGTTTTTAGACTCTAAGCCTTTGTAACTCAAAATGTAGACGAGCCTGTTGGGGGAAAATGTCTCCCTTTTACACCAAAAATAAATCTTTATTATGTTTACTCAAGTCTTCCTTGTTTGTTGTTAAACCAAATACAATCTGTGCAGTATTTATTCAAGAGAGAGTTCAGGTTTTTTTGAGGGGTTTTAAATTTAATAATACTTCAACAGTGATTGTATTACCCACAGGGTTTCCAATAAGCTTCACCACTTTGTTGAGAAATCTAATAGTGCACACCCTATTGCTGCTGCAAAGTTAAATAAAACATTTCAAACCTTAACATTGATTTTCCAGACTCTGTGCTTTACTTTATTGCCAAAGAGACACTTTGTTTAAGCTTTATTTTTGTATGCAACACGTTAGTCTGTCTGCACCAAACTGATCAGCTTTAAGGCTCATTTATGCTCAATATTACAAACGGAAACGGACAAAGCTCTCAGTCCGTGCTTTGCGTTCTTTTCATCTGTATTTCTGCATGTATACTTGAAGTTTACGGATACGGGCCAGACGGAGCAGTACCACCGGAAACCTTGGGGGCAGTGTTGCTGTCACTACTCGATACGCATCTCTACAGAGAAACGAAGAAGACACTTAGTGGCCTGACCGGCCGCCGCCTCCTCCGTTTCTGTATCCTATGCAAAATATATCAAAACATTATCACTAGCTCCTCCACAGTCACCATGTTTTTGTTCATTGTTGTCAGAAACGTTTGACTCCAGCCTGCCCCCTGGTGGATGTAATGGTTAACCATCTTTTGAAACGGGCGCGTACATTTTCGTATGTATGGCGAGCATAAATGAGCCTTTAATGAGAGATACAAACAGGGCAAACCAAACCAAAACAGGAAAGGGTCTGACTGCAAAAACGACATCTAATTAACTCTGGATGGCCTAGCTTCTGTGCAAAGGTGTCTAACTAAACAGCGTCTCCTGTGAGAACTAAACTATGCAACCCCACTCGGGGAAAGAAAAGGAAACTATCCTTTTCATGTCATGATTGCCATGCTAAAAGAGAGGAATGATCACAGCAAAGGAGAAGGATTTCATACTCATGAGGCTGTATTTTAAAGTACAACTCATGACATTGTAACTTAACTAATCCTCCCTCCCACAAGGCACAGAAAAAGCTCCAGAAGTGTTGCTAATTAGGTGATAGAAATGTAATCAAATAATGTCAAAGTGCTAATAAATCCAACATGAATTTTCATTAAGTGTGTTGACAAGTCGGTGTCATTTTTCTTTCATTAAACACCTACGTGCTGAAAATTAACCTGCAAGTGTCACAGTGGAATTAAATTTAATGGCAGTGTAATGGCTGCTGTAAATTTTGGCAATTTTGACCCGGAACATACTGTGAGGGTAGAGGATTTGAACAGTATGTGAGGGTTAAAAAAGTTGTCAGCATTTTTGACAAAATTTAGTGAACTTTCAAATATATTTGTCCATTAATACGTAATTAATAAATGTGATGATTGTGTGATATTTGATTAGAGACTGGGCAAATAGCCTCTGTGGGAGAGCTCCAAGGCCAAAACCATATGAATGAAAACAAATTAGCAAAAACGAGTGGGTCAAAATTCCTCCATAGTGATGTGAAAGACTCATTGCCAGGTACCACAAACATTTCATTGCAATTGATGCCGCCAAGGGTGAGACAACCAGCTCATTAGGTTTAGGGGGGAAAATGCTTTTTACAGAGAGCCAGGTTAGTTTGGACAGCTTCCAAAACTGCATTTGGTATTTGGTTTTCTACGTGCGATATTTAAATCTGCTTGATGATCTGAAACATGTAAGTGTGACAAAAAAGCAAAAACAGAAGGAATCTATTGGAGGTGGGGTTACTTCTCACAGTACTGTATGTTATTATATGTCTGCATGATTTAAAACCTATTTCAGAGACTTTATGGACTGCACCAGACTTCTTAGAGCGTCTCTGTCTGCAGCCTCAGCTTCACTGCATCAGGTCTGTGCGCGTGTTGAATGCAGACACAGCTGTGTTGTTGTGATAAAAAATACAGGGCAGACCTACTGGTCTTACACGCTGTAAGTTTAAATGACCTTTGTGAACTTTTCCTCCAGTTTCTGACTGTAAACAAGTCTTCTTGTGATTTATTTTTTGGTTCTGGTTTCAGAGAATTTAAATTATACCTGTGCTTTGCTCCTCATCTCATGCTGATCAGATGAAGGATGACTTGTGTCTCTTTTTTTTTTTTTAAATCAACAAATCAATGAATATCTTCACAGCACTGCAAACACAAATTGATGGAATATCTGGTCAATGGCGAGGAAAGAGTTAAATTAGGAGTCACTTAATATACGCCACCTCTAGTGGATTTTTTTAGGTCATATGAGGACTGTGAGGGTCTACGTCACCATCTGATTTGCCTCTGACAGAGAGGGATCTGTAGGAAACACTGAGTGGGTGTTTACCACGAATAAAGATGACACATTTTACTGTAGACCCAGGTCTGGCTCTTATCATGCCTGTCAAACTTTCTACAAAAAGAGACACGTTTCTGTCCTTATGCTGTTGTTTGCGAGTATATCTGCAGCCTACAGTGTGCCACCTAATTGAGTCCTATAATGTCAGGTTTTCCTCATGGAGTGGGTGGAATAATTTAGTGTTGTCAAGCCCTCGTATCTTTTATCCCACAATCTCCGAATAGCAAAAAAAAAGTAAATGAAAAGGGAAGATATCCTGAATTCTTTGGTGTTTAAGGACGACACCGAGAAGAAAAGGAAGGTGTTTCATTACCACAGGGCTCTGCTGTGCCGCTGTGCTGAAGCTTGGCAAGGTTGCTTTTTCTCAGAGGTTTATATCAACTTAAAAGGAAGAGATTATTTGAATCCCCTGGAACAACATCCTCTGCTGGAAACAGGCACAGCTGGTAGTGTAGCATCATTAACATAACAGCATTGAGATACTTTGTGAAGCTAAGCAAGTCGTCAAGAAGAAATGTTTGGATTTCTGTGTTAAAATTGTAGGAATGAAGATTGAAAAGATGAAACCTTTGTGGGTAATAACGGGCATGATCAGGTTCATTTTGTCTTTGCTGCTCTGTTGAATCTGCTGCATGAAAGTCAGGATTCTGCCCTACAAATGTCATGATTTTAGAAAACTGAAAACTTTCACCTACTGCAGAGGCTCCTAATTTAAAGGGGCAACTTCTGGGCTAGCTTCAGACACAGGACAGGAGCTGTACAATATTCTCCTCTTTCACTCACTGCACATTTGGAGGTTATACAGAAACTTTCCAGAGCTTCATCAAAGTTCTCCTCCTGGCTGACACACAGTGGAGTTAAAACATCCTGCTATAAGGTTTGATGGTTTTCAGCTTACAAGTGATTACAGTGTTTCCTCACTTTAAAACCTGAAGCCTGTTATTGTTACAATACTTCTTCTTTCCAAACAGCATCTCAGGAGGTTGGACTGCAGCTCCGAAGTTCATCCCTCACTGAGTAAAGAAAGTGAGGCCAGACAAGTGCAGTGATGTCCATGAGTATAAATGTTGTAGGAAGTGTTCAGGAGAGGCTTTTTCAGCATCTCCTGTTCATGTGAGTGGAATTTAAGTAGGTGAATGAGTTTTTCTGGGTGTCAGTCCTTGCAGTCAGGACTGAAAGCTTTATTTTCTCATCAGTGCAACAGTGGAGTCCCTGGGTTAGGTTACTGTGGAAGCTAATGCAGTCGACTTATAGCACACTATAGATATAAATAATACACACAAGGGATGCACCAGCATTGGCGAACGTTCAAATAATGATATGATTTTGCTCTGAAGAACAAAAAGAGCACACGTGTTAAATCCTTGATAATATCTTTGCTGTCTATAAACTATGAGAGCAAAACTTCATAGGCTCTATGAGGTTTAATGATTTCCGGAGTGAAACTTGTCATTCAATCATCATGACAGCTATGAGAGACAGTCTGGCTGCAGACCTCAACTGTCAGGACCCACCTCCACTGAGCGGACCGAAAGTTAAATTTTAAGCCTTTCAACATAAAAACAAATATACTAGGAGAAATTATTTATTTATAATTTTTATTTCATTTTATTTTATTTTTTATGTGAGAAGTTGATTTGAAGCCCTTCAAAATAAAAGCAAATATACCAAGAGTAAGTATTTTTATGTCTATTTTTTTTTATCTCAGAAGTTGATTTATAGCCTTTCAAAATAAAAGCTAGTATACCAAGAGTAGTTATTTTTTTATTAATTATTATATTTTTTTGTGTAAGAAGTTGATTTGAAGCCTTTCAAAATAAAAGCAAATATATACCAAGAGTAAGTATTTTTTATTTATTTATTTTTCATTTTTTAAAAGTAGAGGTTGGTTTGAAGCCTTTCAAAATAAAAGTAAATATACCAAGAGTGATTATTATTTATTTATTCGTTTATTTTCAGTTTTATAGTCAGAAAATGATTTGAAGCCGTTTAAAATAAAAGCAAATACTAAAGGTATGTTTTTTTGTTTTGTTTTTTTTTTAATCAGAAGTTGATTTGAAGCTTTCAAAATAAAAGCAAATATCCTGGGTGTTTTTTTTTTTTTTTCTTTTACTTCGGAAGTTTATTTGAAGCCTTTCCAATTTAAAGCGATTATCTCGTATGCATAACTTTATTTCTTGGGGCTTTTTTATGTATATAATGTTAATATGATTGACCCCTCTCCAACTATGTAAACCAGACCAGTGATGAAGCAAAAGCCAAAATACTAGCAGAATTTGACTGTTTGGATCATGAAAACAGATTAATAATGACCAAAAAAAGTGATAAACATTCAACCGTTTGTGTCCTTCAATTTCGGTGCTAGAATTTATAAGCAGTACAAAAGTGAGAGTCCTTGGGCCAGCCTCACAGATGCACTCTTGAAATGACACCCAAACAGAGGTGAGAGGCGAAGATTCACATGTTTTCAATTTGCTTTCGACAAAGTTATGTTATCAAATCAGTTGGTCTGAGAATTAAAGTCCTGCAGCATTTACTGGAAGGGTTTCAGTGTTGAATGTTATTACTTTATCCACCAAGCACTTATTTGTCGTTCTAATACTCAAGATTAAAAAAGATTGTTTCCAATGGACTGTCTGACCATTTGGCTGAAACCCTTTAGCGCTGGTTTTATTGACTGATATCGTTCAGCATGAGCTGCAGGTGAGATGTTCCTGTAGTCACCTGATGGAGGAGCTTATAAAAGTACATGAGCTTCAGCTGTGTATGAAAACCTTGACTCTTGTTTATCGTCCTGAAGGACAGAGTAGCATTGTGCAGTAGAGCCCACTGGGGTCCAACTGTTTGTCTGTTAATGCTGCAGTAAATCCAAGAATTTTTGACTCATATTTTGTGCAACACATTTTCAAATGCTCTCCCAAATGATTCAGTTTGTCTTTTTAAAAAGAAACAGCATTACCCCTACAATTTATAATAACATGCTGCTATTTATATATAGTCTCACCTTCATTTAAAACCTTTATAATCTGGCTTCAATGAGCACTGATTACAGCCGTACTTCAGAAATGTAGAGTTACATCAAAGCACAGGCTGGTTAAATGTGTTCGGTTTCATTTTTATAGCAGTTTCACCTTCACCCCTCACACCTCTCCAATTTCCCCCTTTCAGCTGATACAGTAAAGCACACTTTAATCATTTTTAACCTTTCAGGGTAGCAGCTTCTTTCACTTGCGTGCTTTATCCCTCCCAAAGAGCTGTTTACCTTGAAGCAGTAAGTTTATACTGCCAAAAAACTCTGCACCGAGTTCCTTCACCTCCAAGTGTCTTATATCACTGTTGCTGAGAGGGCACTAAAATACAGCTGCTGAAAACTTCACTGAAGAAAGACAGTTTTGCCGAATGATGATGTTCTGAGTCCACGACTGGTCTGATGCATGGTGTCACATACAAATGTGCTTTGACCCGAGTCAAGTAGAACTCCATTCATTCCTTTGAAAATCTCTGGTCTGCCTGTCAAACTCCTCCCCTCTACCTCAAGCATGTAGAGGTATTTTCTTCCCTCAGACACTAGAGGATCAACACACACCTTGAACATAAAATCTGTTCATCTTCTTCAGGTGTTTTGTAGAATCCATAAATTCTTTGCCATTTCATGAGGAAAAACTCAATAGTTGTTGAATTATTTGCAGTTTTATTTACTTCTTAGAGCTTTTTTTTGACATTTCAGTACTTTTTCAGAGACTTGTTGTCCCTGCCTCTATTCATGCCCAATCTCCCTTTTTAATAATTGAGTTTAAAGATGTTTTCCATTATCATCAGAGTGAGAGAGGATGTCATTTCTTAAAGTTTGTATGGTCGACTTCTACAAAAAGCTTCTCGTCCAAGTATATCAGTAGATACTCAAAACAAAAGCACAAGTTTACAAACGTTTAGGGGCTGTATGATTAGACGAGAGTCCAATTTGTTTTCAGAAATGCTCTCGCACTCTTAGCTTTGCAATAGTAAAGAGGAAAGCCTCAAAGGTCTTCGGTACAAGCTATGCATTTCATACCGTGATTATAAGTTAAACAGCAGAGACCAAGGGGAGACTAAGCCGAGGTCATAGTGACCTGTTCAAAAATTCAATTTGCTATGTTGACAATGCATTCTCATTTTCAGGCTATACTGTACATGTGTAAGAAGTAGCTGTTATGCAGACATTGTAAACATTACCATCTGTGAGATGTACCATCTGCCTAAGACTTTCATCAGGAGCGCCCTCACATCATCCTGTAGAGGTCTTGTGGTTGTAATCTCAGTCAGTTAGGGGGCCTCTCTGGTTCTTCTTGCTTCTTATCTTGTGGTATTATCATGTTTCCTTAAATCTTTTCTCGGTTAATTTTTTTGGTTTTAATATTTCGTTTTTAGTTTGTTCAAGAAGGGACAGTTCATGAAAATAAAGAATAAAATTAACACAAAAATATTAGCTTTGGCATTGCTTTGTAACTTTTACTATTTAATAATAATGCATCAGATTTTAAAGCGCTTTATCAGAGACCCTCAAAGCGCTTTACATCATTCATTCGCTCACACAGTCACACCCTGGTGGTGGTAAACTACCTTAGTAGTCACACCTTCCCTGAAGCAGAATGATGGAAACAGCCTCTCCGACCACCACCAACGCACAACACTCACATTTATACACGAGTGGAGGACGTAAACTGGGAGCGAGGTGGGTTAAGTGTCTTGCCCAAGAACTCAGCGGACAGACTAGAGATAGGGGGGAATCAAACCGCCAACCTACCAGTTATTGGATGACAGCTTTACTTCCTGAGCTACTGCTGCCCCAATTTAAACATTATTTTACTAAGACTCATGTTTCATAGTGGTATATACTTTTTTTAATTCCAATAGTTATATGTCTTTGATATTACATTTATGTGTTGTAATAATATTGTAGAGTCTGTTTTGTAAGCTTAAGATTGTATGATTACCAGGTCAAACTTGGTACGGAACTTAATCTAGTTCTGCTCCCTGAACTACAGTTTTTTTCCAACATCAATTTAAACATATGATTCTTGTTCATTTATTTATCAAATTACTTACTTGCTTAGCTATTTAATTATTTATTCATATCTAATTCAGTCTGCGGGAATACCCTGATCCAGCGGATGACAGAGTCTTGGGGCCACTTTAAGAAAAAAGATTCAACAAGCCACAGTCACAATATTACTGAAATAAAGAAGTAATAAAATGCAGCTGTAATTTTATGATAAATAATATAACTTTTCTTTGAAACTTATATGATTTTACATCATCATGTGTGTCCACTTCTGACCAATCAGATTGCGTGTTGTTGCGACGTCAGATCCACCGATAAATCCAACATGGCCGACCGGTTGATCGTTTCCGTGTCAGAAACAGAGTGCATTTTGATAAAAGACACAAATGTTACAAAGATAACGACCTGAAGGACATCTTGTGGTGAGTCATAGCGTCAGATCTCTCATATGACAATGGTTTGTGTGCTTTAACAGTTTGCTAATCATCTTTCTTTTAACTTTCATCTGTGCTAATGTAATCTAACGGTTGTTACCATAGTTTCATGTGCTTATCTGGTACTGGCCCCGACTCAGTATTTGCTATCATGACAGAAACACGAGCGTCTAATCAGAACTGAAAACAATCAGCGACCGTGGTACAGTTTCAGCTCCTGAACCAAGCAGTGAAACTCACCAAGTTCTCTTCGTTTTTGTAATATTGGATGCAACCATGTGCTACGTTTTTTTTTTTTTTTTTTTGAGAAAGCAAAAGAAGTACCAATTTGCCATCACTTGAAGCTGAAGTAGACTCCATTTTTGTCTTCTCGCTTCCAGCCGGGATGCTGGTTGTTAAGAGAAGGTCCCGCCCTCCTTTGCCTCTGATTGGCTATAAATGCTGACCATTTGGCTTGAGCGTGTGATGAAGTTTCCATCTTCTCTAGCCAATCAGAGGCGAAGGAGGCGGGACTTTCCACAGGAAAAATCTTCCTCGGGATGCGTCTTTTCCCCCCGGAAAGTTGCAAAATCGCATCAGGCTTGATGTATGTCGGCAGGCGCGACAAAATTCGCCTCCGAATATTTTGTGATTTCGCGTTCTATATTCATGCCGGCCCCGGTGTGTAAGGACCTTTATTCTAAGAATTATTCTGCTTTTGTTGTCCCACCAGTGGTATCTTTATTTTTGTGATTAATAAATTCAGATGTTTCATATGGCACCCCCTACAGGCCTGGAGAGCTGTCATTTTGATGACTGTTATGGTATGAATCATTTCTCTGCTGACTTTAATTCTTGAGTTTGTTTTATTTATGTATCTATTCATTCAACTTTGCATAATTTATTTGCAGCATGTTTTCTGTAAATGCACTTTTTCCACTTTGTAAAGCTTCATTTTTCTTTTGCAGAAAGTTATTGTTGTTGTATTTGATTTGGATTGTATTTTTGTTCAATATTCTGAGCTTTAGAGATCCTTTTCTGCATCATAAATCTTTTTATTTAACCAGGAAATATCCCATTGAGATTGAGAACCTCTTTATCAAGGGAGTCATGGCCAAAAGGCAGCAAACACAACATACATATATACAAGTGTCGGCCCCCGTAGTAACATCTATAGAAACAGATTCACTATTCATATTTTAGTATTCAAAATCAGAAGCACTTGAATATTGTGTTCGCTATTCAAGGACGTAACCAACTCAACCTTCCATTGATAGGGCTGAAAAGTTTGCATTCCTCCATTCAGCTTGCACGATGGCAACACAGAGGATCAAGTGTGATCTTGACTTTGAGAGGCTGCTAAGGCTGTGCTTACAGAGAACACTGACTGAATGTTCAGCCTTGATAAATCATACTGTTTCAGAGAAGAAGAAAAAAAACATGTTAGAGCAAAAGAAAAGTGATAGCAAAACTGTCAGCAGCTGCTTTCAACTTGTTTCCCTGATCTCCTTCTATATCAGACATGTTATTAATTAAATGTGCAATATGAAACCGTGCATCTGAGGATTCAGTAGAATTTGCCACTCAGAATGTAAAGTGTTGAATCTGTAACTTCAGATGTGACCAAAAATATACAGCATATTCCTTTAAAAGACCAAACGCATATAGAATTATGATCAACTCCTGACGTCAGAGGGCAGATTAAACATTTATAGCCGTCAGCCTAAGTGCATTTATCTCCACAACTTCATCGTGAAACGGAAACTTGAAGTAAGCATCGCGATACCATCTGAGACGAGGAGACTAATCACGCTGGTGGGACTTTTAAGGACTCTGAGGACGCGTCGGACTTCCCATTTACATGACTTGAAGAACGAAGATGGACGCCAAACACCTCTGAGATTCGTTTTAAGGCAGTGAAACCAGCAACTGATCCGAATAATTGACTTCAAACTCAAGCCAAACTTGTTGAAATGCGTTTGTCTCTGTTTGTCTCCTCCAAGGCGCTGTAATCATATTCTGCCCCAAGTTTCTCACACCTTTAGGCAGCCTATGAAAAGAACAACCGGCACTTACGCGCAGTTGATGCCTCCGAGAAGCCACCCCTACCCTCATATGCCAGTCTGTCTGACTTTACAACCTTTATTGTTGCCAGACTCCGACTGCAGACCAAGAGAGGAGGAAGACTCCGATGGAAAATCATGCAGCGCGTTGAACCCATGGAGACATGGCACATAGGTTCCTCTCATCTGCGAACAGATTCAGCGCCAGATTCGCCTTCATATTCACTGTGTCACTGTCCTGCACCTATTTATGCTATAGTATCATTTTCTGCCGCGGCACAATCATGACAAATCAGGGTTACGAGGGGAAAAGATGCCCGCCGAACAAGAACGCAGGAGGGAAGAAACTTCTTGAGAGATTGGACAATTGCGCTTCGCTGGAAGTCAGGTCCGCTCTGGATGTGTCCGCTGCCCAGCGAGGATCGAGTGATGCCCGCGAGCAAAGTAAAGCTCCTGACTCGTCTGGGGGTCACTGGGCTGACATGAAGTTGAGAAATATGAGTGTGGCGCAGAAATATGGGAATAAGAAGCTGCCTAACGCGTTAATAGTCGGGGTAAAGAAAGGAGGCACTCGGGCGGTGCTGGAGTTCATCCGGATACATCCAGATGTGCGCGCACTTGGAACAGAACCGCACTTTTTCGACAGGAACTATGACAGAGGACTGGACTGGTACAGGTGAGGAAAATATCAAACACTGCAGTATTCATCTGCTATGTTCTTACCATAGGTTGATGCCGTGTTTCTTTAATTTTCATTTTTTAATTCTGCCCCTTGCAGTCCTTTGACTCTTTTGTCTCTTCTGACTCCTTTGTCACACACAAGCACAGTGACATAATAATACTCTTGCTTATCTGTTTGAGTCAAATACAACAGCCATGATCTCTAGTTTTTCATGTTCTTGCTCATAGATAGTTTCCTTCTGTGGTGCTGAAAAGACAGCTCCATGAGGCTGATGTAAAGGCAATTTGCAGCCACGGGTTACCAGCTGTTCTCCAAACAGCTATACCAGGACACCAATGCCCCCCTGTTGAGTCACATCAATGAGCAGGCTATTGCTGAAGTTTCTACATCTCACCTTTCTGATTTTTGTTATCGCCAATTTAACCCAGAGGTTCAAGGTCCCCGTGGTGATCATTACCAAACTAACTTGTTGCACTCGGGTCTGCATATCTCCTCCAAATGACTTTAACACTCTACACCATTATGAGAGGATGACTGTGAGAGCTGCCTCCAGCCTCCAGAACATGGAGCAGGTGATGATGAAGGTTTTTCTTAAGGCAGCACCTGCCTCAGCACAGAAGAGCGGAGGATGCATCAAATTATTATGTATATGAGCACCTGCCCATCATGTCTCTGCCTACAGTCTGCTCACACCCCATGTATGCTGTTGCACACAGTTTTGCTCAGCTTCTATTGTGTTTTTCAGCTTTATTTTTTAACAGTTAAAGGCAGTTAAATATTTCCCTACACGCTACATAAATGCATACTTACAGTTCAGGATGAGACTAAAATCATTTTATCACAACACTCAGTGTGCAAAAATGTTTGTCTAATGTAGATTTAATGCAGCTTTACTGAAATAAAACTGAGTATAGAGTCAACATCAGGCAATCGCAGACCACATTTTAAGAATTTTTGAGTTGTCACTCACTGAATAAAGTGGACTGAGACTGGAATCACTGCAGCAGGACTTCGATTTTGAATGTTACTAAAGCCTTATTCTACAAAATGAGAAATGTTTTGCAAGACATGACACTATGGCTGGAAAAGTAAACATCCTGAAAACTAATCTGGTGGATGTACTGCACATCTATATGGTTATCAGCCCAGGAGGTGTTTTGAACGGGCAGAACCATTAAAAAAATTTGAAGGATGATTGGACAAATTTTTTGCCAGTCAGATTTATTACAGTCCTATCAGTGTGGCAAAATATGTGACGTAGAAAAGGCACTGCTGAGTTCTTCTCTGCACTTGTCCCTCACGTTTGCAGTTAGCTTCAGTTTATTTCAGTCTAAAGATCATCTTCTAACATGGAGTAATATAACTTTATTGTTTTTCACTCACCGTTTGTATGTGCCATCAACATGAACCCCGCAAGTTTTCACTGTACACCTCAAAAGGGAGCATATTTGACCAGTTCTCATACCTCCTGGTTCGCTTTTTTTTTTTTTTTTACAGGCTTGCAGCTGCTTCTTGCCTCCAAAACAAAATGCATCATAGTTACCATCTCTTTCTACCCAAATTATGCTAATTGGTCCAGTCATTTTCTGACTGGGAACAAGCAGTTCAGTTTAAACCTTTGCAAAATGGACCCACCTGATGACATGCATGGTTATTCTTGCATTGAATCAGCTTTTAATTTAAAAAATAAGTTAATAAATGTGAATTTCATTCATTAGATATGACATCCCTGTAAGTAGTCCTGTTATTAATTTAATCGGAGTTATTCAACTATTTACCTTTATATTGCATACATAATCTATTTGTGCATTTGTTATCATTTCTAATATTATCTGTCATCAAAACTGTGAATTTTGTGGTGAGTGACTCTGTTAGCAACGGTATGAATGGTTGAGAGACGTTTCCAATTAGTCCAAATGTCCCACTACTCTGCTCACAAGCTGAAAATTTGAATTTTAAAATCATACTGTGAATTAATTAAAATGAATGATTCCTTCAAAATTTGACATTTAAAACATGGAAATTATTATTATTATTTTTTTCAATTTATTTTTAAAAAACTCTATCCTCTCCAGTCACAGTTCTGAGTGAGGGGGTATGTGTCAGCCGAGCATCATATTAAACAGCCCTCTTTTTACAGTTCCCACGTAAATAATAAATGGAAAATTTGACTGTGAGAAGTCAGCAGGGTGAGAATTTGTCAAAAGTCACTTTTCAAGCATGCAGAGGACATGATGAGTGAACTCTCCCACAAGAGGGCGCCATAAATGACACAAACTTAGAGTTCCTCGGAGAAGCTTTGGTTCAGAGTTGGAACACTGTGGATGTGCGGGAATCTTTTTTTTTTTTTTTTACATTTTAAAATATTCACTTCCTCAGTAATTTGCACGTCTATCGAGCTGTCCTTATAAATGCAGCTTCTGATAGTTATCCTTATAATGAGTGTGTTATATGTAGTTATCTTGCCAATACTGCTTTGAAAGAAAAAGCTTTTAGCATTTTTAATACTGAGGTGAAACTCCCCAGAGAACTATTTTATGAATTTTCTGTAAAAATAAAGGACTGAGCTGGAAAATCTGTTGAACACCTTGGCACGTGAAACCGTTTAATTCAGGCAAGAAAATTCTGCTTACAGCGGTGAAAGTGCCAATTAGTGCATGCAAAGCAGATTAAAGACAGTGCAACATGTCAACATTGGGCTTTCATAAGAATATGCACATAACTCAAAGAGTGAACCAAGAAGTCTTGTGTTGCATTTTCCTGTCCTTTCAAACATTCATGACATTTCACGGCAATGGACTCTTTCTGTTCCAACGATTAGACTGCACCAGACCAAGACAAAATGAAACGCCCATTATTCTGCAGCTTTATGAAGCAACAGCCAAACTTAACTTCATCAGCATGCAAACTTTTAGACCAGAAGGTCTGGGCTTTAAAATTGTGGTTTTCTCTGTCACTCCAAAGTCAAGCAGAGCTACACAAAGGTTGCAAAAATACATTTGCTGCTTGCAGAAAGTTACAAAGCTGGAACATTGCACATTTCAGACAGGCTGACAGTTTATACTCTCAAAGTAAATGCTTTAACAACACTGCAGATAAAGGGTTGGTTTAAATACAGCTGAACAAACTTATTATTCAACCTGATGATGACTGGATGATGGTCAGTGTATTCAAGCGGCCTGCAGTGATTATCTGTCACAGTGTCTTTGCGTTTTGATGGACTGGCACTTTTTTTTTTTTTTTGAAAGAAAGGATCATAATGTCTTTGTACAATGTGTGTCTCCCTGCTTTGTGCATTGCTAATCTATGTCTTGCCAGTAGTAGCAAAGTTATATCTGTTTAATTAATTAATTAATTAGACTATCAACCAACCTTCAACTACATGTTAACATTGCAAGCAGGGGGGAGAAAAAATTATATTCTGTGTAATTAATTTCTGAAGTTTGTCCACAGCTTCATAAGAATTGCTGGAGGAGGTGGGATTTATGACCTATACTGCAGCCCGTCACCAGAGGGTGCTGTTCTCATGGTGGCTTAACCCAGCGAGGAGGCAGACTCTGTCCATTCTACATACAGTCTATGGAAACGACACAAACAAAACAAACACAAAATCCCACAGCACAATCACCATTAACTCAAATTTGAGTCCAGCACTGCAGTTTGAAAATCAGCGTTATTTACAATGAAGTTTGTTTCCATACAGAAGCCAATTTTCCCCAAATCAATGCACAATGCCTCATTTGATAAGTTCAGGCTACCAACACACATACGTTTGCTAAGGAGCTCTATCAATCTTGCAGCTCCAGTATTTTTGTTGTTTCATGACCCCTGATCCTGCAGCACATTCCTCCAAATGAAGGTTGATTGGGTTGTTGCAGATCAGACACCATTATTAGCCATACGATAAACTTATGATTCAAAATAACCAACGAAGTCATCAAACAAACGGCCATCATGTAAGAGCAACTTAAGCAGTTGAAACAAAGCCATGCATGAGACATGAATTTCATTTCAGGGTCATAGATAAGAAAAGAACTCTGAAACTTGGAGCCCAGAGAGGACATTAAAAAACCCCTGATGAAATAAAGAAGCGCATGTCATTATTATTCTTGGTGTGTAATGAGCAGTATAGTCATGCAGGCCCACCCACCAGTTATTAAATGACTTCAGAGATTAATTGGTTGCTATAATTGCAGTGATTAATTTGTTAATAATGAGACTAAATAATTTGGACATGGAGGTTTACTATTGACCTTGACCAGGACCAGATTATGGCATGAGCCAAGGTGGACTAGAACGGCTCACCACTCTTTCCCTAAGATTGGTGAACTGTTAGTGTCTGCTGTAATTTGTGTACAATTCTTAATCTATAACATGAATCCCTAAAGGCTGTTTTTTTTTTTTCAATTAGCAGGCTTGTCCCAGCATGCATTGGTGTGATGAGATTACATGTTAACAATGCGGAAACTACTGTTTAAAATCAGTTTACTGTGCCCCAAAACGTTGAACCTAAGAGCAAATTTTGGAAAGTGTTCTGGTTTGTAGTACAAAGGGCAGACTTCAAAAGTGTTTCCGTGGGTATTGGTAATACACATGAAGACAGTCCTTTACACAGCCAGCCATTGCTAGTCATCTAACATGGATTTGGCATCAGTCCTTGCCTCTACAAACAGACATTTACATTGAAATGTTGGCTTTTTGACCTTTCTTTACATAAAGTCAGCTGGACTGCAAATACAGCTACAGTGAATTAGGAGTCCAGAGGAGAAGTCCTTTCTTTCTAACCTCGGTGTACATCAGAAGTCTCTAAAAAGTTGTCCATGACGTCATTATCGTATGGTAGCTCTTGCTACACCAGGGTTGAATGATGTATTATCAAGGGTGAAAGTAAGCTGGTACGCAGCGTTACGCTGTATCAGGAGGACATAAACAGCAGTTTACAGCTGGTATGCAGCGGTATGCAAACTTTCAACCCTGCAGTATATGTAGGATACATTTGCTTACCCTACCACATCAGTCTGCACTCTGCATTGCAACCGTAGTAATCCAATAAGACCATGCTGCTTGCAAGTGAGTCGTATTTGCTTCCGCAAACAAACCAATTTCCCAGAAGTGGGAGCGTTCAGTGCACACTTTTAATTGGACGATGGTTGCCTAGGCGCTGGGGACCACCTCTCACCTTTTGCAGAAGGAGGGAACTTTTGAAAAGACAGCTGCTTCAATCTAAATGCAGAAATATCACAAAATGCAGAGAAAAAATGATTTTATGTTCAAGAGAAAGAGAGATGCAGCAGATCATGATACTGTGGCATCAGAGTCGGCATCTTGTTAAACTTGGGTGTGCTCCTCTTGTACAAAGCCTATGTGTACAGTACCTGCAAGAACCATATCCTACTTTTACCCCATGTATTTAACACAAAAAGAAACTGACTACTGTGAAGCTGGTCAGTATGGTTACATGTTGTTCGAAAACATCACTCTCTTGCCTTAGTCTGAGTGAAACTAAGCTTTACTAAACATGCTAACACATTAGTCTGACTGAAATTGCACTAAATTAAACATCAGTATCAACGAACTGAAAGGAGGCATGTCATCACCTGTCAGTAAGTCAACTTTTGCCCAGTACTTGTGAACCAGAACAAGGACAGTAGTCCAGTCAAATCACCCAAGTGAGCTATAGCCATATCTTACTGAATTGTACATGTAAACGCACTGACTCTCTCTGTCTGTCGTATGTGTGTTGCTACAACCACAGATACATCATACTGGTGTGAAAGTTGTATGCAGAAGAGAACAGTGAGTTTTAATCCAAGTAGGAGAACCATCATGAGTCTGCTGTTCAGATTTAACCTAGTTTTAAACACTGACAGGAATGATTGGTTGTGCGAGCATCTCGGCTGCATATTTTAGTGATTTTTATGTAACAACCTGTTGCTCATGCAGAATTTTATCCATGAGGGTATCAAAGCTGCTGTTATAGCACTGGACACGCGTGATTTAAAATAGCAAAAGTTAACTATAAACCCATAAATCATAGAAACCAGCAGATAGTGTTTGTAATCAAGTTAAGCCTAAAATGTATTCAATCCAAGGACACTGTTGTTATTCCAATCAATGAAATGGATCTCTCCTGCACCTTTTGGGTTTGTGATGCTCCAGCTGTATTACAGTCTAGCTATGTCTTAACCGGCCTTTGGGAGCTTAAAAGGCCAGAGCCGCCTCTGACTTCTGCTTCTGATTATGTTAGGCCTTTAAAAAATTGTGGCTCCAAGTAATTTATTGACTTTCCTTCAGCTTTTAATTCTTGAAAACACATCTTCAACACTGAAAAAGAGTTCCATTCATGACAGTCCAAACTTTATTTTATTTTTTTGTAACTTTTTCTTCACAGCTGCTAACTGTAGTGCAGACAGGAACATATAACATGTGACACCCAATTAATGGTCTGTTCCAGTGCCCTGGTCGGTTGCTCTGCTCAGTGTGTCCTGTTACATTAAGCGTGTGACAGATCATTTAGGCTGAGAAGAAAAATGGTGCAGTGTTCATTACTGCGCCTCTTGAACAGAACACACACATGGCCTCATTTATTTTGTGTGAGTGTGTCTACATAACCATACAAGACCTGATAAAACACTCGTCTCACTGCCACTTACTTCCTCCCACTTCTCTCGCCACTTTTTCCTGTTCTCCACAGAATCGTAAAGATCAAACACAAACACGTCGCCATACACTATCAGGACTTAAAAGGGCATCTCAGATCTATTGATTTCACAGGAGTCAGAAGCACTTCCAGTAGATTCCCAGAGAAGGGTTGAAATTGTTTGAGAGGCTACAGCTACAAATATTCTCTTGGTCCACATTAATTGGCTTGGGGAGGCAGGGAGCTGTGGAACAGTATCATCAGAAAGGTTGATGAGGACAGAAAGTTAGATGGTTCTCATTTAACACAGAAAACTGTGCGTTATACAGCGGGGGATGGTAAGTCGAAATACTGCATTATTAATGAGCTGTCTTCATTTCAGTGCAGCTCGGAGACATGCAGTGGTTAACATTAATTACCAAACATCTCTTTTTCAGATGTTTCCCCAAACGAAGCTGGTCTCAAACACAGAGAAAAAGAGCTTTTATTCGTGCTATGGAATGATTTAATAAAAACATTGTAGACATGCAAACATTCAAAATGAAAAACCCATTGGTGCCAGTTCAGCCGGCCTCTCAGTCAGCCTCTGAAGTAACTCAAAAAGCATTAACTTTGCTGCATATGTTCAAATTCCCACAAACTAACTGGCAATTTCCATGGCATCCAGAACGGCTATGAAAAGGCCGTATCTGCAGATCGTAGCTGATCGTAACCATTCAAGTCAATGTCTACCAGCTTCTTTCCGTTCCGCTGCGGATCCCCAGACTCCGCAGCTGATAGCAAGAGTTCTATTTTTCTAGACGCCGGAGCATGCCAGATAAATTCAGCACAAATTAACCTGTGCTGGAAAGAAGTCGGGCACAGACACAAAATAAAACATCCTGCCTATTTTCAAAATAAAACACTCTGTGTTTCAGGCGGATCGTATTTCACACCATGCAAAAGGGCAGATACGAACAAGTGAAGGGTTTATAGACAGCATTTTATCCCGATGAAACCATGGATGAGAGGACGCTGATTTTATTAGTCTAGAAGTAGATTTCCTCCTCTAGAAGGACACAATCCACTGCTTATATGATTAGCCTATGTGGCTAAAGACAACTTGTTATTGCGGAATTGCACTCATGATTCTCATGAATACCGCTGTTCGTAATCTACCACGAAATTTGTCTCACAAATGGATCCAATAGGAACTGGCGGACGGCAAAAATTGCCAACATTCTGGATCGGAGCTGTTCCAGGTGCAGTGGAAATCCCGGGTTAATCAGCTGTAGCTTCAGGGACCCCTTAGCTTAAAACTGCGCATTGATACCAGCATGCTAGCACCCTCAAAGACAAATGCTACAACTCTGCATTAGCTTTATAGTAGGGTGACCATACGTCCTCTTTTTGGGGCTTGTCTGGGGGAGTTTATAAAATCCTTCAAATGTCTGGAAGTTTTGAGTTTGTGTTGTGTGGACTTGCTGAGATAGAAGCACATAAAAAAACAATACTTGACCCGACCCGAAAAACTCTCAAAATGTATTACACGCGACTACGTGACTGCGTCCCGCATAGTCGTGTCCTCTTTTTGGAGATTCAGAATATGGTCACCCTACATAATAGCAAAGCCATTTTGAACATGTTGGCAAGCTAATTTCACATCTTGCTCAAAACATAGAAATTTTAATTGAGGATTTTAAGATTTATGCACAAAACAGCAACAGAAACAAACTTTACAAGGAACCTTATTGAAGTTTTTGTTTGACCTCTGTGGACAGATCTTGTATTTCCATGACATTATCCTGCACTGCCTGATAATGTCAACCAAAGTTTGGTTGAGAAATGGTAAAATCTAACCTTTTTTTGTTCAAAAGCCTCATTGTAATCCACATGGTGATATTTTCAATGAGGCAAGGTGAACGTACGTGTCAGAAGATACAACTCTGTATTAATATTGAAACCTCTGGTGGACAAAGTGGAACCTTGTTTTCCTGTGCTGACTGAATTATCTGTCAAAACATAAAACATCCATAGATTTTTCAAACACATCGGCCATCTTTGTTATCAAACTATGACTTATTGGCAGGGCTGTAAAAGACAACAAACAGAGAGTCAATCTTCCTGCCAATGGCTTTGTTCCTCTATAAATGCCCTACAGAGGTATTAGTAATGATCTCTGCCTGGGTATTAAGAGTGAGCAAGCACATTATACATTTTTTCTGTTACGGGTGGGTGTAGAAATGTTCAGGAGTGAATACATATGAAAAGTGCTACTGTGATTGTTGCGATCAGGATCCTGGGTTTACACTCTGAGGTTGTCAGCCCCTCCCCTCAGACCAAGAGATCAGATTCTGTCTAAGCTTTCCCTCCTGAGCCTCCACTTCTTCCGTCCTTTTGTACTTTTCCACTAACTTAGTGAAGAAAAATTCTACTTAAGGTGTGTGCACTGTCGGCTCTCAATTTAGAAATACCCTTGACTGTCACATTGCTGGAGGCTGAACTGTACATCCAGAGACAACTTCTTTGTGCTCCAAAGTTGGTGAAATTCGAGCACCGTCTGCATGTTAGTGAAGGTGCTGCTGTAAAAAGCACTGTCATCTGCAAATCAAAGCATTAGTAGTGTCACAATAAACAGTAAGTTCATCAAACATCTTTGTTACGCATAGTACAGCATGGTTAAACTCCTTTACAGATTTGTTTTTCTGTGGTCCTTGGCTGGAATCGGCTGTAAATTCCCGTAAAATGAAACAAAATAAGGGACAATCATCATCTGAGGATGCTTCGTTAGATTTCAGCGGCTTTCTCCATCGTCTGAGTGTTTCATTTAAGTGTCAGTGAATACTTTCTGCCACCACATGTTAATGTGACAGCTCATAGCTCAGCTCAATTCAACTCATTTATTGTTCAAGGAGAGCAAGTGTCAGTCATCTCTCTCTGCACGCCAAACCATGAATAATTGTTATTTCAAAGATACATGAGCCCAGTGTTGAAATGACAGCGATTAAATGGGTTTTGGTTCAAGGTTAAATACATTATGCAAATTTTTTTTCCCCACCATCACAGAGCTGTATTGTCCTGCTTTGAATCTGTTTGGCCGAGGGCAGGCTTCATGTCAAAACTGCTTCTTTACACCAAGACATCTGGCTTAGCTGGTTTGTTATCTTTAACCAATTTGTTGTGAATTAAATTAGAAAAATAAGCGCGCTACTCTTCTGATTGTCATTCCCCTCTGTTCCTCACCCGGCTGAATTGGCCACAGGGTTGCTGTATTCCTCTGGACCGCTCTTTGTTAACTCCTAATCGACTTTCATGGCGGCGCGGCCTCTGTTTCTGGTGATTAATGATCACATGTCATCACAGCTGTAATCTGAGTGAGTGATACTTTAATAATAGAGCAGCCTCTTTACCAGAGACTGAATCTGTGCTGTCATACCCGGGGAGCTGAAGGAAGATGCCATTTTTAGGCAGACATTATGAGAATCATGCAGCACAAGGACATTTCCCCTGCACCGTCTACCTGAGTAATACAAACTAGTAATGGGTTTGACTGGAGGGAGAAAGTCTGAGTGTGTGGTTTGGCTTTTAAAGACTTTTTCAGGACAAATGCTTTGTGTGAAAGTCAGAAAGCTGCTTTCTAAAAGTGTGGAAAGAAAATTTGGCCTCGGATTCTTCAGAGACTCTGTAGCCCGACAAGATGATCATTTTCATCCTGTGCCAAGTTTGTAAACTCTCTGAACACAGCGCTGTGAATGATTCCACTTTCCATTGTTTGTCTGCCATTAATTCCTGAGTGGTGGTGTGACACTCATCTTCAGATCATCGTGGTGTGATCTAAAAGTCTGAGCGCTGTGCTGGATCAGTGGAGTCAAAAGCTGGTAACTTCTGCTTCCTTTGGATAGACTAGACTACAGATAAAAAGTTCAATTGGGTGCATGTCAAGCAGCAACCCTTGTCTGAAGAAATGAAGCCAATGCACAAGTGCTTATAACTTCCTCCTTGAGGCTGGTTGTAGAGGTACTGGAAACTATGTAAACACTGAGCGGAAAAAAAGAGACAAAGATAGAGCAAAAACTAACATTTAAAGCCAGGTTCAAATTAGAGTTTTGGTCTGAGTAGCTTGGAACTCCGACAGCACCCATGGTTCACTTCTAGATCGGTGAATCAGAGACTTGACTAACAGGCAGGCAGTCAAATCACATATTTGTGAGTCAGGTTGAGCCAGCAATACTGCTATGGTGATAGCCGCCAGTTTGATTTGAAACAAATGGATGAAGTCATGGACGCTATGTCCAAGTTATTATACAGTCTGTGGTCCATCTTCTACTGCTTACCACAGGGGCAACAGCCTAAGTAAGGAAGCCTAGACTTCCCCCTCTCTGGCCACATCATCCAGCTCTTCTTGGGGGACCCGAGGCAATCCCAATAGGCACCCTGATTAGATGCCCAGGCCGCCTCATTTGGCTCCTCTCAGAGGGAGCAGCAGCTCTACTCCAAGCCTCTCCTGATTAACCAGGTTCTTTACCCTATCTCTTAGGGAGAGCCCAGCCACCCTGTGAAGGAAAGTCATTTCAGCCACTTGTACCTGTGATCTTGTTCCTTCAGTCACTACCCACAGCTCGTGACCGTAGGTGAGGGTAGGAATGTTGCTCAACTGATATATTAAGAGATTTGCTTTTTGGCTAAGTTCCCTCTTTACCACAACAGACCTGTACAGTGTCAATCTCCTGCTCCATTCTTTCCTCACTTGTAAACAAGACCCCAAAATACTGAACTCCTCCACTTGGGGCAGGATCTTATCCCCAATCCTCAACCGTTTTTCTGGCTAAGAACCATGGACTCAGATTCGGAGGCGCTGATTCTCATCCCAGCTGCTTCATACTCAGTCCGTGGTACATAGGTTTAGTCACATAAACACTTACTCAGATGCAGAATATGATACCAGGGCCATGATGGGTAACATCACAGTGCTACATCTGCTCACCTTTGGTAAGCTAACCAAGGGTTGTTGTTTTTATTATTAAACCTGCACAGAAACATATCAAATTGCAAAAAGGTGGTATGGTCCCTGCCCTGGCAAAGCCTGCAGCAGGGAGAGCATATCTCCACTCTGTTATGTGCATGCTTACAAGAAAGAACAGAGCCGACATCAGTGATGATATTAATGACTCAGGTAAGATCAGACACAGCATAAATGGAGGGTTTGGCTTGATATTGGATAAAGGTCCGATATCAGAAAAAAAAAAAAAAAAAACTGATTATATCAGCCTGAATTTAAAATCTCTGACATCAGCACTCAGATACAAGCAGCACCTCTATCTTGGCATCCTGATACTTAGCATGCAGAGCCTACATGATCACAAAAAAAGTGCGTACTAAGGTACAAACAAGGTAGCAAGGAGTAGGAGTGATGTCGGCCGTGTGGCAGTATTTCTTGTTTTAAGTCTGAAAAAAAAAGTTGCAGCTGAGTGCAAAACGTGCCTTTCACAAGTTTATGCTTATATGGGATCAATATATATTAGCCATTACTAAAGACTCGTATATCAGTATCGTATTGGAAGTAAAACAGTTGTATCGGGACACCCCTAGTTTGGGTCTCAAAAAAAGGTTATTTTCTAACTATTGCAATAAAAATAGTTTCAATGATTGTGGTTCATTTGTCCTGTCAGACACTTTCGGTTAAATTCTATTGAATCTGAAGAGATTACAAAGAGTTGCAACCTTAATATTTAATGATAGTGAATTGGACACCAGGGCTGTGACTGTTTTTTGTCTGCATACTGTTAACTGTACAAACACACAGGCAACCAGAACCTGAGAGACTTTTCTTTTATTTACTTTGTTACTCTTTTTTTCATTAATTCACCTCAGGGACCAAACAAACACTGCAGGCCATGAATCCTCTCATTCTGGCATCTCCACAGTCAGTCTGATATTAATGGGCTGGGCTCATTATTAGGCCTTTGATGACAAATATTTGTGGTCCAGCAGGAGGTAAAGACTCTTACCTGCATCTCTTAGTCCCAGTGGACACACCTTACATTATGATTCATAGTTGTTCATAGGTGAGACTCACAGCCTTGTCTTTGTACATTGTTTATTAGTGATACATCTTACAGAGAGATAAGTTTCCTTTCTTCTCAGTACGTGACTTGGATTCAGCGTTCTGCTGTTTTGCATGATAATTTTGTTTTTGCAAACATTTGCAGGGAACTTGTCTCAAACTCACACTGTGCAACATTTTGGTTTAAGTTCAACCCTCAGTGAAATGACAGTAATAAATTCTGAGTCCATTGATTGTTCACAATGAGATGATCCAAAGCTGACCTTTACCTGTTGCGGCGTTGTGCATCCCTGATGAACCTGAGCTGCTCTTTACAAAGTTGAGGTTGTTTAAAAAGACTCACTCATCGGAAACCGAATAGTCTGCAATGTCACTGTGTGGTTTGTCCTCACAATGTGAAAGAAAACATGCACATACCTTAGGATGATGCAGCAATTTGCACCTTTTTGATTTACATATATTCAGCGTCAAATACAGCTGTAAAAGCTGGGGGAGGGGATTTATCACAGACCGTTATGTTCCTCAGCAGCCTTCCTGTAGAAAGCTGTGAAGTCCATTTTTTCTCATAAGTTTGTGTCAGAGGGTTTGGATTGCACTCTGTTGAAATCCCTCTGCTATATGGGTTTGAGCTCAGGAAGGATTTTACATCTTCATTTGGAGTTTTTTTTTTTTCTTTTTCCCCCAGCAGCTGTTGGATGATTGCAGGGTCTTTTTTCCTGTCCAGTTAAAGAAAATGAATGATTTGAAGATACATACTTTCTTGTTAAAGGTATTGTTAAAGGCGCACTGACAGAGCAGCACAAGAATCAGTGCAGGCCTTTGTCAGGAACATCGCTGAAAAACAGAGATAAGAGACCAGATTACAGCTTCACTTGTAAAGTCAGATCACCATCAAATGAACAATACAGGTCATCCACACTTACTGCTGCATAAAAGACTGTCTGCATCATAGGTCATGCCTCCTCCATGTTAAATGGATAGTGCAGTCTTTTTTATTTGATCTTATAAACCCAGGCTTTAAAAAAGAGATCATTAAAAGGATATGCCAGAGTAAAATTAAGAACATTTATAAAATCGAGAGATGAATGTTGGCAACTGCTTGCTTCTCTAGTTATACCAACTTTGGAAACAACCGCACGAGAGCAATACACAGCAGTCTATGTCTCCATGTGTAAACCTCAACCAAAAAGCAACTCTATCGCCACAAATAATGCTCAGAACAGCACCTAACTTCATCAACAGTACATACAGGGTCCCAGCCATAGTACTATCCAACAAACATCTTTTTATCTTTGCCTGATTTCTTCAGCAAAGTGACTGAACACAACTCACCCACTCTCCTCCAGCAGCCGCTTGTTTTCGGGGGAGCCCTGATGAGTCGATCACCGAGTGCTATGGAGTTTCACAGCTCAAGGAAGAACATTTATGATTATTACTTTATGGAAATGCAATCAGACAGAGATGCTAAGGTAGAAGAACTACCACGTCTGCAGTGAAAAAATATTAATATGATGATTATTACTTAAAGGAAATGATCTGCTGCACTTGATGATCAACTCGTCAGGACTCCCCTCAAAAACAAGCAGCTGCTGGAGGAGAGTGGGTTAGTTGTGTTTGGTGTTTTTGCTAAAGAAATCAAGCAAAGCTAAGAAGAGGTTTGAGGGCTAGTATTATAACTGGGACCCTTTATGTACTGTTGATGAAGTTAGGTGCTGTTCTGAGCATTATTTATGGCTATAGAGTGGCGTTTTGGTTGAGGTTTGCGCATGGGGACGTAGACCACTGTGTATTGCTATTGTGTGGTTGTTACTAAAGTTGGTATAACTAGAGAAGCAAGACCCGAACTTAATATTATGCCAGAACATCCCTTTAAAGAGAGTCAAAGAAAAAAAAAGGGTGATGAACATTATGTTACTTTAATCGATAACCTTCTTGGCCCTTTTTTGATCCTTCTACTTCATCGTCTTCAGATCTTTCCCTCCCTAAAAGGTAAAACACCAAGTCTGATGTAGCTCCAACTTCTCCTCTCTCCTCATTACACAGATTAGTGCCGCTTAAATGTTTAATTAGTTGAATACCACAGATAAATGGCCACAACCTTTAGGGGCTCATGGGAAGTTGAAGTCCATTGGCTGTAAAACATCTGCTCAATTTGCGGGTATAGAGCAACACATGAAAATTATAGGAATCGTCAATATCTGTAGCTGATAAATACTCCAAATGTTTCAAAATACAGTGAAGAAATGTTTCGATGTTGTTAGGTAAAACCTGAGGTGGTATGTTTGCTGTGCCGTAATAAAGAGTAGCAGAGCTGCTCACTGCAGGAGGACGGTGTATGTGGCTTTAACTGGGATTCCTTTAGACTGTGGAATAAAGACATCCGTGTTGGCGGCTTCTCCCTCTATTTCCTCCGTAATGATGGCGTCCAGAGGGAACTCGGCGTGAACTTCTGCTTGCACTCCACTGACAGAGATAAAGTGTTGAGCAAGACAGCGAGCAGGTTCTCTCAGGGTCAGTCCTATATGCAGACTGGCTTTAAGCATTGTGCAGCTCATTAAGGAGTGGGTCAGCAGAGGACGAAACGACAGTCATTGAAAAATTACCTGTAGATTACAGACATAGAGGGATGCTGGTTCATCAGGACTTTTGTCTCCCTTCTCTTTGAGCTAAAATAAAGATTGATCAAATATTTACAGTGGAAGTAGCACAGAGACAACATATCAGATGTTGCAAAAGAGAAGTTTCATTGTTTGGAAAATTACAAGCTTATTTTAAATTTGATGGCAGTAACACTTAAAAAAATGGACAGGGCTATGTTGTTTATTTGTTTCATTCCCTTTTCTTTTGACAGCACTGTAAGCCTCGGCGAACCGAATGAAACCTACTGCTGTTATTTTGAAAGTGAAATGTTTTTTCTGTTCTTGTTTATAAGGATGACAGGTTGTCACTGCAAGCAGGATCCTTTCAAAATAAAGTCATACATGTTGTTGTTCATGCAGAATGCGGTTCGGCATTGTCGTGCAAAAATAAGCTGGTTCTTCATGAACTACATGGCAGCATGATGAACCAAAACTTGTGTATATTGTTCATGTTTTCCTTAATAAACAGGTTACCCAACCTATATTCACTAATGCAACCTAGCTATCCCAGCTGCTTGCTTTGAACTGTGCCCTGATAACAATCCTGATGGCTCCTCTAGTGGAAGTATGTCTATGTTTACATTTACTATTTACCAGAACAGCATGTTGATGATATTTAAATTATCCTTGTTTGATTTATAGCAAATTAGACTCAACATGTTTAGTAAAAGCATAGCAGTATTAGCATAATGGAGTTGAGGTAAGTGGTGGGGTAGAGTCAAAATGTTCAGACTGATGCGAATAAGTTCAAGATTTTCTTCGATACAGTGATAATAATGGTTCAATCATCAATTCAGTCAATTCAGTGGTCAATCATTGAGTGCAGCGAATCATTTCCTTGAAGTAATAATCATTATATTAATCATTTTGCACTGCAGACACAGAAGTTCTTCTGCCTTAGCGTCTTGGTCTGACTGTATTTCAATAAAGTAATAATCATAAATGTTCCTCCTTGAGCTGTGAAACTCCGCTGCACTTTGTGATCGACTCGTCAGGGCTCCCCCCACAAACAAGCGGCTGAGTGGGTGAGTTGTGTTTGGTCTCTTCGTTAAAGACACCAGGCAAAGCTAAAAAGATGTTTGATGGCTAGTACTATGGCTGGGACCCTTTATGTACTGTTGATGAAGTTAGGGGCTATAGAGTGACTTTTTGGTTGAGGTCTGCACATGGAGACGTAGACAGCTGTGTATTGCTATCCTGGTCGTTACTAAAGTTGGTATAACTAGAGAAGCCAGCAGTCGCCAGCATTCATCTCTCGAGGGGGTGTCTAACTCGGTGTTGCGGCGTATTTGACCCAAACTTAATTTCACACTGGAATATCCCTTTAAAGCAGATGGATAGCAGGCAGGTCCACAGCAGCAGGACAGCAATCTAGAGGGACCTACAGCATGAGGTAGCTCAGGGTCTCCAAGAAAAGACTGTGGTTAGTCTCTTTAACGGGACATGATGATTCCCTATTTTTCCCTGATGTCTTGGTCCACCTTGGACTTAGGGCCAGAAAGGTCTCAAGTATTTCTCGAATAAATTTAAATGGGATTTCTTCTTTGAATGCTGAACACAGAATCAGTTTTTACTGAGATGTTTGCAACAGAATCGTATTAAACTCAATAATTTAAGCAGATTTTGCTGTGAGACATAATTCTTGAAGTGTTACTGACAGTGAATACAGTAACTTACTGTATTCATCAGTCTTCCACAGAGAGGTGAACCCCTCCTGGTCTTTGCTTCAGAAAGGCTCAGCCTCTCTGGGATGCCCCTTTATGCCATATCACATACTGTTGGTAACAAGTTTCTAAAAGATTAATCAAATATGAGCCGTTTTCTTGATGTGTGAGGGCTCGTTAATAACCCCCCTGTTGAATGAATATAAATGAGCCAGGTTGATAACAGCTATGTTGGTTATGGAGAAATATTGAACTGGTGGCATAATTAGAAAAATTTATCTTAGAAAACATAAATCCTGATCATGTTAGGGAAACGCTCCGTTCAATCATGCCTTAATAGAATTAAGTCTGCAATATTTTGCACAAATTACTGACACGATGTGTGCAATTACAGCTTCAACTGAAATGTTGCAGTGACCAGAACGAATTAACTTTCCACCATGTTTCTCTATTTATTCCTCTACAGTATTGAGCAGATCGTCCACACCTGAGTTCATTTTCCCAGAGTGATTAAAATGTCACAGCCCAGCCTGTAATACAAGCCGACTTTAAATTTCATCAAGAATCATGAGGAAGACTGTAGATTACCCAAAAGGATTTCATCGTGTTGACTCTGAGTGAGAAGGTGGTAATCAATCAGAGCACTTCGCTCAAATGTCACTTAATCAAGGTGTGTGTATATGTGTGTGTGTAAAATCAGCTTGCTGCTCATGTAAAAGTGCATTTTAAAGTGCCCACCCCCACCAATAGCAATACATGCGTACTTTTTAAGAAGCTAAAGTTTCAGTGTGATTACTCTCCAGGCGGTTCCATTGGAATTACAATCATGTAGATTTTTAAACTGCAAATAATAATAACCACCACCAGTACCCTCTGCCATAAAGACCTCCAGCTTTATCTCCAAATTTCAGATTCAGTGCTGGTACTTTCTTGGGGGCATGAGAAGGAAGAAAAAAAAAACCTGCTGGTAGGTTGAGACACCTGCCTGAGGTATCACACGCTCCCCTTCAGTCTGAGCTCTGCTATCTTAAGAACGAGAGAAAGATGTTGAAAATATATAAGTGAGAATGCGGTTACTATGTTTTTGAGTTTGCTGAGAAAATAAGTGAAGCATTCGGCATGTTAAGATGCTTTAAAGTAGAATCTTAAGATCAGCAGCATCAAGATGACTTGTATGCGGATGATAAATTCCTGATAAAGCACAGTTTAGTATCGCTCTGTACCTGGAAAAAGATCCTACATCAAAGAATCCTTCAAACAGACAAACCTTGAAAATGAATAAAATCTTGATTAATTAGTTATTAATTCTTTTTGTCTATATTTTTGCACTATTAGGATTGGTTAAAAAGCGTGACCTTAGCCATGTCATGTCATATTTTGATATAAAAAAAACTGTCACCATCCTGCAGAGTCATTTTCACAACAGAAAACACTGCTCATTTGTTCACATATCTGTATGGTACATCATCCTATTTTTAGTCAACTGCTGATTACATAGTCAGCCTCAAAGTTGCATTACACTGTGGGGTCAAAGTTCACATCTTACATCAACACACAAGTCTGCCTCTAGCAGCATTAGTCAGAGAAACTTGACAAACTGCGATCTCAGGGTGATACCCACCCATGGTTGCTATATAATAAGCTCAGAGAAGTTAATGTGAAGAAATGGTGAAAAGACAAAAAGTGTTGCTTTTTCTGGGGTGGTGATTGTGAGCAAAAGGTCAGCCAAAAAAGAGCATTGATTTGCTTACAGCACACAGTCAAAACATTGAGAGTAAAATAACGCATTCATGCTTTAACAACCATATTTATTATTTTTTACGTCTTTTAAACATCTGTCCTAATGGTACACTATAGCTTCCAATACTGAAACGTGTCAGCTGTACTTTTTTTTTTTTTTTTCATCTTGTGTTAAAGTCGTGTTTTTCTCTTGAGCTGAGCCTCACTGGGAGGAAACAAACAGCACAGTTGTAAAAATCAATAACTCAAGGAAAGTCAGGACATGCTGCAACTTCCTCTGACGGACAGGCTGACTTCAGTTCTTACTGTTCGGATACAGCAGTCAGAGGGCGTGAATCATTTCAGCGTGAAGTCTAAATTTGATTAAATGTCTTTCTATGAACTCCTCATTTCCTCTATCCTCATGCTCTGGTGTGTACATATGGAAAAATGCTGTGTGCAGTCGCCCTGTCAGCAGCACCCAGTCATATCAATACTATTTTGAGCAGAACCATCTGTGACCTTTCACTGCACATGTTCACACTGTCAGAACGGTTATGCTATGATATGATGAGTTGCAGGTTTGAACCAGCACGCACACACACGCATGCACACACACACACACACACACACACACACACACACACACACACACACACACACACACACACACACAAGCTCATCTCTTCTCCACAATCTTCCTCTCAGAAGATGGTGAAAATGTTCAGCGATGAACTGACCAGCCAGATAACAAAGCCCGTTTCCTTAGCACACAAACAAACAATGTTTACATTCTGCACCTCCTGGACAAAAAAAACCTGCATTTTTTTTTTTTTTTTTTTACTGTGTAGGAAAGCTGTTTGCTTGAAAAGGTGCTGTTCTCATAAAAGATTAATAGTCGCTAGTGGCCCCAAGGCACCCAAGCCAACATCTCAGGATTCATAAATAAAGTTAAATGGATCAATATTTCCAAGACTTCAGAGGTAACCTATGCTGAGCACTACCTTTGCAGAGAAAACTTTGAGAAAGGTTAGGTTTAAATCGAAGCTCCCTTACAGTTATAATGAAGAAAGTGTGTTATTTAATCATCCAACTGTGTGGGGAATGTATACGGAAAATCCAGACACAGCTCACAGGCTGTGAAATAGAAAAATCCAGGAACTATATCTTATCAAATCATAATGTGAACGGATCAAAACAACAGTTTCGTACTGTTTCCCACAAAAATGTAGAGTCTATTTTCTCGGGAAAGAAAACAAAGTATTGACTGTCAGAATCATGGCCGAGACATTTCTCCTCTCTGTACGGCCGGCATCGAACAATCATCCATCAGCTTTCATTGAGCCAAAGTACCAAAACAGAATGACGTATTCCTCCGGGGAGGAAATCGAACAATACTACACCCAGAGACATTTGCTCGTCATTTCTGAATTTATCGAGAGCGGTGATATTTATGATGCATGTTTGGATTATACAGCTGTATGAATTTCTCAAGCATTTGTCATCATTTGATACCCTCAGCCTCGTTCACAGAGGGACTTAGCAGTTTTTGTGCCTGTTTGATCTGAGCAAATGAAAAGATATAATGTGGTAAAACATTTTTAAAGTTCTAGTGATCATGACAATTTTACAACTCAAAAATGATACACATGTACATAAAGTCTAATAGCATTACCTTGACATTGCTATTGTAACTTTAAGGGGTAAAATAAAGGCTGAAGTCAGAAAATAGAGATGCCGATGGTTCACCTTCATGATCAGACGCAATACAAGAGCAAACTGCACAAAAGGTGTAAAACTTCATGGGCGTGTTGGCAATTGAAAGTCATTAGAACAATACAAATAACAAATACAACATATTCCCACAGTAGCCATCTTCCTATGTCCTTATGCTCAGGATAGATTTCTCTAAACTGTCATCATGTAATATTGTATTATAACTGTTTTCATCCTTTATTATGATTATTCTGACTGCACTAATGTACGGCTGTTACTACCTAGATTTACATCATATTAGCTTGCCAAAAATACAGTGTCTAAATGCAGTTCAGGTAGATGTAAATGTAGATCTGTTACTACGACGACGATCTCAGTAATCAATCAAAAGTCCCCAGTAAACAGGGCACTGTAAGGTTCGTGGTGGGGAGTCTTACTTGTGAACCAGCTCCATTAATCGGAAATTCATATTAACAGCTGATAAAACAGGATTTTTTCTTCCTCCAAGTGTTACTTGACAAGCCACAAAAATCCACAAGTAAACAACATAAAATGAGAGCTTATCTGCTGCAATGTTTGTGTTTTTACTTTTAATGATGCAACTTTTATAACCACTTTAAAAAATTAGGAATGCAGCCAGGGCTTAAAAGTATGTATAATTTTCTCTCATCTATCATCATGCACAATAAGAAAACTTTGACTTGTTCTATTTGACAAACAGATCTTTTGCTGATTATATTTTCTGGTTTTTGATTTGTTTGCATCTGTACCACCTGAATGCCGAAAGGCTTAAGATTCACAATTGTGTTCCTTTCTCTCTTTACTTGTCTAAAATGTGATTTACTGTCAATGTTGGCTCAGCGAAAGAACAGATAATACTGAGGCTGGTTCTGATACTTGTCATTTGTGAAACCAGTAGGGATAAGTGCTTGCAGTCTGGAATTAAAACCTCTTTTTCACTGTCATCACAGAAACAGGGTGTTGAAATGGTCTTGCTGACTCATACGTTTGTTTTTGTATTCTTTGGTTTCTCTCCTCAGGGGACTGATGCCACGAACACTGGACAGCCAGATCACATTAGAGAAGACCCCCAGCTACTTTGTCACCAGAGAGGCACCCAGACGCATCGCCAGCATGTCCCATGAGACCAAGCTGATAGTTGTGGTGCGTAATCCCGTCACAAGAGCAATTTCTGACTACACACAGACTCTCTCCAAAAAGCCTGACATTCCTACGTTTGAAGAGTTGGCCTTTAAGAACAGGAGTCTGGGTCTCGTCGATTCTTCCTGGAATGCCATTCGCATCGGGATGTATATTCTGCACTTAGAAAACTGGCTGCAATACTTCCGCCTGTCACAGATGCACTTTGTGAGTGGGGAGCGGCTGATCACTGACCCAGCAGGGGAAATGGGACGAGTTCAGGACTTTTTAGGACTGAAACGAATAATCACGGACAAGCACTTCTACTTTAACAGAACCAAAGGTTTCCCTTGTCTGAAGAAGCCGGAGAGCAGCAGCCAGCCACGCTGCCTCGGCAAATCCAAAGGTAGAACTCACGTACAAATTGACCAGGAGGTCATAGAGCAGCTGCAGGAGTTTTACAGGTCATTTAACATCAAGTTCTATGAAACTGTTGGACAGGACTTCAAGTGGGATTAAGAGGGTCGTACAGAACCAGAAGCCTCCTGCCTTTGGACATGTGATATATAAATGAGGGTATCATCAGCAAAATGTTTAAATACAAATGTTTAAGTAAGAAGTTTATTGAGATTAACCTATACCAAATCAATATAGAAAATTATACCTTCTAGACATTAAAATAGATTTATCAATGGTTTCATACCATTATAAAAAGTGCCACTTCTATAAGAAAATATATACAAGATCTATGAAAAGAAAAACAAGATCCACATTTTCTCACTTCAACCCGGCTTTGAATTCAGCAGACAACCAGCATTAAGACATTAACCAAGTTATTAATCAGCAACTGTCACCGAGCCATCCTGTCATTAAGCTGCACCACCTACATAAATGACACTGCTTGAATATTCATCGACTGGATTGCTTATTTATTCATTGTTTCTGCTCAAAACGAACCACTGGACTTATCTCAATTAATGGTTCGATTGGAAAGTTTTGGTAAAATGTGAAATGAATAATAAAATTACAGTTTTCATTATTCTGCAGTTACATTATTTAAGTTCACATGCAACACTGATAAATTTACAAAGCAAATGTACTGTAACTGAGGAGATCGAAGTTGAGATGAGATGCTTTAACAGTGATAAAGGTTCATTATTTGTTGTATTTCTGTTGTGATCATTAAAATAAAAAGCAACGTATGAATTCCAACACTTCTTTTGAGAAATGTCCTGATTTGCTTGCCTTAAACTCAGCTTTAAATGCGGTTCCCTTGCCTTCAGATTATGTATTCCCCTCATTTATGGTGTATTTGTGTCCTGATATTGATCAGTCTGTGATCTAACATTACAAGCTCAGCACACTAATTTGGGGGGTGTCTATAGCACACTTTGAGTCACATCTTCTGCTTATGTGTATAAAACAGAGTGAATGCATGAATTATATGAACATTTTCACTTTGTCTAAAAAAGAGTGTTTAAAAAGGCCCATAATTACACACAGGCCTCCTGTAATTTGAGTTAAACATGCAAATTAAGCACAGCATTCACTCCCAAACTTCTATCCAAGGAATATCCACGATACTGTTACAAAGATGTTTTGTACGGACTCAGTAAGATGATAAACTTCTCTATCCAAATGCTGCCATGCATGTCATTGATCTCATTAACTTTCAAAATTCCTCTCTTGATGGATGTGATCGTGCTCTTTGTAAATGGGCCTCCATGCCAGGCAGCTAGATTAACCTCCTAAATTTGCACCCTGAAGGCAATCAGAGTTGTCATTAATAATTTCCACTGGAGCCTCCAAAACTCTCGACTCAAAGAGGGGAGGGGAAAAGCCAGAAAAACCAAAGAATGTGTGCGAAAAGAAGCACACGGAAAATACAACGCCAAAGTGATGAAATGCTAATTTATGCTGGACGTATCTGTCTTCTGTGAAATATGGCAGCAAATGCACGGCAGACAGATTAAAGATGTGAGATTAGCACACCTCTGCAGTTATTTCAAATGAAGTCCCAGGGTAATGTTTGTGTCCTCTATGAATACAGCTTTAGATTTAGACTCACTTTAATATGACCTTCCCGAACTGCTGAAACTGCAAGCACCCGCATGTTACTTCTTGGCTTAATATTCAATTAATTACAAAGCCTAATTACTCTGAGATGTTCTTCTTGTATCTGACACACTCTGTGATTTTTGCTTACAGCACTTCTTTGTTTTCCACAGGACAAGAAGCAGCAGGGAAGTTTTTGCTCATGTGGCAGAATGGTCCAAATCTGGACAAAAATACATCACAGAAATAAGTCAAAGAAGAACCAAAATCCAACGTTAGTTTCGATGATTTTATTTCAGTTGTATTTTAAAAATTGTCATTTATTTTTGTCCTGTTTTACTTTTTGTCTTGTGTTGTCTAGGTCAAGAATTAGTCAAAGAAAAGGAGTTTTTAATTTAGTCTTATTTTAGTCAGGGTCATTTTTTTTTCTCTAACAACAGCTGATATTTTATCCTAAGCCCTCTCAGACAGCTTTATGAGCATTTTTTTAAAGGAAGATATTTGTCCTGGTAGTAAAAATGTCAATGTAGTGACAGAGTCACATTTCAACAACACAAATTTCCCCTTCTGCACATGGGCGTGCATTTCACTGAACTCTGTTTAACTCATCTTTGGTAATGTACTTTATGTTATAATCTGATACATTAGGATAGGATCTGATGTGCCACAATATAGAAGGGCACGATCCATTACAATACATTGCAATATAATATGTTACATAATGATAAGATACAATTAGGTGCTGATCATCACCTAACAGTATGTTACCATATAGGAAGATGAGGCACCTTATGACACAATGCTGTCTCTGGAAGGTAATTTCAAACTGCACACACACACTTCCTGTATCCATATATTATACTGTATTATGAACAGTGAAAGCACAGACTTATCACCCCATAAATATGTATTTTACCTGATAATATCTGATGTTTCACAGATTAATCTTTATCCCCAGGGAACAACAGCTGAATTCAAGATATTTTGCCAAACCATTACTTTTAATATTGCTGTCTAAGCGGGTTTGCTGATACCTTTATTAAAATGTAATATAATAGACTAAATATAGCACACCAGCTGGAACAGCTAAGTTAAATTGCCGTGGTAATGATGAAACAGGGACTTCTTCCACAGGTGTGACACTGTCATTATTTTGTTACCTTCTGTAGGGCCACACATGGAGCAGCATCATCTGATTACGCTTGGACTTATGTGCAAAGTTGTGACAATGTGACCTTTCATATTAAGAAATTCGATTTCTACTTGCTCCTGCAGTAGAAGAGTGCAGATTCAAACTTTTGTTTGTGATATTCCTCATAACAATTTGATTAACCTGTCGGCTGCTGTCTGCAGCTAAGTGAGCCATCAGCAGACGTGCCAGTTAAAGTGAAAAGCTTCAACTTTATCGCAGTTCAGTTAATTATTCTTTTCCCCCCAAGAATGCCAAGGGCGTCATGACATGGCATAAAAAACACTCCCTTACCACTGCTACTGTACGATACTGAAAGAATACTTTGATGTGTTATCAGAGTTTAAAGCCACTTTCTATACAACTTCTTTTGGATGAACTTTTTTCAATATCTATGAATATTTATATCACAGAATTTTGACACTAAAATGACAAGCATTACCTCTTTTAGCACCTTTGATACTGGCTAAAGGTTCCTCACAGTGATAAAACTACCATGATAAAAAGAAGTGATACATATACAGCACATTGCCTTTTCCCAGTGGCAACAAGCACGTGCTGCCTCGCACACACACGCTCAATAAACTTTGTGTGTAGCCGTGGAGGCACTACCTGATGCTGCCTCTCTTCTCGTCGGCCTTGTTATTTTGATCAGGAAACACGGATTTTCAGTGATTTTGACCATAAAAATGATCAAAATATACAGGAACCACAGCAAAATCACATAGAAAGCATAGACCAAAAGACAAATATTAAAAATTATTTTATTCATTTTTGAACATCTCATGACAGCACGTAACTGGTTAAAGATGTATTCCAATAAATCAGTGAAAAGATAATGTTCTTGACTTCAGAGCATGGCTGATACTGACCTGCAGTGACCGTTTTAGATATGACACGCAGTTATGAGAAAGATGGGTAATGAGAAAGCTGTTTTGTCATTTGGGAAAGTTAATGGAGAAGGTCTGTGCAAATATGATGCCAATTTTGTCAAACGCCATTATTACCCAACCGATTAATCAGTCTATCTCTGCTCCTTAATGCTCCAATAAACAGAATAAACTGATTGCAGATTTGGCTCAGTACATCTTTTCCCAAAATGCTTTTTTTTTTTTTTTTCATATCGGTTTTATACTTCGTCAGCAGCACTGAAGGCAGCATACACCCGCAGGGTCACAGATGCAGCCTTGGAAATGAAAATACAGTGTTCTTTCATATGTATAATGTATTAGTGCCTCATTATAAAGGAAGGACGTGTTCACTGAGTAACTACAAGCTGTCTGACTGACCATTCTAACCTTCAACGTAAATACCATAGGAGCTGTTGTAAATGTCATGAACTTTGAAAGACTCTGAGGTAAAATTCACCTCTGCCACCCATCACAAATGTCTAACAGCACATAATAAAATCAATTATCTCAAAGTACTTTTTTTTCTCCCATCACTAAAATGGAGAGAAATAATGAGGCAACATTTATATATATGTGTTTTGCGACCTCTTTTCACAGAATCAAAACTGAAGAGGTCTTTTGTAACTCCTGCCTTGAAAAACCAATTGAAATTCTACTGTGGCTCCAACCCTGAAACTTCACACACTTTACAAACCTGTGTCTGTAATCTCTGCATTGTGGAGACATCATCTAAGAAAAAAGAGCTGTGAATGTGCTGTGTCCCAGAAAGCATAGTCACATTTTTTTGTGCCTCTAAAAAATGCACAAAAACAAAAAAAGGAGCCTGAATACAATGACTACCAAAAAGATAAGACCCCCAGATAATCTCAGCTGGTATGTACGGCTTGTTTCCTGCTAGATTCAGTCTCCCCTCTTGCCTACAGTGTCAAAAGACTTAAATCCTGACGTCTCATTGTCCCCTGTAATAAGGTAAAGCTGTGGAGGATAATGAGGATGTTCCTTTTTTCCAATGGACAATGAGAAGAGCAAGCTTCCCTTTAGATGATTTTATACTTGGCAGCCGGAAACCCCTCCAGAGGAAATCTCATTAAATACCAAAATGGCATGTTAGCACCTCTACCTGCATCGTTGCGCTTTTTCAATATGTCACCATTCCCTGAGGTTTCTCCCAGAACAAGCTCTATCCTGTTGTGTTGAACACCAAGCTGTTCTCAAAATTAACCAGAAAAATTTCATTTGCATCCTCCATGGATGCATTTTTAGGTTTTCTCTGTATGTGTCATCGATGTCCCTGTGACATCGCTTTATAACTGGTGTCACATTAATGATTCATATTAAGAAGCTGTGCATTTCACAGAAATAACACAGTCACACATGAAGGCTCGCTGTGAAGACCTTTCCCCTCACCTCATTTCCTCCGGTCTCTCCAACATGTGCTGCTTGCCTTACTTTCACAAAGGTCAAGTGCAGAATGGGTCTCCAGGCACACAGTCCACTAATTAAGCGGTAGTGGTCGAAGCTGCATGCCAGCTCCTGGGAAACCAGTGTGGTTGGTTTGTTGGTCGGTAGCTGCCCTCAGGAGCAACAGAAATAATGTTTTACATGCAAGTAAGACAGAGATTTGCACAACAATTCACATGCAAAGTGGAAAAGGAAGATACTGTGTTAGCATCTGAAGGACTAAATTACTTGTATTGGTCTTATTTAATACACATTCATTGATAAAAATGTGATGTTTGTTATCTTTTTGGAATTGAGAATGTCTAATAATGTTTACAACGGTCTGAACTTTGACAGAGCAGATGTCACTGTGATGTTATTCTCCACAAAGACCCAAAATAACCAGGTACATAACACCCTGAGAAGATAAACGGATTTTTCTATTGTTTGTCTTTATTCTGTTGAAACAAGTGTGACACAAAGTGTTGATTAGTGTCAATTGAAAGGTGCTTACTGGCAGGGTTATTTTCAGTCCAGAACAGAACAGGGCAAAGCACTTCCCCTTTTCAAGTCTTTCTGTAAAGCTAAGATTACTGCCTCCTGATGAGCGCAGTAGTTTTAACATGTATGTATGAAAATGCAGTAATGTCTTTTCCATTCAGGGTGAAAATCTAGTCTGTTAAAGTTCCACTCTGATATTTTTTTTTCTACTTTAAGTGTTTTCAGTGGTCCCTTAATTGTGATAATTACGTTTTTAGCCAAAATTGCGTTACCTGTGTCACTTTCAGGGGCTTTTCTTCTGCAGAGCTCCAGTAGCTCATTAGCAATTTGCCTCTTAGTCGTGGGCAAAGACAGCACTGCTCTGCACACTCCCCTTCATGCTAGCTTGCAGCCTAACATCGCTTCTGTGACAGAAGTGGCAGGTAACAAAGGAGCTATTCATGGGGACATGATGAAAACTAATATCACAATTAGCTTTCTTACGAGCATTGCAATCTGCTAACACACACACTTGTTCCGCGATTGTCCTGTGTAATTCTCTGAGTCTGACCCTCATAGTGGGGCTCCAGGGGCGGAGCTTGGGTTTGTGATGTATGAAATCTCACTTTGTTTGAACCTGCTGTTTGGGTCTGCCAGAGATTCATGAGATTTGAATGCAGATATACTCAGAAATGCAATTTCGCATTTATGTTTCTTGTGATATGTCCTGTAGCATAAAAAAAATGTCATATGAACATGTAAAAAACAAGAAAAACATGATTTTCATTGGAGTGGGTCTTTCACTATGTCAGGTGTCTGGAAATCTGTCCATTTTTCAAGCTTTGTAAACATATCTGATATCTGGAAATCAGTAAATGTTAGATGTAGATGTTGGCAAACTCTAACTTTTAGCTATAAGCTGTTATTTTTCTAAGGCCTGTTTGGTGGTGTAACAAAATCAACTATCTGAGTAACAGAAGGAGAGATTAACAAATCAGACATCCCTTTTCACGCCTAATACTTAAGTTTGAAATGTTAATTGGCAGTTAAGCATTTTATGAACAATCATAATGGTGATGAAACTTCTGACTTACGAGACTTTTTTTTACCAGCTGCTGGAGTCTCAACTCTCATAACTGCCAATCCTGTAAAGTCCTTTACAAAGTCATGGCCAAACATGGCAACTTCTTTTACAGTTTGTTTTACTGACCATATTGTGTTAAAATGTTTGTTATCCCATATCAACATGTGGACATCAGTCTTAGTTTATGCTTTGTGTTTACAGCTGTTGCCACAGTTGCACTTCTGTGCTTCTGTCTTTAGACAGCCTTTACTGTTATCATTCAGCAGTCAACCTGGAACACAGAGGTACAGAGTTAAACCAGGTTTTAGGCTACAAACATGAGAGTGACACAGAGCAAATCTCAGCCATAAAAACACAATGAGCTACTGTAATATTTGGAGCATCTGACATATTAGTTTAGCAGTATCATGTTTGAATGGAATATCTAATGGGCTTTCAGATAAATCATTTCACTCTGGTTTATTGTAATCAAGTTTAATAGCATTTCCATCAATTTTACGCATTATGAAAAGATGTGAAGGCTGCAAGTCACACAGTTATAGACACAAGGCTGCACCCTATCAGCTACCTTAATTTAAATATTTGTTATCACCGCATACAGCTCCTTTCTCCTCAGGGTGTCCCTCTGGTGCACTGAATTGACTTCCTCTGTGATCCCTCTCCAGGACTTCTAATATATACAGTCAGTCTAACTCTGTGACTTGGATAATTAGCTCCTTACTCAGCTGAGGAAATGTGCCCAACAGTGTGTTCAGGGAGCACAGAGAGTTTCACAAAACGGCCACCACTTAGTTCAACTTTCACAGCTTTTGTCATTAATGCTGAATCCCAGAGCAACAAGACCTCCTTTACGAGCTTTTTCGAACGTTTTCTTTCACAAGTGAAGGTTAGCGAAACATGTAGGTTTAAACAATGCAGGCAGTAATCTTAAAATACAGACGAGTGAAAATGCAAAAGAGGTTGATAAGCTCCAAGGAGTGATCATTTGATTGTTTTTGGAGAAAGTGCCTTTTTCCCTTCTATCGTAGGTGTAAAAGGCTAGCTTTTGTGCTAATTATCCAATTTTTATGCTCCCAACTGCCTCAGGCATATAGAGATAACACAAGGTGAGCAGAGAGTTGCAGTATTTAAAGATCTCTGCAATGCAGCCATGTATTACATGACGAATGCTTCTGTTTGGCTTTTTGATCAATTCTGTAAGCTTGTGTTGCTCATTCAGTCGTAATTATTAATGTAAGACTGAGATTTATGAAAGCATCTGTAATGAAATGGAACCATAAAGCTGTCATGATTGTTTTCAGGGTGAATAAAATGCCATCACTGCCGTAAACATGGATGGAAGACGTGCTCCGCTGATATAATGCCTCATTGACTGTTAACGTGCAGGCATTTCAGGGAAAAAAATTGGCAAACCATTCCTGCTTTAAAAAAAAAAAAAAAAAGAAAAAAAATCTCAGTAATTGTGGAACTAATGGCCTTACTTTAGAGAACAGGAGTCAAGAATCAGAGCAAATGCATAGCCGCTGAGATTGCTTCTGCCTTCCTGAGATAGATTCTCCGAGGGAAATTATCATAGATTGTAGCGTCGCCCTTTGCAATCACACCGGCTCTGGTTTATTGTAATGAGACTTATCAAAGCATTTCCATTGTATCATCACTTTCATGCTTTCAGAGAAAATGGGCGCATTCATTCAGTATCAGTCCGACTCCCTCTCTTCTCTTGTCTCTCTCTGTCTCCCCTTCACAGCAGCCCTCAGCACATTAAATATTTTAAGATATTTGCTGCTCACTCCAGCCAGATGTCTGCTCTGATGACTCCTCAAAGGGTTTCACTGTCTGAGGCTGTAAATTTTGAGGTGAAAGAAGAGCAGCAGCTCGATGTTTCTCTTCTGAATTTTTTTGAGATTGAGAGAAAACAAGTCATCATCGATATGCAGCTAAGAAAAGAACAGCATGTCAAATTTATTCATTTCTTTATTTTTTTCTCCATATTAAAGTTTCACATGTTTATCTCATCCCTGAGTTGACTGTGACAATAAAAACTAAGATCTTTACATATTTTAGTGCTTCAGAATTGGATATAAAACTACTACCAAAACTACCATCATGAATAAAACTCTCAGATTTATGTGTTATCTTTTCAAACTTACTTTCCCCACTTTTTATATGACTTTACTTTAAACCACAATGTACAGCCTGTAGAGCCCCCCTCAAACAACATTCAACGCACGCGTAAAACTCACAGAGTCCCTCATTATGATACTGAATGCTTGTTATATTTTTACTGGGTTTTGACCTCGTCCAGAATACCTCTAGATAGCAATAATGAAACTATCTCATATACAGCAGTCCTCTACAGGCCAGCATTCATCAGCAAAAAGACAACTGTAACTGATTTCTCAAATCTGAAAATCATCTGACCAGTGAGCTGATATGGCATCTTCAGCAGGTCCTGTACATGATCATGCTAACATTTGCTGTGTTAAATTTAGTCCCATATAGGGCAACTGTAAAATATACTTCTAGTCAGTGAGGTATTTTGTCCCATTGAAAGCCAGACTTTCAGGAATTAAACATTTTTTGGTAGTTTGTTAAGTTTAGGGTAGTCCATTAGAAAATGTCAAATTTGCATAATCGTTGATTTTATGGGAGATATTCTACCTTTGGCGATACTTTCACATTTTAGGAAATTAATTGACCTCATCAAGGAAATTTGCTAATTTTGCTTTATTTTAATTTTTATTTTTATGAATGTGTTTTCAGAAAGGAGGACTGAAAATGTTTTGTAAAAGGTCATGTGAGGAACTTTTTATTTGTGTTGGTTCTGGCGCCCTCTGTGGACAAAGCTGATATTGTACCATATAGACACATTTTATTTATTTATTTATTTTGTTGTTTTTATTTCTGTATCTCAACATAGGCGTGGAAAAAAATCTATAAATTGCTGCTCTTGTTAACAGTGTCCTTTGTAGGTAATTCAGAGCACCACTGTTGATTTCAATCTATTTAAAAAGCAGCAAAAATGCATCTTCAACACCACACTTAAGCAGATGTTAATGGTTTTCCTCTTGTGGAAGTGCAGTAATTAACATCTTAATTACTGCTTTTCCACACACACCCACCAACACTCATCCACTCTGTTGGCCAGAGCTTTGTGGCTTGTGATTGGCAGAGACACATTTTAAAGCATTTTGAGGGCAACAAAGAAATCAATCTGAGCTGTATGTCAACTTTAACTTCATGGATTCAAACATAAGAAGATTGTAAATGTTTGTTGACATAACTAGGACTTGAAGGGAGAACCAGTGGTTTTATCAGTCTTTGTGTCGTACAGCATCAAAGTTGTTTGACAACTGAATCTTTAAAACCAGTCTGTCAACATTATAGGAAGTTCAGTTACATGACCTTGCTTTTTCCAGAGAGAGCAGAAAAAAAACATGGCAGAAAGGGTGTAGGTTATCAAAGGGCTAGCAGAGTGGGACATGGATATATTTTTATCTTCAGAGGAGGTGAAGAATTGACTGTTAGATCAAAGTTGTAATCGATGTTTAGGACATTCTGAGCTATGATGAATAACTATATAAATACCCTACAGCAACAAGATGAAACCCTCCATTTGTACTGGATTTCCCTGAGATAGAGAAAGAGCTTTATAGTGGAACAATCTAGTGTGCAATTTGCATATATTTTAAGTGCCTGAGTTATTTGTAAGTATCAAGAGATGACTCACAAAAAAGTGGTGAACAAGTATGCTGCTGAGTTTTTTTCTGTTGAAGTCTGTGCTGCTGCTTTGACACAGAAGGAGATCATCGCTTGACTTTGAAGCGGATGCCTTTTCCTTTTAGACACGCCAACGCTTCCGCACGTCTTCAAGAAGCTCAAACTGAAGGTTTCCAAACATGCTTTTCTCTCACTCGAAATAAATGAGTTGTGAGCCGCACCTGGCAGCAGGAGTCAGGACACGAACCCAAGGATGTTCTGCTGGCACTTCAAATTCAAGGCTGCACAGGAGGCTCGTGGCTGTTTAAGGTTACCAAAGCAGGAATTACATGATCAATACTGATATTGGTTAAGAGAATAGAGAGATATTTTGGCACGTCTTTTTTTTTTTTTAACACAGTCAGCAATGGCAGCATAACTGTGGTATAAAAATTAACTTCAAAGCGATAAGGAGCTTGAAGGCTCATGGTTTAGTTGAAGTCTTAAAATTTACTCGAGCTTTACTTTTTGTCAAAGAAACATTATCATTTCAAAGGGAAGGAGATAGCGCTCTGTTTTGAATTCATTTGTGTATTGGTGTTTCGTGTTCTGCCTTAGTTGGAAGTTACAGCATTCAAGAATTTAAAGACACTACTGCTGGCATTGCTGAATAAATAAAAGGGTAGAAATGAAATTGGTAGATGCTAGGTCATAAATGAAAGCTATTTTTTTCCCCCTTGTATGTAATTACAGTTTCAATCTGCCACCCTAACAGTCAGCCAGTTGCAGGATATTTCAAAATAAATGTGATGAAGTTTAGTGAGCTTGGGAACAGCTGAGCCAATATGTCCGTTAGCCTAATTAGTCCATTCATCCACCTTATTACATTATTGCTGTTGGATGACAGACTCTAATTTAAATTTGCTGCTTGAAGTTTTGAATGACAGGCCATTCTCGCAAATGCTGTAAGATGTATAGGTGAGCAGTTCTCAATCTTACCTGCAATAACCCTTTTTCATCGGCTTTCCTGCACCAGTGCCAACTCCTCCCCAAATAAGAGGGTGTTTGCTTCATAATAGACCATGTGGGAGGAATGGTGCTTACACCCTCTATGATACATGAGCCAATGAAGGACAAAAGTGAATCTTAAGAGAGGTGACTTCATGGGCAAACTGCATTAGCTGTTACTCAGTACGTTTACATGACACTTGAGAAAACCGAATTATTGCCTAACTCGAATTAAAACCAGACAACCGAAGTACACCTTAGTCTGACTGTAATCGTAGTTTGAGAACTCTGATTGGAGTCGTAGAACTTCGATTGAGACACCCAGAAAATGCGATTGGAATTCGATTTCCTCTACCGTGTAACCAGCATAGTCAGAGTATGATTGGACAATGCATGTGCATGTGCGCAACGGCCCAAGTAGCATGCACCTCATCTGCAGAAAAAGTAGCGCGTACATCATGTACGACAAAAACAACGCTGTACGATGCTCCATCTTCTTGCTCGAAAATGCCCAGCAGCAGTTGTAGCCACTTATGACGTCTGGCACAGACCTGCTGTTGTTGTTGGCAGTTGTATGGGGGCGGAAACAGTGTCGCTAAAGAGACCCATATCGCCCCCTAGTTTTGGGGAGGAGGACACATCCACGTCAATAATTTGATTTTCTCAGCTGCATTTATACACGGACAAGGAGAAAGAAAAAAAAAGTTTTATGAGCTTAGTCAGATTAAGCTGTGCATGTAAATGCACTGACTGTTTTCTGGTTTCTGACCTGTTCTGTCCTGTGGAGAAATAACAGTCACACTGGTCTATCTCTAGGAGGAAAAAGGGGATATCTACTGTGCTTTAACTAAAATTGGTTAGAAAAAAAGCTGCTGACAAAAGGAAGTGGAGCTAAGCAAAGAAATAAAAAATGTGTCCTCTCTCTTAAAGCTAAATAGCATTAACACAAATAAAGGGGGACGATGTGAGTGCAGAGGTTTGATTCATGGGGCTGAGCAAACACAGTCTGTGCTAGCTGATTGTTGAATGTTCTGAGAATGGATAGCGGCCTTTTGACGCCCCCCAAGAACTCACTGCACACTGTCATGCATTCTTGCACTGAGGAGAGTTGAGCCTCTTTGCCAAAGACTCCCAAGACAAAACGATATGTCACGACTTTAGCCCCACGTGGTTCATCATGTAAAGGTCACACATTCAGCTGCATGGAGGGCCTGATGAGCATCCAAAAAAGAGAGAGAGAAAGAGACCCTGTTAGGCGACAAGAACTGCAATTTAACATACAGACTCCGTTTGGGGAAGATTATTACACTTCCCAGTCTCAAAGCCTGAGTAAACCATATTTCACGCCATAAAGTAGCGTCTTATCCTGCTTTTTAAACAGGCTGCATGTGTAACTTCTCCATTTGGTGACTTTCAGTCAACCTGCCAACTCAGTCACACATTAAACAGCAGTTTTAAACTCTTTACAATGAGGTTTTTAGAGGGGCACAGTGACATTGTCATTCCTCAGTTCACAGAAGCACAAAAATGGAAAAGGGCAACGACTGGTGCATCCCTTGTGACAAGAGTTACAGATACTTCTATTTACTGAATTTAATTATTTTGGTGTCACCTTTTTTTTTTTTCCAAGAGAGTTCTGTGTACTGATTGTAATCCTCAGACCTCATCAGGTTTAGTCCCATTAATATCTTTCCTACCAAAGCATGCCGCGCTTCTTTAAGGAAGGATGATGGCTGACATTTTCACGTTTCCAATATTCCTGCCAACGCTCCTATATCACTGGAGGGGGGGAAACAATTGAAATATTAATTTGCAGTTTCTGAGTTGGCAAGTTAATAAAAAAAAAAAAGAAAGAAAAAACACTGACATTTGAATGACAAAAACTTCTATAAAAGGTAAAAATGAAACACAAGCCAGTATGCACAGAGCTTGTCTTCGTCTATTAAGGCCAGTACTGTCATGCACAATTAGGAAGATATTTTTATCGGGTGTATACTGTTGGTTGTTCACAAATACAAAGCAATACAGAACAAAAAAACATTGCACAGCAAGAGTTATATTGCAGAAAATGATTAAACCGGAAAGAAGAGTGTAAAAAAACCACATCAAGTCCAGTCACATTATCCATTCCATGAGTGACATCGAAATAAAAGCGAGTCTACAGCTCAGTGTTTTTAAGATACCATCCCTGTGTTTGGTTGCAGTATTTAAAATAGATGAGAGCATGATAACACACTGTAGGGGTTATGAAATGTCACTGAATCAGCAATGTTTGAAATCAGGAGCCTTCAGCAGAACTGCCTGAAACTTCAAAGGGAATCAGTGCAGCACTGTAGTTTTTGATCATTTCAGACAATTGATCTGTGGTCTTCAAAGAATATTTATGCTTCAGGCATCCCTCAGAAACATTTCAAACAAGCTGTCATGAAGTGTGTGATTGTAATATCAATGCCTGGAAAGATGCAAAACACCCACCTCTTGATAGTACAGTATCTGCTTTCCTACAAATGCTAAGCAATTTCCTGTGCAGAAGACAATAGTCCCAGACCGTCTGTGAATCCAACCCATCAGATATATACTTATAGGTACGATTCAACCAATCAATGTTCCAATATTAGATGGTACTAATATAGTTCCAACGTCATCTCAGACTACCTTTAAAAGAAGATCTGAACTGTATTTTCTGTTATGCTATTTAGAGAAGCCCGATATGACTTCATTACTGGTAGATCTGGCAACATTTTCCAACAGCAGCTGGGAGAAATCTACTACAACTGGATGGACCATAAATCTGAGCCAGAGGGAGATGCAGAGAGAAGGAATGGACAGTGACAAAAATACAGAGGCAACAACAAAAACAATAAAGATCCTCTGGAACAATGCAATAAAAGTGTAAAAAAGCAATAAAAACCACAGTAATGACAGTTTAATTAATTCATTTATGAATTTGTTTGAAGTTGGTTATAGAGCTTATTAGTGAACATAGGTTTGTAAATGTGTTAGACTGTAGGCATAGGCTAATTTCTTCAAATAAGGGCCACGTCTATTATTTGTCTTTACTACCTAAAGTACCAGGCCCTCATATGAAGCAGGCTTGTATTAGAGTCAGGCCTTTATCAAAAATCATTTCGGCGCCAGAGAGTCATAATTGCTTATATCTTAGTACAAAGTAAGGAGCTGATTAATGACACCTAGCCAAAAAGACATTGGATAATCCAGAAAGCTTAACGAGTTTCAACAAAGATGTAAATAAAGCACAAAGCTTCACTTTTAAAAAAATTGAGCTTGGGTTGAAGATAAAAGGTCATGTGGCATCCAAAGCTGCAAAAGTCACCAGCACTTCAGCACGTTAACTCATTTTTAACTGGATGTTAGATATTAGTTAGCCAGTTAACTCAAATATATGAATTAAATGCTGGAGCTTTGTGATGATGCACAGATTTTAAATTTTTTTTGAAACTTGCACTAAAGTAGCTTTTTATCAAAGTATAATTAGGCCCTTATAGTATTGATAAACTTGACTGATGTGCATATGGATGGTATTAATTCACAATACACAGATGTCCCATACTATAATTTTATGAATAGACTAAAACCACTGCCTCAGACCATCATTTAGGGGGCTGTCCTTAGTTTTACAAACCACCAGTTATCATTGTGTTTGCTGAGTCCGAAGCCACAAAGCTTTAAAACTTTTAAAAGTAAGCCCCCGAGCTTCATAAGGCTTCATCTGCCCATCACTAATGCAAACTCCACTGCTGAATAAATAGCATCCCTGTGCGCAAGTGGTGTTTGCATAAGTTTTAAAGATCAATTTAGCCTTCATTTTGAAGCAGATTATCCCTCTCTCTCAGGGTAAATAAGCCTAAGTGCAAAAAACAAAACCACAAACACAAGAATACGATTTTTGCCACCTGTGATTGAGTATTAACACGCATCGCCCCACTCTACTCTTGGTGATTAGGACAACAGTTTCTCCTCTGGGTGGTACGCAATCAAATTTAAGCTGTGGCTGGAGTTTCACACCGGCGTCCCAGCTATTATTTTCTTAAGTAACTCGAGCAAACTGCACAGAGATGACCTCTAATGTTGTCATTACATAACTAACGCTAAATTTTTACAGAGCCTGTGGATAGCTGTGCATGATTATTGTGAACTCACCAGTCTTTGTATGAGGATATACTATATATCATGGAGCATCATGGAGCATGAGGGTTAGGGTTACATGGACTGAGTCTGTCACAGAGAAACCATCAGAGAGAGGAGGAGACGTACGCTTAGTATACCTGGCATTTGAAGCCTTATTGGAGCATAACTTGGGCCTGGTCTAAAGTAAGACTGAACGAGCTGCAACCATAAGCTCCAATGATCGATTTCAGGCTTTAGTCTCAAAACTATGAGGGTGTCTGCCTCTCGAACTTTTATTAGTAGTTAATTCCACATATCTGGTGGTTAATTCCATATAACTGAAGGTTCTACCTCCGATAATACTATGGAGAAATACATGGTGGGGGCAGACTGTTCAGAGTTTTCAGTTTTTCAGAACATACATTTATGTGAGATTCATGATAATAAGGAGTTGCACTTGTCTAATCGAGGGGCATCAACTACATTAAGAGTTCAGCAGACAGCTTTCTTAATATATACATGAGTTTACAGGTCTGCAGCACTGACATTCAAGTATTTAAAAGCCATTTTATACGTAGAGGAAGCTTAGCTGTAAACAAAAACGTTCCTCGGTCACAGACTCAGTCCACCAACAAGCTCTCTGCGAGTCTCAGCAAACAATTACCCCAGCAAGTGTATTTATTCCGACAACAGGAAGACCAAGTTAGTCCTGTACATCAATGTCACACTGCTCGGTGTGAAAGTAGGAAAGTAGCAGGCAAAGTTATTTCAGTGTACTGAGTGAGAGAACAGATGTTAGGTGTAAAAAAAGACAAAGTGAACAAAAGTTCAAATTTAACTTACTCCCTACTCAACTTTCCCATTGAGCTCATTAAACTAGATTTAGTTTGTTCAACAAGACATAAAGAGTCGGCTTTGTACCGTTTTTCTCTTCAGTGTTTTAGCTACATACCATGTTCAAACCAGCGTTCTGTGATAAACTGGTTTTCAGTTTGTTGTGAAATATACTTCACAACACAGTCACTAGCAAGTAGTATTGCAGTGGATATGAACCTTGTAGGCAGATTACAGTGATGGAGAGCTTAATGACGATCTCATAGCTGTAGGAGATAGTTGGGAGGTAAACAAGGAGATAAAAGTGAGGGTGTCTTTGTCTTTTGGTATCCTCAGATAGGCTTCAGATGGAAACGAGGAAACAAATCTTGTCATCTCTGAGCACTCTCTACCATTGAAAAATCTGTGCAAATGTGTCAGCAAATAGTGAAATACATGACCATAAATATGAAGAACAACAAAGTTCTTCATATGGATTAACAACAGGACTTCCTCTAATGTACTTTTTCTTATGTGTTAATCAACAATCCTGGTGAAGCAGATTCTGCTGTAAAAATGGTGACATGGTGAGATAGTTGGTACATATGGTGTGAAATACTATTGACAGTTCAATAAAAGACAAAGTCCTGATATAGAGTGGATAAAAAAAATAGCGAATCTCCTAAAATAAGAAATGTGGATTACCTTTTAACTTAGTTATTCTGCGACTGTGACTTCAATATAGCTGTAAATTTTGCAGAGGCTACTCCACACTTTCCAGTTTAAACCACAAGCTGAAACTTGGTATAACCCTTGTGCCCACGCAGTTGTGCATGTTGTCGTGTGGTCTTGTGCACCAGTGGCCTTGACTGGGGTCAGTGAGTGATTTATAGAATTGTCACCAACAGTTTTGAAAGGGTCAGACTTTACTCACTCCAGAAAGGAAGTCTGGCTCCTCCACAGAGGTCGCAGAGATCAGACCGACTGACCCCTGCAGAGCCAGCAGAGTCATCGTACTTTCATATAACCTTTGACTAACGGGTTTGATTTCATTTAGAGGCTGAAAAATCATAAAAAATAAAAAAAACAAGCAGAGCCTTGAGGCGCTTCATGTCCAGAAACAAAAAAAAACCTCCCTGACTGTTTTGAAATCACTGTGCAGAAAACAGGACAGACTGGAGGAGCATTCACCCAACAGTCTGCACCAAACCTTTGCTTCATTTAGTGTGAATGAAATATGATTGTTGGAATCAGCACTTAGTGACAACGACACTGTTTTATCAATTATCCTCCTTCGGCAATAAACAATATTTTCTAGTTTGAGGGTTTATCATGACAACTCATACTATATTAACTATTCAGTCTTTGATTTTAAATCGATATCTGTCAGATGGAGATCTGCTGGATCTCTTGTGTATCTGCTGGTAATTGAATATTAATGTCACACACACATTTGGCCTGCAGGAACAATCAGACGGCCTGGCTATGGGAATGAGATCGCAGCTCCCTGACTGCTCACCAGCCACACACAAGCTGCTCATTTGCACTAGCTTCACACTTCTGATTGCACAAGTGGTGTGACTTGCAGCGTGCATGGTGAATATTAGGTGTTATCTTCTTCTTTTTTTCTTCTTCTTCTTCTTTCCAAACCAGTGTATCTCTCCCAAAATCACTGGCAGCCTTTACTGCTGACAGGAGGGTGAGCCCACAAGGAACCCAGGGGCTGCGAGGACAAGAAGTGGCCATGATACTGACTGATAAATTCTGAGACTCAGCCTTTCGCCTCCATACTAATTTCCATGTCCAGAGAAAGGGCGGTTAGATGGGCGTCTAACCAAAAAAAGAATGAATTATGTCTATGTTGACTCTTCTTGAGAAAAAATTCAAACATCAATGACAGAAAAGCTTAAATGAGATGCACAGAGAGCTAACCACTGTTAGTAATTTCCACACTCAGGGTCATTTACAAAGAATTTCAGTCTCAGCTTTTGTGTCAAGCAGTTGGCAAAAAAATCTTGTGCCCATAAAAATGATAAATGTGTCCTTACTGTGACCATTATGTCTTAAACTACATTCGCCCTTTTTTGAATTAGCGTCCTCCTGAGCTCATAAACGGTCAGAATTGAACTTAATTGTGCGGCAAAACGAGCAACACTGAAGCTTTTCTAACTTCACAGTTGCATCTTATTCATGTGAGATTTGAAATCCCCCGATTAACCTCCCACTCTTTAGGTCTTTTTGCAAATTAGCACACAGCAAATGGGCCTTGAAACGTTTTTTTTATCTTCATTAGTGGAGTTATTTTTTTCTTTCACTTTACATATAAGCTGAACACAAAAGGAACAAGCCTGTGAGAAAGCAGCCTCAGCTGTAATTTTTTTTATTTTTCATTATGAATGAGACTTTAAAACACCAATTAGCTTAACGATAATAAACTTCTGTTGTGTTAGCTCAAGTTTCTAACTGTGATCTTACTTTGTTTCAACCCCTCATTTAACAAATCTGAACATAAATGGTTTATAACTCTGAGTCATGAGATCTATGCACAATCTAAATTAATCATCAACAACAAGAACTCTGCCTTTTTGACGGGCATGAACAAATGGAGGCCTGAGTATGGGATGGTACTTGAACTGTATTTATACAGGACTGTCTGTCGTCTTATGACCACTCAAATTGCTTTTTCATTTCATATACATATTCACCTATTGTCCATCTAAAACATACACTAATCATGTATGTTATGTTAATCAAACAGCTACATCCATACACCAATACACCAATAGATGTCAAGTATCCCATTTTGGCCAGAAAACTACAGTATTTTACCCCACCAACTAGTATTAGTAGTACTCGTAGTAGCAGATTATCGTCTGTGATAATGATAACACAGACAATAAATTACCAATTTCCCTTGTTTTCTTAGCAGAAAATTGACAGGTATATGCACCAAAAATGGAGGCTGTTTGGATTGAGTGTATTTTAATCTCTGTTACAAATCTACTGTTATTATAACAAGGTCAGTCTCTCCATTTTTATCACTGTTATTAAGCTAATGTTAGCAGTAGAACTTTTTGACCATCTTCTTCTTCAGTTGTCTAAATTCTGACCCCCAGTTTTTACCTCAACTTCATTATTACCAATGTTATTAATGCTATGCTGTTGACTTTGATTTCCTATAAATCAAACTAAGATCAGTCTATTATCATTATCATGCTGTTCCTGTAAATAGATAACTTATTTTCTCTATTATCTTTAGCACAGTCACCATACATCTCTATGCACTATTGTTGTTGTTGTTTGTCTCTGTCCATCTCTCTCTGAATGCATCTCCCTCTATCCCTTCTCTAAATCCAGTGCAGTCTCAGCAGATGATTGTCAAACACGATTCTGGTTCTATTCGAGGTTTCTGCCTGTCAAAGGAAGTTCTTCCTCATCACAGTAACTTGCTAAATGCTGCAAAGTGCTACACTCATGGTAGATCCAGATTTCATCAGAGTAGGTCTGATCTTACAAGTCGAGACTCAGTCTTATCTTGATGTTGGGTCTTAGTAAATATCATAAAGACAGCAGCTTTTTTGTCAAGTGTCTTGAGATACAATTTGGTGTGAATTAGCATCATATAATTAAGTTGGATGAGGTGATTCTTCCTTGGTCTGCTCAGATATAGTCTAACATAAGAGTAAACACAGGTAATGCGAAATAGTCCCCCGATTAGGGTGGGACGAGACCCTGTTGAGAAGTGCAAGAAACTTACATTTCAGCCTTATTGAACACAACAGGGTGACTAATGAGAAAGCGATGGGTTGCTAAATTTGAAAAGCAACTAGATCCACCGATTAATCCAGAATGCAGAAACATGTTTGTCACAACACTGACTGTAAAACATGTATAGAATCTATATATTCAGCCCAAACCTACAATCACCAATATTAGAATGACTATGACTATGTCTTTGCCTAGGTTGTCAGAGAGTAAAAGTCAGATTTATAATATTGTAAATGACGCTGTTTGGCTTCAACGCACTTCTTCAGAGACCAATGAGTGATATCACGGAGGTGTCTTTGTTTATTTGGTGGGCATAATATTTTGAATTTCAGTGTATAAATGTAATTGACTGTTTTAAGCTTCCGCAGCTTTCCCGCAGTGTCAGACAATGGGAGCATCATTAAAACCAATCAAAGTGAAATTGTTTGACTGCTGCTTCAGGCTACATGTGGGCAGGGGCTTCACAGAAACACATGCACGTCACAAACATCATTATCACAATTCTGATTATGAATGTGATGTTTGGCTGGTATCCAGTTACAGTGGGTTGTTTTAAAGATTAGCCCGCACAGCTGCAGGCACTAAGACTTAGTGTCATTATTTCATTTGACAGGAAAAAAATAAATTGATTATCTGAAATGGCAAACAAAAGCAGGAGACATTTATTTTGTGGAATTGTGCAATTTATGAAAGCTCGGTCCAATGCACTTCAGTCTAGTGGTACAGAACGGCAACAGTCTTGAGAATAACATGTCCAAGTGACATGTTGTTTGTTGGCTGGGCATTGAGCGAATGCGGGCAGGCCACTGCCCTCAGAAACAATCAAGTGTAACATCACCTCGGCCCTGTCAGACCGTAACTAAAAACAGACAGAATATAAAAAACTGAGGCAGGCAGCTTCATAAAAGAGGACAGAGTCAGGCTGCTTCCTGTTGGTTTTTCATTAAGAGTTCAGGTGTTATTTTACAGAGATAAAGAAAAGGATATGTAGAAACAATTCAGCAGCGTCCATAATTCACAAGCTGTTATATATGCATCTGAAAGTGGAGCAGAGCTATCTCTCTAACTGTATTTAGTAACTGATGATTATTACCTTCAGTGACTGACATTTTCTCGAAGCTTGCGAGCGAGGTTGTGTGAGGTTTACATAACACATCAGCCACCTGTTGTGCGAGAAATGTAATGTGAGAGATTCCAATAAATCCTGAGTATCTTCATAACACAGATCACAGGGTGCTGGTTTAGCTCTGTGATCAGTGCACCTTTTGCACAGAGGGTGGGACTACAACCTTTGAACTTTTGCTGCGTGTCATCCTTACTCTTTCCCCAACACTCACTTTATCTCCTCAGCAAAGACGACACCATGCTGCTTTAGAAATGCGAAAATCAGCATTTAAATGTAGATTTGGTTTGGGGAACTTTGTAATCTGACATTAGTTTATTATTTTTCTTCAAGCAAGTGCAGCCAAAAAACAGTCCTAGATCGAATTTCTAAATCTCTTTGCTGTTTTGTCAGATCTGACAGATACATTATGATCAATCTGACCTACAACAAACAAACAAAATAAAAGTGATTTTCTATTTATCATGAGGACAGAACTGACAAAGTTTGTATCTGAACTTTTTTTCAAATTTTCATCTATGTGTTGTCAACTGATCATTCGAAGAAAATCAAAACAAAATTGGTTTGATTTTTGGGGTTCCAAGTGCCAAAGTAAACCAAAATGCAGCAACTGTGTAACTTTCTGTTTACAGTCAATCTGGGACTCGAAGGGAACAAATGATTTAAGAGGTCATGAGTCCAAGACACAATTTCCTTCTGCAAACAAACAGTGTCAAACTTCTCTTCACATTTGATCTTCACCAGGGCGTTCAAAGTCACTTCGAATGTCACTGATCTTGTTAATGCATGATTAACACATAAACGTTCTGTAAGCTTTATAGACCTGTTGTAGGACCCTGGACCAGTTTTAATAATAATAACAATAATAATAATTATTATTATTATTATTATTACTAGTAGTAGTAGTAGTAGTAGTAGTAGTAGAAGTAGAAGTAGTAGTAGTAGTTGTTGTTGTAGCAGTATTAGTTGTAGTATTAGTGCTAGTATTAGTATTATTATACAATTATCCAAAGCTAGCATCATATTTGTCCACTCCTGTCCATCACAAATATCCCTTTATGTAATATTTACGCCAGATAAAAAAGCTCTTAGGTAAAATATATATATATTTAATGGAAAACATCTCCATCTTGGCAGGTATAAGGATTAAAAGCATCTACTGATTCATATCCAAGACTTGTTGAAACTCACTCACTTCTGCATTAATAATCACTTTAAGTGGATTGTACTGTGTTTGTTGGTTGCTTTACTACATACAAACAAATCACAGTACGTTTTGCAGTCAGAGAATAGCGGCTGCTTTAATTTAAAAATACAAAAATACTCCTGAAACCCTGTTTGTGGAGAGGAGTGTCAATCAATAACAATGCGGACTACGTATGACAAAAAAGGACTGGATTGTGTTACATCGGATCTTTGCCAGCTCTCAGGCTAGTGTGTGAGGAGAGTTTAGACAACTCAAAGCGGACAAGTTACTCTCAAATATTGATAAGCAGAAAAAAAGCGTCTCAATCTTTTACTGTTTTAGACAAGAAAGGTTTTCTAGTCTGAACCACCCGGATAGAACAGGTATTCTCTATTATTTGTCATCTCTCGCTCTTGCAGTGTTATTTTCTGTCAGGAGAGTGTGTGTGTAAGAGCAGGTATCTGACATGCTCACCTGTCCTCTGTACAGCATCAGAGTGTGAGGATCAGTTTATCTGTATAGCTGCTGAGCGAGGAATATTTTCCAAGATCCACAGCGACTTTAGAGACGGTGGCAGATCAGCCGACAACTGTGGATGAGAGATGAAACAAGGAGGGAGGGAAGGAGAGGCGGGAAGAGATAGAGGAAGGTGAAAAGTTAATACATCCCACGCGACATATCCTGCATATCACCCAAGTGAAATAACAGCAAGTCTATCAATGCAAATATGCACCATTACAGCAAGTGTCGAACTGCTTGATATTTTAAACATGTCGCAGGGATTTTCAGCTTGAACCCCAAGACACGGGGAAGAAGTCTGAGAATAAGCAGTTGCCGTCTTGCACAAGGATCAGTGTAATTATCTTTGTAATATTAAAAACAGGTTCATTATTCATGGTGGAGCAGAACAGGAGGATCTGGCCTCAAATAGGCTTACAACTGAGCAGCTGATTCGCATTCATACAAAAATAAAGTCCCTGCAGTCTCTCCTAATGTGTGAATACTGCTCTGAAATGTGGTTTCAGTGTATTTACTGCCTGCCCCTCATTAGCATTCTTTTGCACCCTCTTAGCTTTGGGCCATTAAAAATACCTGACGGGAAATCCTACAGCACACTGTGTTCTTTCACACATTTGAATAAATAAATTGCTGCAATTAAACATAAATACCCATTCGACTTCAGTCCCCGCACTTGCAGCCATATTTCATTCCACATTTCATCTATTAGCTCCTGTGTGTGAACAGAAAATAGATACTGTATTACCATGGGCACCATACTGGTCTGAGTTGCAGACTCTGTCTGACCTCAGTTCGCTTTGTCTCTCCTCCGAAACAAGTTTCTTTTTTCAAATGTGTATGGATGTCAGCTCTAATATTTACCTCATTAAACATCAAATACTATGACAGAAAGAAACTGACTGACTGATGAAAGATGACTTAAACATCTGTTTTTCTAACGCAGAATATAAATATGATAAGAATGATGGAGCTCTATTCATCCTGGAAGAAATCCAGCACCTGGTTGAATCTAATCAGTCTAATGTGATGGTCATCAAATATGACAGTATATAAAGCCAGTGTTGGTTAAATCAATAAGTGTGGATGGATAACAAACATCTCCACCTTTGTTATGAAGTGATGTTTTGCTCTGGTAGTGACGTTTGTAGCAGAGATACTGTTGGAGCTGCAGTATTCATGGCCGATCCTTCTCCTACATAAGAAACACATTGTATTTACCCGTCTCTCAGGCTAGCACAGATAGAAAGCAAAGAAATGAAACCCTTTCAGTCAGTGTCTAGTCTCAGCCCGTTGGGATGATCACAATATGTTAATACAATCGCTTAAGCGGTACACACATAAGGATTTTTTAAATCTGAATAGATTTTTTATCTGTTACAGACCCCACACATGAAGATAAAAAAACAGGCATTGAACAGTTTTGATCATACTCTGTGTGGTGTGCTCCGATAATCTCAACACAGCACACCACACACAAAACAATTCTGTTCCACCACCGATCTAGAATCTAGTCCTCCAAGACAGAAATCTTGCATGATAAAAACGGCGATCTAACAACAACGAAGAAGAAGAAACATAGCAACAACTGGGAAACACAAGACGCAACATAGAAGAGGACACACAAGAGGAGGGAATGATGGTGGTTTTGGGAGTATTTTTGACGTACTAATTTGGTTTGGTTACTATTTTGTTGTAAATATTGAACAAGTACATGATTTTTCAAGTACAATATCAGCATGATCTGTAAGGTGACAGAAGGAGAGTAAGAAGAAAAGTAAAAGCATTACAATGGGGTTGTATGTGTCATATGTTCTGTTAGTTTAGTTTTCTTCTGGTTTTGTTTGAGTGCATTTTGTGTATTTTCCCTAGTGTTCCTGCCCCCTATTGTTTCTGTTCCCCTGTAGTCCAATTTTGTGAATTTTTAGTTTGTGTTTGACCCTGTTTCCCCTCTGTTCTCTGTGTTTTATTCTTTAGATCAGCTGTTTTATGTTGTAGTGATTGATTCCTTGTGTTCCCTAATTCCCTAGTTTTCCCTCCTTCATTAATCACCCATGATGAGTTTCACCTGTGTTTCGTTTGCCTCACCTGTGTCTCGTTTGCCTCACCTGTTGCTTGTTTCCCAGTGTGTATATATAATTTCTGTCTCCCCTCATGTCCTTGTTGGTTCATTGTGTGTGTGTGTGTGTTTGTCAGTCAATGAGTGTCTTTCTTAGTCGTTGTTGTATCCCTGGTCTCATTGTGTTTTTATCCCAGTGCTTTTTGTTTGATTTTGCCTTTGGGGTTTTTCAGTTGGACACTTGTAGGAAGAAAGTTTTTGGTGCTTTTCATTTAGTTCTTTTTAATATTTTTTTTTTTCAGTCTGCATTTTTGGGTCCTATTCAGTTGTTCAACCCTGGATTGTGACAGTATGAGGTGCTTGTTAATAGTCAGTATGCTTGCATGTGATAAAAAATTGTTGGAATTGTTGGCTTACTCTGACTAATATCTACAAAATCAAACTAACTAAAATACCTAGATGGATTTTTCTGTCCTGTATGTGGCTCAGTCTAAAACTTGCCTGCGTTCTGCGTTCGCATGTTGAGCTCTGAGCTAGAAGTTGAACAGCATGGATATGTTGTTATGAAGCTTTGGTAGACAAAATCTCGACAGATCAAAAAAGAATGTAAAAGAGTTGAAACTGTCCCAACAAGAGCTGTAAAAGATACAGTATTTTCATTGTTTGACTTTATACCATTGGCCTCTTGCTAGCGTGCTTTCTCAGCTGTTTTGATTCATAACACGTCAACAGGGGGACGAGGTAAGAAGTTGAAAGGAAGCATGTAACCTCTTAGAACGGCTCGTAGCTTCTTTCCTGTTTTTAACAAAGAGCTGACCAAAAATTCATGTGAGTTAAACATTGGCCGTCGACATGTACTTCATACAACCCCACTACAGAAAAAAAAACTGAACTATCCCTTTTAACACTGGAGTTTCAACTTTCTTTGTGAAAAGAAAATGTAATGGAAAAAAATATATGTTGCATAGTAAACATAGCTGTATGTGTTCATGTTGAAAAGTTATCCTGCGCATGATAAAGAGAATGAATATAACGCCTTTCACTGTATTATACGTCAGTATAATTACACAAACTTCAACATGGTGAGGATGTTTTCGCTTTGAGACTCCTCCTGTCATGTCAGTGTGAATGTATGATAATAACAATAGTTCTTTGGAGTCTGTGTTGCGGTGATAACCATAAAGCAGCTAGCAGACCTCTGTTTTAAATGTATTTCAGTGTTTTCTTTGGGGAAACAATTTAATACAACCTGTGGTGATTTATGACACAACAAACTACACTGAAAAATACTAAATACAGCTTTATAATCATTGCCTATGCAGTCCGATAGCTGGGAAGCAAGCCTAATCTGTTATGCTAACTTATTACCACTTTTGCATGAGCCAGAATCCCAAAAGATACCGTAAATCATTCCTATAACCTCTTCGCTTTCCCTCCATGGCAGCTGATTGTGTTCAATTCCCTCTTTTCTCCTTTATTAAAAGACAGAAGTGCAGGTCCACACTGACAGCATACCAATCTCTGAAGCACACATAACACCCTCCCTTGCTACCTCCTGCCCTGAAATTAAGATTAATTACAGAACAGGCCAATATGCTGAAATGGGAAATTATATGCTCCCAGGAACGGTGCTCTATAGATGCTCTGTCTCAGTTAGTGGAGCAGCTTTTTAGATTGCTCTCACATATCCTTATGCTGAGCACAGCAGGGGTAGGATTGACTGTCTGGCTGTATTCGGGGGGCTTGATAATACCTGGCAGAAGGGTCTCAGGATATGATGACACTTATTAAAGCTGCTTTTATTGCATGCCAGGTGGAGAAGAAGTCCCCTTATCTTTCTAATCAGTCATTACACACAGAGACACAATACACATCCGTCCTCTGTGTGATGTGACACACATCTGGATCTGACAGTATGTGCACAAATTACCAACAGTTTTATACCGACTGTGTATGCATTTGCTTTGTTTGGAAAGACGCATCCTTACCTGCTGTGTATGTGTGGTTGATACATTCAGATCCTTTAAACCCAGAATGACAGATGTCTGTGAGTCTTCACTCAGCTTGATAACTTGATAGCGAGCATTTCATCATTTGCACATCAGAGTGTTATTAAATTTCATTTGGACTTATGTTTCAGCCCACCTGGATGGAGTTGGACCAGGATTCACCCGTTGCTCCAGTTCTGCTCTCAGTTGAGCTACTAATTGCTCCAGACTGCCTGGTTGATACTTGCTAGTGAGTTTTATGGGATTTTTTAAGTTTAAGATTAAGCTCCCTGCAAGGTGAAAATATTCCTGCAAAGCCAGTTTAGGGTGAACCACATAGGTTAAATTGTAGTCAAAATAATGCAAACAAATAATAAATGCACTAATGAGCTTTAACGAAGTCTGAAGATTAGAGATCAGTGCAGCTGAGTGGAGGTGTAGATTTCAGATGTAATTGCGCTGAGTGTTAGCACAGTGCACTGAACAGTGTGAAGGCCAAATGGGATTTGTTCTAGATTCCTTAAATTTTTAACTTGTAGTTGAAATTTGTAGGTTTAGTATTCCCAAAGATGTATCAAACTCACCTCAGGCCTGGAGAAAATTTATACTTCACAGTGGGCTTTCACATGGGTGTGGAAAATTAGCTTTAAAGTTTCAACTAGGGGTTCCCATAGAGGTTTATAAACCTAAATGTGTGCAGTTTGGTTGGGATGTGTATTTGGACAAAAAGCCATCATTGCAATGTTTTACAAAGTTAAAAATAAGCATCATTTTATAATGACCCACTCATTGATCACCTTGAAAGTGTTTTATAAAATAAGATTAATGATATTAATCCATCTCCAGTTGAAACTTCCCTTAAGGAGGACGTGAATGTGTAAATTTAATGTTTATAGGTTTGTTTTTGAAGGTATCATTCTGGACTCTGGAGTCTGTGTTTCTTTCTCTAGATTCAACAACCCTCTCTTCAGAAAATCTTTTGGCGGTTTAGATTAAAGCTACAAGACTTACAGGCAACTTGTTATATGTAATGATTCAAAATGACAATACTGTGATATTTTATAAAGATTTCTCTGGTTTGTTTTTAATTATTGGTGGAATGAGATCCACTTGACTAGCAGTAGCACTGAACCATGCACACTAAAATAGAAAAATAAGCACTTTTATGCTGCACATCCCTGTCCCACATAACACATCTCACCAGTGAGCATACTTGTTGCGGCTTTTTTGTGTGTGTTGCTGTTACAGTATCAGCATCAAAGGCCCTCTGTATGTAAGAGGAAAAGCTTTGAGCAGCATGGGCCAGCTCAGCCACATCGTCCCCAGCTGTGAATATCAGCAGAGGAAAACTCGCACTGAGAGAGCCGGGGGAGGAGGGCGGGGGTGAAGCTGAGCACCTTTTATGTTATGTAATGTAAGGATCTCATTGTTCAACATGCAGCCCCGCGTGCTGTGCTTTTCAATCTGCGAGGCGCTCTTTTCTTGGACTGTGTTCGATTCTATCACTGAGGATGGATGATGGGCAGCTGGTGGCTGCAATGTGCTCCTAAACAGTTTCACACATGCCAGAATGTGACACCATTTTTATTACATTCAGTTCTGCAGAAAAAGAGCTCAGATGGTCGTTATCAGTCTGGTCATTTCAAAATGAGCAAATCTTGATAAGACCATTATCAGTGCAAATGTTCGACAAAAAGTTTTCCATTGTGGCGCATAACGTCCAGCTCAGCTGCTCTGCAAGTGCACATGCGAGGGAAATTTTTTTTACTGAGGTAAGAGCCAAAATCGTGGTGAATAATTGATGCAAAAGTCAAGTGTGTCAAAGTATTTCAGTTGTTCAGTTCCTATTATTACACACAAAAGCCTCATTTGAAGGCCAAATATTTGCATCATTTGCCAAAGTAACCCCAGCAGCTCCTGCCACCCAGTAAGCTTAAACAGCCATGCAGAGAGCAGCGGTAGATGTGAACTTGTAAGTCATAATAGCCCTGATCTTGACATCTCTGCAAGAGCTCTCGCACTCATGTCTGACTTAACAGGGATTGTCTGAAGTGACAAAAGGACCATGTTGACAGTGTTTGTTTTTCTATTTTTCTTCTGCACTGGACGACACTTACAGTCAAGGTGACCATATTTTGATTACAGAATAATCGGCACGGCAATGAGATACTCAAAAATGCCCTATAATTTCAATATATTTAAAGTGTGCCTCCTCTGTATAAATATAATTTTTTTACATAGGTTATTACCAAATACTATCTTTAACCAAAGACACAAATTCAGATAGGCTTCTCAGAGGTCACTCAACATGTTTCATTATAACAAGTTTCATAAATAACAAATAAAATAGTGTCTCTTCTGTAGTAGAAAATATATTTTTTAAAATAACTGTAGTTGCTGGTAAACCTTTCACCTTAAAAAATATTGAAAGGAAAAAGTTTAATAAAAATTGAAAAAGGAACCATTCTCTTAAATGACCAGCAGCTCAGACCTGGATATTTTACCCCCCAAAATAGTTAAAGGGATATTCCAGCGTAAATTTAAGTTTTGATCAAACACATTGTAACACAAAGTTAGACACCCCGTCTAGAGATGAATGTTGCCGACTGCTTGTTCCTCTAGTTGTACCAACTTTAGTAACAACCACATGATAGCAATACACAGCGGTCATGTTCTTCCTTGACCTGCAAAACTCCGCTGCACTTGGTGATCGACTCGTCAGGGCTCCCCCCCCACAAACAATCGGCTGCTGGAGGAGAGTGGGTGAGTTGTGTTTAGTCTCTTTGCTAAAGGAACCAGGCAAAGCTAAAAAGATGTTTGGTGGCTAGTGCTATGGCTGGGATCCTATATGTACTATTGATGAAGTTAGGTGCTGTTCTGAGCATTATTTGTGGCTCTAGAGTGGCTTTTTGGTTAAGGTTTGCACATGGATCCATAAACCGCTGTCTATTGCTACGGTCGTTACTAAAGTTGGCAACATCCATCTCTTTAGGGGCTGTCTAATTTAGTGTTAATGTGTCATTGACCATAACTTAAATTTACGCCGGAATATCATTTTAAAGTAAGCTCCTTTTCTGCCATTCTTGTTAATAAAATTGATATCAGAAGTCCCGCCCCATCTTGGTTTTGATTGGTCAAGAAGTATAACTGAGATTGGTGAGTGCAGCAGTGATCTTGAGGAAGATTCCAGACCAAAACATTACAATCACTGAGCTTACAATATTAAATGACCTTCCATTGACTCCCCTCTTTAATCACTGGTAAGCAGAGATAAGTAATTCGATAAAGATTTAACATCTTGAGCCTGTCAAGAATATCAACATGGCATAGAGTGTTTGAAAACTAACTTTTTTTTTTTTTCCAGGACTAGATTGTTTTCAAAGTTTGGACCACACACATTTCAAAACAAGCTTGTGTTTGGGTTTGATTGCACATAAGACACAAAAAAGCAATCTGCCCAGCTTTGAGTGCCTGGAGTGTAGATGGTTCAAACAAGCACTTTTACAACAACCAAGAACAATTTACCAGCATCGCTTAAATTTTAAAGACACAGACAAGAGATGGTTTGCAGCTGAAACAACAACAATGAAAGAGCCCACAGAATCACTTTTTTATGGACCTCTCCAATGCTTTTACGCACTACAATGTGGTAGCATGGACGGTGATAACTGCAATTTGTTTAGTGAGTTACAAACAACATTTCATCTCATGATATTCAGTTTAGAAAACAGATATAGTTCTCTTATTTTAGAGACAATGATTCCTCCCTTTATAATCTATATTTTCAGGGCTAGACATGTATTATCAGTTTCGCAAATCTCAAACTGATTGTGCAAACTGATCAAAAACACAACCCCACCCTGACCCACTGCTCTGGTGCTAATGACAAATGCTAAGACGATTTAGGAAAAATGACCCCGTGTCGGCCTCAGATATAAGTATCAATCATCTGATGATGAACGATGCCTTTCTGAGAAACTGAGAGTATTCTGCTGCTGTGTTCGAGCTGATAACTCTCTCCAAACATATCTCGTCCTTCACCCGAATGTCAGCGTGGACCTGTTCCAGAGACAAAAGAATGCAGTGATTAAATTCCTGCCTTCAGCACCACAAACTCGACACTCACAAGGACAACACGAAGCAAGGTCACTTCAGTCACATTACAAAAAAAAAAAGACTCTTTGGCTGGGTTTGCTTTTTTGTTGTTGGTTTGCCTCTAAGCTTGCACGTATGGAAATGAGTAAGTCTGAAATGTGGGATTCCAGAAAAAGGACCAGTCCAGGAACTATCAACACGCTGGACTGTAATCTATTACAATGATGTTCCCAAGGATCAAAAGCAATGAGCTGCTGACTGTTTGATAAACTGCGAGCTTACTCTGCAGTATGCTCTTAACTATGATTCATTACTGTCACTGGATCTTCTATGAAAATAAAAGAGGTGCTGGAGGAGGCTGCTGGATTCCAGCCACATTAAATTGCTGTAAACTGCTTCTGCATAACATGTAGAGACTTCCGTGGAGTTCATTTTTGCTGTTTCTGTATTTTACCCCTATTTAAAAATGCATGAAAATAAGAGTTTTAAGAGCCTCATGAGTTGCCACGAGGTTCTTCGGTTTTACACACTCAAGGCCTAGATTTATATTTTATTCATTAACTTGTTTCTTTACATCATAATTATAGAGGTTGACTTAAACTGCTCGCCTCAAAGTCACTGCTGACATTTCCAACTTTATAAGAAGTTAACTGCAGTGAATATTTTCCCGCTCTTTAGGGCTCCGTCTCATCGTAACAGCTAAATGAACTCTTTAGGACACTGCGGCTCTTTGTGAAGATAAAAGCTGTCATATTCGGGTCAGGAATCTTTAGTATGAGCGGCGATACATTACTAATCACCAAGGATGAGATTTTTCAAAATCCTCCATTATGAAAAGAAAATCTCAAATATGAAATTCCCTTTCATGCCATCCATGTTTGTTTTAAAGTGAACCATGTATCTTTTAATCATGCATTTCTCCCTCTTAGGATCTATATCTGAAGAAATTCTCGCTCTGGAATGGCGAAATTAAAACTGTGATTTGCATTTTAAAAATATCAGAATTAACAAGCAACGGCGGTGCTTATCGCTGGAGAAAGGCTGTTTGGAAGGACAGCGAGAGACTTCTGGGAATTGAAGGAGAGCGCTTGACAACAAACACACATACATACACTTACACACACACACACGGATGCAGAAGCAGCAGGGCTCCGGTTTAGGGTGTTGCTCTGGTTAAAGCCAGTGCTTGGCTGACTCATTACAGCACGGTGAGTACTCTCATTAGTCTGTTTCTGCGAAGACTGAAAACAGCCTATAAGTGCCCGTAAATGGTCACCAGAATAAAGCGAGCTAAAGTGCTCATATTATTCTGCAGAGTCTGTAAGATGATTTATAATTCATCCAGCTGCCCTCATTGTTATTCTCATTGGCTGAGAGGAGAGTATTAAGGATGTGATTGGGCCTCTGCCTGCTGTTAATTAGCAGAGTACGGAGCAAGGCCTGCTTTTTTTTTTTCTTAACTTTTTCTACCTTGTCGTGAACATGACACAAAACCACAGAGAAATCTGACTCATTGCCATGGCACTGAAATATGATCTGCATTCCCTCTCTTGTTTTAAAAAGCTCACTGGTGAAAAACCTTCACCTGGGAGATGTTTCATAAAGGTTAAAGTGCTTCAGCTGTTGAAGTCTTCAATTTTGCTCAGGCTTGTGTGTTTAATTGAGGGATTTTAAGGATGTATGGAGACCTCATAAGGGCGACTCTTTGTTCCTGTATTAAACCAACAAACAGAATCCACTAGAGACATCCATGCAAAGGAGAGAAGTTCTAAACATGTCCCTCCTTTTTAAGTGCATAAATGTAGAGCTACGTTAAAGTAGAAATAAATCCCCTTAAAACTGTACTAAGGAGCCAATTCACTCCCTCTGTGAGGATACGAGGGGAGCACTGCATTCACATTAGGATCATAAAGAAATAAAGAGTGTTTCAGTGCAACATTAATATAGAGAGTTAAAGTCGGTCCAGTCTTCTAGGGAACCAAATCTTTGGACACACAAACAACTTTTTTCTTTTAAATATATTTGTATTTAAAATATAAATATGACAAGAAGACAAGAAGAGAGAGCGAAAAGGAGCAGCTCATCCAGAGAAGTTTTCCATCACGGTGGATTCAGGGAAAGCCTGGCATATTTTGATAAGTCCTGCTCATTTCAGTTGGAGTTCAGCGTCACCTGTGTGTCATGTCTGTTTGGTAACCATGGTAACTCATACCGCAGCACTAACCTGCTCCTTGACGGGCCAACTGTCAAGCTCACTGTAGGTGTGGGTCGAAGGATGTTGACAAACTGAAGAAATAAGTATTTTTACTCATCTCTGCTTGTGCTCAGAAATACTGGATATTAAAGCTGCTGTGAGGAATTTTTGGTTTGTGCGAGTTTTGGTGCCCCCGTGGACAAATTGACACCTCATATCTCTTGTCTGCAACATGTGAAAATAGTGTTTTACTCATCCTTTTGAATTCTAACAGTGACATGTTTGATTGGATGTATTTGCCAGCATGTAACGACCAATACAGTAATGAACCCTGTACTAGGGCGCTCACACCAAGCGTGAGTAGAATCTTCTACTTGCTTAATTTGCATGAGTCTAGACGCGTAAATGAATAGTATTTACTTGCTTCATTCCTGCTTCAACTGTAATTTCAACGGTAATCCCTGCCAATTCAACCGATGGGATCAAGTGATAGACTAAGGTTGGTAATCCAACCTCTTCACTCACTCGCGTCCAGGCGAGCTCCTGATTTTTCCGGTTTTGGTAATTGAAAGAAAAGGTATATAATTTGGGGTACCCACACACCAGCGTGATTAGTTTTCCATTTTAGATACAAGTGAACCACTATCTGTTTTCATATGTCACCTGGCAACCTTCCTGCTGATTAGTTATCACAACGCGAATATCCACTCAAGTTGAGACATTTTCAGCTCCCACCCTATATGCATCATACACACTGCCAGAGTAATAGGAGTGTTTAATCGCATTGCATAGACTTAACATGTAATTCATTCACGTGAATGATTTTATTTGTGCTTGGTGTGTGGAGAGACAGCAACAGAACCTCATACGGCAGTAGCTTAGGAGGTAGAGTGGTCGTACAATAACTGGAAGGTTGGCGCTTCGATTCCCCCCTATCTATACCTATAATTGCTCCCAGTGTGTGTCCTCCACTGGTGTATGATTGTGAGTGTTGTGTGGTCGGAGAGGCCGTAGATGCAAAATGGCTGCCACGTTTCCGTCAGTCTGCCCCAGGACAGCTGTGACTACTAAGGTAGTTTACCATCACCAAAAAAAGTGTGACTGTGTGAGTGAATGAATGATGTATCCAATGTAAAGCGCTTTGAAGGTCTCTGATAAAGCGCTATATGAAATCTGATGCATTATTATTATTACTGTTTGTATTGTACTTGAATACTTTTAATAAACTCAAAAACACCATGAATTAAAATATTTGCACAGCCAGTTCACTACTCCATTAAGTTGGAGTAATGAGTAATTTATTTGAATATTAATAAAAAAATAGTATTGCTTTCTCATAAAACACTGATACAAACACTAGGCTGTCCTCACTTCTCCACTATCTTTGTATGCAATAAATAATATTTGTGCTCCTGACAGGTATCATCAAACCTCTATTTCAGCTTTTACTTATATTAAAAGCATTAATGTGGCTCTCACAGCCTCAACTTTCACCCCCTGTAATGTTTGGCTTTTTGTATTTAAGGGGGCTCTGTGTTGTTAGGGTCGGAGAGGGGAATGGAAAAGAAATAAAGCCAGATGATGAAGTGTTACTTTTAGAGATTTGACAGGTAATACAGCATCCCAGACCAGGCCTAACAAATACATTAGGCCATTTCCTTAAGCCAAGGGACATATTAGTGCAGTTGGAGAATATTCATTCATAAATAAATAATGGTGAAACAGCTTATGGGAGCATCTGGTTTTAAATTCGTATTAGCTGCTGTGCTCATGAAACCATGTATCATGATAAAGAGGATTCATGAGTGCCGGAGCTTTAAAATATGGATCCTTCAAGGCTTTTGTTCCAGCAGAAAAGCTTAATATAAAGGTTCACGCAGAGTTTTTCCGTTTTCTATTGCCTGTTAAACTCAAAATATGTGGGCCTCTTTGCAAAAATGTGGATTTGCATATTCTTAAAGCGGTAAATTATTCTCATGTGGGCATAGGTCCAATTTCTCTCAGATATACCACCTGTAAAATGGCTTGTTTGGAGGAAAGTTCAGCGTGTGAATATTTCTTTAAAAGTTTGGGCTTTGCTTTTCTCTTAGAAAACAGTCCACAACAGGTGTCTGAAAGTCTTTAATGGTTGGAAAATTACAACACCGTAACTTTGGGTGCTTCCTGGCAGCTTTTTTGAGCGCCAGGTGTGGTGAGCTTGAAGGCCCATTATGAGCCTGTTTACTCTGCACCGGGTCTGTTTTCAGGGTTTCTTAGCTGTGATACTGGTTCTTGCTTCCAGATGTGACCATTTGAAACCTCTCTTTGTCAATTATGTCCTTTCCCTGTCTTGCAGTGTTCAAAAATGTTCTGTTTACTTGTAGCTTCATGGCTGTAAGATTTGAGATAGAGCCATAGGGATACTTTTACACACTAGTTTTATTGTGTTTTTTACATTTATACTATTTCACAGATTTTTATATGTACTGTGTGGCTTTAAAATGAGACAGAACTACAGCTGAACCTGCCGTCACAAACAAAAACCATTCCCCACCGTAATCCTCATGTTATATTGATAGTCCACTAATGTATGCATACTGCACATTCATGTAAATGAGTCTCAGAGGCTTTGACCTGCTCTCTGACAGGTTCAGGCATGTTTTATCCTTCTAAGACGGAAAATGTAGACTAACACAGTGTCAAATGCCACCACAGTATCTGAGAGTGCCGTGCTGCTGCTGTCAGTAAAAATCTGCTGAGGTGCATAAAGCAGAGGGGAAGCAAACCTGTCTGATTTTGAGCCAACAACGAAAACAAATACTGGAACTCTTCATGTCTGCCGTGTGCTTAATTCACCTAGACTCACTGTCATGATATCAGGCCTTAAAAAATCTCAGTTATATATACATTTGCTCATGTGAGGGTATCTGTGTGAAAGAAATCTAAACATTCAGTATTAGAAAAATACTGTTTGTCTATTTTGAGTCAACCGATTGGTATCAGACAATCTTTGTGTCTTTCAGTCTTTCATCCACTTGGCATATTAGTTGTTAGCGACAGCTAGCCTTGGTCTTAGGGTAGACACACTTTTAAGATACTCGCGTAGACTGTATATACTATGGACAACTTGACTCTACCTTCCGTCATTATACGAATTTAGAGCCTGTTTGCTCTTGGTATATCCGGGATTTTCTCCACTTCCTGAGACCACCACTTGCGCAGTCGCATTGTACGCATTTGACGGGAGAGTCGCCTAGAGTCGCTGTGATGACACTCTGCTCAAACAGCGTATCCCCTAGGTGAGCTACGCAATATTCGTACGCCCACCGACTGTATCAAGTGTCAGTCATAGAAAATATGAACCCCATAATAACTTTTAAAAATGGAGCTGTACAGAAAAAAGAGGACTTGAGCACAAACCAGTCTTACAATAATTACGTCAACATCGCAAGCAGGGGGAAGAAAAATCATATTCTTTGTCATAAATTTCTAAAGTTTGTCCACAGCTCCATAGGGATTGCTGGATTAATGACCTATACTGCATCCCGTCAACAGAGGGTGCTGTTCTCAGAGTGGCTTCAACCAGCGAGGAGGCAGACAGCGTCCACTCTATATACAGTCTTTCGATACGTGGAATCACTCACTGTTGCGGATAAGTACTTGTATCTAAAAATTAATGACAATAAACCTCTTCTAGATAGAAAAAATCCTCTTATATTCAAGTCATTATGATGGTTCAGACAGTGTACTTTGTTTGCTAGGTTCCATAACTTAAAACAGACTGAGTATATTTCTTTTTAACCTGCCACTCTGCATGCTGACTTATAGTGAAATCTTGAAACACATACTTCAGTTAGCATTTGTGAAAAATGTGCAGCAACAACCTCACCACCACAGGCAGATAAACACACCCAAAAGTGGGGCATGACCTCATATATCAACCCAAATCGCTGTTGTGATGATGAATAAATCCCTTTTTGTTTATAAGTGTGCTGTTTTCATAAAATCTGTGCAACACCATGACAACATTCTGATTGGATGTCCATGTGCGCGCACATCTATATTAAAATCAACTCACTGTTCGGGTTGCCTTGATCGAAATCAGAAAGAGTGACGATTTCTCCGAGCGCTAATCTTGGCGTGTTTGCTTTGTCTGAAACATGAGATAAAGAGGGAAAGGAAATGACGGCGGGGGATAATAAAAATTCAATAAAGCAAACAAAAAGTGGACCCCCGTTTTCTTTGAAATTTCACCAGTCTCAAGCCACTGATGGATCCCCAGGTGCGGGAGGTATTGAGTACCATTCAGGCACAGCCTTCAGCCAGAAGACCACACAGTTCATTGAAGGACACGCCGCATCTGCAGCCCACAAGGATCCTTTCTCGTCCTGTCCATCAGGAGCCCCCGTCTGGGAAAGATCTCAACTGTCAATCTTTAAGCTGTCAGCCACACTGACCTACCAAACCCCAGGACGGATCCCTGCGAGAGAAACCAAACAGAGCCTCCCTTTCTGTGGTGGAAAGTCTGTTTCTGTCTTGTCCCACTTTGAACATGAGCATGTGAAGGTTGATTGAGTGGTCTCTGGGAGAAAAAGAGAAAGCAAACAAGCAGTGTGAAAGTGAATGCAGAATGAAGCTTGGCAGTAGAAAGTGGAGATCAGGCAGCTAATTGGCTGCTAGAAGGAGGAACATGACAAATTCATGTTGATAGTGGAGCTCAAGGTTTCACATCAGATTTAGTGGTGGTATATTATCCCTCACTTTATAATGAACGCCAAAAACAACTACATCTTGCTGTTTTATGTGCTCAATCCTCCACAATAGCCTTGCTATTCTAGGGTGAGCATATTCTGAATCCCCAAAAAGAGGACACAACTACGCTTGGGCAGAGTCATGGAGTCGCACGTAGTTTTTTCGAGTCGTATCAAGTGTTTTTTACGCGCTTTTAATCAGTAAGTCCACACGCGACAAACTCAAAACTTCCATAAGAAATCCTGGACATTTGAAGGATTCTATAAACTCCCCCAGACAAAGCCGGACAGCCCCCCAAAAAGAGGACATGTCCGGGTAAAAGAGGAAATATGGTCAACTATGCTATTAAAAAATTGAAAATTATCTCCCGCTGCAGTTGAACGCAACCCGCCTTCCTCTAGTGATCCAACTCTTTCTCCCATTGTTCTCACCTTATATTTGAGGCCTACACACTTCATAATCGGCTGCTACAGACAGGTCCATGTTGGTGACCTTTAGCCACGCTAGCACATGCATATTATGCTAAGGGTCTCGCACCTCTCCGCTCATAGCTCTCTGTCTCTGTCTTTGCCTTGTTCTTCCCTTGAATTCCAACCGCCTCTTCTTGCCTGCTTGGATCAATAATTATCGATCTTCCTGCACTCTCCAGGGTGGAGTCAAAAGAGGGGACAAAGGAGATAAAACCACAGGCGAATTGCTAAAGTAACTCCACTGTACCGCGGGGGACTGATATTATCATGAGAGAAGACTCAGAAGCTTAAAAGCACTAGAGAATGAAAGTGAGTGGTTATTCTGCACCTTACAGGGAAATTTCAAATGATAGCAGAGGTGGAGCTTGGCCAAGAGATTGCCCACGGGCTGATGCCAATCAAATCGATCCAGACAGAGAGGGACTAAAAGGCCTCAAAGTTTGTGGATTCAGATGCTCTGAGATGGTACGCTGACAGAGAAACAGCTGGGCGGTGGAAGATGATGGGGCATGCTTATATTTACAATCATCAAACATCACATTATGACCACCACTCAAGTTTTGTACAGGTACGTCTCTCCGTGGACCTCTAAAGGTATGGTATCGGGCACCAAGACATGAAAAATAAAATAAATAAAAGCCTCCATGGATAGATCTGAGGTGTAGTCTTGATTTCCCATCGCATATTGTGGATGCTTCACAGGACTGAAATCCTGGGACTATGAAGGCTAAGTCAACATCCTGACACCACCTTCTTCCATCACATTATGGTCCAGTTCTGATGCTTATGTGCCCAATGTGGGTGCTCTCATTCAGGGACAGGGATCAGCGTAGGCAACCTCTGAACCACAGCTAACAGAACCAGCATTAACAGTTTCAGCATTCAGAGCTCCAGCAGCTCCCTCCAGCGTTTGTCTGTCCTCCTCTCTTGCTTTCAACACATCAACTCATAGACCAAATGTTTTTGGCTAACACATCCCACCCAGGTGTCGCTGTAAGGAGGCAAGTAAAATGAATGGGTGGCTGTGTAGGTTCAAATCCCAAGAGGGTGAATAGAACCCTAACTTTATTTGTAAAAGGATTTAAGGCTGAAATTTTATCAAAGTCCCTCCAGAAAAATTGTTCCAACTTACAGCATTGTTGCTATATTCACAACTGTTTTTGGTTGAAGAGACTTCACAGTGATTGGCGACTTAGAGATTGTGTTATTCGCTTCATATGCAGTGTCCATCACCATGACGATAGCTGTTGTTGACGTTGCAACAGTTATTAGCCTGTTTTTATGCAGTTTGTCTGGATCCGACATTTACAAGCCTCTCTCTGTCACAGTTTAAGATAGAGAGATAGATATATTTTATTGATCCCAACCTGGGAAATTCTCTAAACCTGGGAAATTCTCTTTTTCAGCCCATCGAGTCACAGCAGTCGCAGCAGCGATCCACCAGTGAGTCCGGTTCTGACCGAGGTTTCTGCTTTCCTTTGCTGATACAACAAAGAACTTGAGTTTAAACCTGCTCTTTTTGACAAGTGTAAGAAACGAACTGATTGGATTTGAAGCATTAATAAAAACTATTTGGTTTCACCTATCTTTATCTTTGACTTTTGACCATTGAATCTAGAGGTTCTATTATCTACCCTCATCAGTATCTATATTTGAAAGTTAGCCCAAACTCCTGAACTCACAGGTTGAAAAATCAATTTGTTTCATGTCTTTATTTGACGTGTCTCTGATTTATCATTGAGATAAGTGTTGAACTGTTTGAAGGTACTTGTGGTGAAGTGTTTGGGTCATTTTAAAAGCCTATTTTTTGTGATCATTTCAGTGTAGAAATAGAAGCCACAGTTTTATATCCTGCCAACAACACTCTTCATGCCAGTCTGAAAATTAAGCCTACCTCACATTTACTTTTCAAACAACTCAGTCAAGTTCTTCACTTTTTTGCAGCTGTCTCATGTAAATAGAAGAGCTGAGCTCACGCGTGCTTGCATCCGCACATCTCATCACCCCTGAACCCTCCTAACTCTGGAAAAGCTTGAAATAATAACCCTGCCCATAAATTTAGAGCTGCTCATGTATTGCAGAGCCTTGAGATCTCAGATAATGCACTGTGTCTGCTGCAGCCGGAAAATGAGCGGGAGATTTGTGTGCTCATACAATCGCCTGCCTGTCCCTCAATGAATCTAAAGAAGATAAAAAGGTGAATTTCTGAGCATCAGGAGAAACACTGTTTAATGCATTCACACAGCAACTTGCAACAGCCCCTGGAATAATAACAATTTCACGCTGAATGTTAACAGTTTTGCAGATCTCTCCACAGTGAGATTTACTTTAAATATTAAATAGTACTAAAACACCAAGCAACTAGATTTTTAATCCCTCATCAATGAGTCTCTGACATCCCTTAGAAACAGAGGAACCAAGTCAACCAGGGGACAGTTTGTTAGGAAAAAGCTCCCTCTAGTGTGCAAACAAAGCCATGAAACAATCCAAAATAAAACACCACAACTGTGACAGTTTTAATATTTTTAATCAGGTTTTTTTCGTTTTGTACTTGCATGGGTAAACCAACAAAGTATATACACATTTGTCTTTTTGGAGAAATTAAAAAAAAAAAAGTAAAAGTGCATAAATGGTAATGAAAAAAAGAAATAAATTAACACAGAAGACTTTGACACAGTCTGAGGAACTTGTTTGAAACTACTGAATGTAAAAACACATCATTAAAAAAAGATGGAAAAAAGGCTGCAATAAAAAAAAAATAATTATAAGACAAAATTCCGCCTATCCAGACGATGTGGATGCAAATAACAACCCCATACACCAGGTAAAAGTGAACACAGTAAGAGTCTGAATGAAAGCAACATTTCACAAAACACTTTACAAATGATGTATTTAGAAAAATCATGTGTTACAAAAAAAACTAAAAGGGAGAACTGCTGTTTATGTAGCGTAATAGTGTCTTCTTGAAGCTTAAGAAAATGTAATGAGACTCATGACATTCAGTCAGAACAGCTCCTCCATCCCTGTATCGTGAAAGAAAAACCCGCCAGTACAGTTATCTTGGCTTAAGGCTTTTGCACATCATAGTATCATCTGTTTGTCGTGTTTAGAAAATCCTTGTCCAAACCCACCCACCCACCCTGAAAAAAAATAAAAACTCCCCGAAAAAAAAAGAAGAAAATTGAAGAAACCGTCTGGTGAGTCCTTTAAAATTCATGACAACACATGTGCACATGTATTTGTGCAGACTGGCGCTAACCTGTTGAATCTGCGTGAGTTTCAGTGGTTACCTTGATTCAGTGGTGCAGAAACGGTGCAGAGAAAACCATTAATGAACAAGTGGAACTTTTTCCAAACTTAATAATGACAACAAAACAAAACAGCCGTGTCACAACAAAAACTCAACACAGCTTTCTCTAATCTTAATTAACTTCTGCGGGGAGACTTGTATGCATTTGACTGATGTCTTTATCATGAATTAATAGTGCTGTGGTTTTAAGTATGTTTGGAAAGCGCTGATAAAGGGACTGCTTTGAAGAGGAAATAAAAATTCACATCATGTTCATAATGAATATGGCGTAATACTACAAAAGTATCAACTGAACATTTACGTTTTTAATGCCACTGTTCTTGACTTACTGTTTTATAAAACTACAAACGTACTACCTTTCCTTATTGCATTTAGCTTTACTATATATATATATTTACATTTATTGTAGTTGCTTTTATATTAGACAGACTACATCTTTGATGCAGCAGAGAAAGTTTCTTTAGGGGTTCACAACGTGTTTTCACTAATGTGAATTAATGGAAGCCTTTTTTCACATCACACACACACACAGACAGACACGCACAGACATACATGAGGCTACTTTAAAAGCACAAAGATATAGTTGCGTTCATAGAGTTGTCTCTGCTGGTGTACAACCATAAGTGTTTGTCCCAAAAAAATTAAGTTACCCACCAAGTTTGGCAGGAGCACCCAAGAAGAAACCCACGAAAAGAGAAGAATTTAAACGTTGACTGTTTAACTGTAAAAGCATATTGATTTGTTTAAAATCTTTTTTTTGTTGTTTGTTTTTAAAGAGTAATGCCTTTCACTGTACAAATGAAGAACTCTGTAATTCACAACGTCTAAATATTGGAATGGTGTGCAAATTAAGCAATGGGATTGAACAGCCATGCTCCGCTCTCCACTTTACACAGCCGCACAGGCTTGCATAGTTAATGAAATACATGCATTAGTGTTTTCATGCAATACTGCATTCCTTAATCATTCTTAGTTCTGTACACTGACAACAAATAAACGCACAGACGACAAAAAACAAACTGCAGCGAAGAAAGCCGGGGAGCAAAATCAATTCAGTGAAAAGATGGTGATTCATTTTCTCTGACATTCTGCATTGATTATGACATCAAGTCAGTTATTTGGATTAAGGAGGACAGTTCGTCTGGTCTTCAATACCCCAGCCATGTTGGATTGACTCTGTTAATCCCTATATTCATAAATGTGAATGAGGACTGGATAATTACTCCACTGCTAGGACTTTAACTTAGATAAACATTGAGGTCAAAAAAGTGTGATCTCTCCATACTAGCAGCTTCCTGTCATGTAATACAGGACCATAAACTCATAAAATCATACTGTGGGAATGTAGACAAGGTGATCACACACTCACACACACACACATATAAGTGTAGTGTGAGTGGGTTAAATTTGTTTTAAAAAAATCAAGCTGAGAAAGATTTCTGCCACTTCTTTGAAACCCCAGGGTCTCAAGTAAATGCTAATGTATTTTAATGGGCCTTGCATCCTAATACAATTCATTCTGGCCCCCTTGTATGTATAGATCCACTAACCCTTAAGCAGGTGAATGAACAGACGAGCGTGTAATGGTGTGATCCGGCTCGATAATGCACACTAGCCACAATAAGAAAAATACAGACTTTAAAACAGGCAGGTGAAAGCCAAAGAGAGATAAAAACCGGTCCTGCTTTGATCCAAAGTGCCATGCATAGGTTCCTGATAGATAAGAATGAAGAGTAGAAAAGAGCAGCTGAAGGAAGACCACCACTTTGAAACAGCGGTATGTTATTTTAATGGTCGAGTCGGGTTTGAGGAATGTAGTCACTGTAATATCACCAGCAGAGAGGATATGACTGTCGGAGGAAGTTTACTTCACTGCAAATAACAGGCTGTGAGCTCCGGGTTTAAATTATGGAGAAAAAAATATTCAGAAGTTTGAGCTTTAGTTAAAAATAAGTTTGAAGAAAAAAAAAAAAAGAGTTGTAGGGCTGTAAAGTCCTAGTCGACTGGTCAACTTACTGGTCGATAACGCGCCGAGGATTTCTGATTGGTCGACTCGACTTTTAAGCGTCAATTTACAGTCTATTGCTGCATTCGAGTTACCGCCGAAGTCAGAAGTCCGAGCTGAAAATGACGTCACACCCAAGTTCCCAACGTTTCAGTTACCGAGTCAAAAAAGCAAAATCGGAAGCCTGAAACAAGATGGCTACATCTAGGAAAGTTATTTTAGCGCTTGCCTTGTCCGAATATGAGGCAAGTGCTAAAATAACTTTCCTAGATGTAGCCATCTTGTTTCAGGTGTCTGATTTTGCTTTTTTCCCATCTTGTAACTGAAACGCTGGTAACTTGGGTGTGACGTCATTTTTAGCTCTGATATCGAACTTCTGGGGTAACTCAAACGCAGCATATGGCTAATTTCATAAGGACGAACATACCAAGTGCTAATGGAGCTGTTTTCAAAGCACCTGTTTCACAGGTAACAGCCTGCCTCTGAACCCCCCCCTCGTTTTCACCAATTTTGGATTTGTCCAACCCACTGGAGACGGACTGGGGATGAGAAGATTGAAGAGCGTCCATGTTAATCAACGTCCGGTGATTTTATATTTTAGTCTTTTGTGTTCAATAGCTTCTTATGCTTCTTATCTGTATATTTTCACCTCGCCGAGCCATGACCCCCACCCTATTTGTTGATTTTTGGTCGAAAATTTCAAGGTTTTAGTCGACCAACATTTTCTTTGGTTGATTACAGCCCTAGATTGTATGTTTTGTTTGCTAGTTTCCAGCAACAGCTTCGGTATCCCTAACTAAGATTATTCTTCAACACGGCAAGTGTGTGTAGTCAGCACACACTCACTCAAACTGCCATCAGTGCAGTGACTTGCCAACTTGCTCTGAATCTTGCTATCCTGGAAAACTTGTGACTGAACCGGTTTGCCTTAAAGTTTCTTTTAATAAGCGGTGCAAGAAGAGTTTGAAAAAGAAAGGCTGAAAACTTGTTCAGACCCCACCGAGGCCACTGAAATAACATACATGTGACTCTGAAGCGTGTGGTTCTTCCTTTAAAACCATCTGAGAACTGATGTAAACCTTGTAGATGCTACAGAGAAATATGAAGGAGAGGAAATGTTCATGTGTGAGATAAAAACTTACTAATGCTTGGATTTGAAGAGCGCAACACATTCATTCATTCAATAACCCTAAACCCTAACTTACGATATGCTGGTTTCTACTGTATGAATATTGCAGTTGTTGCTTGAGCTGATTGTTCAGAGCGAGACCAGCGGGAGGCCGCCTCTGCCTCAAATACACCATGCAGAAGATCCAGCCCACATATTCATATTCATACTCGGACGACACTAAAAGGCTTTTATAAATGAAGCTGTAGGATTAATCAGATGGCTCATGGATGAAATTCGACTCTCAGTCTGGTGAAGAGGAGGAACAGAAATGTTAAAAGTATCGTGTTCTCCTGTGAGGTACCTCGGGTTAGGAGAAACGCTGCCGACAGGTTTGTGGTTCACTGACGAGTGTGGTCACAGTTCTGAACATCAGCGTCGAAAATATTGTGTTTAAGAATCGCTGACTGAGAAGCATCGATCTGTTACAGCACCAGGTGTAGTAAAGGGAGCCTTTATTTTGGCCCCTGAAACATTGAGATGAATGTACCCTTTTACCATTTCAAGTCTAAGGCCTGTTTACACCACGTAATCACACGTCTTAAATCAGGAACACCGTAAAAACGAGATCATTACATTGTTAAGTTAGTGTTAGTGTATGTATACATTTATAGGACTGATCTGGGTCAAAGAAAACTACTATCTCTATACAAAGTGCAAACCATACCACATTCCTACTCAGTGATGCATACAGTAGTAGACTACAATGTTGCCAAGGGCAATAACTTGTTTCCATATACAGTATTGAAAGTACTGAAAGGCGCTTAAGATCATTTTATCTTGCTCATGGAAAAGAGGAGTAATTATACGATAGATTTTATCAATATCTGTACAGACACATTTATATATATATTTGTATTTATAATCTTTGATTTTAAAGGGTTTCATTCCAAAAAGTCGCCATCACCCCAAGAAAAAAATATTTCCCCCGTCAAAAAGCATTTGACAAGACACATTTCTATGCAAAAAGTACTATTTTTGAAGAAAAATAAAGCTCAACAGATCAGAAAGACTGGAAGCAATGAGTCTGATTCTTTCTCATCTTAGATCCTCTCACTGTTTTGGTCCCGGTCCTTTTATCGCCTCTGTAGTTATTTCCATTAGTGTTCAGAGACGCAAAAAAATTCACATCACATCTTGTTCGACTTTTATGCCTGGAAACTCTTTTCTCTCACGAAAAAAAAAAAATTACAGAATCGCTTATCGCTACACGTATTCATGTCTTTAATCAAAACGCTTCTATTACCTCGACTAACCCAAGCGTGGGGACTCTGGAGAAAGAAACTGAAAAAGAGTTTGTAGCTTTTACTTAAGACTGTCGATGAAAAACGATTACTAGCCAAAGTTATTTCGGAATGAAACTCTTCTTCTTGTGTGTGTGTGTGTGTGCGTTTGGAGCATCTCAGCTCAGGTTTAGTATTTGTACAGAGACACTTTTTTAAATTCGGGTCTTGAGGTTCAAATGCTTTCACCAGCAGCCAGCTTTCTTCTTTGACTATATGCCATCTATAGGTGCTACATTATCGTGGATATTTTACAAGCGAACTAAGCTACCTGTTTGCAGCGATACAAAGACGTAACAAGGCTTTGTCTGGAGGAAAGATAATTGGATTTCAAGATTCAGAGAGGGAGCTCTGTCAGCAGTCAAACAGACAGCTGAATGCACGTGAATGTTCATTAATCAAAATGTGTCAAAATGTCATCACCTTGCACTTGTGATGCGTAAATGGAAACAATCTGACCTCCTTAGAAAGCCAGACTTAGCAGCATAGCAGGATCCTAAATATGATAAAGATGGGCAGGTCTTCCTTTTATCCAGGCTGGCTGCCAATGCTCACCCCTCAGTGTCAAGACACTCATCTGAAAACATGTCTCTCTACAAATACGTGTGGTGCTCACTGCAACTTAGGCACAAAGAAAATAGCTGCATCATGTTCAGTATTAGGTGTTACGAGTATGGATGTATCATTGAGGCCTCTGTGTTGTACGTGCAGGAGATTGCATGCTGGATGACAGCTTTTGGGAAGACGCCATCCTTTCGAGAGGCTTCTTCCCGTTTGTGGGAGACTTGAGACTTACTTCGGACATGGAAGACTTGGATTTGCCAACGTTCAACAGAGTGCGGCTGAGAGAGCTGGTGGGCTTGGAAGACTCCTTCGTCGTCGACTTTGTCTCACCCGCGTGAATCTCTGGAGATGTCTTCGAAGACACGCCGTCCCCCGTCTTGCCGTTATCGCTGCCCAAGTCCTTGGCTTGTCCGTTCTGCTTGCTGGTCCTCTCGGAGGCCTTTTTGGCAAGCAGGGAGCTTTTTCCCAAATCAGCCGACCGGCGGCTTTCCCTTTGTCGGAGGGCGCTCTTGAAGAAAGACAAGCCTTTTTCCTCGGTTTTGCTGCTGCGCTGTAAGTCCCTGGTGGAGACGCTGGGGGAGCGCAGGCTGGTGACAGAGGAGCTGCTGCTGGAGCTCCTCACGAATCGTCTCTCGGTCCGGTTGCTGTCCCCACTTCTAGAAAGTGAGGAGCGACCAACCGAGCCCCTGAGATTGTCCACCAGGGGGCTTGTGTGCATAGAATCTCTGCTGAAGCTCCTCTCCACCATCTTTTTCCGACTGCTCGCGGTGGTTTTGTCAGCTACACTGGTGTTCTTCTTTGAAGTGGGAGAAGGGGACGCCGAAGACTGAGGTGTGGAGCGGACACATTGCTTGTGTTGCGGCGTCCCCTCTTGAGGTTTAGCTGCCTCTTTTGTTTTGGAGGGGGTACCACTGGGCGTAGATGGACTCTTCTTGGCATTGACGCTCTTCTCTTTAGTATTGCTAACCTTTTTGCCTTTCACAGGTGTTCCGAAAGATGTCTCGGAGCAGGAGGTCTTATGGGTCGAGCACAAACGCTTTTTAGAGGCTTTCTCCTGCTCCGCTTTGCTGGAACTCTTCGTCGAGCTTTCAGCCTTCGAGGTGAATCCTCCGATGCTGCTCTTGCGTTTCTGGTCTTTAGAGGGAGTAGCTTGAGTGGGTAAAATGTTTTGGTCTATAGCTGTGATCTGGTTGTTGTTTTCAGTTGGCTCATTTTTGCTGCCCTTCTTGTCCACTGGCGTAGGCGCTCTGCAGTACATCATGTCAAGGAAGCGTTTACTGTTGTCTTGCTCGCTGAAGTTGCTCTCCATCATGGACAGGGGCGTCCTGCTACCAAAGTAGCGTTCATGTCTGCTGTAGCTGCCGAAACAGGACGTGGAAACTTTGTCGTCGCAGGCCTCTCCGATCCTTTCCAGGGGTGGGGAGCAGCGGGAGTCCAGGGAGAAACGTGAGGGCGAGTTGGATCTCATTTGCAGCTTCGCAGACAGAGACCAGGAGGGTCTTATCCCGCTGTCGCTGTAGGCCAAAGGGCTGGCGATGGATGACCTGGAGGACAAGCTCTGACGCTGGATGCTTCGAACGAAAGGGCGGACAGAAAATCCTCCTGAAAACAATCAACATTTTAGAGTGAATCCAAATGTGCAATTAGCGGCATGTTTATAAAATTGTGAATCAAAATTATCAGATTACTACAAAAATAAAACATTTCATTTAATGAATGAGAGACTACAGCTGGGCGATAAACCGAAAATTTACAGATACTGACATTTATGACAATAACCAATGTCATTTTGCCCATATCGGTATATTCCGTGTCAAAATAATCAATAAATAAAAGTTGGGTTTAGATGTGTGTAGGTAGGCTAGTATCTCATTTCCATTTAAGACGCTGTTTTAAGACAGAGACGTGACTCCACCCCATCGGGTTCGTAACAAAGAGGGAAAGACAGGTGAGGAGATGGATGATGGCGTCCATTTATCGTTATCGAGGTGAACTGCTCAATATATTGTGATACTGATTTTTGGTCATATCGCCCAGCCATAGTGTTGACAGAATAACCTAATGTCCATTTATGCAAACAAAAAAATAAACATTATGAACCAGTTATAAAGCAAAATACCTAAATATACTTCATGCATGATATTCAAAGCGTCATCCACAGTGAAAACTGGAGTTAACTACCACTTTGTTTTTCCGACATACGCAGAGACTCTGCTCCCCCTGTATTCTGCAGCCTACATTTATATTAACCACAGACAGCAGCCAGAGCCAACATGTGTCTCAACTTGGATTCACTTGTTATGTAAGGTTTCCCACAGCGCAGAGCTCAGTCAGGCCTGTCGTGCCGCTTTTCACAGTCACATCTGACACACAACACAAAACTTTCTGTCCTGTCTGGGTGATAGTTTTCCTTCGCCAGAGTTGAATGTCTTATTTTGGAGTTTCATTCAAAAGCTGCACTGAGCTTGAATGTTCATTTTTAAAGGTGAACCACAACAACTTGAGAAAGTGAAGCTGTCTGTGTGAGAGGAAGGTCTTTCTTTTTTTTTTTTTCTAAATCTGTCTCCTTTGTCAATTTCTCAGTTTGGAAACTGAGAAGAGCTTCTGCAATTCAAGCGTTTAATAACAAAATTAACAGTTTTTGTTTAATAGGGTTCATTCTGAGAACAGGTGTTTGACTGCATATCAGCTTAGTCTTATCAGATGGTATTATTCCAACTAAGTCTAATAGCCAAAAGCCTAGCAGTTTGAGTGCCCCATATATTAAAGCTATTGTCCCCAATGCAGCGGTTGTTGGTTTGAATCCCAGCTGGAACCCTTTGTTTTAATTCCCCCCCACTCTCTTCGGCTGTATATCCAATAAAGGCAAAATTTTACAAAACAAATTAGAATTTTAAAAACATATTATAGAGAAAGCGTAAGCAGGAGTTCAGTTTTGGCTAACACCCTTGAAGGTCTTTAGTTCTAACCCTTCTTTTGTATTACTCTCCACCTGGCAGACATTAACAGCTTGATTAACAGACATGAAGCTCTTTAAAATCAATGTCCTGTTCTGCTGAAGAAATAGAGGCTACATCATTTTTTAGAGCACACTATCACTCTAATCCGCTTCAAGAAAATCCCCTCTCTTTGCTGATGCTGATTTGGATGGATTATTGTTGGTTTATATTGATAGTGGGAGGGGAGAGGGATCAGCAGCGGGCGATCCACATTGACTTTACTAGCTAACAACATGGCCATGTTGCTTGTCTGATGTTTACCTGGGTGAGAGTTAAATCCCTGTCTTTGACTGTATGGCTCCTACCCCATTAACAGAACCATTTCATCTGTGTGGCTCCATTTACTGAGGTGTTAAGTATTTTGAAAACGTGCTAACAAGCAGGGGCTAATATTTTTATTGATTTTTTTTGACTGGGGTGGCAAATAAAAACTCAACAAAAATTAAGAATTAGACATAAAAAAAATTAACTAAGCTAAAAAACACAGCATCAAAAATAATCCAGAGTAAACTGAAATTAAAAACAGAACCTTCATCAATAAGAAATGGCTAACATCCAAACCTCTTATTATTGATATATGCGTTTCCATGCATTTATCAATAATAAGTGTCATGAAAAGGCTGGTCTTGCCCTGCACAGCTTGGACCAAATAGGCCGAGTATAAATAGTGAATAAGTGAGAACACAATGAAGTTTTGCTTTTTCTTGTATTTGTTCGCTTCCTTTTTTTTGACGTGTAATGACAAAAAAACACAAGACAAATAATTTCTGGCACATGGATAAAAACTGTCTCACCATCATCTTCATTGCGCTCTGCTGGAAACTCCACTGACTCAGCCAGCGATGCCAGAGAGGTGCGCCTGGATGAGGCTCCAGAGGCCAAGCTGGCGGGCCTACTGCCGGGCAACCTGTTGATCCAGTGGTCACACAAGGAGGAACTAGTGGATCCTGGGAGGGAGAGGGTAAACATTTATTATTATAATAATAAGGTGAAAAGGGGAGAATGACAGAGGGAGACCACTTTTTAGAAACAGTCTGACAGGGGTGGTGAGTGCGCGTAATTAAAATGATAATGGCTTGAAACCAGCGTTAGGCTTTACTCTAATTAAAGATGATGTCTTTCAACGTGCTTCAAAACACAGCCTGACCACAGTCTAACCACAGATGCTATTTCATATTGCACTACATAAGAGCTGCACTCATTTTTGTGTCAACCAAATAATGAACAAATGTTTTGTTAATTGGTTTTAAAATTGATTCATCTTTTAGAGCAAAAACTCTTCTGAAAAATGACCGAAAACTTTTGGGTCGTGGTCAAAACTAGATATTTCAGGAGGCTAAAGTTTCATCTTTTTAAGGCTTAATAAAATATCCACAAATTAATGGTTGCAGCCCATAAGCTGCACTCCAGCTCATGTTGATTTCTCTCCCGTTTTTAACCTTGAAAAGAACTTTCTGTTGAATCTGTGGTGTTAAATCATTCATCAAATCTGGGCAGACGCACTGAAAAATACTGACCGGCCACTGAGCTGTTGGCTGACCAGGAGGGAATGGCCGTCCTCCGCTGGTAAAACAGTATGTAGGCTGTCTGCTGACACACGTCGTCCTCAGCTATCGGTGCAACCTCGCTGTCGTCAAAGCAGTACCACTGACCGTCGATGGAGTTCTTGCAGTACGCTGTGGGGGTGAAGCGAAGAGAAGAACGGATCAAAACGGAGAGAAATAAACTCAAACAAACTCCGAACCAGATCAAATGTTTTCACCCTCACCTGTGTAATGGCCTCCGTGCATGTTCCCATGGTGATTGCACACCGCGTAGAGGTCATACAGGTAGTCGTCAGGGTTTCTCCCAAGGCCGTAAGGCCGTCTCCATGGCGACCAATGAGATGGTAAACTCCAGCTGCTCTGACTCCTTTTGACTACGTGAGGAGCCATGTCCATGCCCATGAGGGGGAACCTCACCATGTTCTGCATCTTTACTCTGCGGTCTCCCTCCTGAAGAACCCATGACACGAAGGGTCAGTACATAGATACCAACAAACAGCCTTTTACACTTGGTGGGAAATAGGGTTGTCAATGAATTCTAAATTCAAATTTACTTTAAAATATTTAAGAAAAAAATTTGATTTGAATGTGAAAATTAATATTCGGATATTAAATAAACAGCGAGCAAAAACTGAGTGGGGAAAAAACAACAACAAAAAAAGCACAGCGTCTGCTTTGCAAGTGAGTGCACTATAATGACAGGTCAGGGACAGGTCACAGGAGCTGCACATGGAGTGAGATGCGACAAAAACTGTCCGTGGCAGAGCCTAACTCGGAGAGAGTGGTCTGGACTCCAACAAACTTTAGAAGCTCCATTTGGAAATTCTTTGGATTTTGAGCAGACATGGTAGACGGAAAAAATGAGTGAGATAAAGTTATATGCAAGCTGTGTAAACTAGATATTCGGATATGTTCAAACCTACGTGTTATTTTTCGAATGAATATTTGAATGTCATTTTGGAGCAATTTTGACAGCCCTCATGGGGTACAACAATCGCCACTACAAGTTTGAACCCAACTACAGCCTGTACTATGAAGCTGTTAACATCATGGGCCTGATTCACACATGATTTTTCATGCACTACATCTGTCCAAATGAGGCAGAATTTGCACACTAAGGGTTAATGGCTCCACAAATGAAGAGCAGAAAAATACTGCATCTCTGTTTGACTGATTTAAAGAAGCTTCTATGCCTTCCATTGTAGAGAAACAGGCTGTTTTCTATGCAAACTAACTTAGTCGTTAAACCAGTCTGATTCTGAAAAACAGAAGCTGACATCCTGCGTTAGTTTGAAGTGGGGTTTTTTTTCTGTGCTTGTTGATAGTCGAAGCAGTCGCTGTAACTATTTAATTTTTTAATGATCATAAAAACTCCACCTCTTCATGATCAAAAAAACATCTGCATGTAAAGGTAGTCAAGACTAGGGATACACCAATTCAGTATTTGGATCGAATATCAGCTCCAACATTGACAAATTAACCCGATTGGATATCTGATGAATGACACCGATCCAGTCTTTTTTTTTCTTTTCATTAATTTTTCTTTTAATGCATGGAAGTCTTTTTGCTGTGTGCTAATGTGCAATTTGTTATTTTTTAATAAATAATATAAAGTAAATACATATCTTTGTTAATTTGTTACCTTTTTTTAACAAGGCTTATGTCAAGCTTGATGCCTTCACTCGTAGGGCAAGGTATACAGTTCATTCATTCAACAGTAGTATTGGATTGGATCAGAAAAAAATGGATTGGTGCATCTCTACTCAATACTACTTTGAAATGCTTGGTCTGCTGTAAACTTCACATGTTTCTAATTCTGTAAGTTTGGGCAGAGTTTTTTTAAATATGATGATCTCCTGCCTGATCTCCAGACGTCTTCATGCTTGTGAGCGGTCACATGCTGGAAATTTCACCCCTATGAAAACCTTCCCACAGAGACTCAAACTTACTGGGGTGGTAGCCTGCTTCATGTGACTTCTCTTTGTTACATTAAATCAAGACAAACGGCCAAAAGCTAAGTGGGTATCATTAACTCCACTTCAGTTCTTTCAAGGTTCTTGAATAGTACACATCTGCTCTAATCAGCAGGGACTCAACTGTTTCAGACAGTTCTTTTTAGGGCTTTCCGGATTTGCAAAGCCAACCCTGCTTCATACTACTAAATTTAGTCTCCTAGCAAACACCCAGAGGCAGTGTTTTTCATTGTTTGTTTAGATACTGGTGTCAACGCAGTGTGAGTTTCAGGAGGAGGAGGTGGCAGTGCTGAAGTACCTGTCTGAACCTCTTGAGATGCAGTATGAGCACATCCGGCAGCGTCCACAGGCTGAGCTTGATGCGACCCTGCTGCAGCTGCTTGCAGTGGGGACAGCGCCAGGCATCGTCTGGGGCCAGCTGAAACACACATACATGCACACACAGCCATCAAGGACGAGCTGCAACCACAGCGCTTATAAAAGAGGCCTCGCACAGGAAGAGGCCCTGAACTTTCCTCTCGCTTCTCTCTGCTCTACTCCGGAGCAATCCCAGTCAAACCACAGTGTATATGTGGGACCGTGCTGAGAATTTCGAGCTCTTTTCCAAACATAGCTTTAAGAGGGAAACTCAAGAGTGAAACACGCAGAGAGAAAAGCTTTTTAAACTTGAGCAGAAGAATAATAAACCAGCAGGGTGGAGACAAATTCGAGGTTCCACTTTAAAATATACTGGCCCTTGCTATGTGCTGAGGCGAAGCTTGGGTTTGTTTTTTAATGTCAGACTCCTGACAGAGTGACGGCCCGCAGAGAGAGAGAGAGAGAGTGTCTGAATATGAGTCTCGAATGTTACCTGCTCCTCCTTGGTGTAGAGATGGAAGCACTGAGCGAGAGTGCAGGCCTGCGGCTGATGATGTTGTTCCCTGTGCAGATACACGCTCTCAGCATCAGGAATGTACTCCTCCTCGGTGTGTCCAAACAGACTGTGGGAACATGAGGCAGAAGGTGCTCAGTCATGCAACGGTAGTGGTCAAGTGAGGATCATAAGACCGATTCAACTGATAGTCAGACCAGACCGTGTTGATCCCGTAGAAGTAGACCCTGAAAACTGCCCAGAGCAGCTTTGCAAACAAAATCATCCACAATGCAGCCGTCATCAGTTCACTGAACTGCTGCCTCACAAAACAGAGTTTAAATCTGACCCCTCTGCACTTTAACAGTCATGACTTGGCCTTCTAGTGATTAAAGAAGCATGAATGATGATAATGATCGACCTCTGCCCTTAAATACTGTAAAGAGTATGTGGTAGTTTATTAGTATTTCAAGAACACACTCATTTATCTTACGTCACATGTGTATTTATAGCTCTTTTATACACAAATAGCACAAAACTGCAGCTAATTCCCTCCAGCCTGCATCTCTCTCACAGTGTTTATCTGCTCTACTGACAATATTCATCAGCAGTTTATTTTAGAGAGTCGCCTAAAAAACACAAATCGTGTTCAAAAAGTTTCACTCATAACTCCTTTATGGCATCGCGTGATCCGGCAGCCTGACAACCGACACAGAGAGTACAGAAAAAACAAAACAACTGCGACAAAGCAGATAGAAAACAAGAAAATCAGGTACAGAGTGATCTTGAAGAGTGACGAACATTATGTGCTCAGGATTACCTGACGAAACACAGAGCGATCCATGCCTGTATTTTTTTTTTTTCAATAAATACAAATATACTGATCCAAATAATCAGTGTTTTCCACAGTAGTGAGTACATTATCTTATTTATACGATGTCATTCTCTATTATGGTTTCTGATAAATGTAAACACACGTCTTTATTTCAAATCTGTATCCACACCCCTCTTTTTCACACAAACACACACCACACTTTTAGCTTTCCTCATATGACACACAACAGCGTGTCCCTTCTTTACTCCCTACCATTTCCACCTTTTTGACAAGACCCTCCATCTAAAAGATCTTGTTAAGATGCCCAAACATCAAAACTTGCTTCATTTAATAATCTTGCATCATAAAAGGTGACCAGCATGTGGACAAGGCTTTTTCCACAAATGGAAACGGAATGAAGACAGCTGCACAAAAATGTACAAAACATTCATATCAGAAGATTCAAACTTAAGGTCCTTACACCCCGGGGCTGACGCAAATATAGAACGCATAATTTAGAAAAATTCGGAGGAGAATTTTGATGCGCCGAACTATACACATCAAGCCCGATGCGATTTTGCGACTTTCCGCGGGGGGGGGGGGGACGCATCCCGGGGAAGACTGTTCATCACACCCTCAAGCCAAACTGTCAGCACTTATAGCCAATCAGAGGCGAAGGAGGCCAGATAAGTGAGACAACACATTTCTTCTGTCTTCTGCTAACACTGAAGCGGCAAACAAATTGTACTGTGTACGGTGGGTCAACTTAAATATCCAACTAACGTTAGCCCTTGTACTTTTTCATAGACGAACGACCTGACAACAAAAATTGATATTTATATATTGGTCATAGTAAAGATCTTAAAAAGTTAACATAATTAAAAATTCATGGAGAAGTTCAGAAATTTCATCCAAAAAGAAGAACTCAATACACCCTCATGTAAACCATGCATTTTTTTAATATCTTGCCTTTTTAAAGAATCGAAATAGAGAATCAATAGGAATCGGAATCGAAACGAGGAATCTGAATCAAAACCAGAATTGTTCAAAATCAAACAATACCCAACCCTATCCACATCTGGAGCAAATATAAAATAATCTCTAAATCTTTAAGAGATGGAGAGACTTAACAAAGAAGCTGCAGGTGTGATGGAGGGCAGAGCACAAGGACACACACACAAACACACAGACCGAGCAAGATGTTGCCTAAAATGAAGCACCTTTCTGTAAGTTTGTGCAAAGATTTGAGCCTCTTAATTTCCTCCAAAATATGGTACAAATTTAAAAGAAGGCGTGTGATCACAACTCTCTATGCAGAGACACAAACAGACAGACTTAGAAATGACCAATCACTCATCTTCTCGAAATGTTTCCAAACATAAAAACCCAGCACAACAAACAAACAAAGTCAATGACGTCTTTTACTCACTAGTCCTTGGTCTCTTTGTCCCACTCCACCACTATCTTCACATGTGGGGGCCCCCCTTGCCCACAGGACTTGTATGCTCTACAGAGAAACAATAAAAAATTAAGTCAATCACAAATAGAATTTCATAGAGTTATATACAAAATTATTTATTTGTGATAATACGGAGACTAAAAATGAGACAGTGTGAAGAATCTGGCGTCAGAGAATTAGCTGATGCAGTAAAACCATCCAAAATAAATCATTTAAAGAGATTAAATGACAAACATATTTCAGCTGTAAGACATCAGTAATACACTAAATATATTCAAGCTCTTTTAGGAGAACTTAATCCAGTATAAACAGAACCAGTTTTAGAAAACTACACTGTGACTTGTTCCACTGTTGCGAACTCCTCTAGGTGATTGGACGAACATGCTGAACTGGCATTTTCACAAACAGTCACTAACGTGTTCGGGCATGTCGCCCCAGGAAGCCTGTGAGAGGAACACAGCTGAGGAGGCGTGTATGTAAAGTAAAGATTAAAGGGATAAAACGTGTAATTTTGACCTCACCCTAATTCCAAAATGCACGTCTGTATCTTTCAAAACATTTTATTTTGAATTAATATAAAAGGAGTTTAATCAGAAGTTAAAGAAAAGAATGTGTAACATTTTTAAGTATTATTTACTGTTTTCCACCTTTTTCAACATGGACAGCTGTGTGAGGAGTCACACCAGATTTGTGATAGCATATCCTCTACTGAACATTTCTTTAAAAGTGGGTCTTTAAAAATCTGCTCTTAATACACAGCACACAGAACCGACCTGTCCACAGTGGGGTGACACAGTGGTCGCTCATCTTGAGGAAGGAGGTAGGTGATACCAACAACGCCAACCACCCGAAGACTGAAAGGTCCAACCTGAACAGAGACACCGCTTTTAATGATCAGCACTCTGACACTGTCTCCAAAAACATCAGGGACAGCTGTTAGGAACTGAACGACTCGAATTTCAAAAGTGTGTCACCCGCTCCACACCTGAATGTAGACACCAGGCCTGAGAAGATGACGCATTTTCTCCAGGATCTCTTTCTGCAGAGCATCCCAGGTCACAGTGCGCTCCATGTACAGTACGAAAGGCAACCCAAATCTGAGAAAATAGGAATATAGATTTTTTTTTAAAAAGTACAAACAACAGCCTGGGATTACAGAAAATCAGCTAACGTGATTGTAATACCTCTTCCCCTGGTGGCCAGTACAAGCTCGGTTACAAACCAGAAGGATAATTTTTTCTGGCCCCAGGTTTTTATTGGGGGATGCAGTTAAAGGAGTCATGGCCCCCTGCATGAAAGATGGAGTCCTGCTGATTTCTGTCCCATACTTAAAGTTATTGTGATTCAAGTTTGCCAGAAGACTGCCTGTGAAAGACAGAAAACAAGTCATCATATATCTTTATTCTGTGAACTGATATAGAAATAGCTCATGAGGGGAAAAAAAGGCGTACCTCTTTTTGTGCGTATGTTTTCCAGTTTGAAGGTCTCTGGTGTCTCAAAGGCAAATATGGAATCACTCTCTTGAATGATGTCCAGATCATCGTCATCGTCGCAAAACGAGCGATGAAAACCGTCGTAGTACATTTCAGTCAAAACAAACTAAAAGAGGGAAAAAGAAATGTGTTAATACTTGTTTTTAACGCTTTTATAACGTCAATCCTCTCAAAGTTCAGATCAAAAAAAGACTTCCTAGATAAATAAAACCAGGTTCATTGCTTTAGGAACAATTAGCTCCAGCTTTGTGCCACTGTAACATATCCTCACTGTGTCAGACCCTGAACTGATAAGGGACAGGAATAGCACCTGGTCCATTGGGATCTTGGTCTCACGTGACACAGCATCTCTGAGACGATAGACGGTGCTGTTGAGAGGAACAGCCACTCCGATCCTCATACAGTGAGAGTACTTTCCCTGGTAGACCACCGTCACATACAGGGGTCTGGCACAAAAAGACACAAATTAAAAAAACATACTTTAATATGCAAGCTGGGATTACACGTTTATTTCTTTTTACTCCTCTTTATATTCCCCTGAAATCTGGAGTCTTTTCTTGACTAAAGACAAAACAAAACTGATGTTCCATTTTCTTAAAAATGTCAAAATTGCAGATCCTCCCACCCTTGTTCGGCTCTCTCTTCTGCACCCCAACCATCCCCCTCACTCCTAACACACCAGACTGCATTCCTTCTTCTGTGACATTTGCTTCAGGTTCTTATAAACTTGTCAGTCAAACACATGAAGTCAAACTTAAATGAGATTTGAATGGAGTATTTTTACATCTTCTAAGCCTGAAATTATAGTTGAGTCCTGAAGGTGCATGAAAACCTGTATAGCGAGCACTTACCGTGTGTGTGGCAATGGGATGGGTAAGGAAATGCAGAGGAAAGGATCAAATGTATTGCTCTGCTTTTGGCAGTGCGGGCAGGTGAGAGAGGACCTGCGGGGGGAAATATATTTTCTTCATACAGCGAAGATAATGAGGCCAAACTGGAAAAACAAAATACTTGAACCAGAACGAGACTGTACCTGTACTGCGCCTGAAACAGCTCTTGGACAAACGAACCAGCAGAGAGGGGAGGAGAAGGGCCCTCTAAGCTTTGGTCATCCTCTTCAATAGGTGGCTAAGCAAACAAAACAGGTTTGATTAGTTTACATAATCCGGTAAAAAAAAAGCTCCAGTCCATCAGGGTATTATATTAACCCTCATGTCATTTATTGTCATCAACTGGTGTGGAAAAACAAGACCAGACAAGCCTGGTGTGTGGCTGTGAATGTGGATGTAGCCAAATGATAAGATAGACAGAAGTGTGTAACACATGAGAATAACAACGCCATGTAACAAACAGCCAACACTTTACGTTTAGGGCTTCTTTAAAATGCTAAAACTGCAGCTCTGACACAACACAAACCCTCTGGATTCACCTTTATAGGGGGCCTGCAGCTGGGGTTAACTGAGTTGAGGTCCTCATGCACTCTGTCCAGCAGCCACAGCAGAAACTCTTGAGCATCATGTTGAGAATGCCCTTTGAATTGAGTGGCGTTTTTTGACACTGCATTCTGCAGAGAGAGCATGCAAGAAGATTACAACACACAAAAGATAGAATACACCAAGAACTGTTCATACTTGAAGAGATATTTCGTCGTAAAATTGATTTAGGGTCACTGCAACACACTGCAACACCAAGTTAGACACCCCCGATCACTTGCTTCTCTAGTTATACCAGCTTTAGAAACGACCGCACCATAGCAGTGCACAGCGGTCTGAGGAGCGATAAACTAACCTCAACCAAAACGCCAATCTATAGCCACAAATAATGCTCAGAGCAGCACCTAACTTCATCAACAGGACATACAGGGTCCCAGCCATAGTACTAACCACCAAACATCTTTTTAGCTTTGGCTAATTTCTTTCCCAAAGAGACTAAACACAGCTCACCCACTCTCTTCCAGCAGCCGCTTGTTTGTAGCAAGGCCTCAGGCCAGTCAATTATGGACTGCTGCGGGGTGATGCAGCTCAAGGAAGAACATTAATGATCATTACTTTATCATTTCCTTGAAGTAATAATCACCATATTAATCATTTTGCACTGCAGATGCGGTAGTTCTTCTGCCTTAGCGTCTCGGTCTGATTGCATTTCCATTAAGTAATGATGTAATGATGTTCTTCCTTGAGCTGCGTCACCCCGCAGCAGTCCGTAATGGACTGGCCTGAGGTCTCGCTACAAACAAACGGCTGCTGGAAGAGAGTGAGTGAGTTGTGTTTACTCTCTTTGGGAAAGAAATCAGGCAAAGTTAAAAAGATGTTTGGTGGCTGGGACCCTATATGTACTGTTGATGAAGTTAGGTGCTTTTCTTCTGAGCATTATTTGTTGCTATAGAGTGGTTTAGGTTGAGGTTTGTTTATGGCTCCTCAAACCGTTATTAAAGTTGGCATTACTAGAGAAGCAGGCAGTCAGCAACATTCATCTCTCAACGGAGAGTTTAACTTGGTGTTATGGTGTTTTTGACCCTAAATTAATTTTACGTTGGAATATCCCTTTGAGTCAGCGATACGTAATTCTTCAAAGCCATTTGTTTGTAACATATCTTATCCTATAAAATACAGCAGTGGTTATCACGTCCAGTCCTCGAAGCCCACTGTCCTGCATGTTTTGGATGTTTCCCTCCTGCAACACACCTGATTCAAATGATCAGCTCGTTATTAAGCCATTACAGAGCTTGATAACGAGCTGATTATTTGAATCAGGTGTGTTGGAGCAGGGGAACATCCAAAACATGCAGGACAGTGGGCCTCGAGGACTGGACTCGTGAACCACTGCATTACACCATGATCAATGCAAGTGATTAATTTACCTTAAAATCTCTGCTGTGCTGGGGGGTGTATTCAAATGTCCATAAAGCCCTCACAAGTCCCGATAGTTGCTCAGTAACCTCTCCTTTACCCAGAGGACCCTTCTTCTGGAGGAGTACTCCATTGGTCTTTGGTTTGTCCTCATCCAGCTCCTCATCTTTGTAGTGCTCCAAGACGAGGTACTCAGCGAAGAGTTCGGTGTTACTGAGGCACTGCAGGATGGCATTCATGAAGCAGGTATTACCGTGGTTTTTCAGACCTGACACTCCGGGGATCCTCTCTCCAGACAGGAAACCCCCCAGGTCTCCATCATCCATGGGGACATCTTTACTCCCAGATTTGAACGTGGAAAAGCCTCCATCATCTTTGTCCTCCTCTGCTTGCACTTCAGATCCAAAGTGGGATAACGCAGTGAGTGTCCGGAGCACTCTGCTCATGAAACTGCCCACTGAGCGCACAGAGCCTCTCCTGAACAGCTTCTTACTGAAGCTCGACTTCTTGTCCTTGGTTGCGGCTTTGCAAGACATGTTTTCTCTCTCATAGGCGAACAACTCAGACAGATGTGCTGCAAAGACGCAGAGCCAGCCGACTGGCTGCTATCTGCTGCTCCATTTTTGAGAATGTAGGCAGCTAAAGCGCCATCTACTTAACCTTAGAGCTTACAATGCAAACATCTCGAGGTTTTCAAGCTTAATTTAGCCGGTGACTACATTTTATTTACGTTGTCTTCTTCGAGTTATGACAGTTTGGTTTTATTTGTCAATTAATGCCAACAAGCCGTATAATGCAACCTTGCCCAAAATACTGGCAGTGGATAATTACATAGTAAGTACATAAGTGTTGAAAACTCATTTCTGGGATGGGTGGTTTGAGCCTGTAACTTGCTCCGGAGTTACCTTGTTGCTGTGGTTTCACAGCCCCGCTGCAGTGAATCAACGTCGGTCAAACTGAGAGCGAAGACAGCAGATCAGCTAGCGGGGTTAGCGCTAACACTAGCTACAATAACAACAAGACCAACGCACAGTCAAACAGTCCTTTTCGGCCGGGCTCTCCGTGTCCAACAGATACTGAAAGTCCGCCATGGTTCGCAGTAAATAGAAGTTAAAGAAGACAGTGTTTCCGAGAAGCAATTTTCCCCACTGTTGTCACATTTTTCAAGCCACATTCGGGCTAGGCTACAGAATCGTTTTACTTCTTCTTCGTCCCTTTCTTCTTGTTTGTGTTGGCAGCTGGTACAATGGGATACATATGAATCAACGCCACCTACCGGACTGGAATGAGAAAAGCAGTTGGCGCACTTACGGGCTTTTTTTTTTTTTTTTTGTAAATCATATTTCTTTTAAGTAGCTAATATACAGTACAGGCCAAAAGTTTGGACACGCCTTCTCATTCAATGCATTTTCTTCATTCTCAATACTATTTAAATTGTAGATTCTCAGTGAAGGCATCATAACTATGAATGAACACGTGGAATCATGTGCGTAAGAAAAAAGTGTGAAATAACTGAAAACATGTTTTATATTTTAGATTCCTCAAAGTAGCTACCTTTGCTTTTTAGATAGTGCTGCAAACTTTTGCTGTTCTCTCAATGAGCTTCATGAGGTAGTCACCTGAAATGGTTTTTACTTCACAAGTGTGCCTTGTCAGGGTTACCTAGTGACTGACTAAGTACATCTGTCATCAAGAGCAAAGGGTGGCTATTTTAAAGAAACTAGAATATGAAACATGTTATTTCACACTTCTTTTATGAGTACAAAATTCCACATTTGTTCATTCTTAGTTTTGATGCCTTCAGTGATTTACAATGTAAATAGTCATATAAAAAATAAAGAAAAGACATTGAATGAGAAGTTGTGTCCAGACTTTTGGCCTGTACTGTATCTGGGCAGCCACGCTGTTAATAATTTTGACTTTTTATACCAGTAAATAAGAAAATATTTCAATTTCAATGAGCTTTATTGGCATGACTGTAACTACAATACTGCCAAAGCATTTTAACCATACACTGTATATAGAATGGACAGTGTCTGCCTCCTCGCTGGGTGAAGCCACTCCAAGAACAGCACCCTCTGGTGACTGGCTGCAGTATAGGTCATGAATCCTGCCTCCGCCAGTAAAGCTTATGGAGCTGTGGACAAACTTAATACAGAAATGTATTAATAATAATATAATAATAATAACAACTTTGTTTGTATAGCACTTTAAAAAAAAACGGATGTTTACAAAGTGCTTAGACATGTAGACATAGAGCACATGGAAAAAGACAAATACAAACAAAAAGCTCAGTAAAAACAGAATTGAAGGCCATTTTCATGTCATTAGGAACCCAGGCTATTCAAGAACCATGCAATACAAAATGAGACCATGAGGACCAAAATAAAAACATAAAATAGATAAGAAAAAAGGAAAATGCAATTAAAAGGGAGGAAGAAAGCGGAAACAGGATAGTAAATATAAAAGGCAATATCACAAATGCTAATAAAATGATAACAGGTAATCCTGATGATAAAGGTAATGATAAAATGGAGCAATAGAAATGAGCTTAGTTTAACAAAAGCTAAATAAGACGGTAAAGCCGAAATAAGATAGAGATAAAAGAGATAAGAGATGACAGATAAAAGATAGAGATAAAAGATAAAAGACGGCATCACGTAAAAGCAAGTCTGTAAAAGTGAGTTTTTAAATTTGACCTAAAAGAAGTGACTGTCTCTGCACGCCTAATCTCCTCTGGTAGGTCATTCAAAAGTCGAGGAGCTCTGATGGAGAAAGCTCTATCACCTTACACAGGATATAAATTTTTCTACCCCCGGTTGCGATGTTGACATGTAGTTACAGTAAGACTAGTTTGTGCTCAAGTCCTTGTTTTTCTGTGAAGCTCCATTTTTAAAAGTTATTAGGGGTTCATGTTTTCTTTGATTGACACCTGTTGGCGTTCAGGGACTGCATAGCTCACCTGGGGGATACACTGTTTGAGCCGAGCGTCATCACAGCGACTCTCGGCGACTCTCCCGCCAAATGCGCACAACGCTACTGTGCAATGCTAGTTTCAGGAAATGAAGAAAAATCGCAGAAATACTGAGAGCTTTTTGGCTTCAAATCCGTATACGGACGGGAGGCGGAACCAAGTTGTCCATAGTATATACAGTCTATGATTTTAACACAACAACATTTACAACAACAACAATAATAATAATAATATTAAACAAATAGTGTCAGTATCATGTTCGCAGTTAAAACTCAGGTGCAGCTGTTCAGGTTATTTTGAATTATTTTGAGCTAACCTGCATTTCTTTCAAGGAAGGTGTCTACAGTTCAGTGGAATCAGGAGAGTCTATGAATAAGGGTTACATTAAACTCTTAACACACAAGAGATTTTCAACAGAAATTAAAACAAAGGTGCATCCCGTCCGACTCTACTGTAGCATTTCAAATAGTACTGCGATATAAGATTAAGTGTCCCATCAGCATTTGACAGAAGGTGCTCTATCTAATCTCATAGTATTGTTTCAACTGTATTATATCTTATCATGATGACCAATACAGTGAATCCTATCCAACAATCGATCGTCATTACAGGATCAATTGTCCAATATTGTATTGTATTGCATCGTATTATATCATATCATACTGTATAATATTATGTCATGTGGAATTGTATCAATTCGGGTCGTATTGTATCTGATTGTATCCTATTGTATCTTCTGGAATCGTATAGTATCATATGGAACAGTGTAATATGGAATTGTATCAAATCACATCATATTGTATTGTACTGTATTGTGTGGAATTGTATAAGTTCAAATCATATCATATCACATGGAATCATATTGTATCGTAGTTTATCCTTTCCCTCTGTTTTAGGTAGAAATCCTCACTTAAAAATAAAGTTGTTTGTTTGCTTGTCAATGCAGTCTTTCTAGCTGTACCTATATGGTCAGCTTTGAAATATTACATGCTGTTGTTGCTCTATCATTGTTTGATTCTTACTTTTTGTACAACTCAGCTGAACAGAGCCTGTGTGTGTCATGAGAAACTAAACCACTGTCAGTAACTTCCCTACAACTTTTCTGGAGATGATAGGTTTTGGTTTCTGAGTGACAGATGTTTTGTGTTGTTGAGTGCTGATTGTTCTTGCTGATGGTAGGATCTGTTTGCTGCAAGTCATACTGATAGTTTTATCGTGTCAAAATAATTAACTTGCATGTTTGTGTAGGAAGGCTCTATCTGCATTCATTTGCAATCAATACAAAAAAATAAAAGAAAACTTCATATCTGGCCTCCAAGAAAATATAATGATATTCATGATTTAGCTTGTGGAGACTCAAAATAACAATGAGAGTCAATCTTGGGCTCTAAATTTACTTTAATGCGTATTTTGTATAAACGATAACTAGAACTACCACAGAGCTGACACATGCAATTGATTTTATGGAAAATGAACCCAGATGTAGATAGTCTCTTTTACATAAACCTATTGCATCTCTAACTTATAAAGGGCAAAGGGTCTATGTTTCTAAGGCCTGGAATCTTTGAAATCAGTGTGTTGAAAGAACACAACGGCAAGCTCTGTCAATGTTTTTAATGTTGATTAAATAATCTGTCTTCTATAATCTAGCCTCTTACTATGAGGATGGATCTGGCTGGAGTTTATGAGCCTTTCCAAGGGTTTAAAAAAAATATACATGTAGACCATATCGTAATGCATCATGTCAACTTGTTTAGTAGTGCATTGTACTGTACTAAAGTATACCATCTCCCTATTCATTTGCTTTCAATATCTGCCTTTATATCATGTCTGTTCCTTTGTGAAGCACTTAGAACTACAGGCCTCTATATATGGAAGATGGAATATGAGCAGAATTGTGTCTGTTTCAAGCAGCGCAGCTGCCAGTACAACTGTCAATCATGCTTTTCCTTTTGTACTTTGCTTCCTTTGTGACTTAATTGATTCTTTTGTAGGCATGGTTTTCTAGAGTTTAACACTCATCCACACGATACTTAATTATACACTTAATGTTCTTTGATTTCAGGTATATTTGATGTCCTTTTGTGTTGTTCTTATTTTGCTCTGTCATGTTCTGTCAACCTGGCACTGGAACTCCTTTCCGTGTAAAAAAAAAAATCAATCCTATCATGATAGGATTCTTTCTTGAGCTGGGTTGAGATGTATTTGTTTTGCACAGATAGGTACTGCAAACGCATGTCACTGTGAGTCCAACACCAAGGGTAAAGTACATACACACCACTCACCACTTGGTGGCTGTACATGCATGTCAAACCTCATGTACGTTGTGTTTGTATGGTCATTCGCGCTGCTTTTGCAGAAACACTGTGCAGACATGCTCTGAACAATGTGTCTAAAATTCCATTGCACTTGTCAACATTGCAGTTTATTTCTGCAGTTTGCTGGAGACAGCTTGCCTTTTTTTGGCTGTGTATTGCAAGTTTGGGGATGAGCTCTGACTGAACAATAGCATCAGCAAAATGTGCTGCTGCATTGATGTGTAATGTGAGCAGAAAACAATGTAAATCCTTTGACTGGGAAGTAATCAATGTGCACATGCTCATCATGCACCTTCTACTTACTAAACAGGCAACACTTGGAACAATGAATGTTTAGAGAACTGCAAATTCCTTCAATCTTAGATCAATCATCGTAAAGGAAGAAAGCAAAAGACACAAAAGAGAGCTGACTGGCACACTGAGAAGTTGCCGCAGAGACGTTAATAAATAGGCTACAGTGAGTGACCGACCTTTGGATGACTCAGTGATTTGAGAGAAGAGTGGACACTGATGGTTAAAAAAAAGTACATCCACTTGACACTGCTTGGTTCTTTATACTCATAAGACCTGAGCTGCCAAAGAAGTACAGTGACTCCAGTCTCCAATCAAACTGAATGTTGGCTGTCATATTTGTGTTTATCTTGGATATAACTAAAACCTTCACTCATTATTTCCTGTCAACACTTGAAGCAGTTGCATCTGGGGAACTTCTCTAATGATGTGTCCATGGAAACAAGGGTCACATGTGCCTTATCACTCAACATCACATAAGAAAAGCCTTCTGCTTGTGCGGCCTTTATGAAATAATGTCATAAAAGTTAAAACCAGAGAGAACCCTCCCTTTTGTTTTGTTTCCCCCCCTTTCTTATTAAATTATTGTAGGTTTGTTGTGTGATTTTTGGTCTTTTTGCATCATTTACCCGTTTGTTCACAGCTCAGGAAGCCCTTGAGTCATGAGGGGAAAAAAACCCTCTTGAACATGCATTGTTAAGAAAAAAACAAACAAAATGTAGAAGCAAGCAACGTAAGCCTGCAATTATCCAATCTTGACCCACCCTAGAGTCAAGTATTTATTTTCTTTAAACTGAACCACAGCCACTGTCATCTTGAATGCACAAGTATTAGCCCACCTTACTAACAGAATGCTGTTGGAGTGTTTTTTCCATATTTGCAGGAATGGGAAACTGCTCCGAAACCACTGCTAAACCATGTTGTTTTCCTAGCAGGGATTTTATACTGTTTCATAACATGATAAAAGCTTCAGAATGAGCTCTTACATGAGGTAAACAGTGCTAGGGAAACTCCTAATTGCAGGATGTTGACGAGCTTTGACTCTGATGAAGGGTTCCATCGGTGGATTGTCAGTCCTACGCTCAGACATGGTGGCTGACTGCAGCTTCCGTTATAATGCCATGTGTGAAATAATTTCTCTGCGTAGAAAATCACCTCTCCCCCCCACAAGCATATAATTAATGTTCCTGTGGCTATTTTAAGCGTCTATGCACATGCCCTCGCGTTCATGTGTCCTTATGTGCAAACAGAAGAGTGAGAAAAAAACCCCATCATGTTCTCTGGTACGAGGTGCTTCAAAGTGTTGTTTGTCAGCTGCTTATTTGCATGTGTGGTAAATATTACTGAAGCAAGTCACTGACTGAACATTACAAAAACAGGTGTTAATGTCAGGAGGGAATCAAGAGTAAGTAGTAGAGGGAAATCCATCATTTGGGCTCTAATCCCATCCTTAATCCTCAATTAATCATGAGGAAATTAAAAATTCAAATGTATTCATGCTGATATTTCCCAACAGTTTTTAAGGAGCTCTTCTGCGGAGCTTCGTATAAAGTAAAGACATTAAACACCCAGCATGTTGTAATGTAGTATGCAAAACATCAGGCTTCTTCTTGTTGTATATTCTTTCATGGACACCCTCACTCAGATTCATTATCACTATATACTGTTTCTGTAACACAAATCTGTATAAGCACCCTTTTTACAAAAATAGGCTGATATGTATTAATGCATTAATGAAATCCAACTGAACTGTATTTTCTGTACCAGTGAAAATTGCCATTTTTCTTAGTAGGCTATATGAGCTGAATGGTGATAAATTGGACATTTTTTGTTGATTCAAGTCCATTTAGCTGTACTTTTCAGTCTATTTGGAGCCCAGTTTCCTGAGTGGCTGACTAAAATTCTGAAAGTGACTTTTTTTTCTCTTGGATTGAGGCAGTGGAGGTGCTCATTAACCCTCTGGTTCATAGTGGTCACTACAGTGGACAGCTACCAAAAACTCTTTTTCTCTTAAATGCAATGGTTTTTATGGTGGAAGTGTATATCAGCCTCTAGGGTGCTCTCTACTGCCCTACTCTATTGAGTTACATTTAGTGAGCAATCAGTGTAACTGCAAGTAAATTTCCTACAAATCCAAGATGGCCGAGAAACAGCCACCCCTGCTGACTACAGCTGGCATGTCCTGTCAATACTTCTATAGTAGAAGAACCCCAGCTGTAAAAAAAAATATGATGATATCCTGTAACATCTAAGGAAGGATATTATCCATTTGGAATTGAAAATTTCATGTCCAATATGTAGAAAATTACAATTAACCATGTGTCCAACTGAGTGGACATCATGCATCACCCAATTAACCATGTGTCCAACTGAGTGGACATCATGCATCACCCAGTATTTTTTTTAACAGGAGTCATGTAATTGCTCTACTGCTACTTGTGGCTGTTTTGGTTATAAATCAGTGTATACAGTGTAATCAGTGTGTAGCAGTGACCAAGAGTGGATGCCAGAGAAGAATAGAAATGTAGGGGCTGAGGATGATGGAGATACAGACAGTCATGGTGCAGAAAGGGTAGATGCCTATAGTCAAGTGGATGAGGACCAGGATGATGAGAGGCAGGATGCAGGGGAAGGTCAGCATGATCAGGGAGCTGTGGAAAATGGGCACATGACACCTGACCATTCTCAAGCTAGCAAAAATATCTGGAAAGTCCAAGACAATCTCTTTGATAGAGATTTGCCTACTTTTCTAGGAGAGTGGAAATTCAATGTGGAGGGAAGAGAGCCCATAGACTTCTCCAGACATCTGTTTCCAGCAGATCTCATTGATGATATAGTGAAAAACACCAACTTGTATGCTCCCCAGAAAGGGAAAGAAAATCTGGTAGTGACAGGAGAAGAAATGCAGACTTTTTTAGGGATCAACATGATCATGGGGTACATTCGTTATCCCGGGGCACAAATGTACTGGTCTAGTGAGGATGGCCTTCATCTAGGGATGATTGCAAATGCCATGTCTGTAAACAGATATGAGCAAATCCTGTGCTCATATAAAGCCTGTGTGCCACTGTGCCCTGGATGCTTTGCCAACTTTCATACATCCTAGGTGTGATGAGCAGAGACATGTTTGGAGATGCAGGGACTAAAATGTCAGTTTTTGTTGTTGAAAACAACATGCTCGTATAAGGGCATGGTAATGTCAGTCCTGAATCTTTATAGTACTGTGGGGACTTACAATTTTGTTTCCAATATTGGAGATAGTTTGGCATATTTAGGTGTACTGTACTTTTTACTGTAAGTTCATAATGTTTTGTGTTGAGTGCTCAGGCGCATATAGTCCACTTGAATGGACACTTCTGTAGTTTTGTGAAAAAATAACATTTTTGGAAAAAAACAGTTTAACATGTTCTTTTATGTCCTTAGAATAATAAAAACACTTGTGAAAAAAATCTTTATCAGGGCTTTCATAATTCATGCATCAGAGGGTTAAGGTGAACAAAGTAAAAAGTACATGAAGCTCTGTCTGACTGACAGCTGAACTCGCTCCCTCCGTCACAGAGAGGATTTTTCTCAGCGACGTCCCTCAGCAACAGTCAAATGATGCCTTCAAGGACAAACCGCAAACTCCTACTTTTCAACTCACGGAAGTGCCTCTGGTCGGAAGTAAGAATCAAGGGCTTGAAAATGAACAGAAAAACGTTTCTACTGTTCTGATGAAAGCATCAAGAGTAAATACATGTAGATGATTAAAAACATAGATTGTTTTTGCTGATTTCTAACACGGGAAAGGGGCATAAAACAAGTCAAAGGCAAATCTGAAGACAGACGTCAAAAGTACCTTGAGTAATCTCATCTGCTGGATACTTTGAGTAATGCTATCTCTTTTCGTCTGTTGCCCCTTTCAAGTTGTATAAAACGTATGCTCTTTTTTTTAAAAAAAAGGAAGGTTGCTAAGATTTAGTAATTAAAACCCAAAGAGTGAAACACTCACAAAACACTGAATAGATGCCTTGGTTTGTTGTTGTTTTACCTCATCATCCATCATGGCACACTGCTTTAGTTTTAAAATGGTCATATTGTCCTCGCAAAGACATGAAACAATTTGCACACAGAAATTCTTTTGCTTTGTTTTCATGAAAAATCTCACCAAATGAAGTTTATATTTCCTGGACGAATGAAGACTTTAGTTGTACAGCCTATATGGACTGCATGTTGCACTTTTTTAAACCGTCTTCGTTTTTATCACTTAAGTGGTCAGGTGACTTTGTAAAATAGCATGTCTTAAGTATTCTTGGGGCCCCTCTGGCTTCTATTTAAAGAACTTCAAGGCGTGCTTCAACTTCATAAGTGCAACAACCACTTTAACAGCCAACAACAATGACTTATGAGATACAACCGCAAGAGTTAGCAACAGCAACAAAGCCACTTAAGTCACACGCCACGTGCCTGTAACCCTGAACTTATCCCACAGCCCCACGCCCTTTACGTCATGTATGAGGCTTTCTTTATAAAAACCCAAATTTCATCTGTTTTATCCGCCTTCATCTCCTCCTGGGTGTCTTTGTGGTCAGCTCGTGATTGCGACATTTCCGACCGGAGTCGAGGGCAGTAAAGTGTCGAGCCACTTCCTATGGCCATATTTGGCTGAGCATCGGCGGAGCGTGAGCTCAGGAAAGCATTTCCCAACGACCAAAATGAGCTTTTGTCTGTCGTCTATCTCAAGAAAAATATCCAAACGGTGTTTTCAGCGAAGTTGACTGCGTCACCCACTCCGAGGTATAACTGCGACCTGCTGCAGTTTGCACAGCTCTCCAGCTCTGATCCACGGGAACTCTGACACACGCAGCTGCAAAAAAACACTTCACACTAGGAAACTGTCAGGAGACACAGGTAAACTGGAATTTATTCTTTTCTTTCTGTGAGTGAACCTGAAGATTTGATAATTTTTTTTAAACGGATGAAAGTAAAAGCTGCAGCAACTGAAACTGATTTGCAGTGCTCTCTATGAGGTTTGTTGATTGTCACCTGTTGATCAAATTTCACTATAGTTTAAATAGGTGAGTGTTGGAGCTTGTGCAAAGTTCTGATTGTGCATGATTAAACATATGATTGGCATGAATGTTTAAATTTATGAAAAATGCAAGAAAAAGAGAGTTTTTTATTTATTTTATTTATTTTTTTGTTTGACAGACATAATAAATGTTGCACTTTATCCTGTTACAAGCCCAAAAGTTCTTCCTTCTATTCGTTTCAAAGATCTTAAACACATCACTTGGGTATATCTGGACACTAGCTCAACTTGTATCTGCTGGAAACCAGACAGGCACAGCTGACACACATTCTGGAAATCAGTCTCAGACAAATGTTGAATAATGCTGGCTTTATCCAAACCTTTAAAGTGTTACACTTTGATACAACCATTTAAAAAAAAATCAGTTTCATGTATTTCCCGGTCATTCTTGTCATAGCTTACTAAAAAGTATGTATATTTAAAAAGCTAGACATGTCCCACGCCCATCAAAAATCAAAACATACACTCTCATAAAGATGCAGCCTAATGCAGCATGAAGTTTGCTTTTATATTTTATCCATGAGTGCTGGGAACAAACATCTTAAAAGTTCTCCTTCAAACATTACGCCGTAGTTCCCCAAGAAGACATGTTTCTCTCATGGTAACCACAGGCGGGTGCAGACCTCCTGATCTCAAAGTGATTTTTAACCCTTTTGGCAGCTTGTTGAGCTCTCACACTGTGCGTCGATCAATCTTCATGCTTGTGGAGCTCTCTCTCTCCCACACTCACGTCTCCTCTTAAATTGTCTTCTTGGCAACAGCCTTTCTGCGCCTTTTAATCTACCTGTGCTTTTAATCTTGACACTGATTAAATGTGCAGCAGATTAAAAGGGTAATAAAAAGCACACTGTTTGATTATCCTTAATAAAACTGCCGCCTCATAACAAAAAGATGCCGCGGGTGGCATGTGCAGAAATGATGCCTCCCTGTGCAGCTTTCTCTTCGTATTCTGGAGGAGCTGCCTGGTGCAGGTCATAACTCCACTTTAGACAAATCATTATCAGTCCATTAGCCATTTATTCATCATTAGCTCCTATTACCAAAAAGCAGATTAGCTGTCAATGCTGAAAAAGCCGCCTCCTTGGGTATCAGCGGTTGTTAGTGCTGCTGAAACATCAGTTGTCCTTTTTTTGAAAGAACTCCATTAAGTACAGTGTGTGTGAGCTTCATTTGTGCTGTAAATGCAGAGTGATGTTTTTGTGTAAACTACTGGGTCGGGTTTATTGCTTAAGAATAACGACTAAGTGGCTGCTATTTTTGGCAGCTCCGCTACTGCTGGAGTTGAGTGTTTTCAGGGTGACAAAGGCTGCATTATTTGCGCTAATAAGCAAGGATCCGCATTATTGTTTGTTTTGTATGGTGTGCATGCCAGTTAGTGAGTTCTTCTGCTTGGCGGTGGTGCAGACGGATGCACTTTACAGAAGCTCACTACCTGTCAATTCCAGGATGGTCATTTTAAGCATTACAACTCAAAATGTCTTTCATGTGCACTGACAACACAGATACATTTGGGAACAGATACCTGGATGTGGCATGTTTCTTTGGCTGGGTGAATACAGTATCGATCACTGTTTCAGTGCTTTATCACAGTCAATCCACTGGAAAGCTTGTTTAAAAAGTGGCAAAATGATCAATTTAGTCAATATGTCTCTGAGGGCTGGTCACATAATAGCATTTATGTCCACTGATGAGGCTCTTGGTTCCATCTTAAAGGTTCTCACTGTCATGCATTACTTCCTCTTAAGATGTAAATCTGTGGATCTTGAAGCCAGTGTGTGTAGATGAAGTGTTGAGTCTGAATGTGCTTGTCTCATTTGATCCACTTACTAAAACTGTCAATGTCGCCATTATATTTCACTTCCATTTTTGAAACTCAGAATAAATTAAATAAATGAAGTCTCAGAACCCATTGGCTGGGACGATAATTGCCTCTGGGGATGATTGCCTCCGCCTAGTCTTTTGGGCATGCACGTGTGAACAGAAGTTAGAAACAGAGGACTTCTGGTCAGGATTTCCTTTCCATGAGCTTGTTTGCAGCCTGAGAAAGAATTATGTATTCAGAGCAGAGCAAAACAGCATAACACAGTCAGCTGACGACAGGAATAATTTATTTCACTCAAATTAGAAGTCTCTGAATATACATTCAGTTCATTTAGATGCTCAGTTAAGTGGAGCTTTAGTCATAGCTCCATTGATTTAACTGGGCTACTGTCCTTGTCCCAGTTTACAAGCACCTGGGAGAAATCAACTTATTGACATAAGCATCTCCACCTCTGCTACCGCAAGTGGTGACATGCCCCCCCTTCAGCTCATTACTATTAGTTTTTCTCCTGGTTGACGTATAATATATCAAAATATTGTCACTTTTACAGGCCTGTATTTTTAACATCCTTTACTTTCTCAACATTTTATTTACTACCCTGCTTCCCAGCTCATAGCCTGGTGTGCAAACTTTGGAACATGTGCAGGGCATGTAGGCCAGTTTCAGTCCAATTGGACCGTATCTAGCTAGATAAGAAAATCAATTCTAAACTGCATCTTCCAGGTATATGGTTCTGACTATGAAAAGTTTGATTTAGTCTTTTTTTCTTAGTCCGACTAATATGTTTCACTTGTGCTAAGGCAGTCAATATATTTTTTAGAGCTTCATGTAAACGGAGTGCTTAGTATTCGTCATATACATACATTGAGTTTATCAAATAGAAACCTGCTGGTCTCACGAGGTGAGTAGATTTCACCGTGAGTTGGTATGTCTAAAGTACGACAAGACATCAGATGAGTTATTTCTGGTTCTCTCCAGAAAGTCCCAGAATCTCAACACTGACTGACCGTCTAGAAGCATGTCGATCAAGTTGAAATTTAGTTTATGTTGTTGCATGCAGATATCTTTTTATGCAGATAAACAAAATGGTTGTCAGATGAAATCCTGATGTGAGTTGAAATGTTGTTGTAGCAGGTTAAATTCTTATTACTTCTGTTTTTCTGCAAACCAAAACCCTAATGATTCATGATTGATCAATACTGTTCAAACTACAAAAAACAGACCCCTGCCCACGCATGCCAAATTTTTGTATCTAGAGATGATATTTATTGGAAAAACATTGAAGAAAATCACAATCAACACCCATCTTTCATCCCTGTCTGGCTCTGTCTCTCTTTTTTTTTTCTTCCTCCTGCTTCATTTGACACGCTGAACAACACTCTTAAGTAGGAAGTCTTCATGCAAAGACAGGCACTTGAGGGAAACTGCCTCATAGCAAAGGAGTAAAGCCTCAGAAAGGTGTTTTGCTGAAAACCGTACAAGGAGTAATCTTTAAGTGTCACACTGGAGCTGCTAATAAAGGACCGCTGCAGAACACATTGTAAACCTGGGTTCTTTATCATCCTGCAGCTGTGTCTTTAGCCCTCTTCTGTCTGAAGAATGAACTCATTAAGCCGCAGGGATAGGGATAAAAGGTAAGAACATGGATATTACCCATGAATCTTAGGGGTGTGTTTTAATGGCACCTGAACACAGCAGTTAGGGTTAGGAGTCACACAGCAGTGACCTGTTGTGAGTGTTCGACTTGTCACCATGAACCCTGTGTTTTATAAGGCTCTCGCTGTTTTGCTGCATTAAGATGAACATGTTATAACATGGGGGGTCTTTTTTTCCCCCAGCCTTTGTTGAATTCCATTTACCTGTATTTACCAGCTCCTTTTCCCTTGCCGTTACCATAGAGACACTTCATCCCTATCAGCAAGGCGCCTGTGGCTGCCGGGCTCATTGGCTCTCACAGGAGAGACACTGGTGAGCAAGTGTCTCCCTGGCACGACTTTGGCTAGGATGTATCCAGATAGGCATTTACTTGGCTTTGATAGTGTTTCCTCAGCAGCTGACAGCTGCATCGACGGTGGCATGTCCACCGGTTCTGTCACTACAGGTTGATCACTGAGATGGAGTGAAATGAAATCCAGCTGAATCCAGATGAAATGGGTTCACCTGGGAGACAAATCGTCAACACTGGTCTATGCTCACCTGCCTACATGTAGAAGATTTGATATGAAGACAGGGCAGTTTTATTTTCTGTGACACCGCACTGGAAATATGAGAAACAATTGAGCCGTTTTCCACCCAGAGAGACATCATGCCCCAGGTATTTCAGCTGAACAACCTGTTAGTGTTGTCAGCACTAGAGTGTAATAGAAGTCTTCAAGATGAAACAGTGAACATCCCCTGTCAAAGTCTGGGATGTTCAGTGACAAGAGAAATCTGGACATGTTTGGTATTAACCTGGGGCCCCTACACCACTGGAACACAGCACTGAATCTGAATTAATCGTGAGAAATGAACCACTTCTACTTTGAAATATTGGCTAAAAATGGCCTCTTCTATGATGGCCAACAAGGGCGAAGGAGAAATGTGATGCAAATGCAGAAATGACACATGCACGTGAGTCCGAAATGAACAGAATCGTGGAAGTGTGCTGCAAATGAGTGAAAATTCGCTTCAAACAAGGTCCTCTTTACCAATATGTAACCAGCCCTTTCTTTGCAGCAACAAGGTTGAAATACCCCTGGAGTTTATAATGGTTTGAGATAGGATAGTGTTGCATCAGTGCTGCCATTAGCCGTGTCTTGTGGCTGTTTACCGATCGCTGTTTTTCACAGGCTGAGAGGGTAAGGATGCGAGATGGTCCTCGCAGCAACTTGGCTCCAGAAAAAAAAAAATTGCTCATATAATGAAAAAAAAAAAGTGTAATGACGCAAACAGCCACTTACCAACAATGACATCTGTCCAAGATTTAATGTTGGTTGACTCAGTTGAATCATTCTTGCACCATTTATGACCGTTAATGGTGCCCAGCTGTTCAAAGTTGGCATCTTAATATAAATTATGCTTAACGCTGCTGCTTCGACGTCTTTAGGACACTTGGGTTATTGAGTCACGTCATAATTGAGAACCCTAATCTCCTCACTTGTTCCCTTTAATCCCGCTGTTTCGCCAATCTTACCCATTTTCTCGTCATGTTCATGTAAATTTCCTGTGCAGCTGCTTCGTGGACTGACAGCAGAACACATCAACAACTCTGAGCTGCGGTCAGACTCAAAGAGTGAGAGGCTGTTGACTCTGACATTTGAGGAGCAGGCAAGAATAGATCCATCAAATGTTCATCCATCACCTTGCAGTGGCTTAAGCAGACCTATTGCTCTGTGGATAACTTATGTAGACTAGAACTGACTTTGACAGAAAATCAACTTCTAATACCGCGGGTCATGTTGGAAAAACATTGGATGTGAAGAAAGAGGTTGGGGTGAAGGGGTTTGACGGTTTCTGCCTGTCATCCACTGGAAATGACACATTGATAATATCGGACCGAGCTGGAGTATTGACTCTTCAGTCTAATCGAGTTAAGTGTGGAAACTCGAGGTGGATAACAGGTGTCAGCTTCCTGGATCAATGGCATACTGTCCTTTGGCTCAGCGGCACTGTACTGTGAATTTCTGGCTACTCAGAAAAAAAAGAGAGCCGGCTGCACGCTGCACTTTGCACAATTGGCCTGGAGCTCTGATGGATGGCCCGAGTGATAGCAGTCATCCAGGCAAATATGTTTCATTTTCTGGATCCATTTGGTGTAAGCAGTGTAATTCCAAACTGGCAACCTTCAGCATTGCCATCCAAGAGAGAGAGAGAGCAAGAGAGAGCAAAAAAGAAAGATTGCTTGTAAAAATCAAAAAGGCAGTCTGGTCTCTCAGAATATCTGTCCACAAGCAAACTCAGCTAATTGTCCTCTATTACAGCAGCTATGCCATTGTGTCTCTGCTAGCTGGAAAATCAGAACAAGCTCCCAGCCTGCGGTTCATTGCTCCTTATTCCCTCGAATGTAGAGACACTGGCTGTCAACCTCTGAAAGGAGAGTCTGACTGTCTGAAACGACTCCTCTCCATCAATCAAACTCGCTCTCTTGTGTCCTTGTCATTCTTTGTTACTTTTTGGTGTCTGTCTCTCTCTCGTCTTCACTCCTGTTCATACGCACACTGACTTTCAGAGGCTAACAAAAGACTCCCAGGTGAAGCCGGTCTCAAAGCTTACAGGGACCTCACATCCCAGTCAAATGCAGTAAATTGGACACACAGGGACACAAGTGATTGGATGCTGTTAGGGCGTTTCTTTGATTTGTTGGCTCTCTCTCCTCCTCAGTTGTTAGGCAGATGTGTGAACATGTCTTAGTGTTTTCCTGTAGCAACTAACTGACATGTATACAATAAACACATTCCAACCTTTATTCTGTTTAAAACAAATACTCTCACGAAGTATATCTCCCTCTGCAAACAGCATTGTAGCCACAGTAGCTTGAACTCTTTTTATTGTACTTGAAATTGAAGTAGCTAATAAATGTAATCTCCTGTGAGGGTTTTTATTTCAGACTCTGATATTGAACTTCAGGTATTCACAGACAGCCTTCTTTTAGTGGAAATTGAAAAGATTAACTCTTAATAAAAGGCCAATAAAAGCTGCAGATTCATGGCAGAGCTCACTCTCAGAGGTTTCATTAGAGAAACTCCCACAAAAGTCAGAATTGTCATAAAATCTGGGCGATAACTTTTGAGAAGACCTGTATGTTTGTCTCTCAGAGGGGATGAAGTTTGAGCCGTCTTCCTGCTTGACAGCTCTGATTGCGTCAGCTAAGTCTACAACATGCGGTTTCTATGCAGCTGTGAAGTTCTCCAATGTCAAGTGGAGCTTATGTCGTAGTCCTGCTAGGGACCACTTCAGCAGCATAGCTCAGCCTATGGCAACTTTGATTATTTTGAGGTGTGGATTAGGGATGGGATGGCAATAACAATAAAAGTCTGCATAAAAAATATATATATATAATTCAAGTCTATATTTTTGACCCATTTTGTCTTGAGAACGCCAGTTGGAGTAGTCAAATAAGACACATAACCACAAGTTTGAGTGGTAGGTTATGGAGAAAACTAATGACATCAAAGAAATCCTACATGTGGAAACATTTTCAACATTTATTGAAAACTCCTATTGCACAGAGTGAACAGCAGCAGATTCGCTGTCTGATGTCAGGCATACATGATTGCCCTCATCTAAGCCCCAATCTTGAATCTTGAATTCGGCCACGTTTGTTTGTTATTCTTCTCTGTGTGGGCCATGGCTGCAATTAACTTGCATTTATGGAATTTATCATGAGATGGCAAATATTTATCATGGAGGATTTTTCTGACAATATATCGCGAACAATAATTTATCGCCCATCCCTAGTGTGGATCCACCATCTGCAGCCAGTAAAACTATCGGACACTCTAAATGAGAAGCCTTTTCAATCCAGACAGCACTCAACAAAGACTTTTTATTTTACTTTAGAGCCACCATTTTTGGGCTTTAGTCTGTCCTGCTGATACTTCTACAAAAGCTTTACATAATTTGCAGCTCAGTAGACTCCATTTATTTCAGCTGGTGTCTTCACAAACCTTCTTTTCAGCTTCTGTCTGTTCAGTCCCCAGCTTACAAACCAACATCCTCTCTGTAGAAGCTTCTCCAGCTGTTGTCATACTACAAAGTTGTATACACCACCATGATTATGTCCCCATGAAGGCAAAAAGCTGCTCCACCAGTAGGGCTGGGCAATATGGGAAAAAAAATTATCACAATATTTTTTTTTCATGTCAGTCAATATCGATATGTATCACAAGAAAAAAAAAAAATCACTTGTCAATGTTAAATGTTCCCTGTTACTCTTAAATGAAATTTAACAGTGCTTATTGGTTGCATGTCTTTTGCAATACAATAAGCTACTGCTTCTGTGAGGTCTTTCTGTCTCCTTGACGTTTTGTCGCATAGTGTTGCGCTTCAGAAAGCGGAATGGTAAGCTGTTTTGACTGCACAAGCGCAATGGGCTCCTTGCTCCGCCAGGGGTTTGTAACATTTTGCATGGCACATGCTCTGCCGTTTGGCACTGCTTCAGGTGATGTAAAGGATTTGAGGTACTCCCCAACTTTGCGAGAACATGTACTCGACAGAATTTGCAGTGCACCTTACTCTACTTCATGTCCGACCTCAAAAAAACAAAATACCTCCACACCACCAACATGGCAGGATGTGGACTATCAAAAAGCATGTTATATATCCATATTGAGGGGAAATTAATATTCAATATATATCTGTATCATTTCATCGCCCAGCCCTACCCACCAGCAGTTATGTCAAATCACAGATGACCTGTGATTTGACAGAGTTGATCACCCATTACTGTTTAGATAAATAAAAACAAGTTCATCAGGGTCCAAAGTAAATTTACTATGGAGCAGAGAGTCTCTGCAAAAAAGATATACCAGAAAGTTTTCTTTTACTTTGAAGGCCAGTGATCACAAGTACAGAAGTGAGTTGAATACTATGGTGATGGTGGATTGATTTTGCAGGAGTTGTGGCCTTCAGCTGCGCACACACTGAATAATTTATTTATTTTTCCCATGATTGGTCCGAAAATTAGGACTTAACGCTTAACTGACCAAACCTGAAGCTGAGATATATCTCGCACATCCTGCCGTATCAGACAGAAATAGAGCACACCGTCTGCCTGGAAGTATTATTTCAGTAGACAGAGAGTGGGGGTGATCATGCAGCTTTTTAGACCACAATTTGCATACCTTACCAAATTTAATTAGGTTGAGTTACAGTTTTTGATGTCTGTGTGTGTTCTGACAGTGAAACATCATGACGACGCTGCTGGACCTGAAGAGTAGTGTGCTGAGACAGGTGCAGAGGAGCCAGTCGCTGAGGAGCCGAAGGGAGGCTCCGCCCACTCCCAGCAGCCCCCTCACACACTGTCCTGAGCCCCTACCTCGCAGGTGAGTCACTGAGGCTCACTTTTACACAATTACACACAAATTGAAGTAGCTGGAGTTCAGCTGAATTTTAGTCTGTGCTTTTTCCCTGGGTGTGGAAACAATCAATCTATGATTGTGTAATTTGCATTGTTTTGCAGTCTCTGCTTATTGATTGTCCGCCAGACACAAATTAAGCCTTGCTTGAGCACAAAGCAAGAGACAAGACGCTAATACACCACGAAAAATAGTTCCCAGCTAGAGTTAATATGTGCTTATTGTTACAGTTCCAAACAAGTTTGGCTTTAATAAAAGGTGCAGGAGTGTAGCTGCAGAAAGATAATGACAACCAGTGGGAATACAGCAACCCAAGCAATAATTAATGTCTTTTTCTCATTTGTTTTCCACCGGCTGTCCATCTGAAGCCACAGGTCATCATTTCTTGTCAACAAGGTGTTTTAATGTGGTTGGCATTTTATTCCAGAGTTGTGACTCCCTGTGAGCCGGCCGTGCACAAGCTGCCTCGCCCCCCAAAGGACACATCAGCCTCACTATTACATGCACAGTCAGGTTCTGAGTGGGATCACAAATGCTGCTTTCTTGTACATCAGTTTGCTCCTCATGTCTCCTTCATAAGTGCCACATCGCACCTTGTAGTGACCTGAATGTAAAGCTTTTTTTTTTTTTTTTGGTGCATCATAAAGCTAGAAAGCTAAATAACTTGGGGTTACGGATGTGTGTTTCGTGTCGAAACAATCATGACAGTTTTATGTTTTTAAGTTAAGATGTGTGTGTACATGTATTTGTTTTAATAGATGTATTTATGTATCTTGTCACCTGCACAAAAGGCAATATTTGAAGCATTTAAAACACTCCATATATATATATATATATATAAATAGCTGCAAGATGGGAATGAAGAGTGAAACACTTCGGTAGATAGGTCTTCATTTCATTCCTCAAAAATATAGCATGATATAAATTTCCTTTGGTTCTGCTCTTCTTCCTCACCATTGAAAAGAAATATGAGTTTGGCTGGATAAAAGAAAAACGCAATAATCAAAAACTTAATTCAAACCTAGAAAATCATCATGGTTTATTTACAATATGTGGGGATATAAAAAAAAAAATCCGCCACCGTGAAAACAAAGCAAAAACAGCGATGCTCAGCGTAAACACCTTTTCACTGAGATGAAATGGTTTGAGATAATGAAAGGGAGAGAATGAAAGCAGCAGCATGTCTGTAGATAAAATCACAATAACGCTGAAAGTAAAAATGTATTTCCTACAGTTGAAAAGGAAGTTTCAGTAAAGAAGCCACAGACTGTGAAGAACATGGACCTGGTCTTAATGATACCAGCCATTAGACTCTGGGGAGATGTTTTGAAGCCACCATATTGAAAATGCCAACCCTGTCTAGTTTTCGGTTGGGCTAAACACAGCATCTCTTTCTGTTTGTCAACACAGCTGTGCCCTGCATTATGAATGTTTATGTGTAAGTCTCTACCCTTGGTGTTATCTTCACAGCATGTAGGAGTAACTGAATGAGCTTCAAACCCATGTTTCATTTCACTGTAAAGATCTGCATTCAACACAGGACCTATTGGTGGCTTTTGCTGCCAGCCTCAGGTGGACACTGAGGAAATGGCAGTTTTTGCTCTCCCTTTGGCTTCATATTTCAAGATCTCTGCTTGATAGAAACCCAAGTTTTGCCGAGGTTTACTGATGAGATTCTCAGCATGGGGTTTGTATTAATAAGATTTATGGAGCCAAACATTTACGATATTTGTACACTAACCCTTTCAAAATAACTGCTCTTTTTTGACAGCTGCTTGACCTGGAAAAAAGCATGTTTTTAGTTTTAGCATTTCAGAAATTACCTTTAAGAACTACTTAAAGCTTTTAAGTGCATCCTGAAGAAAAAGCTGTGAAATCAAAGTTTAAGATACAGAATTGTGTCATCTGCATAGCGATAGATATTTAAGGAGACATAGAGGAGACTGTATTATTTATAAAGATACATAGATTTTCGGTAAGTTCCTGTACAGTTGGTTATGAAATACTGAAATACTGGGTGATAGTGTTCTGAAAGACCTCAGTATGATTCATTATATAAAGAAACACTGGACAAATGTCATTTCAATCTTCTAAATATGCTCTCCAGATAACAAAATACAACCTCAATGAGCATGTCAAGTTTACACTCCTTAAATAAATAAATATTTAAACTGTAATTATTTTTTTTAATTGTTCACAGTTAGTTGACTCCAGATGTTTTTCTCTTTTCTGGGTTTCTAGAAAATAGCATTTTTTTTCTTTTTCTCTATTCCTCACTGTTTGGTCTGTTGGTTATGTGCTGATTTGTCCCATTGTTTATGTAAATATTGTTAATATTTATGTTTGTATTTGTGCCTCTGTCATTGTCTTCTATAATGTACTGGTATGTACTGTTTGTATGTCTGTGCATATGTTATGCTGTGATTTGTTTGATGTGGAGAATAAAGAGAGTCTTTGTGGATTTGAATCTTGTGTTTGTCTGTTCTTGTCCAGCTTTGTTCCTTTCTCTCCTGCTTTCAACTTTTGAAACGTGTCCATATGTGTTGTCTTTTTTTTATTACTCTCCTTTATGTTTTATTTTTTTTTATTTATTTATTTTTTCCAGCTTCATAGCAGCTAACCAAGTAGCACAGGTGAAATCAGGTTTTTTTGAGACTTGTTTTGAAGCTCCATCTGAAGTCAGAAGTAATAGTATGAACCTGAGGTTTCTATAGCAACCTAAACACTGGCTGCTGCCACTGTGTGAACTTATACTCATAATGACGACCAAGTCTATTTTTAACATGGAAGATAACCTCAGATGTTGTTTTGAACACTGACCAAATTTGGATTTGTGTCTTCTAAAGATTTTAACATCCTCAACATGTCTGTGTTCATGCTGTGTTTCTGTCTTGTTAAATCAGCTTGTTTATATTTTTAAATCTCTTTCATCCAATGTGTGTTCCTGTGACATCATATCTGTGTCATTCATTAAAGAGCGATCCGATCCGTCAGTATCTCACCTCTCCCTCATTTCCCATGGCAGCACCCTGGTGTTACAGCCGCCCGCTGAGACGGGCGCACACCCGGAGTGCTCATCATTAGAAGCAGGCTGTTGATCTTTGTTTTCTGTTCACTCCTCTGCTGCCGCTGCTGCTGCTGCTGTTGCTGGCCTGCGTGAACCCTCACTTTAATTTAGAATTTGCAAATGAGGCCAGGTGGATTTGGGCTGCTCCGTCCCTAGTTGTTGACCCAGAAGCGCTCTCCACTGATCAGTTACGGCATATTTGAGATGAACCTTTAATTAAGTCGAGTAAATGATGCTTTTACCTCAGTGTGAGCTGGTTGCAGTGATGAAGACACTGAGATGAGCTTGACCGCGTGTTACGCAGTACAAACCCTTGGGGACTTATAATTAAATTTGCATTTTGCACTTATTATTGTTTGTTATTTCCCTTCCCGTCAACAGGGCCAGTCTCCACAGTGGTTTCAAATGTGCGCTGGCTGTGTTGGCATTAATGAATTTGACTCCTCAGTGTCACTTTATTAAGTTCTCATTTTTAAACCAATTGAGACTAACACAATCTATTCAGTGTGCGATGAAACGAGACCTGAAGAGTCATGCAATTATGGAAATTAATGATCAACATGCTTCATATTTAAAGACTGAAGCTATTTTTTAAATGAGTACATTGTGGATGCGTTCTATGAAAACGAAATAACAAGTGCATCTTTAAAAAACTTTTTCTGTAGGATTTTGCTCCATAAAAATCTACGTAATTCTTTAGAAAAGTAAAATAATCAGTTGTGAGCAAAAATTTCTTTAAAGAATAATCATATTTGTTGTGGACAATTTTTAGTTGTGGATTTGATTTGCATCTACATACCTGGCAGATTCTGTCAGATGAAATAACAGACCTACCTGTAATGTCTTCTTTTGTGGGATAGTCATCTCACATTCTGCCAATTTCAGAAACTTTAAGTCAGAAACTAACAAATAATTAGCAAAACACACAAAGAAATGCTGAAGAAAAACTACATTTCTGCATTAGCTTGTCTTTTATCCACTCTTTCTCTTCTTCAGTCCAGACTGCTTACCTTCTGGACATTTTGAAAACCCACTGCATTTATTAAGATTTGATTCTGTTGGTTCCTGTTGGTATGTGGGAACATTTTAAGTACCAGTAAAGTTACAGGGCTGTGAATCCTGCATAAATGTGCACCATATCTCAATGAGGAGACCCACTCACTTGAGGTTTCTGTTAAACTCAAAAATACCTGCAGCCCACCTGAATTTCAACAATCTAAACATCTCCAACCAAGTGGGTAAGCCACTATAGTAGCTAATATTACCTTGCCAGTGTTGTTGTTAGCTAGCTTGCTAGCCTCAGGCCAAGTAATACTGCCTCCATTTATCACCTCACATCCTCATCGGATTTACACATTGACCCATTGGTTGGTACCTGACCCCTCTGTTAAGGGGTCAAGATCTATGTGAGCTCTCGTTGAGGGTGCATGAGTGACAGGTTTGTTACACTGGAGGGAAATGCCTCTGAGAAGAATAGTATTGATCATATATGTCATTTCAATCGATTTTGTACAACCATGGAGCACAAGGGCGTACAGTACCTTGGGCTTTGGTTGCGGAGACAATTCTTGGATCAGATCATTGTTCATTGTTATTTTATTAACCCTGTCCCTCTAAAAGAGAACTCCCGACACATGCAGTTGTATTAATTGTTAGTAGACATGTTTTATTCCCTGAGGTAGGAATACCCCACACAATGCTGCTGTGACTTTCACTTTATAACACAACACTGTCAGAAGCAATTCCCTTACACTGGGGCTAATATGAATTCTCTAACCAAATAAAAAATATGAGATATAAATCAGAAATTCTCTGCCTGGACATTATCTGTCTTCTGCGCAGTAATCATATTAGGGCTTTAGAGTGTTAGAGTTGCCCTTTCCTTTTTTATTAAAGCCTCTGTCAGCTATTGACCCGCACTGTGAGGAAGCAAAAACTGTGAAACACAATTGTGAAGCCCCCGAGAAGACCCGATGTAGAAGTCATTTGACACCAGGCTGCTGCTCTGTCTACCATCTGTTGTAGCTGGGAGACTGCTGTTTCACAGGTTATTGAGTCAAAAGATTGTATCATAGCTGTTGCAAACGTATCTCCACATTAGAGTCTTCTCACCTGTAATGTTTTGCTGCTAATCAAATGTGTAATAAAACAAACAGTGGTGTGTGTAGTGTTAAGGAGGGGGGATTCTTGTTTTTGATAGCAGCCACGGGCTGATTTTATGCCCAGACAAGCATCATGAATGTGATTAAAAAGGCATCTCATTTTATTAGAATGCATAGATGTCACTTTGGCTTTCATGCCGCAGACAACAGTGATGTCTGCACTAATAATTACCATGTATGCACTGCCATATTATATTGAAGTATGAAGTGTGGGCTGCTGTAACCTTCACACTCCCCAATTAGTCATGTTTAAACACATATTCTGGCAGATAGAAGAAGCTCAGAGTGTTCATGCTGTTATTTATGTTTTCCATCTGATTTACTCCCCAGACAGGAAATTGCAATTGAATGAATTCTGAAAATAAATTAGAATAAAATGACAGTATAAAACAGGACCTGTTCCCTAGCAACATCGAATCAGTTTGTTGTTCAACCGACGCTCGAGTGTGTGTTTGCGAGCGTGTGTTCAAAAGAACAGGGAAAGGTTAAAAGATATCAGAATCGTTTTTTGTTTTCAGATGTAGCTAATCAGAGTTGACTTGATTTGCATCTTTTGGGGAATTTAATTCTGCTCATAAACGTCGTCCCAAAGCTCAAAGCAAAAAGCTCCCAGACTGTCTGGACAAATCCTCAAGCTGTGTGACTGACAGAAGAGGAGACAGATTTCTGGATATGAGAAAGCCCTGGGTGATTGAAAATGGATGTGGAGAGAATTGAGAGTCTCACAAGTATCACAATCAAATGAGGCTTATTTGTAGTGTTCGCGCAAATGAAAACTGTAAGCTCCGGAAAACAAAGCCTCCCATGTCTTGTCAGAGAAACAAGCTGTGTTTGTGGAGTCATTCAAAGATTGTAGACTTGGTTTGGGTTTCAAGCTGTCCAAAACTGACTGATAGACTGTGTCAGATAATATTAACAGCTCAAATTTGATCTCGAACTGGCTAATCAACAAACGTGACAGTGAGGCTAAAAGCATAAGCCCTTCTTTGCTACAAAATCCATCTTTGTAGATAAACACAGAAACTACACTTGAGACATGGACCAGCTGATGAACAGACAACGATTTAGTAGTTTTAACAATAAAATAAAAAACAGAATATGCTAATTCTAGTTAAAGACTTTAAAAATGGTGTAATTTATTGTATCCACTGTGTTTTATGATAAATTACTCAATATTTTTCTATATTGATAATCTCAGGGATAGGAGTGATTATTTTTGGGTGATAATTTATCAAGTCTGACAAATTGCTCAGTCAGCTCTGTTCTGTATGGTATCTCTTTGTATCGTACCACAGGATATTGTTCTTTATTGTATTATACACCACTGAGATTTTTTGGTCTAAAAGAGGTGTAATGGATGTCTGAATGTAGCCTAGATGACTGGTCTAAAATCAGGCTACCACAGGTCTAAAAATGTTTTTTAGACGTCTACATTTAGACCAAGTTTAGACTAGCTGGCTAACAGAGGTCTACATTGTATATTGCTCAATTGCTATCATAATTATTTTAGTTAAGTACTTGGGGATCAGTTATGCAACTCACAGTTGCTTTTTTAAAATAAATAGTTATCAAATAATGGGTTAAAGTGCACCGTGTAAATTCCATCGAAACATATACAGAGTCTAGACGGTTTAATTTAGGTCTAATAAAAACTAGATGTCTAATAGCCATCTATTGCTCAGTGGGACTGCATTTTAATAAAAATACAGTGTAGCATGGCAAAGTGTAGCAATAGCATAGTATAGCATATTAGTATGATATAGTATACTGTGGTGTAGTAAAACATAGTAAAGCATGTATAGTAGTATAGTGTTGTAAAGTATTGAGGGTTAAGTTTATAGCATGATTAAGTGTATACTGTATTGTAAAATGTGGTATAGTATAGTAGTTTAGTATTGTGTGGTATAGTATAGCAAAGTTAAGTATAGAATGGTAAGATGTGATGTTGTATGATATAGTATAGTGTGGTAAAGTAAAATACAGAATAATTTTGTATAATATAGTTTAGCGTATAATTGCAAAACATTCCATAATATGGTATAGTATACTGTAGGATAGTATTATGTGGTATGGTAAAGTATAGCATAGTTAAGTATAAAAAAACAATGAGGTGAGGTGTTGTATGATATAGTATAGTGTGGTAAAGTAAAATACAGTATAATATTGTATAATATGGTTTCGTGTAGTATTGCAAAACATTCCACAATATGTTATAGTATACTGTAGTATAGTATTGTATGGTATGGTAAAGTATAGTTAAGTATACGTAGTTGAGGTGTGGTGTGGTATAGTATAGTATTGAAGGGTAAAGAAAAGTCTATAGTATACTAAAAAGAGTATACTATTACTTTGTTTAATATCATATTGAATCTTGTATCATATAGATCATGCAGTTCATGTTGAAACATGTTAAATCATAATGAAATGTACCATATCACTTTACAACCTACTGTGTTGTATTAAATTGTTTGGTATGGTATTTCACTGTAACATAATGCAACAGTATATGTTAACATACTGTGTTGTTTCACACTGTATTTTCATATGCTGTGGTATATTTCTTTGTCTTGCACTGTACATAATTAAACATACTGTGTTTTTCTTAGTATAAAATTTAATTTTATTCATGTTGTATCATTTTGCATGGTTGGTTTGATACCCTATTGTATCAAATTGTGTTTTAATATGTCTTGTATGATATGGTATCAATTATTGCTGTCATCATGTATTGTAGTTATTGTTATTATTGTGTCATTTTTTATAATAATGTAATGCATTATACAGTATCAAAGAATTAAAAGGCATTTAGATAATTGTCAGCAGCAGCTTCACTTTTAGACTTGTTTTGTTCACCATGAAGACCATTGTGGTTGTTTAATATTGTTCCATATTTTAGAGGCGACCCTTTTTTGAAGGGTAAACTCTAATTTACATCAACCCTGGTGCTGATTAGAGAGTCCAACAATTTGTTCTATGAATACATCTACCTTTCAAGATGCGCTTGGTTTGATACGGTAGTAAAACTAACCAAATTGCCCAGCACAGCTGCCATTAGTCCTCATCAATACCTCAGGGGTTTGACTTCGGCTCTCCTACCATGGTGAGAGTCAGTGGGTGCTGGGATGGGCTGCCACACGCCTGCTGCGAAGGGATGACACTAATAAAGGAGCGTGACGGGGGTCTCTGTGGATGGCTCTTCTGCATAATGTGACAGGGGATGGCTGGGAGACGAGGAAGAAGACGGAAGCTGGGAGGTGCTGAGGGGGTTGTCGAGGAGTTACAGGCAGACAGCATGGCTGTTTCCGACGGCTCCGCTACAGCTCACATCAGAGCTGCTGTCTGCTCTACTGATTTCCATACAGGCCAGGAGGAAGATGCCCGCTGAGAGATTTGGAAGGGGGCGGGAGGGGGTGAAGGGGTTGAGAAGTGAAGGGGATCCCCAAGGTGTTCAAACCAGTTTCCCCACCAACCCCCACTCCCCTCACCCCAGAATGTGCCATGTATCACCATGACAACTGAGGCTGGCAGGAGTTCGGGGGATTCACTCACACCTGGAGGAAAACAGAAAACATCATCTGCATTTTTTGCACGAAGCTCAGCTCATCATAGTCGATTAACACGCTCCATGCAGAGTGCAGACATGTTGCTTTGCTGAGAGCTTTGGTCTAACCCAAGCTTTGCTTTTTAGTACCATAAAACAGCATGTGATTGCTAATAAGATGCCAGGCAATGGGGCCCAATAAGTCAGCATTAGATGGGAACAGATTGTCTTTATTTGCAAACTAGATGAAGTGGGATCTGGCCAATGCAACTCAGGTCATCATAATCACACTGGGAACAGTTTGGTATAAAGTCAAGCTGAGGGTGGAGGGCACAAATGCTAACTTAATATTAAACTGCTGAGTTTCAGTTTGCCGTTTGATTTATTTCGAGTATCTGTGAACAGTTTTTTTGGCAGTTTCTCAACTGATGAGCCACTGAAGAGATGATTTTTGTGGCATTTAAGGGCTGCTGAGCAGTCTTTCAAAACAAAAAGGTCAGCAGCTAATGTGAGCGTTAAAACACTAAGAAGCTCAAATAAAATCAGCAAGAAATTCACACGTTTCATAGAAAGTGGCTAACTGTTAATGTTAGCTCTTGTTTGACAAATGGCTTATAAAATACAGTATGTTGCGATTCTCAACAAGGCCAGATTTAGCTCCAGATTTTCTCCTGTCTTGTTCAAGATGGCCTACACTTAAACAAGCGAGAAATTCACGTTTCACAGAAAGTAGCTAACTGCTAACGTTAGCTGTCTTTTGAAGAATGTCTTACGAAATACAGTATATTGCGATTCTCAACAAGGCCAGATTTCCCTCCAGATCTTCTCCTGTCTTGTTGAACTGGATGCCTTAAAACAATGAGCAATGAGCTGAAGATGGCCTACACTTCAACAAGCAAGAAATTTACGTTTCACAGAAAGTGGCTAACTGCTAACATTAGCCATTGTTTGCTGAATGGTTTATAAAATCCGGTATGTTGCGATTCTGGTCAAGGCCAGATTTCCCTCCAGATTATCTCCTGTCTTCTTGAACTGAATGCCTAAAAACAATGAGCTCAAGATCGCCTAGACTTAACCAATAATCTGGCTGTTTATTCTGAATATTTTCATGCCAATTTTTGATGAGTTGTCAATCTGTTTCTCCGTCTCGTCAGGGTTTCTGAGGAGAGCGTGGAGTTCTTTGAGCGCGTGAATGCTATCCTACAGAAACAGGAGAACATGCTGCGGGCTGCCCAGGCTGAGGTAAAAACCCCTCCACTCACCTTCCACCTCACCATCTGTTCTACATCTGAAGCATGCTTGTGGAGCCAGTAGTGCTCGGTGCTGTTGCTCAAGCCTTCTGTTGTAGCCAGTGTGACGTTCGTAGACAGAAGGTTCGGGTGGAGGAGGGCGCCGTGACAAGCTGCTGTCGATGGTGATGTTCAGCTTCTCCTGCTGCCATGTCAACAAGGCAATCATAGCTTTTTACATCATTACAAGAGTGATGTCTTCATGCACACATTTGTACTTGGTACCAGGTAACAATGGTGACAATGTTTAATCATTGGTCAGTGTAATGCACATGTCACTGTTATGTAAGAGCGAGGGCCTCTTTGCCTGAGAAATGATTTTTCTTTTGCGTTTTGGACTCAAAGTTTAAGATGTCTCTGCTTTCTCCAGACCCTTGAGAGAGGCAGCTGTTGTTTTGGATTAAGTGTTTCTGGTCCCCTCACAGAGCCAGAGAGGGGCCTGCACCGTGCCGCCGCCCCAGGAGCACGTAGACCAGTCTTTCATCCCCGACAGAATCAGCAGGACTGAGGTGCATTGGCTCTGCTTTCATCCAATTTCAGCAGGGAACATTTCTTTTTTTTAAAGTCACAAAAAACAGAGTGTTTTTTTATATTTATTTATTTATTTCTAATCTCTGCTTTTGATGTGCAACAGAGCAGAAAGCATAAGGGAAAAGAAACACAGGGATTGTTATTAAGTGAAGTGTGTTTTCATGTAGCTGGACCTGCTTTATGAGGAAGTTGTGTACACTGTGGTCAACCGAGTGGGAGTGCCTCAACCTGAACATGTGAAGAGTGACGAAGAGCTGTTCGCTTATCTTCTGAAGGTATCTATCTATCTATCTATCTATCTATCTATCTATCTATCTATCTATCTATCTATCTATCTAAAGTATCTGCCTGTGCTCTGAAGAACTGATTAGTTTTGCGCTCTATTAAATAACTCTTAGTAACACGGCTGCTCCCCTCATATAAGGTGTTATTGTTGTGTTATTTGTGGCAGTATTGGTTGGGAGGGAGCAGACTGTAAGAATGTGAGTAGATGCTCTTGGCTCAAATCTGATTAAACATCAAAGCCCAGTCACATTGTGTGCTGATATTCAGCTGTGATATTACATCCATTCAGATGATGTCGTGCCAACGGTTTGAGCCTTTTTAATCTTTTCTTCAAGTGCTAGAAGCAGCTGTACAGTTTTCTTTCAGCACTACATAAGCGACTCTGAACCTGACAAAAAAAAAACACAATTATTAACACCTGGAATATCTATTTGTTTTTCGTAACATGCTTTATTCTAATTTTCTACTGTCTGATTGTCTCTCTGAGGTGTTTGATCTGGGTGAGGAGGAGCATGACATCATTCTCCAAAAGGTTCAAGAATCCAAGGTGAGACACCTTGTTGATGAGTCACTCCTCATTCATATGATTTTTTATTTTGAAAGCTGTAGTTTGTGACTCATCTTCTTTTGGATCCTAAAATAGAACAACTGTTACCAATCCCTTGAATTTGAAGAGTACATTCAAGAAACTGGTGAATATAACTTGAGCCTGCTACATTAAAACAGTACGTGCAGTATGAGTAAGAAGTATAAGTCCTTTTTTGGCAAAAAGTTAGAAGTTAAGTCATAGAGAACAATGAATGGACTTAACTTTTTAGGGTATCTCTGTATGTGGAAGTTTAATCTGTTTATTTTGGCAGGTTTTTTTGGCCAATTTTGAGTGCATGCAGAAAAGTCTTACATTAATGCTGCAATCTAGTTACCTCCTAAGTTGAATGTCGGAGCTAGGAATGAGGTTACACCCGAGTTGACAGCGTTCCACTAAACAAGTTGGAAAACCAAGATGGACGCCTACAGGTAGCCATTGTTAATAATTGTCAGCTGTTGTTAGCCATTGTTAGCTATACCAGTTGTAAACAATGCATAACACAGTATTTTACTCTTACAAACACCGTAGCACCGTGTTCACAGCTAGATGTTGGGCAGAACAACAGATACCACTTATTTAATTTCACAAAACCAAAACAGAAGTGCGAATAAATAATATAGTTTTACTCTTTACTGTTGATGCACTGTGCTGCCATCTTGGATTATGACGTTGTCGTCAAGTCTGGGTTGGTGAGGATCGTCCGACTTTCTGAGTCAGAAATCCAACTTCAGGGGGGCGTTCCAGATTAATTTCTGACTTGGAGCTCGGAAATTCCAACTTCTGAGTACAACTGGAATGCAGCATTAATGTGTTTTTCCTGCTCTGTCAGTTCTTTTGGTTGATTACAATAATTTCAGGGTGAACAGTTAAAATTCCCAGAATTAGATACCATACTACGACATAGACATAAGAAAGACTGTCAGTGGCTAGATTGTAAATTTTGATACCTGAAACCTGTTAGGGGGTCACCAGAAGTTTGTCAGCATACAGGAAGTAGCCTTTCATTACATTTCTGCAGATTTGAGGCTGTCCATGTTTTGGTATGAAAATGGCCTTTTTCTTTGCTGCTATGTAAATCACCTCATCTGACTCCAACCCCCTAAAAGCATTTACAGGCATCAACGTGATACAGAAATGGACAATTGTGGTGTTAATGCTCTTATTGGCTTTTGTAGATCATGAAAATCAGTTTCATAACAAATTAAAAAACCCCTAATAAAACTTTAACGGCTGATCTAATTGTGGTATTCTTTAAGGTATGAGTTATTACTGATTGATCCTATCACTTGTCACATAGTGCAGATTCAGAGCCATCAGTCAATCTTTGGCACTCTGGCCAACATTTTCTCATGAGCTGTGCAGAAGTAATAAGGAGAAAGCCTGACCTGCAGAGTCACAGCTTGAGTGCTGCTGCCTTAGGAGAGCTGTGAGATAAAAGACCTCCAACTCTTAAAAGCTTGATCTGGTCTGATTTTGTGGCTTTGACTTGACCGCCAGAGACCTCCAACATACCTGATAAATAACTGCCACTTATCTATTTGGCCATTTTAACTAAGATAGTTCATGGTGTTGCTTATGGTTGAAGTTGAAAACTGAGTTTTTTAGCCTGTGACTCATGAAAGATACTTGATGAAGCAAAAGGGGATTGATTTTTCATGTTCTCACACAACAATGGACAAGGTTTTTATTTAATCCAGATACAAGAGTGTCAAAACACAGTACAGTGTGCTAAATGCAACCCTAACCTTGATTGTTGCATTTACAGCAAAACCTTTTTCTTTATTTAACAGAGAGCCACTTTTTCTTTGAGAGTGTCTGTCATAAAAGCGAAGAACCTGATGGCCAAGGATGCAAATGGTAAGACTTCTCAAGCACTTAATAACCTTTTATGTTCAGAGGGAAGGAATTTTAAAGCTGTCCATGGTTCACACTGGACAAATTGTCAAGTGAGTCACCTCCCTTTAACTCACATCACATATCACATCTTTTTCAGCTCTTCACAGCAATATGAAGGCTCAATCAAAAGGATTTTTTACCAGCAGTGGTTATACAATGCAGTTCTTTTTATAGCATATTGAGGAATTTTATGCATTAATATCCTTTAGCCCTCCTCCTGTGTGAGGGTCTGCACCGACTTGTTCGTTTTTATATGCTTTAAAGAACCACTTAAATTAGCTTTTTTGCATCAAGACTTTTTGACTTTGTCAGGAACCTCTACTTCAACAAAATAAAAATTAAATTGACTAAATTATAAAATGCTCTGATTAAAATTATGGCACTTGCCGTGTTAGGGTCGCTGCTGACCTGGTTAGATTAAAAGTCAATAATTAAAGCAAAAAATAAAATCATATGCGCACTGTCAGGCACCACACTGACAGTCAGATCCTCTTTCAATCATGTGAATTATAGGAAATTTTCATTTTGCCTTTCCAGACATGAACATGTTCAGGCATGTCCAGACATGTGAGATCAATTCAGTATAGATGTCTATGTGAGGGGTATACTGACAAAGAAAGGACCATGACAAAGAAGATTATAAGCAATATTTTCATGGATAATGAAGCCCAACTAGATAACCTAGAGATGAGAACCAAATTTGATGATAGAGAACTGTTTTAGTGTAATTTGCAGCTGATTTAAGACACGGGTCGAAACTGACCTTAAACATAGTGGGTGCGTAGTAAGAGCTAACACAGGAGGAAGGGTAAAATTCCATGAAATCTGCAGACAGAAATAATGAGCCCCGTACATCAGCTAGATGGAGATGCAGCATGACTGATGTGAAAGTCTTGTGTGTATACCTTCTTTTGATGTACAATAGGTATGTAAAATATTCAGTAAGTGATTTTTTTTTTTCCAGGAGAAAAAATTAATGTCATCATGCTTTATAGTCCCCCACATATAATGTGTGCATGTATTCAAGGTCCATAGGCACATAAAGGTCCGCCATTTCATTTAATCCATTAAATTGTCAACTTGAACTCAACAGCGATTTCAGCTGATTGTTATTTTCAAAAGAGACCAAATATGCTTAATCTCAGTCTTGATTCATCTCATCATAACACTTTTATACCAATTACCATTCCCTTTTATTTCCAGACTGTTGTAAAGAGCAGCTGCTAACCGGCTTCATTTCATTTCTAAAAGGCTATGATGTCTTTGTGTTTTTTGCCAAAGACACAGTACAGAAACAACTCTGCAAAGGGTTACAGCTGATTTACTCCTTTAAGCAGAGAGGGAAGAACATTCAGTCCTGGTTTTCATGATTTAACACTGCCTTTGCAAAATCCTACTTTCAGAAGTTATGTTGACATCTCAAAGACAGTCTTACAATGATTCCAATGTTGGTTATAAATTTATCAAAAAGAAAATATTTTGTAAACAAGAATCCTTACCACGCTACAGGGGTCGATACTTGGACCCTTTCCATAATTGTATTTGCTACCCCTGTGTTTATCATGTCATGTATTGTTAAAACACACAGTTGCTCTGGAGAACTGTCTGATTATTACTAAGCCCAAGATGTTTTAAAATATCCTTAAACTATACTTAGACAAAACCAAGCTTGTTATTTTGACCCTGAGCCTTTTTCTACCTGAATTCTTGAGATTACAGAGCCACTCTCTTCTCCGTCAAAAAGTACTTTAAGTAGAAATGCTGAGATTTTATTTTACCATCTCTTGGAATTTAATTGCCATGTAAGAGAATTGCTATAACCTTGTTTATTTAACTGTGAAACGTAAAAAAAATAAGGCTTTCAAAAACAGCACTGAAGCTAAATCTCATTATCATTACTCTACACATTATACCATCATGGTCTAATCAATCTGTGTCTGTGTGTTGTCCCATGGCCTTTTAGGATACAGTGACCCCTACTGCATGCTGGGAATCCTGGTAGGCCAGAGCCCGAGGGAGCTGGAGGACAAGAAGGAGAGAAAGTTCAGCTTCAGGAAGAGAAAGGAAAAACTGGAGAAACGTTCCAGTACAAAGGAAGTGTTACCTGCCAGGTGTATCCAGGTTACTGAGGTCAAACCAGAGACCCTGAACCCAGTGTGGGATGAGCACTTTGTGTTGTGAGTACAGCAGTTTGACTTTTACCAGAAGAGCTGACTTAATGACATGTGATACACCCACAGGTGCAATGTCCAGAGCTATTGGTAATGTGGGCAGTGTTGCAAACTATCGTCTCTGATTAAGGATTGTTGAAAGTTTTTTTTTCTTTCATCATTTTGTATTCATGTAAATGAAACTGTACTCAACATTTTCCCCTTTGTTTAACAGTGAAATAGAGGATGTTCACAATGACCTCTTACATCTCGACATATGGTGAGATTCACACACCTCAAATCTTGCCTTTATTTCAGGTTATTTTGCTTTTTCTAATATGGTTGCTGCATCACATGAAACACACACAAAATAATCAGGCCATGTTGATTTTTTTTGACCTGAGCTTTTATTGTCAATTTATAACACTTAAGATCATCGACTTCTGTCACAAAAAAATTCCACTTTTTTTTTCCCATTTACCCAAACTTCCAGTACAGTCAGTTTTATGTGTGCTAAGAAAGCAGAGGTTTAATGGACAAATACTGTTTATTGGTTTAAATTTGTTATCTATTCATATTGATCTGGACAGGTTTACTTTTTTAATCACAATTACATTTATTGACATTGAAATCACTACTACTGAAAACAGTTACTCATGAATTGACAACCCCATTACATGTATTTTAAAATTCAACACTCCGAGTATCTATGAAGTGAACATTAATAAGTGGAAGACAAAAAACACGATGTATCTTTTTGTAGAATACTATGGCATGCTTGTCTATCCCAGGTGATAATATAAATAAAATTCACATGTATGTAACAGTATTGAAAGGGACTATGCCTCAATTCTATGATTTAGTTTTGATGAAATTATTTAATTAAATTGGCAGACTTTTACTTCTAGTTCTCCCACCACTTACATTTTATCACAGACTGCAGAGCCAACATATCATCCAGACTTTTCAGGCTTGCATCTTTGACGAATCAAGAATGAGAGTTATATTTCATTATGACATGCTCTTGCAAATATTAGCCCATTCACTTCTGTTGTGGCACTTGCTTTGTCCCTTGGCTTTTCAGACACACAAGGACATATTCACACACCTGCCTCCTCTTGCCTCTCCCCCTGCTCCCCTCTCTCTTCCTGTAGCCGCATGATATCTTGTATTCTGTTAAAGATGCATGAGTCAACAATTAAATCTACAAATTCCTCATGCCCCCAAACTTTGTTGCACGTTAATCTGAGCTTGTGGTGAAGTGAAAGTGAGAGCTGTGTAAGGGTAGGGGGTAGAGCGCACACTCAGAGCACAGGAAGAAGGGGAGGGTGCGTTTCATTTATCATGTCAGACAAAGCAAGTGGGCGGCACAATATTGTTCAGTCTCCATTATCACGTTTTTTATGATTAGGGTGAGTCATAACTGTCAGCTCTACAGTACAGTATGAAATATGTGTTAGAATATGCAGCAAAATAAGTTTTATTTCATATGGTTTGCCATGCACTGATAATGGGACTACTCCGCTCTCCTTCAGGGATCATGATGATGACGTGTCTGTTGCTGAAGCCTGCAAAAAGCTCAATGAAGTCAGTGGGCTTCGAGGAATGGGAAGGTAAGAGACATCACGATATAGATCCTTCATTATCATAATTATAGCAGTGTGAAGGTGGGCTTCTCTGAGCCCTTAGAAAGTGTTGAACCCTTTAAAGTCCCACTCTGATCGTCTTTTTTAACTACTTAAAGTGTTCTTAGTGGTCTTTAAATTGTGATTATGAAGTTATTACCAAAAAATCACATTACCTGTGTCGTTTTCAAGGGTTTTTCTTCTACAGAGCTCCAGTAGATCATTAGCAATTTGCCTCTAAGTCTAGGTGGAGACAGTGCTGCTCTGCAAACTCGTCTTCATGATAGCTTGCAGCCTAACATTGTCGATGTAGTAGAAGAGGCAGGTAACGTAGGGGCTCTCGGACACTAATGTCTTTAGGAACACGATAAAAGCTAATTTCATAATCAGCTTTCTTACAAGCATTGCAACCCGAGTGTGGCTTGCATAGCTTGGATTGGTTATGTATAAAACCTCACTGTTTCTGAACCTGCTGTTTGGTTCTGCCAGAGATTCACAGGGATTTGAGTGAAGAAATACTCAGAGAAGCAATTTCGCATTTAGTTTTCTCATGATTTGTCCTGTAGCATCAGAAAAATGCCATATGAACATGTAGACAACAAGAAAAACATGATTTTTATCGGAGTGGGTCTTTAAATATGTGCAAGTTAAGAGGATAATGGCATCTGTGTAAATACTAGACATCTTATATAAGATATTTTCCAAAGGCTGCGATAAATTAAATGTATTTTTTAAGAAAATGAAGAAAAATATCAGTCTCAACCTGCTTGTTGCTTTTTAGGAAATATTAAAGTTTCTAATATTCTTTAAGAGCCTGAAAGAACGACTTACAACCAGGAAAGCCTGATGCTTGTAAAACTGCACCCATGGAGAATTCAGCTGCAGCCATGGAGGAAAGAATAAACTGCAGACAAGTTTAATGAAAACCTGGAAATGTCAGTCATAGCCGAGGAACAAAAGCGTGGTGCCATTTGAAAGATGTGGTAAATGGCCATGTGAGGGGAAACTCTGCTGTTATTGTAATCTTAAATCACTCTGAAAGAAGGCATCAGCAAGAGCTTTCCACTGAAAACTGTTAGCTAACAGCTCTCACAGCACAATTAAACATGAAGTCAAACTGTGACAATTGAGACTCATTTTTTCCTCTCTGTGCTTTCATGTCAGATACTTCAAGCAGATTGCAAAGTCAGTGCGTGCAAATGGATCTGCATCCTCAGGATCAGAGGAGAACGCAGACGACTTCTTGGGATGTATCAACATCCCCTTGAATGTGAGCAGTGCAACATTTATGACTCTGTCAGAGTTACACTGACCAATCAAAGAATGTAAGAGATTTCCAGACAGCATGTCAGCATGGTGAATCTGGCGATTTTGTCTTGTCACAGGAAGTACCAGTCGCCGGTTATGACACCTGGTTTAAGCTTGAGCCTCGATCAAGTACGTCCAAAGTTCAGGGAGAGTGTCACCTCATACTGAAACTGTTCACCTGCCAGGTTTGTACCGCAAAACAATAACATGAGACACAGTGCAAAATGTGAATAACAACTTATATTGCTGTTTTGTCTTTCAGAGAGACACGGATTTGTCCAGGAAGGACTCATTCGTCTCCATTCACAAGAAACTGCTGAGTCAGATCATAGAATATGAGCACGCTCATGTCAAGGTGACCATCATTTATGATGCAAAGTTATATACTGTAAAAAATTCCTGAGAATGTGAGAGTATTTTCTCATGCAGTAGCTTTTTAAAACCTTTTTTTAATCATTTTAACATCAGCTAGCTCTTTAGTTGATTGATTAGTTGATTGACCTGTCAGCATGGCCTCCCAGGGCTGCCAATTCAGATCACTTAACAATTGGGTTTAAATGGCCGATCAAAGCCAGGCAGCTTTATTTGTGCAGCACATTTCATGCACTTACATAATAAGAGAAAAATTCAAAAGAGCAAGAAGAAAAGATTTGTTAGAACCGCTTGTTAAAATTTACTTAGAAGTGCATAATATGATGCAAGAATAGAAATGATCCAGGTTTGAAGTTCAGATGGTGGAGTCGACAGTGTAACAAAGTTTAGATTGCAAGGTGGTCAGAGTCTATCAGGATCTTAGAGAATATTCCAGGTTTGTGCATCATGAGAACAAAACACTGCCTCACTTTTTTGTTCCAATTCCTGTGAAGGCCAGAGCGCCATCCCCAGAGGCCTCAGGGTCCGAGATGGTTCACGTGTTTGCAGCATAACAGAGATGAATTTAGGTACTGACCAACAGAGAGGCTTGAGCACAACAGCATTAATCTTCAAAAAACAATTATCTTATTAAAAGGGAGCTGGTGTAAGGATTTTAAAATTTTTCAGTGGTTCAAACACAACGGCAAATAAGAGAAAAATACAACGGCAAATCAGAAAACACAACGGTAAATAAGAAAACACAACACAAAGAGAGAAAACCCAACGGCAAATAAGAGAAAACACAACACAAAAAGAGGATTTTCTGATTTTGTTTTCTTATTTGCCATTGTGTTTTCTTTGTTTGAGTTGTGTTTTCTGATTTGCTGTTGTGTTTTGCACATCAGGGCCACTGTATCAAACAGACCAATGCAGTGATCTAATCAGCTGGAAATGCAGACATGTATGAGCCTTTCGGTTTCAGTTTAATGTCATTTCTATGTGCTTGAAATGATAAAAAGCAGACAAAGTCAGTGATTTGATATTGCAGAGGAAATTTAACTCTGAATCCGGATTAAAAGAGACACTGTCTGACTTCATTTGACCTGAAGGTTATGTCAGTCTCTTCTCTATGAGGTTGGGAACATTTTGTTGCATCCAGTCATGGTTTGCCCAAAGAGTGACATGGTGCATAGAAAAGACATTTTGTGTATTTATGAAAATCAGACATGAGTCATACCAGCCTGAAAATAATGAATTGCTGGAAAAGACTGAACAAATCAGCTAATAATTTCTCATTCTCAAGAACGAAGAGGTTATTGTGCACTGTGCATGTTCTGTTATTATCAATAACTTTGATTGAACCAGTATTTCATATTTCTGCAGCCGGACTGAAACACTTTAGTTGAAAAACAAAAACAAAAACATCTAATCCCAGCCTTGATCTGTAATAAACAAGCTCTTTACTTGCTGACTTGCTTCCACTTTTACTGTTGTAATGTTAAACTAACTTTTAAAAAGTGTATTCTGTTAACTATTCTGGCATTCAACCTTCCGTCTGTGTTAGCTTTTACAACACACCCACTATGTTAAGGGTTAAATCAGCTGTAAATTACACTAAAAACATTTTTCTACCATCCAATTTGGTTCTCATCTCTAGGTCAATATTGTTTATAATACTTGTTGTCATGGGACTCTGGGCCTTTCTTTGTCAGTATACCCCTCATACAGACATCCATACTGAACTGATCGCACATGTCTCGACATGCCCGACATTGTTTTTTGTGCATGGTAAAACATGGCAAAATGAGAATTTTCTAAATCTCACATGATTGGAAGAGGATCTGACTGTCAGGGTGGTGCTTGAAAGTGAACATATGATTTTGGTTTTTGCTCTAATTATTAGATAATAATCTAACCGGGTCAACAGCGACCCTAACATGATAAGTGCCATAATTTTGATAAGAGCATTTTATAATTTTGTCAATTTATTTTTCAATTTTTCTTTTTGTTAAAATAGAGGTTCCTGACAAAGTCAAAAAGTCTTGGTGCGAAAAAGCTTATTTATGTGGTTCTTTTAAATATTTAAAAACAAAAACAGGTCGGTGCAGACCATAGCACAGCAGGAGGGTTAAATACAAACAAAAAGAGGTTTATGAGAACGTTCAAAGTCTATCATTTGTTGTTATAATTAAATTGACACAGTCATCTGCTTCATATGATTAAAGAGAGAGCCCTACAACTGGAACGGGCAGGTTAGCCCCGCAGCATGGACTGTGCTAACTCATCATGCTGTGCAAACTGATCTCTCACCTCTGCAGCAGGCCATTATGTGAGTAAAGGAGGGGGAATCAAATTGATTGAATCAAATTTTTAAAAAATCTGATTATAAAAAGACACGTTTTGCTTTTAATCACAGTCGCTGGCAGTGCTACAGCAGCCACCACAGGACCCAGAGGGTGTGCTACTCCCTGCTGCTGCGCCTCATGAGGACCATCGATGCAGAGTGGGACCCTGCTGCTGTGAGGGGGGACCTGGTAGGTGCTCATGTGCCAAAAAAACAAAACAAAAAAAAAACTCTCATCATCTGGAAACAGTCACCTCATTAGCTCAGCTCTTCACTGACATACATTAAGGTTTTTGGTTCAGCCAAAAATGTCTCCCAGCCGGTGTACTTGAAGCTATAACTGAGGGCCCTTCCTGTGTCCAGGAGAGGCAGCTGTCAGACAGCTTCAGGCTGTACACAGAGCACTGCCTGTGCCTGATGAAGAACATGCGTCAGGTTTTCCCCTGCACCAGCGCCGCCGCCATTACACGCTACGAGCTCATGCTGAGGTAAAGTCACACTGCCATCACATCACGTCACCTGTGGCGCCCATACCCGGTACACTGTCAGCATCTCACCCCAATAGACACATAGATGTCGAGCAGCCAGCCTTCACACTCTGTGAAGGAAGCAGCATCGGGTTCCTTACTCACAGAGAAAGATCTTAACCATTGCTCATTACTCATCCCAAAAAGAAGTTCCTGACACAAATAATTCTGTACAAGAGCTTTTATTTGACACCTGTGAGGTGAATCGTGAGCCTCTCCCTCTCATCTGCAGACATGGATTAGAATAGAAATCCATGCGTTAATTTTAAAGGTGGGGTAGGCAGGATTCCGTTAAAGAAGCATCTTTTTTGTGGTGTATATACAAAAAATGTTTTAATATCAGTCAATAGCTATTAGTTATTGATGACATTTGGTAATGTGATATCGCTGTGTTTTATGTCTGTGTAGTCAACATTTTAAAATTTCAGAGCAGCCCGCTCTTTCTGACTGTAAACAAAGCCATTCCCTGCCTCCCCCAAGTAGATTGGTTGTGAGGCAGACACTGCTTCCTCGTGTCGTTTACGAACCCAAACGAAGTTAGCGCGCTACAATATCAGACAGTAGAAACCAACCAGAAAGTACGGAAAATTGCCTGAATCCTCCTTTAGCCACGACTGCCAACACAAGTAAAGAAAACAAAGTAAATACAGGCGACTCTGGCCGAATAACGTGCGCAAAAAACGGAGGTAGACCCGACAAGAGCTAAAAAGGCGGGTCAACAGAAAACGATAGGGGACACTTCGGGAACTTACGGACCCTGTAACCTTCCTGCTGGACAGGTAAACCACTTTAACAAAGTAAACCAAGTGTCTGTAACAGAAGTGTTTCTTGTCAAACGGGACCTGCTGCATGTTGTAGCAACGCTAAACTGTTTACCTCGGGTCCTGGACTATGTCACTTTATCCTAGTTGTAGAAGTCCTGCAAACATTGAGTTTTCTGGTAGTCTGTTGGCATCTATAGTAGCACCAATGCTTTATAATTTCATGTTGACTGGGCCCCATTTGTAATTATCTTAAGTACTTATCGGCATTATATCTGTATTTAATTGACATGATACGAGCAAGCAGAGGCGTCTGTTTGTGGGCGGGGCTTGCTGGAGCAGAGAGGGAGGGGAGAGGAGGAGCTGAGGGGAAAACTCGTTGGGAGGGGTAGTGTTTACATTCAAGATTTCTCCCAAAAACTGGCACTTCCTCAGATCCTGCCTACCCCACCTTTAGACACATTGTTATTAGAACAATGAAAGCAATGGATATCTGTACTCAAGCTTTGCTGAACTGAAAGTGTTGGACAGGCTGACCTAAGCCGGGTTCACTGATTTTCAAAAGCAGGTAATAAATAATAAAATGTACCAAATTAGGAAGTCCATTCCACATAAATACCAGCCAGCAGAAGCAGCTAATTACTGACCTTTATTCTGCCGTGTCTCACTGTGTTAGAGAAAGCTTCTATTGAAGGCACCAGCTCAGCTCTACCCAGTGATCAACACCCCATAAAAGATATTTTCTACATTTGAGACACACACTACACACACTATGACCCTCCTGAAAGCTAAAAGTGCATCTTTCCTCTCCTGCAGAGATAATGCAGGAACCTGCACGATATTAAAGCGGACTGAATTTACAGATTATGTTTAGTTTAGATTTCATTTCTGGAGCAGTGTGTAAGATGTGAAAATAGTATTTACATGACTTGAAAGCAGCATATTTTTTTTTTGTAATTGCATTGTTTATGTCTGTGTATGCCAGGGGGATTGGTTACATACAAAACATGCGGGCGTTTAAGACCGTATGTCCTCTCCGAAATGAGCTGCATTTGGACATCACCACTGCTGTCAAGGTAAGATTGGAAGAGGTTCTTGAAAGAGGGTCTTTATTTTTGACTCATTAGAAGCAGGAGGCAGAGGGCAATAATATATCAGATAGGTGTTTTTTTTTCTTTTTATGTGAACTGAAAAATTATGTACAGGAAGATGGTTAAAGAATTTTGTCTTGTATTTAACTGTGCTCAGTTTTGTTGGCTTCAAGGATGCAGAGTTTTGTGTTTAAATGAGAAGAACCCTCCAGGAAAACAAAGCCAGGTAAAAATACAACAGAGGAGCCCTGTAGTGCCTTAAATTACCCTGTTATTTTCCTTGATCTGTCATTATTACTACAGAAAGGGAGTGCAGAGTGGTACGAAAGCTTAATTGCACAATACAGACCAGAGGATGGGGTAAGTTTGCGCTCATTAAAAACACTCTTGGTAGAAATCATTGTTTCTTACATTCCTTTGCTTCTGAAGAAATGAGATCAGTTTGTTGTTCATGGTGTATTGATCTCCAGACTCTAGAGGATCAGCTAAAGAAGCTGGTTCAGGTGGTGGATGCTGTTATTGCAGACGTGCAGCGAGCTCAGAACATCTACAACAAACTCTTCTACAGGTGAATACCGGTGCCTGACATCTAATCAAGAAAAACAAGAACCACTGATCCGTGTTTGTTTGACTTATTTTATCTTTTGTGCCCTGCAGTGCCGTGAAAGTCGATTTTTTCAGCATTTCATATAGACAGTTGGAGAAACAGGTCGGTGATTGTGAGAATGAGAAAATATGTTTTAAGATTACACTATTGTTACCTCTGACTTTGACAAAGTGACTTTAAAAAACATCCTCAACACCTTTACAGGTAGCAGATGATGTTAATGTGGCGATGGAGCGGGTCTGTGGGACTCTGGAACAGGAGAGCTCCAGACTGACTCAGGCCATGGGAGAGACCATCTTTGAGCTCTTCATGTCCTTGAAAAGCCTCAAAGGCTTTCGGGAGTTTCTTCCTCTCAAGTTGGTTATCTCTCTGACTCTCATAACTATTCACACCACAGCATTAAAAAGTTCCAGACGTGCTGTTACGCTTCTGAAATGTCAGGAAGAAAATGTAGATTTATCTCCACATTTAATAGAAAGGCTTTTGTTCCCTCTCAAACAGGGATGCAAAGATGTTAGCCCTGACCGGCTTTCATAACTGGTTCAAGTCATCGATTCACAAGTGGCTGCAGATCATTCACGACAGATCCTGCGATAGGATTTGTAAAGCTGTGGAAACAGACAAGGTGAGAGGCTTGTGCCCTGAGATAGATGTTAAAAATAGTAGTCAAACAAAGCTTGACAGTGGTAAAATGATTAGATATTGTATAAAATGTGGACTCTGAAACAATGAAACACTGTGTTTGATAGCAGATGCACAGTCTTTAATAATATCCCAGAATGGGTGTTTTTTTTTTTTTTTTTTTTTGTTAACATAATGTTTAATTTTATTTTCATGTGCCACAGAGTATAATAATTCATATTCTGATCAAACATAAATCATACAAACACATACACATAAATTCATGACAAGGCAGAAAAAAAGAGAAAGAAAAAAAAAAAGTATATAAGTGCATACATAAATAAATGACACCCAAAGTGTGGCAATATGTGGCAGGCTTGTTGGTCCCCTCAGTATCAAACCATATTCATACAATTTTTCTTTCAGTTTTCTGGTTCTTATTTCTGTCCATGAGAAAAAGTAACAGCGAACAAAATATTTAAGGTAATAAGAATAGTAACACCAGTTAATTTGGCCACTGATAGTGAACATATAAGAAGAAGAAAAATATACATATATATGCACGTACGTACAAAAAAACAAACAGTTGTTTTAATTGTTACTCCTGTCAGTATGTTACTTAAATATAGAATCAATTCTATATGAGTTTATTTCAAATCCAGGTTAAAAGATTTATTATACAAAATACCAACAAAAAAAAACCCCCTTAATATCCAAAAAATAAGTCACACCTGTATATGCAAGGGGATATTGTGATTGGAAATAGCAGTTCACTGATTCATGTTACCAAAACTTGCAGATCCACTTGCAACTCTAAAGTGAGACCTTTGACAAAACCATTCAAAAATGTATTCAATCCAACCTTACAGTGTTTGTGCTGCTGTCACTGTCAGCAGGCAGGCGGCTATGCAAGATGGCGGACCTCAAAGAAAGCGCGCCAGATTATATGGCAGCTCTACGGGGCACGTGGAGTCATTAACAGTATGCCTATTACTGTAAATAGACTTCAAATAGACCAAAGGCATACATTATTGTATAACTCCAGCTGCGTTATTCGTCAAGCCTCTTTAGAGCTTTCAGTGCTTATTAAAAGATCTTTCAGCAGAGGTTCAACGGTTGGAAAATACATTCATAAACACTCAGAAACGATCTTATTAGATGCTTTAAATGAAGGTTAAGACTAACAATGAAACAAAAGATTAAATATAAAATTAATGTGTTACCTTTACAGAAGGAAGAGGATTAGGGCCACTGGGAAAAAAAGTAAAATATATATTTTTTATTTTTATTCTGAGATTAAAGTCCGAATTCGGACTTTTTTTCTCCAAAGATATAAACAGTGGACATAAGCATGGTTTTCTCAGGCCATCTGCCACATCCACAACGGAGAGTCCATGCCCTACTTGTTTCACAACATAGCAGTGGATGACTGACTAGTATTTGATATTCAAATGGAAGGACTAGTGTAACATTTGTAGTTAAATATTCCCCCTTTTATGTGTCTGTTTTTGATTTAAAAAGGCAAATGTCACATGATATTAGTGTTGTGTTCCAGTTTAGCTAGTTTGTCAGTCGAAAACGGGTAGGACATGGACTCACCATTGTGGATGAGAGAATCATGCTCATGTCCACTGCAAGATTAATTCTGACATTAAATTTAGAATTCTGACTTTAATCTCAGAATTGTGACTTTTTTTCTCAGAATAATAATTAAAAAGATGTATTGGACTTTTTTTTTTTTATTCCCAGTGGCCCTAATCCCCTTCCATAATTACATGGTATATTGGATATACTGACAGTTTTTGAACCTCTTCAGAAAGGCTGAGGAGTTACAAAAAATTACTATTTATGAAAATTACATAATTCTTGTTTACCGCAAACACTGTATATGTAACATGTTGCATGTTGTGCTTGTCTGCGTGGTAAGAGCAGCTGGAGCCTATGCAGCAAGCCAAACACAGCTCCTCGGCAGTGGAGGTAACAACATGTTTCAGCCAGGTACGTGAGATCTGGCTCCAGCTGGCGTGGCCTGACTCTGCGGGGGCCTTCATCTTCATCACCCGTTTGACAGACGTGAGTACCACTTTTAGTGTCAATCTGCACGTACCTGTACACACATGAAAACATGACTCTGAGCAGACCATACACATGTTCAAGCAGCTTTAAAACAGTTTCTTTTTTAAACAGACGTAGAGTCAAAGTAAAAAAAAAAAAAAAAGGAAATGTAACATTGAAAAGCTAAAGACTCACATTTCATCCTTCACAGAATTTTTGCAATGAGGCTGTGTGCTACTCGGAGATGATAACTCGCAAGATTGAGAGGAACCAGCTGGGCCGAGACCACAAGAGCTTCACAGTGCAGGTAACGCCTGTAGCGAGACAGAACAGGGGGTGGGCACGTGGTGACGTGGGAAGTAAATGTCAGCAAGTGTTCTCTCTGGCAACACAAAGGGCTCAACGGGAGATCAGATATGTTTACACTCAGGAAAAATTTGAAGCACTTGTCTGTTGTTGTCATCGTCAGTCATTCACACCTGCACCCCATTCCTCCAATTCTCTTTAGCCCTGCTTCTTTCCCTTCTTTGTATCTCCACTACCCACCCTCTTTTTCTCCTCTTCTGCTCCTCCTTGCTCTCTGCTAGCTCTGCATCGCCCTGAACAACGCGGAGCATGTGCGTGTATACCTGGGTCATCTGCCTCAGGACCTGGACTGGCAGGGTGTGGAGCGGGCCATGGAGGAGTCCTGTGGGGTGGACGGGAAGGAGCAGGTTTACAAGGCGCTAAATGGGCAGCTGTTCAATATGGACCTGGACCTTCAGAGAGAAGCTAAACGACTCATTGCCCTGCTCACTGATAAGGTGTCTTACTCCTTGCAGAAGTAACTGCAGAGCAAATACACTTAAAATAATCATTCCTAGGACAGATATTTCACTTAGTCACTACCTGCATGAACATATGTATTAAAAACTGTCACTTTGCTCTGGAGGGAATGAGCATATTAATTTTCAAGTGCTTTTTTTTTTTTTTTAAGAATGCATCAACTCTTCTACGACGAAGTATTAGGGCCACAGTAAGAATTAAAAAAAAGTTTTGAGATTAAAGTCATTAACTTACGAGTATTAAGTAATTAGTAATAAAAAAGTTGTAATAAAGTATTTACTTACAAAATAAAGTCGTAATTAAGTAATAAGTTATGAGAGTAAAGTCGTACTAATATCATTACTTACGAAAATAAAGTCGTACTAAAATCATTACTTACTAGAATAAAGTTGTAATAAAATTATTACTTGCTTATGAGAATAAAGTGGTAATAAAGTAATTACTAATGAAAATTAAGTCGTAATAAAATCATTACTTACTAGAATAAACTCATAATAAAGTAATTACTAACGAGAATAAAGTTGTAATAAAATCATTACTTACTTATGAGAATAAAATGGTAATAAAGTAATTACTAATAAGAATAAAGTTATAATAAAATCATTACTTACTTGCAAGAATAAAGTCGTAGTAAAGTAATCACTTATGAGAGTAAAGTCAGAATGAAGTATTTATATTTTAACTTGCTGTTTAAGATGACATGTTGAAATTAAAGCCATGGAGCTTTTCATGAAAATGTACTTCAGTAAAGGTTTTTCAAACAAGGAGATACTTAATATTTTGGCACATCAGCACCACATTATCATCAGTATTATAAAGATTTTATTTCGACTTTATTCTCGTAAGTTATTACTTTATTATGGCTTTATTCTCATAAGACTCGTATGACTTTATTCTCATTAGTAGTGACTTTATTCTCATAAAATAATGTCTTTAATCTCAGTCTAATCTTTTCTTAATGTGGCCTTAATACTCCATAGTAACTCTTCAGTTTCCTCAGTGTGTAAAAGAACATTTTATTCTGTGCTTTAATTAAAATAACATTATTTAGCACTATGCATGTACAACATCAGGTCATACTGTTCATGTAGTTTGCAAAAGTTGTACCTGCATCTTAATTATGCACATAAGCCCCCACTTGTGAACACTTGTTACATGTATGAGAGGCTATTTCTGTGCAGATGCTCCCTGAGCTGAGGAGGTACATCCAGCACATCAGCCTGTCTCCGGACTCCATCAACAATGACGACGTAAGGCCCAGAACGCTCTTTTATCAGTTGTTTTGAAGCTGCGGTACTTATGCTATATGTGGTGATGTAACCTTCTTTCAGGCTGTGTCCCCGTTGATGAAGTACCTACAAGACACCATGAGCATCCTCACTGAAAACCTTGTGAAGGAGAACCTGGCCAGGTAATTATTTCCTCCTCCTCACTATGAATGCAGGCTCATTTATTTTCTTTTTGACAAGGACAATGAACATCTATTAATACCAAATCAGAGTAAATATTGTGGCACAATCTGCCTAACAGCTCATAGCCATCTGGTGAGCTTGTGCATTTAATGATAAATGTTGAAAAATAACCATTGTTATTATAAAACTAATGAAGTATAAGAGAACAACAGCAGGAACATGTCACGAACATCACAGATGATGGATAAAACTAGGCGCACATTCATAATTTCCTGCTGAAAATCATATAACCATACTGACCTGACATCACAGTTTTTTACACAAAGAATGAAGTGTGATTAGACTAGCCATTCTTTGCCATCCTATCTGTATATTTGACATGGACATAAAACTGAGCATCATCGGCCAAAAAAAAACAAAAAAACTGTGACTTTACAAACAAGACAGTTTACTTGAAACTCACATGGGAGCATGATTTGATGTTATTGAAACATGCGGTACGGAGCCAGTGTGTTGAGGAATATATTTTTCCTCCACTGAAATAAAACAGTGTCATCAGCATAAAACTGACACAGAAAACCAGACATTTTTAAGGAACTGTATTATGATGCCATACAAATAAAAAAGTGTGTCATCTGCAAAATGTTGACTTGAAAACTGAAGCACAAATTTAAGCCCCATTTTTAAGTCTTTTTACAGTCTTTTATTTCATTTTGTTAGTTTTATTCCATGTCATGAAGACATTAAAAACAGACTATCATCAGGGGAACTTGATTTTGAAAAATCTGAGCTTTATTTAAACATTTAAAACCAAGGTAAGTTTCGTATAAATGCAAAAAACAAGGATTGTTCCAGCTGAAGCTGTTTGCCAGCTTCTTGGGAGAATAAGTTCTATAATCAAGGTCAAGGAGGTGTGAGAATGCAGCAGGAAGTTTTTGTCAAAATGTATCGTATGCAGAGGCAAGAGTACACTCAGGATAAAGAAAAACATTTAAGGTTTAAAAGGTGAAACAGTTTCAAGACAACATCAGTGAACATGTCTTCACCCCCAACATTGAAATAACTGCCTAAATTGTGGCCTTAGTATAAGCCTCTGTCGCTTTGTCTGTCGTCACATTGTAAACATGACGTTGTTGCATTCTCAGTTGGCTTTCGATGTCACGTCCTGACTGCTATGACTCACATTCCCCCTGCTTGCTGTCTGCTGAAAGGGAAAACTTCACGCTGTGAAGGATGTGCAAGCAAGCAGCTTTGGAAACTTTTCAGGAGTGCAAATTGAAGCGTAGGTTGAAGAGAAATTTAGAAATGTACAGTAAGTTAGAGCTCATGTCTAATCTCTTTACTGTCAAACCAAAACAATTATGTATTGACATGAAAATCGAATGATAATTAGATGATCTTTCCTAATGTGTACAATTGAGTTCCTGCCCAGTCTGCCTCCTCTTTTTCCTTTCACATGAAACACAAGCTCGCTTTCAAAACATGGATTTCCTGATAGATATTTATGGCACCTGTGCTTATGTCCCACTGCTAAGCTAGAACCTGTAATTCCTATCGTCTCAATTAACTATAATGAATTGTTCAAGGGGAAAGCTGTGACCACTCAGATGTTTTGCACTTGAACTCATCATCATTAAGCTATTATGTTTGTTAACATGAAAAGCTAAGTGAGGGCGCAGGAGTGTAATTGAAAGCGCTCAAGTACACAAACGTGGGAGCTCTATTCTTGCAGAGTTCTCCAAAGCATGTGGGAGCTGCTTTTGAGGATGATCCTGGACGCGGTGGCAGAAAACAGGGGTGTACAGGTGGAGTTCTACAACCGTTTCCAGTACACAGTAGAGGTGAGTGATTGTTAAATTAAATCTAACCATTAAAGGTGTGTGTATATGACGCCACAGTTGGCAGATTCACAGTGGGTCGTCACATCCACAATCAAATAAATGTGGGGAGCCATAAAAATAATGGCTTCCAAAAGATTAAATGATATTTTGCTGCCTGCTGTGTTGCTGTGTTGTTGTGTACCCCTTCCTCTAAACAGCTCGCACTTTCACTTCATGAGCAGCTCAGATTGATGAGAAACAAAGTTTGTGAGCATGGAGTTGCAGCACCCACTCAAATTAATAGTGAGGCCACTGCATCTTCAACACATTGCATAATAGCAGTACAAAGTAGGGTTAGGGTTAGGTTACCACAGGTGGAGAGAGGAGAGCAGGGAGAGGAGCAGCAGGAGAAGGAGGAGGGTGTGTGTACCTGTGTGCGTCTAAAATGGGAACGATTGAACACAACCAAAGAGAGGCTGTAGCAATTACAAGCATGCACAGAGCAAAGGAGGTAACAACTGCAAGGCTAAAATATGAGAGATATCATACAAATTTATAATAAAACAAAGCCCAATTCCGCATTCCAGTCACCTCGGAAGTCGGCGCTGGGAATGACGCTACATCTGAGTCGACGGCGTTCCAGTAAACAAGTCGGAAAACCAAGATGGACACCTACTGATAGCCGTTGTTAGCTGTTGTTTACACTTGTCAGCTGTCGTTGGCTGTTTTCAGTTGTTGTTAGTTGTTGTTAGCTATACCAGTTGTGAACAACGCATAACACAGTATTTTACTCTTACAAACACCATAGCACCGTGTTCACAGTACATCATATGCAACTTATTTGATTTCACAAAAACAAAATGGAGGTGCAAATGAATAATATATTATGAGAGCTTTCACTGTTATTCTTTACTGTTGATGCACAGCGCTGCCATCTTGGATTATGACGTTGTCAAGTCGGGGTTGGTGAGGATTGTCCGACTTTCCGAGTCGGAAATGCCGACCTCCGGGTACAACTGGAATGCAGCATAAGTCTTTACATTATAAAGGATGTCATATAAAAGTTTGATAAGACTGACTGATCTGTACATCTGCAGAAAGTGATCAAATGTAAGCAGTAAAAGAGTCTGAATCCTTTGATTTTTTTATGACATGGTGTAAAAATATAATTTTATGAGTAAAATCCAGCTTTTGATGCAGTGATTATTTTCACCAAATTAAAGTCAATCTGCAGGGATCGTCATTTGAGCAGATGCTGGTTTATACCAGTTTTTAGCATTCACTCCATCAGGTTGCAGAACGTCTTGCTTCTTGGTCCTATGTGATTCCTTCTCAGTGAAGATTTTCATCTCTACTGTTTTCACTAGCTTCATATCAGCGCTGCAGACCGTGTTTGCTGTCCTGTCATCGTTAGCATAAATAAATCATTTTAAGGCCACCAGATAATACTACAGGTGCAAATCGAGCTCCTTGTGAATGACAATATGGCACACTCTGTTTATAATGTATTCCAGTGCCAATTTGACCAGCTGGCATTGGATGTGACAGATTTGCATGAAAAATCGCGGAATGATGCACAAGTGGGCTGAGTTTGGCAGATATATAGAGTTCGTCTGCCAGAGGTTTCATGCTGTTTGTGTGAACAACAAGTCTTTCTATCATGCCATGACTTCCTTATATCAGAATATGAAGGCCGAATATCGTGTCTTCAAGGTGGCATGTAACATTTCTAAGAGGTTTTCTTGCATGTTTTAGACCCTGTTGCAGTTTTTCCATGCAAAAGGAGAGGGCCTTTTAGTGGAAGATATGAAGAGTGGGGACTACAAGGTAAGACCTCTTGGATTCTATTTGAGAAATAAGTGATTCATGATGTTTCTCTCCATCTAACACACTCATCCTGCTGTAGGCCTTGGATGAGGAGCTCAGGCTGAACAAATGCTCTTCATTTGAGCTGATTGAACAGTACTATCTGGAGAAGATTTCCCTACAGGTGTGTTTCAACTCCCCAGGCTGACTATTTCACTTTAGCTACAAAGTGGTCAGGGATGTATTGATTGGACAACACCACACTGTGTCATCTTGTGTTTTACCCTGATTGAGATTTTGTCTGTGTGGAAACTTTTTTAATTTTAAAGAGAGCACTGAAAAGAAAAGGACAATCCAAATAAGACATGCGTTTATGTGATAAACTAACATTACCCCAGTACTACCTTACATTGGCCAGCTGATTGTTTAAATTGCAGTGATTTAAACTGTGTGAAATGTTGCAGAAAACACTCAAACACACTCGCTTTGGTCGGATAAGTGTGAAGTGCTACTATGATGCACCAGAGCAGAGGCTGACGGTGGAAATTCTGCACGCTGCTGATATAATTGCGCTGGATGCCAATGGTAACAGCAGTCAATGATATATACAGGGTAGTCTTTTCAGGTTGGTGTATCAGTCACTGTCTCTGCTACTATTCAGGTCTGAGCGATCCCTTTGTCATAGTGGAGCTCTGTCCTCACCACCTGTTCCCTTTGGCCAAGAGTCAACGCACTCAAGTCAAACTAAAGACACTTCATCCAGTCTTTGATGAACTCTTTTACTTGTGAGTACTACTTCTTTCTCCTCCTCTTCTCTGTGTTATTCTTGCTTATTTCAGTTGTGTTGTACATGCTTGTCCCTGTTTCTCTGTTTGTCTATTTATTTCCTTTAGTCCTCGTCTTGTTTTGATCTAATTTCCTCATCTTGGCCTTGTCAAACAGCAGTCAAGCAGAAATTCTGTCTTTTTCTTAAGGCTTCTGCCCAATTCAATTCAGTTTTGAGTCTAGTTTAGCCACTTTAATCTGTGCTTGCACATGACTCAATCCCTGTATGAGTCAGTCCACAGCCTTAGATCCTAGTGCAGGAACTCTCTTGGTTGTTTCAAGTCGAGGCCCCTGCCTGAGGAGATAAAGTTCACAGAAGCAATTACATCTTTTTGACTACTTCTGGAAATTCTCTGCTATAGTCTCTGGTATTTGATGCCGTCCTTGTCCTCTTTTTAACCTTCTCTCTCTCCTTTATTCTGTTTTTTTGCTTTTATATGCTCTTTATTACTTCCCTTTTATTGCTTCAATCATCCTCCTCCCTTGATAGCAAAATGGATTTTTTTGTTTCTTTGTGTTCTTCATGATTGTATTGCATATATGCTGTCAAAACACATCGTACAACCTGTTCTTTTAATTTGATGTATAGATTTTCAAACCTTTATTTATTCTTGAAAAGACTGTTGAGGGTTCCTTCATTTCCAATACCGCCGAGATTACAACACATCAGAACAAGCAAACAGATGTGATTTACAAGATAATAGAGATCAGTTAAAACACATAGAATCCGAAACAAAATGGTTAAAAATCATTGTCCTCAAGTCTGCAAGGGAAGGAGGAACTTGACTTTTTTATAGTTTTTAGGAGAGCATTCCAACATCGTAAAATTTTGTTTTACCAAGTTCAACATAAACTCGAGGGACTGTATCAGTGGGTCATGTAGCAATGTGACAGGATTGCACTCCAAAAGGTTTGTGATATAAAATGGATATTTTCCAATGAAGGCATTGAAATTAAACAAATAAAGGAAAAAAAAAATGTTTATTACATCTCTCTTCAAGAGAAGACCAACCTTCAAATACAGGACACAAGGATGAGCATCATGCCTGTCCCTGGTTATAAATCTAATGGAAGAGTGATAGACAGAGTCTAGAGGTTTTAAAGTGGAGGCTGCTGCATGTCTGTAAATTATATCATGGTACTCCATAACAGACCATAACACAGCTTCAACAATTCCTCTACAGGACAAAGAGAAACTGGATTTATTTCTGTACAGGAAGCAAACTGTTGCAACATGGAACATATGTGCAAATATATGTATGCAATGCTTCTGGCTCTGGAGCATGGATTCAGTTTTGACTGCATTTAGTTGTAGTTTATGGTTGATTTAGGATTTTTTATATGAACTAATGCAAGTTGCAAATGACTGATGGCTCATTGTACAAAATTTGCAAAACAATTTAAAACTATTTCATCTGCATAGAGATTGGCATCACAGATATTCAAAGAGGAAACAATATCTTTGATGTACTAAGTAAAGAACATGGGTTCTAGAATTATACCTTGTGGTACGCCTCTACTGATACATAAAAGTCTGATTTGGCATGGCCCAACCTAACACTTTCTTCAAACCAAACACAAGCACTTTTTTTCCAACACACAAAAGACAATTTATTTAAAAGAAGGTGGTGATCAACTGTATTGAAAGCCTTTGACAGGTTTATAAACAGGGCAGTACAGTGGTGTTTTGTATCCAAAGCTGAAATTATATCATTCATCATTGTTGTATAATGGCTGAGACTGTGCCATGATCCAAAACCGGACTGATTTGGGTTTAGTACTGAGAGATGTGGTAGAAAGGGCTTGAGTTGAGTGTTGACTAATGATTCCATAATTCTTTAAAAACAGAGTAGAGTCAGGTAATTATTCATGTCCTCCCTCACACCACCCTTGGTGCAGGGGAACTACATGTGCAGATTTCCACACTCTTGGAAATGGAAATGTTAAAAATAGTTATTAAGAGACCTGTGGTGACTTGAGCAGCAAGTTTAAAAAAGGCAGGGTGTAGATTGTCCTCACCGGTGGAGCATCTTGTATCTAATGATTGTAGCTGAGAAGACTAAATGAGAAGCGGGTGGTATCGCCCTCTGTTATCACACTGTCAATATCTGCTCCAGTATTTTTGACACCTGAAAGGAGCCCGGGAAATTCTTTATCAAATAAAAATGCAGCATCTGTATCGTGCTGGTTGAAAGCTGAGCAAATTTCAAATTTATTTGAAAGCACAGATCATTGATTTTTATTTTAACAGGAAATGGTTTGGAAGTCGTGTTTTGAACTTTGCAGGATTTGAGGAGGAGCAAGTGATCAGATTTAAATAATAGTCAGATTTAGCTTTTTTAACAGCTGCTGTACATTTATTCCAAAGCTGTTTAAAAGATGAAGGTTATCCTTTAATGATCATTATCATTACACTGGGTTGCTTAGAGGAAGGTCTACCCTGCTCTTTTTTTCAAGGGTCTCAAGGTAATGGCACCATGTACATAAAGGATGTATTTTTGTCTCTGTAAGGAGTGTTCAGTGATCTGATTGGTTCCTGTCTTTCAGCCACGTCAGTCCTGAGCAGTACAGACACAGGTATGCCTGTTTGACCTTCACTGTGATGGACTATGACTGGCTCTCCACTAACGACTTCGCCGGAGAGGCCGTTGCTCCTCTCAGCGACTTCTGCTGGCCTGGGAGGCCGAACGCCTCAGCAGCCGGCAAGAGCGTCCAGCCTGTCATCCTTCACTTGTCTCGCAGTAAACCCAGCGGTACATAACAGCTTCTGGCTGTATCAGTTTTTTTTTGTTTCACCCAAACATAATATCAGCTTCATGGGAGACCCCAGGGTATAGGTGTGGATTTCCAATTACTTTGTTCAATACGACATGAAAAGCCATTCAATCTAGAGATATTTGTGTCAGGTGCAGGAACTACTCTCATCTGTTTGCTCTCCCCTCCAGAGAAGCCAATCATGAGGATGCTGGACGCCCGCATCGGAGACAGGGAGGCTCAGGAGTTTGTCCGCAGGCTGAAGGAGATTGAGAAGTCGATGGAGGAGGAGTGAAAAGCTGTCAGTGCTGCCTGTAAAAACGTTTGCCGACCACGTCTTGTGACATGTGCTTTTGAAGCGGTACAATGTTTACAATATCTACTTTTTTTTTTTTTTCAATGTAATTGATTGTTCAGTAATTATACCAAAATGAAAAAGACGAAATAGTGAGGTTTATCGCTGTTTCCTAACTGGGAGATGAGCATCCTGTCACTGTGCCACCCTACTCTGTCTCAGTCAAACTACTTTTACAGTTTTTCTCTGTCGCTTTGGTACGTTTCTCAAATCATCCTTGACTTTTGCAAAACAGTAAGAACATTTCTCAAAACAATTCATACAAATAGAAAAGCACCATGGATTACCTGCAAAAGCCAGTCTCTTGCTCAAAATGCTTAGTTGAATGTCTGTGTCAATGAACATGTCTGTGCCATCAGAATGACAAGTCCTTGTGTCATTGAGTACGGATAAGACACTCAAATTGCTTAGTCATGTTGTCAGTATAACGGTGTATTCTGGAGGGATGTTCTGATGTCAACTATGGCTCAAGTTTTGATGAAAAGTGATTGTAAATCTTCAATTACACCAAAGTGTATGTGGCAGATGGAATGCAAGAGACTGGACGAGATTCACGTTTACGCTTTTACTGTTTGTCCTGTAATTTGATGGCAGACCATTTCACTGCGATACAAAAAGGAAAAGAAAGCACTGCATAGCACAAAGAGAAAACAAAAAAAAAACGAGATATGTGAATCTAGGACAATCTTGTCCACATCACAATAAATACCTTCTTTTGTAATGCAGCATGGAAAGAATCTGAGTGTCTTATCTAGTCTCTGCAGGCATCTGCGGCAATGTCATCACACTCTGCATCCATGGCAGCCAGAAGGGTCATCTCTGTATGTTTTTCCCATCTCCATGCTGAGAAACATTCCTTTATGGGGTTAAGGAATGGGGAGATAGAGTGGGAGGAACTCCATCAGCAAACCATTGCCTGATTATGTTGGCGTGATGGAACATGGAGTATACCGTATTATAGTACAGTGCCTATTGTTAGATTACATACCGATTCTGTAAAGTCTGAATGATTGAGGACACAATTGTTCTCCCAGCATTTGGCTGCATCCTTCAACCAGCCTCAGACATTTTAAGCCATTGTAAGACTGACAACATAGTCTACAAGTGACTCTTATCTCATCGTGAACCAGCATATGTTCTCTGCCTCTTCTGTCTCTTCCTCTGTTTTGCCTCCCAACTCATCCCCCTCTTCCTCTTCTCTCTGACTGTTGACCCCACAAATATGATCACATAGCTATGACATGCCTCTACGGTGGGCTAAGCTAGTGGTGGCGTTGTTCCCTTTTAAAGCAATGCATGTACATGGAAAATAACTTGATTTCCATGTGGTTTATTTTATTGTCAAAGCCAAAACGTGTGCTCTTAATACAGATCAATTGGTTATTATTATCATTTTTTTTAATTTAATCAAATCTTCTGTATTAATAGCACATGTTTTGGGGTTGAAAATAAAGTAAACCACATGAAAATTGGTTAAGAAATGAGCAAGATATGATTTATTTTCCATGTCCATCCAATGCCTTCAATGGGACCATTGCCCCTGCCAAGATGGTCACTCAGCGGGCTGCTACAGCGCGCTAGCGTATCTAGTCTTCTATATTTATCTGTGGTTGACCCCTTACAATTTGATGTCCTTCCATTGTCAGACATTGTAACATTGTGTTGTGCTCCAACTATATACTGTATATACTTGCCAGTTGATGGTTCATGAGATACACCTTTGAGTTATTTCAGAAAACTGGTTGATCTAATGCTCCACAAATCCCCCTTCATTAGAGAAAGTTAAGAATCACCTGGAAGAAATTTACCAGTTTAGGACAGATTTAGAAAAAAAAATAAGTCCAATTAAAATGTATAAAAAAATATGCTCAACATGTTATAACTTGTTCAACCATTTTGCATGTAAAGACTCATGTGATGATCTAATGTCTGAATGTTGTGGAGGTTGAGGCTATTCAACAGAGACCCATTATAATACATTTTGACCAACATGACATGAGAAATTGATAATGTGGGAAACAGCAGAGAAATGAGAAACTGTTGTTTTGACATGATGATGCAAAGATTGAACAAATAGTTTTGAGACTTTCAATTCTGATCTGTGAAATGTACCAAAGCCACAGAGAAAAAAATGTAAACGTTAATGGATAGGTGATCCTGAATGTTATTAGTCTATATTTTTTGTAATCAAGTAATAGTTATATTTGTTGTATGATATTTGATATGATAGATTAACATAGCAGAAATATTTTGTGGAAGTAGCTAATGTATCCTATAGTTTCAGAGTATACCTCAGATATGCTTGTTAGTTGCAGATGATAGTTCACAAGTATCAGGATTTTTCACACTCTCTGAAATTAAAGTGCACGAAAGACTGTTAGGGACGTAAAGCTTGATCCTGTGTTGTTTTCCTTGATCAGAAATATGCCTAGATATAAATCATTACAAAAAAAACACTACTGTGATGAAGAAAAAGATACAAAACACACATTTGGGGAATATTTGAGCCTTTGAGTTTTTCAGCTAGTCAGACAGCAGCTGCTGTACACTCCCCCGAGGCGACACCACAGTGCAGGTTCATTTAGCTTTTGGGATTGCTCTTCACAAAGCTCCTGATGGGTCACCGAAGGGGCCAAAAACCATGTGGCGGTAAGACAGATTCTTTCAATTCACTTCCTTCGGGCTGTCTTACAGCCTTGAGTCAACATCTCTGCAGAAACTAAAGTGACAGTTTTGTCAACAGCGTGCTAATTTAAAGTTGTCTAAACTCAGCACGCTGACAGACACAAATCCTTATGTCACTTCCAAAAGCGGAGAAAGGTTCAGTGACCAGGTTCAGTCGGAGGAAATGACTGACACTTTTAATTCCTGTAATCTCCAATAATTTAGTTGGCTTTGCATTTAATGAGCTCCTCATCCCTATGCAAGCAGTTGAACCTTGAAAATGTGGTTGCACTTGCATTAAATTAAAGGTTTGTTTGAGAGTCATCAAAAAATATAGACTTTGCAACAATGACAAAAGCTAGCCTAACACTGCTGACCTGTCCAAAATATTGTAAAATGAAACTGCAGGAGTCCCACACATGACCACCAATACAACTAAAACATGTCTGCTAACCAGCGTCATATTAATCTTATTATGTAAGAAATTTTATGCTAGTTTTACACACATTACTTATAAAATATTGATCCGTTTTAATGAAAAACTAGTTCTGTAAAAGAGTGCTAAGTTTAATAGAACATGTTTAGTGTTGCACTTTTCTAATAGAATTGAACTCATACTTAATTTGTGAGGTGAATTATTTGTCCTCTGCTTTGCTTCTCCTCCCTGCGGAGCAACACTTTATTTATTTTGATTCATTCACACTGTCATGGTCAAGGAAAACACCAGGGGACCCTGATTTCTGATAATTGGATGGGAGAAAAAAGCCCCCCCAAGCCCCTAAAGATAACAGGATATGCGACTTGCTGGGTGGTCTTTGTCCAGATGGTAGAGCTTCAAAAACATTTATTAGGTGAAACCTAGCTAATTGCAGTCGATGAGCCTATGGTGTGTTCAGAAAGTTCCAGAAATGAGCAGTAGACACAGCATAGCCTTTCTTGTCTTAATCACAGGTTTTTGAGGACTAACATTTGAGTTTGAATCTCTTTCTGAGGCCTAACCTCAAGAGGTAAAGCGAGAGGGAAGCATAATGAACTGAGCAGTAGCATAATTATACCTAAGAGCTACGTCTGCCTGCAGTAGCCTTCTGTTGATCCGAGTGGCATAATTTAACTCCAGCTCTCTTTGGTCCTCCAAAGCTGTGTGCCGTGTCTATTACTGGAAATAGTATTTCATTTTAATAATAAGCAATGTTAATAGGGATCAGACTATAACCTTGAATCCAATTATTGCTATAGGGAAGCAATGCGGAGAATCTGCCAATACCTAATTAATGTAGTAACTTATATTTTAGTGCTGTAGCAGTTAGTAAGCATGCTGATATTTTAGTAGCAAGTCACAGGGTCAGGGTATCTGGACAGGTTTTGAATTGAATGCCCAAAGTAATTATACTTGTTCAAGACAAAAGCCTGGACTAGCAGGTTTAAATTGAGTCAGCTTTGTTAGTACTCTGTGTCCGTGATGAGTGCTCTCAGCTCTAGCTATTGAGGTTAATACTTGCGTCATGTGTCATCCTCGTAAAGACTACCAAGTGTAATTATGAAAAAAAACACTGCCCATTATTAGAATCCATAGCATAAAATGGATAAGAAAGTGGAGGCTTCAATTCCATTTATGTGTCTTTACTAAACAAGCCTGATTTATTTTTTCACTAATTGACTGTAGTCAATATGGACAACACACCCCCTCCTGTCAAAGATAGGTGAAGCCAAAATAAACTGGCACCACTGTGACCTGGACTGGTGAATTGTACATTTGAAACCAGAGTCTAAGCGGACACCCACTGTAATAGAGAGTACACTGACTCTTAAAATAGGATGTACATCTTTACAGTCTCTTGATTTAAGACTGCAAAGAAGCTGCCATGGCAAATGACATTCGAAAGTAGCTACGTGGTTGCACACGAAATGAACATTGTGGACTTTGCTGGGCCCAATCAGAAGACAGTCCATGGTGAAATGGGTTGTTACTGGATTGGCCAAAGTCAACGATCCTTTCAGTACAGTTTTTATTCCTGATTCTGGGCTAATCAAATGTGAACTTTCAGAAAAAGGAACTTCGACAACAGAAACCATGTGTCAGAAAAATAATTAGCTTTATTTTGATTTTAAAGGTTGAGCAATTTCCCAATGGTTCATATAAAGGAGGCAGGCTTCTAAGATTTATACAGCAGCCAGTCACAAATGGGAGTTCCAAATGCTGTTTTGGCTTCACTTTTGGGGATTTTCCATGTGGTCCATCTTTTTATATAGTCTATTTATTGTCTGGATTGAATGTTATTCAGATAAATTTAGTTGAGTTTATACCAAACTTGGTTAATGAAGGACCTTGGAGAAAACTGCTTTTAATTTGTATGGGATGAACACATGATCAGCTGAGGCAGCTCAATGTCAACTCCTCTCAGCCGTTCACAAACACTGAGGAAATTAGTACCATGATGCTGACTTTCTTTGCATGTTGAAATGTATTTAGGCTTTTAGAAGCCTTTAATGAATGTTGTCAGTGAAGCGGGATCATAAAATAGTAACCCAACGTAACGTATAATAAGAAAAAAAACTGTAGCAGATAGCAAAAACTTAGCACCAAAATGTTCGCACCGACAGCATTTTGATAGTGATGTAACTTAACTGTAGCTGCTTATGTAGTGCTTTATCATTATCCCCGTGGAGCTGTGTGGGTGAGGCCCTAAAAGAAACACATCTATGCCCAGAGAGTGTGAAGCTTTTACAGTGATCACTCAGGTGATCGATCAGGTGATCAAGACGCCTGCTTTACTTTTCAGAAGAGGGGAGTCCTTTCAGTCCATCTGCTCGGCTTTTTGTTTCTGTTTTGAAGAAGTTGCTGAACATGTTTACTGTTGATAAATTGGTTTAAAGGCCAGCATCTGTTTTGTTAAATTTACAGTGAAAAAGAACAGATGGACTTCTGTAGGATATCTTAGCAATTGATGGGTTTATTGACTTAAATACTCTCCATTTTCAGTGTTGAAGTTACATTTTAGCTGCTTTACTTTAAAACCAGGTATTGTGGTCACATGTTTACAAAAAAACACCTCAATTTTGCTCTCAACATCTAATAAATATATTCATATAAAGCTAAAAGTCTATGATAATGTTTATAAAAAGTGAAAAAGTAGCTTTTAAAGGAAGTTTAAAGATTTCGAACTAAGAAGAAGGTTAAATGAAATTTCATAGAGACCGTTTAATTAAGATATTTTTCCCCTGTGTATTTTCTCGTCAATCCTAGTATTATAAACGTGCCCGCAGTCAGGCAATCTGGTCAGTATTATTATAGTATTCAATGTTTAGTGAAATCTATAGTATGACAATAGTTTTGATTTCCTAAAAAGTGCATTTCACTAAAGAGTTTTATGTCCATGAAGAAAAAAAAAGACAAAGTCTTAAGTCTGGAAATCATGGCAGAAGCTATCATACTGTGAATTATCAGAAAATCATTGCAGTTACGTTTCATTATTGTCAGTGCTGAAATGGGAATATGCCATTTTAAGGTACTACTATAGAAAATACTGTTAAATTGAGTATTTGGTTTGTCGTCTGCCGTCTAAATTTAAAGCCAACAGCTAGTGAAATGTATCTTCAAGAGACAAAACTTCTTCAATTTGTTATTGTAAAAGTGAATTATTTGTCTTGAATTGAAAATACCTGTGTTGCTGTTTGTTGGATTACACCTTTGGGAGATGTCTTTGACTTGAATAAAGATTGTATTTAAATTTAAACTTTGAATCTTCACTGGCATGAGCGTAAACTCTGAATGTATTAAAAAAATGTTGTGAGATTTCTTCACCAACAAGTAGAACAAGACACTCTATTTTCCCTGAAATGTCATCATTCCCCTGGTATATATGCACTCGCCAATGTCTCACCATCTTTTCTCAACCTTTAATTTACTACCTTGGCCCTGCAGCAGATACCTGCAGATCAAACAAATCCTGTCACACTAAAGCACCCTTGAAGAATAACTACAGAGAAACCGTGTGTGTGTGTTTGTGTGTGTGTGTGTGTGTGCTCGGCATGTCTGGTGTGAGATCAGAGGGCCAAAAGACTCACCCTGACACAATCACTTCACTGTTCATGTTCGTCATGATAGATTAGAGTGACAAGGATTTCTCATAGCTGGAGGACGTGAGTGTCTGTAATGCTTGTACTCCTCTGAATGCTGGTCAATAGATTTTAAATTAGAAGCCTTCAGTGATGACTAAAAGATATTGAATTGTAGGCTGGATCAGGTGTGGAGGCGACCTCGTCGTCGTCATATAGATGCAGAAGTCAGAACTAACACACTCTTCGTCCGCCTTAGAGCCACGTCACTGTCCTCATTCAGGATACTGGTTCCCATACCTCTTGCCTCATTAATAACATGATTCTTCCTATATACAGTACAGGGGCTTCTGATTTTCACCACTAGATGTCCTCGTAAATTTACAAATCCTTAATGAGCTTGCTCACCCTGTTGTGCATAAGGTCCTTCGGCAAATACTCTGTCATGATGGAGCTTTGCGTTCATCATCTATATGTAAGAGGATGTTAAATTATCAAGTTGTGTTTCTTTGTAATACTTACCTGGTCCAAAAAAGGCAGTTACCAGTGCACAGATTAAGGTACTGTAATGCCTGTATAAATACATAGTATAGGTGGGTAAGTGAGAAGTCCTGCATGTTTTGGATGCTTCCCTGCCCCAACACACCTGATTCAAATGATCAGCTCGTTATCAAGCTCTGGAATGGCTTAATAACGAGCTGATCATTTGAATCAGGTGTGTTGGAGCAGGGAAACATCCAAAACATGCAAGTCCAACTTATTATCCAGATGTACACCTAGATATTTATACGATGACACCACTTGGATGTCCACTCCACAGGTGTTCACTGGCTGAAGAGGGAGTTTGGATCTACAGAAGTCTATGACCATCTCCTTTGTCTTTGAGGTGTTGAGGAGGAGGCAGTTTTTGCGACTCCAGTCACTGAAGGCTCTTATCAGATCTCTGTATTCAGCTTCTTGTCCATTTCTGATACATGCCACAATAGCGGTATCATCTCAGTATTTCTGGATGTGGCAGGATTCAGTACTGTATTTGAAGTCTGGCATATACACTGTGAACAGGAATGGCGCCAGAACTGTCCCTCGTGGAGCTCCTATACTGCTCATTAATGTCCCAGAAACACAGTTCCCCAGCCTGACAAACTGTGGCCCTCCTGTCAGATAATCTGTGATCCAGGAAACACAGGAAGGATCCAAATTACCATAGCTATATACAAAAAAAACTAATTTTTCTCTGCAGCTCATAAAAATGAATCACTACTTTAAAGCAGCCAGTGTAATATTCATAGCTGGAGCATGAAGCAGTTACCCCTGAAATGAAAAGACAAACACTCTGCAGCCTCTCGACTTGATCATTACCTTATTTGAAAAGTGCAACTTAAAGGGGTGTTTAGGCTGTATGTGTGTTAGTGGTTCTTCTCTTATCTAATATTCCTTGAGTTTTTGGCAGCGGGGGCAGAGAGGTGGAGCTTTCGGCTGGTGTTGATCCCCAGGAATGTTGGCAGAGTCTCTCTGCAGTGCTGCTGCTCCTGTGCTGGCTCTGGCAGATACATTTAACAGCACTGTGATCCTGCTGCGTCTTATCTCCCCTCAAACAACCCTAATCCCCCACATGGTAATGTTACACGACAGAACCCGCCCCCCCTCCCAATGTAGCAGCTGAACCTGGAGCCCCCCCATACAGGCGCTCCTCCACTCATCTAAGATTTGAGATTACACACCTGCAGTCTCTGACGTGGCACTGTGCCGCTTCACTGCGAAGCCAGGGAAACTCCACCAGATGCACTCGTGTTTGCCTGGAGGTCTCATTTATGCAACTAAAGCAGACCATCATGTGCTGACCTGCACGCAGAGTTATTTAAAACTCTCCAGAGGATATCAAGGAATGAAAGGAAATGATTCTTTTGATGAACTCACAAAGAAGTATGACAGATGAGAAATGTTGAATACCACAAAAAAAAAAGTCTGCTACAGCCATTAACTCAAGAACAAAGAGAGGCACCTCAAGAAACTGGATTTAAACACCTGTCATGTGCAGGTGCATCCTTTGCCGCTGTGGCGTCAACACAATCAGGCACCTCTGAACCTGGCCTCTCGTCTCCAGTGAATGTGATGAGGTGCGGGTGAGGAGAGGCCAACACAGCGAGTCCTTTGTGGCTGCAGGGGCCTCGGTCCAAGTGAGCAGAGATAACACTGGACAGCTTGCCCCTGTGGAATGCAATGGAGACATGCTTGGGCTGAAGCCAGAGAGTCCACCGGGCCTTTTAGCAGAACCGAGCATAGACTCATCCTCTCAGTTTACACAAAGTAGTACCAGTGGATCACAATACATTGAGAGAGTGAAAGAGTGAATAAGGTGAATAAGAAGACACAGGCCTGGATGAGATCCCGTTAAACTGGTCACACTGTAAAACTACTGCGTGCTAGAGGGCTTATTATGGCATTGGGGGAAATCCAGACCTTTATAAGTATGGAGCGTTAACAACAAGTAGACCTATATTTATATAACAACTTCAAATAAGGGCCATCGTGCCACGTCAGAGACTCTTCAGGTGTGGTTGGGGTAACAGATTATTCACTATGAGAGTCCTCGAGTGTATTTGATCCAATCCAATAAACCTAAACTGATCAGATTACTTATAAACAACTGAGTGAGTCTCCTGTTGGATTTATTGCTTTAAGGTCACACAGATACAAAAACAGGCACCGTGACTGATGACACTGTTGGTTTATTGATGCTTTTATTACAGCTCTGAGTGTAAGGGTTTTATTGGTTTAAAATAGTTGAAAATTCATCCCCCTTTTACTGCTTTTAGTAACAAGGCTGCTAGCTGTAGCAACGCAGTGTGATGACCAAATCATGAGACATCTATAATTTACACTTCTAACTTCATCTTTTTGTTTATTCTCTTATTAAAATGTACTGAGGTTGCCTCTGAATTTACCCTGTAAAGCCTGAAACATGAAATAATTGTCAGAAAATTCAAAAATTGTGAATTGGTCCTTTTATTGGACCTTCTGACAAATAATGTACATATATATATATATATATATATATATATATATATATATATAAAGAATAGCAGATTTGCATAGGAAATTACCTTACATACCTGCTGTATCTAATTTGATATACACATTTTCAACACACTTCTACAATAAGATAAGTTATGAAATATTCTGTCGTTTTACTTTGTATCATTCCTATTGAAGTTTCAGCAGAATTTTAAAAGTCTTTCTTAAGTTATCTATTTCAAAATTGACGACGATATCTTTGAGAAAACACATTTGGGTCACTGACTGACAGCAGCCATATTGGATGTCCCAAGTGAAAGATTGCTGGTGAATTAAAGGGATATTCCAGTGTAAAATTAATTTAGGGTCAAACACACCGTAACACCGAGTTAGACAACCCCACAAGAGATGAATGTTGCAGACTGCTTGCTTCACTGGTTATACCAACTTTAGTAACGACCGCATGATAGCAATGCACAGCAGTCTACAACTCCATGCGCAAACCTCAGCCAAAACGCCACTCTATAGCCACAAATAATGTTCAGAACAGCACCTAACTTCATCAACAGTACATATTGGGCCACAGCCACAGCACTAGCAACCAAACATCTTTTTAACTTTGTCTAATTTCTTTAGCAAAGAGACTAAACACAACTCACCCCACCCTTCCAGCAGTCACTCTTTGTAGCAAGACCTTAAGCCAGTCCATTATGGACTGCTGCGGGGTGACGCAGCTCAAGGAAGAACATTTATGATCGTTTCTTTGTCATTTCCTTTAAGTAATAATCACCATATTAATCATTTTGCACTGCAGACACGGCAGTTCTTCTGCCTTAGCATCTCGGTCTGACTGCGTTTCCATGAAGAAATCACAGTGAGGATGTGGGGGTCTGAAAAACTCATGTGTTTTCATGTATCAAATTTGATACAAATGGTGACATAGTTAACTGTGCTGTAAGCTATGAACAGTTCTGGTAATTGGTTATCTACAGTGGTAAAGAACAGTGTGTGTTGTACATCATCACATGATCAGCATCTGATTCCTCCTGGTTTATGATTTATGCATTAATTACCCAGAGGAAGTTCTTTTTTAAAACCCTCAAACGTATGATTATTGGTGCATTGTTGGCTCTCCGGTTAAGATAATTGGACATCCTGTTTGTGAATGTCGAGTCTTTGAGGAAGACAATGAATGGCTGAGTCATAAATGGGAGGGAAGCTCTGCAGAAAAAAAGTTCAGACGAGAGCAGACAATGGAGGTCAGCCGACATAAAAGTTTGATGTCTAACGAAGCATATTCATTCTGGGACTTAAATGAAAACAGATTGGTTTTTTTTTCTTTTGGTTTTTTTTTTTTGACAGAGCCCTCTGTGCAGACGGCATTATTGTGGCAGGGCATGTCCACATGAATCCTCCTTTTATCTCCTCATTTTGGCAAGCACATTAATTGTGGTTCCTTTCGGTGGTGCCAGACTTGAACAAACGTCTCTGGCTATTTCTGCAACAGAGCAGAACAAAGGATCTATATACAGTATGTCTTCACACAATGCCTAAAATTAAAAGGGACTGTTTTGCCTCAAGTTTTGATTGTCTTTATTTGGTTTCGATGGCATCAGATGGAAACTACAATGGAAACCACTGCTGCATACATGTGTTTACAGTGATTACAGGACTTGGAGAAGAGATTCCAGTGCGGGCGTTTGTCTTTGTGTATGGAAAGTGTGTACGAGCTGTCAGACTATTTTCTCTTGGCAGTTTATTTTATGTGTGCAGGGGGAAACTAACCGTTCCTGACTTGGCTGCCGGAGTTTGTATCAACCTCCATCTCACCTTAAAAAACATTGAGCCTACGCACACTTTTGTTGCCACATAGCGAGAGTTCTGCTACTATGCAAAATTTTGGCCACTTTGGTCCAAAAAGGCGCTGTAAAAATGAGAGTCGAATATCAAACTTAACAGGAAAAAAAAAAGACTGCAACACCATTTATTTGTGCAACATTCAAATCTCTTGTGTCTTATTCTTATTGTTTATGATGGAAAGTACAGTATATGGGTTTTGTGCCTGTAATCAGGCATCATCTCGACAGTCACTGCATCCATCTTTCTGCACATTAGTCATGCCCACATGGTTGGTGTGCATCACTGAATATTAAACCATTATTACTGCTGTTTGTATTGCTCCATTTTTCCTCCCACCAAGTGTACTGTGCCATCCTTCTATGCTGTACCAGTGTATCCAGTGGAGCCTGTTTTAGAATAAATATTTCACAGTAGATCCAGCTACGTGTGTTACCCTTGGATATGAAAACATGACAGGGCTTTTTAGGGGTCTGTGCTGGTCCAGGGGTTGTCTGGCCTTTCATTTTCCTTTTTATGTTTTCTCAACAGCCTCTTTTCCAACACTTTTTTTTATGCATTTGGTCTTCATTCAGGTTGTCAAGCAAGGAAATGTTTAAAATTTCAGTTTATCAGTGAATTTTGATACTTAAAGCTCCTGTGAGGATTTTTTTATACATTTATGCAACAGACTAAAATTCATATTGATACCTTTTTATGATACCCAAAAGCAAACAAGACCGCCAGCAACAGAATTGTGATTTTCAAATCTTGAAATTGGTGCCATGGGGTAAGTGTCAGCCTTGTAGCTCAGGAAAAAGCCATTTTTTTCTTAAGTTACCACATGTAATTCACACATTGGATAGAACATTTCAGCCAAAAGTCAGAAGGATAAGATTTTTTTTGTCACAACTCAAGCATGCAGAGGACTTCTTTGCCCAAAGGGGGCGCCCTGTCAGAGCGCTTCAAGGACAATCAACAGTCAGAGAGTGTGGACCTCAGATTGATTAGTAACCCACAAAGACACACAGAGCTTTGAACGGTGGGTCTCATCTGTGACTGGTGACTCCTCCTCCTGACTGGTGAGCGTGCGCATTGCTTCATTCCCTTCCTTGCTGTTGAACTGTGTGTAGCGTTTCGTTTCCTCCTGAAAGCGCTCTCCTGCTGTTTTGGTTTATTTTCTATCTGTAATTTATCAGTACATCTGTCTGTTTAGAAAGTCTGTAAGTATTTCTGATAGTTTTCACCAAGCACTGTTTTTATCTCCACTCCGGGCGATCTCTCTGACCATTTACTTTATTAGCTCCTAGCTTAGCTTCTCTTAGCTACACTTGCTAACGATGGCTTCCCCCCGGTCGCCTGCTTCTCCTGCTCGCTTCTGCTCAGTGTGTCAGATGTTCAGTTACTCCTCGTCCTCCTTAGACGATAACGATACCTGCTTTAAGTGTAGTTTATTCTTAGCTCTGGAGATGAGGATTACAGAGTTAGAAAAGCGGCTCCGCACCGATGCTAGTGTAGCGATAGCCAGCCAGGACTCGGTAGCCGGTGCGGGTCGGCCTAGCTTAGCCTCCCCCCCGGCGAATCCCGAGCAGCCGGGATGTAGTAGTGGTTGGGTCACTGTGAAAGGGAAGCATAGCAGTAGACCTAAGAAGCCCACGGTAGACCACCACATTCACACTTCAAACAAATTTGCCCCTCTCAGCAACACACCTGCTGAGCCTGACGCTCTTGTGATTGGAGACTCTGTAGTCCGAAATGTGAAATTAGCGAAGTCAGCGGCCATAGTTCAGTGTCTCCCGGGGGCCAGAGCGGGCGACATCGAAGGTAGTTTAAAACTGCTGGCAAAGGCTAAACGTAAATTCCGTAAGATTGTAATACATGTCGGCATAAATGACTCCCGACGCCGCCAGTCGGAAGTCACTAAATTGAACGTGGAATCGGTGTGTGAATATGCCAAGACCATGTCGGACTCCGTAGTTTTCTCTGGTCCCCTGCCCGATCAGACAACTGATGAGATGTGTAGCCGTATCTCATCATTCAACCGCTGGCTGTCGAGGTGGTGTCCGCAAAACGGCGTGAGCTTCATTGATAATTGGAAGTCATTTTGGGGCAAGCCTGGTCTGATTAGTCGGGACGGCATTCATCCCACCCGAGATGGAGCGGCCCGTTTATCCAGAAATCTGGCCGATTTTATTAATCCGAACCACTGACAATTCAAAGCAGAGATCAGGGAGCAGGGCCGCAGTCTTACACGCCCCCCTGCGCCTCTTTTAGAGCAGCCTCCCAGCCACTACCACTTATACACAGAGACAAGGGAGCACAGCCGCAGTGTAAAACGCCCTTCTGTACTCCCTTCAGAGCAGCTTCCAAGCTACAATCAGCTTGACTTAGAAATCAGGGAGCAGAGCCGCAGTGTAAAACGCCCCTCTGTACTCCCTTCAGAGCAGCTTCTAAGCTACTCTCAGCTTGACATAGAAATCAGGGAGCAGAGCCACAGTGTAAAACGTCCCTCTGTACTCCCTTCAGAGCAGCTTCCAAGCTTCTCTCAGCTTGACATAGAAATCAGGGAGCAGAGCCACAGTGTAAAACGTCCCTCTGTACTCCCTTCAGAGCAGCTTCCAAGCTACTCTCAGCTTGACATAGAAATCAGGGAGCATAGCCACAGCTCTACACGTTCCTCTGTACTTTTGTTAGAGCAGCCTCCTAGCTACTGTCACTTTAATATAGAGACTGTGTCTGTCCCTCGTACTCGGCTCTCAAATTCTAACCGATCAATTAAAAAAGGAGTAAATAACAAGAACCTTACTAGAATTAAGACTGTTAACATAGCTGAACCAAGTACTAGTAAGATAAAATGTGGCCTACTGAATATAAGGTCTCTAAATTCAAAATCTGTGTTAATAAATGAACTAATCTCTGATCATCGCATTGATTTACTCTCCCTAACCGAAACATGGCTGCGTAAGGATGAATATGTAAGTTTAAATGAATCCACTCCTCCTAGCCACCTAAACTTTCACATTCCTCGAGACTCCGGCCGAGGTGGTGGAGTTGCAGCTATCTACAATTCCAGTCTTAGAATTAACCCAAGACCAAAACTAGATTATAACTCTTTTGAAAGTCTCGTTCTCAGTCTCCCGCACCCAGCCTCAAAGTCCATGAGACCACTGGTATTTGCTATAGTTTACCGCCCTCCGAGCCCATACTCTGAGTTTTTGTCAGAGTTCTCAGAGTTCCTATCCGAATTAGTCCGTCTCGCAGATAAAGTCATCGTCGTCGGTGACTTTAATATTCACATAGATGTGGAAAATGATAGCCTAAGCATTTCTTTTCGGTCCTTGCTAGATTCAATTGGGTTTACACAGTGTGTACATAGACCTACGCACTGCTTTAACCACACTCTCGATCTCGTCCTGGCTTATGGCCTCGAAACTGATGCCCTGTTAGTCAGCTCATTAAATCCTCTATTATCTGATCACTGTCTAGTAACTTTTGAATTTGTGCTCTCAGGTTACTCTCCTCACAACAAAGTCGTGCTAACTAGAAGGTTGTCTGAAAATGCTGTTACTAAGTTCAAGGAGGTAATTCCGTCTGCTCTAAATTCTGTAGTTGAGAAAAACTTTACTGATAGCTCATATTTAAACATCAGTCCCTTGCAACTCGACCAGTTTGTTGATGATACCTCAGGCACACTGCGATCAGTTCTAGACTCAGTTGCCCCTCTTCGACAGAAAACTATTACACGCGAGAGGCTAGCCCCGTGGTATAATGCTGAAACCCGTGAGCTGAAACAGTTATTAAGAAAATGTGAAAGGATTTGGCGCTCCTCCAAAACAGCTGAAGCTCGTTTTCTCTGGCAGGAATGTCTCGATAAATATAAGAAAGCCCTACGACGTGCTCGGACAACCTACTACTCGTCTCTTATTGAGGAAAATAAGAATAACCCCAGATATCTCTTCAGCACTGTAGCCAGGCTGACAGACTGTCCGAGCACCACTGAACCATGTATCCCATTAGCCCTTAGCAGCAATGACTTCCTGAGCTTCTTCAATGATAAAATCTTAAAAATAAGAGGTAAAATTAGTAACCTATTGACTCCACCAAGTGTCTCTCTCTCAGATAACCCTAAAAATGTTGAGGAGCCCCTAAGGCCTCTGGTGCACCTTAGTAATTTTGTACCTATTGACCTTCCTGAGTTAAAATCAGTGGTGCTAGCAGCCAAACCATCGACGTGTCTCTTAGACCCAATTCCATCTAAATTGCTAAAGGAAACTCTTCCTTTGATTAGTACGTCCCTGCTCAAAATGATTAACACGTCTTTATTAACAGGATATGTTCCCCAGTCTTTCAAGACTGCATTGATTAAGCCTCTCCTTAAAAAACCTACTCTAGACTCAAGCTCCCTAGCTAACTATAGACCAATATCCAACCTTCCTTTTATTTCTAAAATCCTAGAGAAAGTTGTTGCGAATCAACTCTGTGATTTTCTCCATAACAATGGTTTATTAGAGGATTTCCAGTCTGGGTTTAGAACCCATCACAGCACAGAGACTGCTCTGCTAAAGGTGTCAAATGACCTACTCATGGCCTCAGACAATGGTTTTCTCTCTGTTCTAGTCCTGTTAGATCTTAGTGCAGCATTTGACACAATTGACCACTCCATCCTGCTTCAGAGACTAGAACAATCTATAGGCATAGCAGGATCAGCTCTCTCCTGGTTTAAATCGTACCTAACAGATCGATCCCAGTTTGTCAATGTAAATAATAAATCCTCTGCACACACCAAAGTGTGCTACGGTGTGCCGCAAGGGTCAGTGCTCGGTCCAATCCTCTTCACCCTGTATATGATTCCGCTGGGTAAAATTATGAGGAAGTATTCGATTAATTTCCACTGTTATGCAGATGACACCCAGCTATACCTATCCATAAAGCCAGAGGAAGCAGGCCAGGTTGCTAGGTTAGAAGCCTGCCTCAAAGATATAAAATCCTGGATGACCAATAACTTTCTAATGCTCAATTCAGACAAAACTGAAGTTCTGGTCCTCGGTCCTAAACACCTTAGAGAGGCGTTCTCTAGTAATTTAGCTACATTTGATGGTATCAGCCTGGCATCCAACCCCACTGTGCGTAATCTAGGAGTTGTATTTGATCAGGATTTATCTTTTAGCTCCCACATTCAACAAATTTCTAGGACAGCCTTTTTCCACCTGCGCAATATCTCAAAAATTAGACGCATATTGTCTCAGAGCGATGCAGAAAAACTAGTCCATGCCTTTGTTACCTCTAGGCTGGATTACTGTAATTCTCTCCTATCAGGCTGCTCTAGTAAGTCATTAAGGACTCTTCAGCTGGTCCAAAATGCAGCAGCTCGGGTATTGACTAGAACTAGTAGAAGGGAGCACATCTCCCCTGTTTTAGCCTCTCTTCACTGGCTCCCTATTAAATATAGAATTGAGTTTAAAATCCTCCTTGTGACATATAAAGCGCTTAATGGCCAGGCGCCATCATATCTCGACGAGCTAGTTATACCGTACTTTCCATCTAGACCGTTACGCTCACAGTCTGCAGGTCTGCTCGTTGTACCAAATGTCTCTAAAAGTAGTGTTGGAGGAAGAGCTTTCAGCTACCAGGCACCTCTCCTCTGGAATCATTTACCGCTCGAGGTTCGGGGGGCAGACACACTCTCAACTTTCAAGAGTAGACTTAAAACGTTCCTCTTTAGGGCTGATTTGAACCAGCTCTTAGTTATGCTGCTATAGGCCTAGACTGCCGGGGCTATCTGGCACACTGAGCTAGAATCTGTCTCTATCTCCTCTTTAGATCTTTATGTCCCATATAAGTCACTGACCAGCTTTCTGTCTCTCTGAGTGTCTCTGAGTCTTTTAGCTGCCACTGGACTAATGCTGCAAACGGTCTGCTGCGGAACTGCCTGACCCCAGCTGCATCCATCCTGGGCCCTGAGCTCCTCCATCTCTTTGGCTCTTTGGCTTCTCTGGACCGTTGCTGCAGTGACCCCCCCCCCCCCCCGGCCCTGAGCTCCTTCTTCTCTCTGATTCCTCTGGACTGTTACTGTTACTGCAGACATGAACATCAGCCTCACTGTCATTATTGACATACAAAATAGAACTGACTACAATTAAGCCTGCTAACTGTAATCACACTCAATTAATTCAACATTGTCCATTATTTCTCATATCCTAAACCTGTAAACTGAACGTCTTTTTGTTTCACCATTACATGAGCTGTTGTCGTTGTTGCTGTTGTTCCTGCTGCCTCCTGTCTCTCTCTCACCCTCGTTCCCTACTCTCTCTCCCTCCCCCTCCCTCTCCGTACTAATTCTCTCTAGCCTTTCCCCTATCTTGCTGTCTCTCTCCCTCCCCCTGTCCTCTCCCCCTCTCCCCTCTTCTCACTACATTCCTCCCCAACCCAGCAGCGGCATGGTGGCTGTCTAGCATGAGTCTGGTCCTGCCCAAGGTTTCTGCCTGTTAAAAGGAAGTTTTTCCTTGCCACTGCTACTCATGTTAGTTGAGATGGGCCAAAACCCATCTTAGGTTGGTTCTTGATCATCAAACAATGAGCGTGGTCTCGACCTGCTCTTGTTCTTTGGAAAGCGTCTTGAGATGACGACTGTTGTGAATTGGCGCTATATAAATAAAATTTGATTGATTGATTGACAAGCTCTACAGTAGTGTTTGGATTTACAAAAGATCGTGAAATCTCTGTTTTTAAAAGTGTCTAATTCTCTTTGAGAGAGCTGCTTCTATAGATAGATAGATAGATAGATAGATAGATAGATAGATAGATAGATAGATACATAGATACATAGATACACTTTATTGATCCCAAACTGGGAAATTCATGTTATAATGTTACATGTTACAAGATTGTCTTGTTCTGATCAGTCCTATTCAGTGATATTTGGAGACTTGTGCACAAGAACGACTGAAAATATCAGATGATAGCACTGCCAGCTTGATGTGGTTTCTATGTGTTTGGTGTGCATAGGTGCACCTATCTTGTAAGACAGTTTATCACTTAATGAGAAATCACATTATAGTCTCTTATCACACCCATCTATCTACTTTTTGTGTGTTACAGACTAAAATGACAGGAGATAATCACACATGACGTAGTAACACAGGATTCTGCTGAGTACCCAGAAGCCTCTGCTTGTTTAATAGTTTCCCATCTCTACCATCACAAACCTGGAGGGGTGGGTATGTTCCTACCAGAGGAGGTGTTTGGTTTTCCTTGAAGCTTGAGCAGCGCCCCCTCTGAAAACATACCTACACACTGAGGCTCCCTCTGAAGTCCAAGGTCCTGCATGTGAAGATGGTGCTTTAGAGTCTCAGGGGAGAGCAGAGGCGGTAGATTCACATTTGTGGCATGGAGACCTGGTGGGAACACTGGACACAAATCACAACCTCCCAGTATGACAAGACTCAGGGACAAAAGCAACATAAACTGGTCACATAGCTTGTATGACTAATTATTATTATTATTATCTATCTGCCTTTTATCTTACTGATGACGGATAAAATTAATCCAAAAGTGTACTGCTTTGACTCCCACTTTGTCTCACCCCATAGAGCTATCTGATTGGCTGAATGTCACCTGATTATGTGACCCAGCTTTACTGTAGTATCCTGCAAATGGTTTTGTGCAGCTGTGTGATTTCACCACTTTTCAACCAGATAAGGAGACTGCTAACATGTGATTGTTATGACTGTGGAGAACATGGACCCTTATTCAAAAAGTTTAACTGTCTCCACACATCAAGCGCACAAATCACAAATCATTTGCGCAAAGGAATAACATGTTAAGTCAACGCAAAGATGCGATTAGACGCTCCTACGACTCTGGCGGCACGAATGATGTGAATTGGGCTTATCTCAACTTGAGCAGATATTCACGTCGAGATAACTACTCAGCCGGTTGCCGGGTGACGTATGAAAACAGACGGTTGTTCACTGGTATCTAAAATGGAGGACTAACTAATCGTGTCGGTGTGTGTGTGCCCCAAATTACATGATACCTTTTCTTTCAATTACCAAAACCAGAATAAAAAGGAGCTCACCTGGAGGCAAGTGAGTGAGGAGGTCGGATTACCAGGTAAATTGTAAAAATCCTTTGTCCGTCACTTGATCCCGCCGATTGAATTGGGCGGGATTAACGTTGAAATTACAGTTGAAATTATCGTCGACGTGCGAATAAAGCTAGTATATATTATTCATTCACACGTCTAGATTTGCGTGAATATAGCGAGTAGATGGTTTCACTCACGCTTGGTGTGAGTGCCCCATTAGACTTAAGCTACATTACTCCAAGAATGAGGTGCCCATTAACAATCACCTGTATCACCCGTGCCATGATCCAGCCATTTAAAAACTACTCTATTTTCTCTTTAACAGAAGTACGCCGACTGTATCTGCTCTGATCACAAGCAAAAGCTGTAAAGGTCCCTAAAGGTGAACATGGTAACAGAGGGAAAGATTAATGTTCACTGGTAATCAAAGCATGCTCACCATGCACCCGTGTCCCGGCTGACATTAAACATGACATTTTGACCAAAGCTGCTCAGCCTTATTCCTATTTCTTACTTGTCGCTGCTGCCCTTTACAAAGGCAGAGAAATAAAGCAGCCAGAGTCTGAACCCTTCAAAGCAACAGCCACGCCACCATAAGTCAGTATTAATTGAATTTGAAGGACCACCGCCCTAGCATTTATCTCCTTGTTTTCTTCCCTCTTCATGCTGCAAAGGCTAATAACCTCCGATGTGAAGCTCTTTGTTATCCCTCTGACTGATTGCGGTCAAAGTAATCTTTAGTTCATTTCCTATCACAGCTCTCCACAAGCCGGGCATTCTAGGGTCAAGTGGTCAGTCTGGAAGCCAAAGTGTTTACAACCCCGTCTTTGAAGTCTTTGATGGTCACTAACTAACAAAGACGACTGTATCCATGGCCACCAACGGTGAAAGAGGGAGAATGTGAATGGTTGCTGCAGATAAAAATCTCCTGGTTCACTTCGAGGTCAGCAGACTTTTCACACTTCCCGGACAATGTTGGACACATTCTGTACTAAACCGCTGCAGCACCTTTTAGAAACCAATGTTATGATTTATGCAGGAAACTGCAGCACAATGTGCTTTCCTGCTTGCTTTTGCACTGCCCTCGTCCTGTCTAGAAATATTTCTCAAGATGTGTGTGAGTGCTGCAAAGGTTTTTGGTTCAAATATTCAGTTTGAGTCAGCACACATGACAGATTGTACCTCAACTTATTCTATGAATAAATTTTAGGGACTGCATAAACATTCAAACAATTTAATAGAGAAGTAACCTTACATAGATTTTTGTGCATTCTTGAAAATGAGTGAAAAGGAAGAACTTTTTATGGCAGTTCATTCAAAGTGTCCGAAGTCAGAGTTCACCGGCTGGGAGGTACAGCTGTATGCAGCGCTCTGTCTTTCTCCCAGCCCGACCCTAACATGAAGGCTGTGGGAAAGGACCAAAAGAATCCTCTGGAAAGGGAACAAGGGTGAGAAACACAAATCCAAAGAGAACTCTCTGTGGTCACGGGGCCTGTGGGTACAGTATGTGAGTCGGAGGAACAGTCTCTCATGCCCCCCAGACCTTCACATAAGTCACATCAGCTTTCTCTGACAAAGCCTCTGTGTGGCCCCACACCGACGCTCTCCCACTGCAGCAGGACATCAGCAGTGCTGAGCACAGTGCATGCTGGAGGTGGGGGGTCGGTGATGGGGGGTGTTGGCACTTTTAACTTGTTGTTTTTTCAGGACAGGAGCAGCTGTTAAAATGTTATCCAACTATTCTGTCGAGGCACATGATGTTGCACAACTGGTTCAGCTGTCCCATGTTTTGTTTCTCTGTGGCCTGTGATCTTGACTTTAACCCCAAGAGCCTATTCATCCTTTGTATCCATGAACAAGACACCAAGATAACTTGTCATAACAGGTGAGAAATAAGGCTTCCACTAACACCGATAAGATGTGAATGTGCCGAAAAAAAAAGAAAAGAAAAAAAAACTATAGAAACTGACCCCAAAAATATGCTGCGAGATAAAGCTGATTGGTTGTCTGAAAGTTGTCTGAGGAAAAGAGGGAGAAAGTCACTGCAGATGAGTCAAAAGGCAGAAGGTAGGTAGAAAATTTTGCTTACCAGCCAATAAGTTTGCTTGATTGGGACTTATTTATGTAAGTTGCTTACATCATACTGCAACAGAGACTTTAATAGCATATATGTCCACTCCTATGTTAATAAAACTATTAAAAACTAGAAAAATATCATTTTAATGTACATTTAGAATAGATAAAAATGTGTGATTAATTAGTGAATAATCATGATTTAACTATAGAAATCATGTAATTAATCACGATTAAGCATTTTTATAGGTTGATAGTGTGGAGTGGAGTTAGTGGGCTTGAAATCCTCTTTATGAATCCAACACTTCCTCAGCACTCAAGCTATGTAGTACCCACTCTGTGTACGCCAATGAGCACCCATTATAAAATCTGACAAGTGCTGAAAACTATCAATTAATCCATCAATCAATTATTATATTTATTTGTACCCAAGGGGGCGATTAATTTTGCAGGAGCACGCAAGACAAAATATACAAAACACATGGCATGATAAATTACAATACATTACAAATCCCAATACAGACCCAAGATAAGTTAGGAGGGAAGACTATTTCACCTTAACTTCCTTTTCCTCTTGGCCTATGTAAAGCTTAAAGTATTAAAAAAACATGTAGATATCAAAAAGTTGAGACAAATACTTAAAATGAAAAAAATGTGAAGATTTTAGAACAGAAATGAAGTCTGTGGGTGATGCCAAAGTTGAATGACTTTGAGTCTGATTTCAAAATTTTTCATCTGCTTCTATTGTAAGATTGGTTCAAATAAAGTTTCTAATTCAAAAATGATGAAAGGTCAAAATATGTCCAGCTTTTTTCTCCTCAAAAAGCTGGACGAAATGATACCAGAATGTTTTAGATTTAGTCAAATGTATAAAAGCAGTGAAAAGACACCCCCTGGAATGAACCTCTTAGTTTTGTTAATGTCTCCGCACTGGTTGGTCTTTCCCGTAATATTGTTGCACCCAATCAAAACAAAGATACCACTGCAGCCAGAGCCAAATGAAATGAAAGTGACAACTGACATGCCAAAAAACCTCTACACCTCACCAACTTTTAGCCAAAATCCCTCATTCAGCCTCCTAAGCCTGCCTAAATCCCGGTGGTTGTCGTCCTTGAGTCTCCTGGACCACCATGGCAGCTGCCAGCGCTCACCGTCTGCTCTCATGGACTCCAAGAACCAGTAAACTTCACGGCACTTTGTGGGTTAGCTCTGCTGTGTTTTTTTGTATCATGAGGACATCATGTGGTGAGCTTTTCAAGGAAACCTGCCATCCTGTATCCCAGGAGAACAGTAGCGAAATGCCCCCCCCTCCGTCTCTTTGCAAAAGATCCAGAAACTAATGCCTAGTAAATCAAGGGAACACTAAGTCTGGATGAAAAGAGTGAATATTGAGAGTGAGTGTGCCAGCTTGCAGTGTGGAGATATCTCACTTTTGTACATGTTTGTTTTCACTTGTGAGCTTGATTAAAATGTTTTGCTTCTATTGAACTGTTTGCACAACACCATCTGGCCCAGATTTTTCTGCAAACTTGCAAACAAATTGGTTGCCTCTGTTCCATGCAGTGCAGCTTAATTTCTCATTCAGACGGAGCACTTTCTCCGTGAAGTGAACAGAAACAGAAAGACCCTTGATCTATCATCACTAAACGTTCAAAGTAAATGAAGCTTTCCTTGCCCTGACCACAGAGCTGTGTGAACCTCTCCTCTCCTTGAGGTACATGTTATTAAAACTGGCCCTCTGACAAAAAGGAGCGCACATGAACGTAGGCTCCGCCCCTCTGCTTCTAATCAGACTTGTGTTGCTTGTTTGGAGAGAACCATCTGCTTGAAACTGCAGGCCCACTAGGGTTAAACTCAACCCAGATGCTTTCTGTATGGCAACCCAAGCTCAGTCTCATCTTATACTCATGACTAGTTTTCACCTCCAAGCATGACTGACTCTCTTTTGGAGAAATTTACCAATCAGTTGATCTGATGGTGTTTCCAAAAGCGAAAACATACAAGTATGTGACCATATGTCTAAAGAAGTATAAGGTATGCAGAACATAGATCTGCTTGTGGTACTTGAAGTTTTCTAAGTAGAATCAGGTTGAAAAGTTTCCTTTCTACAAATCACAGTTGACATGACTGGCCTGATTTACTAAAAATTTTTAGAACGTGAGGAAACTTCAGAGTGCTCTTAACAAATACGCAAGCTGATCTACGAACAGAGCGCAGTGAAGATCCCGTCTTTCAAATGTGCAAGATAACACACACTGTCCGTTGAGTATGTTTACCTTGGTGAAAATGTAACATGGGGCGTTTCTACCCCAGGGTGCAAAATGCTGGGAGAAGAAAATGCAAAGAGGTGAATTTCCTATGCAACAGATAAAAACCCATCGTCAAGAGCAGCAGACTGTTCCCAGGACTGCAGTCATGCTATTCAACATTCAGTTCATGGCCCTGCATGGAGGTGTGCAAACTCAGGAGAAATGGTTTGGTCAGGGTCAGTCTGATTGAGTCCTTTACATGGAGGAGAAAGTGATCCCCAACCACATCATCCAGGTATGTTAGTCCACCTATGAGAAGTTCAATTTAGTGCAGTTTCAGTTAGACTAATGCCATTACATGTTTTTAAAAGCCATTCGGACCAAAGCAATAACATGATTTTTGTTAAACAACATGTAAACATACTTACTGGGAATGGCTTGTCTTTGACCAGCTCTTATAGGGTTGATGCACCAAGCCTCTGTCCTCTCCCTCTTTCCTCTCTGCTTGCATTCACATCTCATTTATTCATTTTAATAACTTTGTAGCTCCCAAAAGTTTTTGTTCTTCTGGAGTGTGAAGAAACTGCCCATTGCCGGGGACCATCTCAACACCTTCTGCTGCAGCTATTATTACCAGGCATACATGAATTATCATTATTATAGTTGACAGTGCCAAATTTCATTACCTGAGTCTATGTTTAGATACTCCAGATCACAGGTTTAGGATAGAGTCATGAGTGCTCAGGTGGAGAATCTCCCTTCCCTGCTTCAGCCATCATGACTACCATTTAATGAACTGCCAGATCTAAGCACCATGGCTCTGCCTTTTCCCCATGTTCAACCATGGAGTCTCACAATTAACAGTTAAGGCAACACCACTCAGGCAAATCAGATAAAGAGTGCAGTTTATTATCATTCAGATCTAATCTTAGAAAAGAAGAAAATCCATCTGCTGGCTTCAGAGTCATTGAAAGTACGATGCCCATCTATTAAAGGTAAGGACAAGTAACATTGGTGGATAAACTTTGGGTCTATCTAAACAGTGTTATGATATTGTCCACAGAGTGTGCTGTTTGTTCCGCCTTACTGCTAACCTCAACTGTGCAATAAAAATGATTGTTGTTTGTTGTAATGATACTGACAGAGACAGTCACCCTAACAAAGGACTCCTCCTCCTGCATGCCCAACCCCGATGCCCTCTCTCACCCAGCCCAAACAGAGCTCTAAGAGTGCATGTGTGAGCAGCAGGTTCATGAAAATATCAAGGCACACATGTTCTGAAATTACATCCAAAATGTCAAAAGTTTGTGTGCAAAAGGGGCTACGTAGAATGAGCTTAACCAGGCATACTTTTCATGGATTTGATCCAAACTTACTTTGGAAAATAACACATGGATAATCACTGCACTAGCAGACAGACTGAGCTTTATCAGATCAAGTGCATTCATCCACCCAAACACGCACACACACACACACACACACAACCTCCCTTTTTGTTCCAATCCTCGAAACACCCCTCGGATGTTATGCAACAGCAAAATCCTGTAATTTGCCCCAGAATGCACTTCTCTCTTTGAAGCGAGAAGTGATGGGTTAAAGTCGCGTTGCAGAGAAACCCTGCTGTGCTGCCATGCAGTCAGTCCGTCCATTCATCTGTGTTTATAGATCTGTCTACTGAAATCCTTTCTTCTCGAGCTTTCAGATTTGTGACCTTAGCAGGAGCAGATGTCTGGTGGCAGACAACAAATGCCTGCTGTTACTTCACTCTCGCTTTTACTTTCAACTCAAAATAAGCAACCCACAGTCCTGTGAACAGCCCAAAATCATTGTATTTCATACATTTAAACTTCCCATATGTGTCAGTGACGCCTCTGTGATGTAGAGAAAGACAGCCACTTGGAAAAGTACGCAGGCTCCTTTTGCTTTTTGTTTGCATTGCAGGCTATTCTTTTAATAATCACTGCCATAAATCTCTGTCCATGTGGTGCAGTGACTGGATTACGGTTCAGTATACACGCTTTAAACAGTCATACATCAAACTCTGTATGCAGCAGAAGTAAACAAGCCATTAGACATAATTGCGTATTATTTATGGTAGGTCTAATTCTTGGAAAAAAAGACACGCCAGTATAATGACATCAGATATTAATGGGATGGAAACTGTTTTCATGCTGATTTAATCCACTAGCCAGACCTTGAGGAGGGCAGCAATGTAAAGGGAAATAGTTTTCAGCAATTAGTTACAGAGAACAGCAAGCTGAGTGTTTTTATTTGTAAGAATAAAGAAAAGATTTGCACATTTGGATTCATCATGTGGAAATCAGCAGCTGACTCGGACTCAGAGGCTTAGGTTCAATAGACATCACTCAAGAGCAAAGCACAGGCTGAGTTGTATTTGATGGACAATGTGCCTGCAATTCATTTTATTACCTGGCCACCAAATAAGAATCAAATGAGTTGACAATGAAATGATTTAGATTTAATTTGATATTCTTTAAGATTTTTAGGCTTTCTGTTGGTATCAGTATCCTATCAGTCAAACTGCATGTCAAAGCACATTAAACCTCACATTTCCATCCATTGTAAAGTCTAAAAGATAATGATTTCCAATCAGCATTTAAAAGTGATGTGTAAAACAGAAACACCGGATAAAGGTCTACCACCTCAAAACTTTCTAAATAAATTGTCTTTTTCTTTAAACTTTTAACAAAGTCTGGATCACGTCCCCTCGAAAGTTGCGTGTCATCTTCTTCACTTTGTTTGATGTCTCATTACTCTATCCGTTTAAACCCTTTGCTTTTGCAGCTGTTTTCCTCCACTCTTCCTCTTTTTTTGCTTGTAACTGTTCAGACATGGTGACTGCCCCTCGTGTGGTTTATTTATATAAAACGTGATGGAAATTAAGGTTTTTGTCACAGTGTCAAAAGACAGAACAGGGTTCCTACACAAGTATGGAAAGTCTTAAAAAGTATGGAAATAGATTTGATCAAGTTCCAGGTCTTTAAAAGTATGGAAAATGAAAAATAAATTATGGAAAGATATTGATGTTTCCAGACTATTGCCACAGTTCTAAAAAACTGTTTTCTAAAAATAGAGAAGTAGGTATTTCCAAAAATAATTCTAATCAGTAGGGTATGGAGAATTATGGAAATTCCAACTGTGTAGGACAGGGGTGAAGTGTTCCAGACCTTTCTACTGATTAATCTGACTGACATGTTGAATCCGGTTGTCCATGAAAACACTGCTGTCTAGAGTTATTCCGCCCTATAAAAAGGAAAACTTCAATATGATTAAAGCACAACAGACATTTACTCCTGCATTTTTAATCTGCATTTTAATACAAATTAGCATCGTTGGGGGGAAAATTACATGTAAACCACAATATACAGCTCCTGCTCATATTTTTTTTCTTTGAAAGGCATAAATCACAAGATAAAAGCATCCGCTGTGGCACGCAAAGTTGTTTTTGAGGAAGTGAAGATGCCTTTCTCTCCACAACCACAACATAAATCATCTACGTCCTGACAGTCCCTTCGTATAGATCACGCTCTTTAAATTTGATGTATCCAGGTGCAGAAAGTCAGAAAATTCCCCAGGGGTCTCCTCGTATAATGACGCCTTTCTTCCCGTGTGTCCCTGTAGAGACAATTTACCTCTTACAGCCACAGCTGAATGATTTACTGTGATAGAGCAAAAATGTCTCAAACTAACCTGCAGTGGTTTGAACAACCTGTTCATGCAGACAATATGACATACAGATAAAAGGACGTCCTGAATGCTATGTAATGCTACTTACTACAGCTGGGTGGCCCATTATGTACAGTAGATCTGGGCTCTAATCGCATCATCTCCCGTGTGATCCAGTCAGGAACAAGTGACTAAAAGGCTTCAACATCTAATAAACAGCATTCAGCCTACGTTGCCAGTGGAATAAGAGGCCACAGATATGGAGTAGAGACAAAAGCAGCCTTGTGTGTAGCAGCAGAGGAATGCTCAGGGAAGTCCATGCCTGCTCCCTCTACTTACTCTTATCTGATTGAAAGCACAGGGAGGCCTGTGCATTTATTCAGGCTTTTCTTATACAAGCCCGGTTAAGCCTAAGGTCTGCTTCTTCTGCACAGCTGCAGCAGCAGAGAAAGTTCAAGATGTCACCTGGATGAACCCAAGAGGACTCTGCAGTGACGTTGTTTGAGAAATCAGTGTTTTGACAGCGTGTGTGTGTGTGTGAGTGAGTGAGTGTTTCTGGACAGAGCAGAGACACGTTCTTTGTTTGCACTGCAGTCATGAGTTTTTGGGGTGTGAGGGAAATGTGGCTGATGTAAGAAAAACTGTGTAATGACACCCTTGTGGTTCACTGATCCTACCCGTGGTCCTCCATGTGTTGGCTATAAACACAGTCCCACCTCTATGTGACCTCACACCACTTATTCCCCCTATACCACCTTACATACATAAATAATATGCACATGAGGAGCATAAGGACAATGGATTACGCTGTGAGGATGTCATCTGCTAAAGTCTGTTGAAAATCCTGTGTGGTGAACCTGGTGCTCCCATAAAAACAGGGCTTCCACACTAGGGCGGCCACCTCAGCTTTACCTCCACACAAACCTCCCACAATGCACTAAAAAAGCCCATAAACATGACTGCAGGAAGAGAGCAGGCAGAGGATGGTGAAATGTAAGGTAATCGGTTCAACATAAGCTCTGTCAGATGTAGACGAATTTGCATCGCAGGGAGAGTCGAAAACAAGGATATATCTGATATGTTTATAAATAGGAAAGCTGGAGCCTGTACATCTGATAAGGGAAGCCCTCAAACAAAACACCAAACAGGGGAACAATAGTGAGTAGGAGGGCTTTGGAAAGGACGGGGGCCCAGAGAGGGGAGGCTGAAAAGCCCACAGTGGAGCAGGACACAGAGAGAAAGCGAGAGGCACGCAGCACCATGCTGACAGCATAAAACAGCAAAGCAAACGTGTTCCACCATCATCTTTGAGCGCACAGATCAGCTGCTTCATTATGTGAAAGACAAACCGTATGATAAAAAGAAAATGTTGAAAAATGTGCAAATGAGAAAGAAGAGAAAGTTCAAAACAGCGACTGAAGGGTAATGCTCCAAAACTTATGAGCGAGTACTTCCAAATAAACAACAGTGCACCGACACGGCACTAATATATTCTAATAAAAACCGTGAGCTCTGCGGTGTGCGCATCTGACTGCAGTTGTTCTGCTTTTTAAGGGGATACAGGCAGCCCTGCAGGGTTAAGGTTTACAAGGTTTGGGTCAAAAACAGTGTTACAAGTCCTGATCCTCTTCAGTCCAGTTTTTTGTCCTTTCAGAAGGAACAAGAAAAGAGACTTGTTGTACTCCCAATGTACCATGTGTAGGACAGTAGTTTACAGGCTGAATAGGGACTCTTGTCAGATATTTATAGGTCCCACATAATGAAGAACACATTTTTCTTTGTCTGTACATACTTGTACATCATGCTCCAATCGAGTAGCCCTGCAAATGTGGAGAGTGAATAGGCCTCTGCATTGTTTCTGCTGCCCACCTTCTAGGGAAACACAGCTTCCATTAAGCTATTTCAACTGGCTCCTGTAGTGATGTCACGACAGGAGGGATTTGCATATAGCTGCATGCACTACTCGGTTCCTTATATGATATTCTGAGCTTAACACCTGTACCAGTTGCTGACAGGGTTAATTGAACTCCTCACAGCAAAAACAGATGGTCCCGGATTTCTGCAGCCCACCATTTAGGGCAACACAGCTTCCATTAAGCTTTTTCATTAGGCTCCTGTGGTGATGTAACAACAGGAAGGCTTTGCATATAGATGCATGCACTCCTCGGTTGCAAAAATATATGGATTCTTACATTTCTTGTATTATATTCTGAGCTCAACACCTGTCGCAGTGGCTGATGGGGTTACTGTATATGCACTCCTCGTGGTAAAAACAGAGGGTGCCAGATAGAAACCTTTTCCCTTCTTAATACTGGGGTAAAAACTTGCAGATTTTCTGTTGTTGTTTGAACTGTCTCAGACTTATGTAAGTGTTTTAGTGTTTATTTTCAGAATATACAACCAAATGAACATCTTTGGGGTTTTACGACACATTTCCAGCTCCTTAAATAATACATAAACAATGTAAAAGCATAAAAAGCATTTGTCTTCCCCTGTTGTTTTTACTTCAATACACATTTCATTGTGAATAACTAACTGCTTTCGATGCCCAAGATAAACACAAGCTTGAATGATGACAACAGTCCACTGCATCGGCACCCTTTGCCTGATAATAATGCAGGTTTTACTTTATCCAGAATCCATCATCATGACAGGGTTTTGGTGTCTAAAAGGCTATTTCTTCAGCCAAGATTTTAATTTATTAGCTCATATAAACAAACACGACAGGCTGATGCTTTTTCTGCTTTTTCTCCTTTTTTTAATTGTCTTGGGAGTCAGAGAAGCATTGTGTAAGAATCTGATGATTAATCTTTTTGGATGTTAAAGCAAAAAGCCATCCAATCTGAATCCAATGTGAGTGTAATTGACTATGTTTTCACTTTTTTTGTCTTCAGAGAGTACTTTTGAATGCTAGAATTTGGTGATTTAAGCGGACTATACGACTCTCCACTGTACAGACTCCATTTAACCAAATCATTTGCATCAGGACAAGATCAATGGGACTCATCTGCATGTAGTTTCATATTCTGTAAGCGCTGCAGCACATAGAATAAACCCAAAGGGAGAAACGGGACTCTTTGAACTTCAGGGGAACATTAGCGTAGGAATGTGGATTATGAACGTTTGAGGCTGGTTATGTCAAGATGAAGCCAAGTGTATGTGTTCAGACTTCAGAGAGATTGAATTTTGGAGGAATTAAAACTCCTTTTCCCTCAAACACTCATGTGCATGAGATGATGGGATTTTTTTCTGTCAAATTACAGTAACAAGTGTTCTCCAATGCCCCAGTAACAGGTTCAGTGTGCTCAACAGAGGTAACACAAATATACAAATGTCAGCCCTTCGGCGTACAGCTGCTGACACTGTTGAGATGTAATGTATAGAAAACATGACTGGAGCTGTTGCTGTATCAAAACATACAGCCAGTATATACCTAGGGTGACTGTAAAACATGTGGTCCTGTTCTGTGGCTTTATTTTCAATGGATGGCTGGTTGAAGTTAGATCCCCCGCTGGTTGTCATTTGGTTCACCACAAGGGTGTAGATAGATAAATCCAACAGAAATTGTGGTTTCTGTCTGATCTGGCGGTGGAGCTATAACATGAGCCATAACCACAACAAGAATATTTAGAGTGTGTTTTGAATACAGTACATGTGGACGCCATTTGTCGTTCAACAACAACACAAAAGTAGCTGCCATGTAGAATCCAGCCTGGAGGGATGATTAAATGGAGGGACCACTATACTCTACTAAGAGCTAACATCAGCAGGAGTCAGTAACTTTAACATCGATGAAGACAAAGATGAAAAGTTAGATGAAAACATACTACAACATTTGAGCACTTGACTGCTGGCAGAACTTAGTTGAGAAGATTGCTCTAAGAGAAACTACATTTTCATGTCCACACTCAAACAGAATCCTGTATACAACAGGGCAGTCAAGTTTCATAAAATGACAAGACTGAGACTTTAGCAGTATGATGTGTCGGCGGCGAAACATTTTTTTTTGCCTTTTTTAACGTCAATTTATACCTTAAGACTGATGTCCTATTTACCTACTGTCCGCCTTCAGGAGAGCAGGTGTACATCGAGTGGGTTTTAAATGTTGGCGCTGTTGTGTGTGAAAGATAGTTAGAGACGCCAAGACCTGCCTTACGTTGCTTCTTATTGGTTTATATTGTGTGGAGCCTTCGGTGATTGGTTAGATTTGGGCACAAAGGACTGATGGATTGGTTTGGGATTGGTAATCTCGGTCAGTCAATCAGAATTACTCGAACCACAGCAAGCCACGTTTATTATCATGAAAAAAATAAATACAGAATATTAAATGGGGAAATAAAAGCGTGAGAAATGTCAAATGTCAAATGTGGTGTGAGAATGGGTCAAATTGCGTGACTGTCACACTCAAAGCATGATGCTTTGCAGCTCTGGTATACAACATAGTTCTCTCAAAATCAGACCACTTCATGGCACCTGAAGCTGTTTAGGGTATGTTGCTTTGCTTTTAGGCTCCTTGGCAGAGCCCAGGAAGTAAAATGGCATTTCTTCAACCTAATTTCCGAACATGGATTATATGTTTATATATATATATATATATATATATATATATATGACTCTGTTGATGATTTATGTTGCCTGATTTATGTTACCACTTTTCATCTAAATTCGTCAGCAGTAAGCATATAGAATGGCTTCTCTCAGACTGGTCTAGCCGGACAGGTCTCATCATTCCCAATGTTATCAGACTAAGAGGCCCCAGGGCCTAATCCTGCTGCATGCTAATGGAAGAAGAGGCTTCGGGGTTGTGATAAAGAAGAACAGGAAAGGTTGGGGTGTTCTGCACCATTGAACGCAGCATCTAAAACTGAAGACTGCTGCAAAGTGTCCCTATAGTTGATCACAGAGTTCATCCCAGAGCTTTTAATGTTTAAACACACAATCTCCCAAAGGTCAATGACTGTGTGAAACCAGAAAGATCAATAATGCTTCAGTAAATAACACAGACAACAGGATATCGTTATGCCATTAGCAGGTCAATGAAAGTCTGAATGAAGGTGAAGTTAGGACATTATCTTGTGCTGCAAGTTTTGAGATGAAGCAGAACTGTTCTGGTTCCTGAAAATGAAGAATAGACCCAGATCCGACTGTTTACTTTGAATGAGGGTTTTTCAAATTCTGTGTTTTCTCTTCTCTGCTTGACTAGAGCTCTGAAAGACCTTTGACGTCAAGTTTCCCCAGACGCTCGCTCAGATTCCTGAGTGTAACTAAATCACCCCAAGGGTCATGTGCATCTATCAACCGAGAGATATATGTCCAGTTTATTACCCTTAAAGGTCATTAGCATTTCCTCCCCTGCTGTCTTCCCTTCCCTTGTGCAAACATCCACACCAATTCAATTCTCCACACTCAAAGAGCCTGGTCTAACTCAGAGGGAGCTGCTCAAACAGCCATGCAAAGTCGATGGCAGAGTCATAAACCCGGAGGTCCGTGTGCTCTTTGTTCTCCTGACACTTGTTTAGGTTTTTTTTTCCACACAATTCCAGTAAGTCTCTGGTTGTGATATAAACAAATGGTTTTGCAGATAACTGTCCAGTGTCCCTGTTAGTTTGGGGAAACAACAGTTATTCATTTTTATAGCACTATAAAGTTCCTCAGATATGAAATATATTTATGAAACAACTGCAATAACATTTGAGATAATGCAGCTGAGAAAAAAAGAAAAAGAATCAAACTAGATCCCTGCTATTGTAATAGTCACAATCAAAAAAATAATCATTTTAAATAATTATTCCGCAGTATTACAACTTGTTGCTCAATTTTACAAAATTGTTCAAAAGTGATAAAAAAAACACATTTATTGTACCAGTACTAATAGCTCTAAATGTTTTTTTTAAAGGTCTCATTGACAGAAATGTTAAAAAAAAATAAGAAATGTCTCAGAGGAAAACTTCAGTCGGCAGTCGCCGCACAGACTGTATTTGCTTATATTTACCCCACAGTGCACTCCTATGTACCGTTAAGTTGAGCTATCACAGCTCAGTTTGGCACTTTGACTGGACTAACTGTTCTTGACTCAACACATACAGACAAAGGATAAAACATACCATATTTGGAACTGATGTTAACATCTGAAGGCAGAAAACAATGCTAACTTCCTGGACACACATTGATGCTGTTTGACTCCTTTGGCTTTTAAACTTTGAAGCATGAGCCAAATACCCAGGCCAGCATATAAGTCAGCTCTTCACTACAGATAGGTATATTAATCCAACTCTGATAATTCAGTCTACCTAACATGTTGAAATATTGTTTAAAAGTCCACTCTTAATTTGATTTAAGCGATAACTTATTTTTTCAAAACACACTTACAGCACAGCTTCTGGAAGTTGTCTACCAGCTGGTAAAAGAGTTTGAATGTAAGTTTTATAGATAATTTCCCTCCATAAAGTATCTCTGTTCACTTTAACATCTATAAATATATTAAACAGGTGCAGTACAGTGTGGTTAAGATAAGTAAAACGCTAAATTGTTCGCTCTCACTTCACATCTTGCTCCACTGTCAGGGTGTGGGGGCCAAGTGACAGGCTTGCTAGTAACAGTATAGTGAGTATCTGCAGCTCGCATTGATGGAACCTGGATCTTTTGGAGATGGCAGCACTGTTTTATAGCCTGTTGGTGGTAAGAGGGGATTCCTTGCTATCTTTCCACTGGTGCACATGTATCTTTTGTTCTCAAATTGCTTTCTGCTGCACTGTCCTGATTTATTAATGCACATCAACAGGCTGTCCAGGACAACAAAAAAAATTACTCCAGTCTTCATTTCTCCAACTTTACACTGATGGCAAATTCACAGAGGAATACCATCTTATCTTTCCTCAAGAGGCAGTAAAAAGTGCAGAAAAAGTCGACTTTGTAGGACCAACCCAGGCAGCTCTACACTTAACTCTGGGTCGGCACAAAGTAAGTCTGATGGTGATTAAATTTGATGGCTTTCATTAAAGAGTAATGAGCATGCTCTATATACTCTCCCTTATTATCGGGCTTATTAAGTCACTGCAGTATACAGTATGTTTCTGCATGATGAGCAGAGCAGAAAAACACATCAGCTGACTGGGGACTGAAAGCCAGCTGCTTTTCTATAAGGCTCACTTCTTTTTTTTTTTTTTTTTTTTTTTTGCAGAATGAGCAAAACAATGTATAGCAATGGAATTTGCAACACTTGTGTGCAAACACAAATACAGTACAGACACACACATAGGCAGTTGCTGTAGTGGATGGTAGACCACAGGGTGTAGGCAGACAGCCAGAGAGTCAAAATGAGGCCCAAAGTAACCGCTCTGCAATGAAGGCTTTAGAGGACAGCCAAACCACGACATCAAACACCCAGGCACACACACAGTGAGAGGGAAGAGACACCAGATACAAACAGTTGTTATCCATGTTGTGTGCAAACTATAGCCTTCCAAGTAAAACAAACAAAAAAAAGTTCTTGGAGGGACAGTTCCAGTTTTTAATTGGTCGGGAAAGTCCTAGAAAGAAAAGTGGAAAAAACAGCGAAGCCTCATCCAGAAAAACAACATTCTGCTCAAAGAAGACGAGGTGAGATAAGGCAGATTTGAGGCAGCTTATAGGAACTATTTAAGTGTTAGGAAAAACATCAGAGCAGAGACTTTTTAGTCAGTGCAAATGCTTGAAATAGTGTCCCACCTGTTGACTCCTCCAAAAACTCTGAAAAGAATCAATGAAATATATCCCACTTTCACATTCCTGTTATATGAGAACACAGCTGTTATCTACAAGAATGAAAATACATCTCCAGTACCTTTCTAGTCGACATAAATTATCTGATTCATGTTGGTTTCCAAAACTTACAAAGCCTGTGATAAATGTAGCAGAGCGTTTTATATGTTTTTCAAGGCCTTTTCTCTTTCTGTGCGGGTAGGTTCAGACATTTCTTCCCCAAAGACATTTATCACCGGACTTTTTCCACCAACTCTTTGTCATCCGAGACTGTTTTTGGTAAATAGAAACTGTCACCAGCCAACGGTAGCTGCTTAAGAGACTTATAGTATGACCATAACACTGGAAGAGCTGAATCCAATTTGGCACGTCTGCTGGTGAACGTTAAGAGTCGGTTTCACTCTGTGACATCAGACACAGACAAAGAAGTGCTCTAACTCAAAAAGACACACTCTATCTTGACTTCATTAGAGAGCAAAGTTACACATGCACAGAGTATTTTTAACTCTAACGTACTCAAAAGAGCGATTTTTTCATTCATTATAGATAATAGTGCAAATTATACTGAGATATAGAGTGTAACCAAGGATACATAATTGATAAAAATGTGGCAGCACTCAACACAACTTAAGGTTTTCCTCTCAAACTCAAAAAGGGCTAGACTAATACACTCTATGCTCATCTGACCTTTTACACATGAACTTATGACATTTTCTTAATAATCTCAAACCAGGTCCTGGAGTTTTTCCAAAAGCTAACAGTGTGGTAAAGTCCAAACAGTCTATTTCAGGTAACAGACAGCATGCAGGGAGAGGTACAGTCTTCTGATGACTGTTTCTTGGTTGATATCACTTGTAGAAGGACATACTGAAAAAGAAAAAGCAAAATCAGAAAAAATACACATGCACTTGAAGCAAGCAGTGAATAAGGTTTTTGTACTTGCATCCACAGGCTTCTTTCCAGAGGGCATTTTAAAGGCACCTAAATTTGCTTAGTAACCTAAGTTGTCTTTCACTTCCTTTTGCCGTGGTTTTTAAAGGTTCTGGAGCAACTATAATTTTGTATCAATTTGGCGCCCCCTGTGGACAAGGCAAACTTTACTGAATATGTCCTTTGCTTGCCTCAAGCTCCTGTGAGTATTTGTTGCTACGCATAAATTTGGTGCCCAGTCCACTGGTGGAGCTCAACTTTAAACCCAATTGCGGTTAATGCATCCCTACATCTACTCACTCCTGTTTTATATGAACTTTTTTACAAGGGAGTAGCAGGAAGAAATCCACTTAAAGACAAGGTGAACAGCTTGAATTCACACATGCTCCCAACCAAGGGAAATTTTCAGGAGTGCAGAGCATGTGTGAAAAGACTCTCTCAAAGTGTCACTTACACACTCATGATGCTTGTTATCTTTGGTAGTGAAAGAAGCCAACTTAACCCTTTCAAAGAAAACATGGAAATTGTGGAAAATTTATTTTAAAACTTAAATTTTAACCTTTAAGACTCACTTTTCTGTGCATGTGAAGACAAAGTTGATTTCAGATGAAAACAACAACAAAACAAAAAAAAAAACAATAATGAATGAATGAATCAAAGTAAATGTAAACCTATCAAACCTCTGGATTTTCTTGGATTTATCAGGTACCATGAATTTTGTTCGTATGACATTTGACAAGTTGATTTTTTAACAAAAAGGAAGTATTTTTCTACCTGACACGTCATGTGAGTGTTACACACTTGACCTCAGTGATAAATTATTGTCTTTTATCTTTTCCTCAAAAATGAAAAATGCACATCCAGGAACTTCTTGTTGGTGAATGCAAACATGTTCATGGAGCTGCAAAATGTGAAATTATACCACTGAAATGAGACAACACTTTCAGGCCATACAGTGCTTCTGTCTGAGTACTCCTCTTCCACAATCCTGGAGGGAGAATCATGTTTCTTTGATGGCTTTCATGCTGTTCCAGAAATTTCAGAGTTCCCGCTGTCTGCAGTCTGAATGCTCCCTGAACTGTGAGGTCAGTGGGAAGGAAAGGTGGTTCAGGGCTGGAGCCAAAGCCAGAGACAGGCCAGAGGCCAGAGCATTATGAAACACACAAACACACAGCTGTGTGTGGACAGCCTCCCACTGTTCTTGCCGATCCATCACAACAGCTCACTAATCCCTCTTAGATCTGCTCATCAGGACCAGACAGTGCCCATCCAGTGGCGCTGCCGCATCTGGTGGAACCAAACAGCGGAATAATCTTGGCTTACAGCTGCAGCAGAATGGAGGAGGGGCCCCTTGAAGAGGGGGCCCTGGGGGCCCTCAACAGATCCCCCACTGCCCTACCACTCCCTTTGGTCTTACTAACAGGAAGAGACCATAAAAAACAGACATATGGTCCTTGAGCACATGTCTATGAGCTTGTTTTAGTTCAAGATGATGACAAAAGATGCCTTTCTTTCAAGAAAAAATAATGTTAGTTTTAGGTTTACGATGGGATTAAAAAAATGAACATTAGCAATATAAAAAACTTAAAAAGTCTGGTAGACAGCAAATGTGTTTCAAGCTAATAAATTCTTCACTAGATTAGGAGCATTAGGATTTGCCCAGACTCCCCAGACTCAGCAGTTGTAATAAAAGAAAACATTTGAGTAGGACTGCAGAGTTTAGTGGGACTTAACCCACATGTGTTGCACAGAATGACTGTGTTAACTTGCCAAATATTTCAGGTTTGTGCTTTCATTTGGTCCCCGACACCGACAGGCTCTCTCCCGCAAACAGGTTTAGAAAAAGCAAGTCATGCCTTTAAGCCCTTTGTCTCTAACTGCTGGTTAACTGCCAAATATGAGTTTTTATAAACTAAAACACGTGCCAAATGATAAAGATGATCTTCTGTGGTACAAAGTGATTAATTTGTAGATGACACACCCAATAAGGAGGCTATTTATTCAAGAGTGGACTTGCTCAATTTGCCAGATTGTATTAAATAGCTTCATGGCCTGATTTGTGCTCCTATTCTGTAACAAAAGCAACAATTAGATTTCCCTTAAGAGATAAAAAAAATCCAAGGAACGTGCCATAAAACTACTGTCAAAGCACACGGCTGAGGTGGATGTTATTGAAAAGGATACATTACAAGGTTGACCTGAGGTCAGTGCTCATTCTTCTGCTGAGGACAAGCTAACAGCAGAGCAGTGGGTGGAAACAGCTGTCTGTGTGTTTTTTCTGCTTGCACTTGAGCACCACCTCAGTTACCCTCCACACCCCCTTTTTAAAACACGCCCACTACCATAACACAAACTATCCTCTTCACTTACTCCAGGAATGTCACAGAGCTATGCAGGCCTCCGCAGAGATATGTACAGCAGGAGATCATTATATCTACATGCTGATATGAGCACGCTCAGGGTCACTCATGATTTACGCAATTGTGGGACTAAGGTTACATTGAGTTTGAGGGACTGAAGACTGCTAAAGAGGACTGGTGGCTTAAAGCTTTATGAGTTTTTGAAGGAGCAATAGGAAAAGGGTGGCCATCTAATTTTTTTAATGACTATTAATCAGAGAAATGCTTTCTCAGTTGGTTCTATGGATAAAACGATTCATACATACACTAGTATAATAGTATCAACAAGGGAAACGAAAAGGGACCCAAAGTAGACCCCTGAGGCACACCACAGAGAGGTGACACCACTTTCAGTTAGAAAATAATAATGATTAGAAGTTTAAGGATTTACTGCACAATAACTTTTACACATTACTTTCCTTTGGCATATTCAAGATGATGATCTCAAATAATTTCATCACAATATGTAATTTTTTTCATTGATCCTACTTCCTTGTCTCGCTTTTCAACTTGTTCTAAATGTGTTTATGTTGTTCCTCGACATCATTGTAGATCAGGGAAACCTTAATGATCTTTAAGAATTACGTAAAGGTTAAAGAAATTAATTAATTAATATGAATTTCTGCATTTTTAGAACTTTAAAAGTTTCCAAACTATTTTTTTTTTTACAGTAATAGCTGTCTATTAATATGGAGAGCAGCAACAGCTTAGCGTATTTCATATTTGCTATTTTCTGCCAATTGCTTGAGTGTAAACAATATGGAGGCCTGAAGGCCAGGACAAAACAAAAATTACAGCCCAATCATTTTAGGGTGTTGTTTTGAGATACACAGACAGAAGTGAAATACCAAATTCATTCTCAAAAACTCCCCAAAGCTGCATTTGTAGTGGCAGGGAAACACAGACATGGGTTTAGCAGTCAGACCTAATAACATGTTAATCCAGGCTCCTTTAGTGTTTTATTCTTTCTACACAGTAATACAAGTACCTTAATCAACATGTCCTCTCTTATCTAGTCTATAGTTCAGCTATACTGAGATTCCAAGTATTGTTTGTATTCAAAATAAATAAAGCCAAAGCGAGTGCACATGCGCACAAACACAAATTTTGTTACATAGGATGCCTTTTTCCAGGAGGCTGTCTGACAGGCTGACAGCCCTCAGTTGGCATCACGTCAGTTGTGATGGCAGGACAAAAACCAGGCTGTAGGGTTCATCCTGATGTTTGTGTCATGAACTTGTTTTTGATTATCAGGGGAGCTTTCTGTCTCTTAGCTTCACTCTGCTGCAGATTATAAATAAATACTTCACAGGCATCGACCTTGTTTGTATACTCTAGAGTGTGTGTTGATTCGCATCATGCACTGTATTATGGGCAGCTTTTCCAGCATCCTAACATTCACTTTTCAATTATATCTAAACAACGTGACTTGTATTTTTCAAAAGGCACACGCCTGAATTCATAGATCACTAAGTAAGTCAGAGAAGATGATTTCCGAGTGACAAGGCTGGGCTCGCCTACCCTCATCTGTCTATATCCTTCCTGTTATCTGAAAAGGAGGAGACAGCCCAGCCACTGGACGCCGGTTCCTGGTCTGCAACACTACATAATCTCCACCACAGACTTAATGAGCTTAATGTGCACTCCCAGGCCTCTGAGCTTAAAGGCATGTGCGCAGCGTGCACTGCTCTGCCTGGCTGCACTGTGTCTCTGTTTATTTGCATGTAATTCTCCACATAAAACATCATTTAAAAGTCACAGGCACATTGGGTGTGTCCTCTGTTGTGAAAGGCATGCCTGTCAGTTTACTTGTATTCTGGGAGCTCTCTTTCAGAAAAGACATAATAATCCAGAATGTGAATACAGCCACGGACACTTTGGTTTAATCATTACCATTTGACTCACATTACGTGTCTGTGACCATCTGGGATAGTGCAAACAGCTGACTTCCACAGCGGCCCGCCTGAAGCTGAGCAAAGACTTTCATTTGTAAACAAGCCATATGTCGTCATGCAGCCTAAAGTCTTTAAGAGAAAGTAAATGCAGAGCCTGGCTGTGGTGCTGAGGCTTCCAAGAATAGGAACAGATTTCAGAGCCTGATTGGGGATAAACTGTGGTTTAGGCCTTCAAGCCACAGTCCACTTTGCCCCAACACTCACACTCACTTTCTCCCCTGCTAGACTAATGAAACACATCAAAGATACTGGCATGCAAACCAGCAGTAATCAACATATGCTGACCACTGAAACAGAAAAACAAGAGTATGGAGAACTCTGATGGCACCCTGTTATTTCAAACATCAATTACAAAAGTAGAGCCTAAACGCATCAAAAATTAAACACACTTTATTTTTTTTCCAGCATTTGTCAAGGGCTATGCAAATACATTTCTGGCTTGGTGTATTGTGTCTGGTTAAGGTGATGCAAAGCTGTCTACATCGACAGAATCATACATTTGTAAATATTCTATAAAAATCTATCAGATGATGCACTAAGAATGTTTTCAGCCAATGAAAATACTTTAAGATGTGTAGTCACAGATGTATTTACTTATTGTTGACGGTCTATTCTAACAAACTGCATCTGACATCACTATTATTAACAGAGAGAAAGCTGCTAAAAGCTCTGACTCTCTAAATGGAGCACTGCTGATGCATCAACTGCTGCAGGTTCAGAGATGTTGTCAGTATTGCTTCTACTTTGGGCTGACACTGGTGATCTCTGTAGATATCAAATTAGCACTACAGCACTTTCCAATGTATATGTGCTATTAGCTGCTAATTTGTAATACTTCAATACATCGTCAGTGCTATAACAGCTTCTTATGTCATGCAATTCTTACTTTCTCATCAGCTTGATGTGGCTGCATATGTTCTTCCCAGCAGCCCACAGCTGAAAATCTTCTTATACACATTATATGAGGAAAGGAAGCAGTAGTGTGTGCATAGATGTATACCATAAAATTAATCGGATTAGTGTTGTGGAACTCTGCAGGCTGAATGTGGATGTTATTGCATTAGCAACACATTTGCACATATGACTTGGATTCAGACCTTGAGCGAGAAAGGCTACACTCTTGATGGGTATTTTTTTTATTATTACAACAGTATATTTAGATGTTAATTATTCAAAACTTTCAATCTCTATTAATATTAACCTACTGTAGCAGAGGAATATGATTGGAGAGACAGTGATTTGTGTGAATTATCATCATTAATTAGTTTTATCAACATTAAAAGCTTGCAGTGTGATCTACATGAATGATGCTTCTGTATCTCTCAGTCAGTACTGCATTTTCTGAATGGTGACAGACTGAAAATGTTCAATCTGATTCATTTAAAAACTTAGATCACAGTTGGAAATGTTATCACTGCCTGCAGGTTTATGCTTTTACAGGAGTCAGAAACTGTGAAAGCTTAGAAGGATTAGAAATCAAAGGTAGCCAGCCAGCAGTAGGACAGATTTTTCTTATATGGGCACCTGCCTGTAGCTCATTCTTACTTTTTTCTTGCAGGTGCCATATTGTTCTTCCTGCACAGTCGGAAACCATATTCTTAAGTTATAAATTTAGCCTGTTTCTGTGAGTGTAGATATCCATACACTTGTCATATGAGAACTTTAAAACCGTTTCCCCCTCTTTGTAAGTAAGTAAAGGTGTTTTTGTGATCACTTCTGTAATATTATATATAATGTGAATACTGAATATCCCTCCATTCTACATTAAACATAGCTTGCCCCTGAACTGGCTTTGTCATCCAGGCAACAGTGGAAAGTGATCATTATAGTACTCACGAACGGTAAAGTGTGTTTCCACTAAGACATTCCTCTGTCGTACTATAATTCATAATTCATTATAATTTATATTGCTTTTGTCCTTGAACATGCATTTACCTTTCCTCTTTGAACATAATGGAACTTTTCCATCATCACAGTAAATTCTCTGCATCCAGGGAACATTGTGAGTTCTGCAAAGGTCAGGATTTATCAGACTGAACATGACTCACACAGACCTTTGAGTATACAGTAAGTGAGGTGGGCTGCTCTTTAATCTTTCTTTTTTATTATTTCTTGCAAGGTCTTCCACTGTAGCGCAAGAGACCTATATTCAGTACTGCTACACTGATTTTTTTTTTCTTGAAAAGGAGCATCAAGTTTTGCAAAACTGAAACTTGAGTATTTAAATTTGACGCTGTGAAAAAATACTACAGGATTGAAAAGTTTTAATAAATCCTCATTTGCTGATTTGGTTCATTAGCGGATGGATCATGGTCTAAAATATATAATTAACTGTCACTTGGGATGTTGGTTCTGACAACCAATTATGCATCAATCAAACATACTATTGTTGATGACAGCATCAACTCACTAATTTCCTCTCTGGGATGAATGGAATAAAACGCGACTGCTGAGATGCCTGTGCGTGTTTGTAATGACATCGGCTATCAATCAGCCCATAGTCAAAATAGCATGTGTGTAAACAAGACCCATTTGGAGTCATCTGCTGTACAGCATTGTTCTCCATGTCAGGATTATGTGCCATAAGCAGTGAAGAATTTACATCTTAATCCTTAATCTTCTTAGCAAATTTCAGATGCTTAATTAAAGACTCCATTCAACAGAACACACAGGCAATTCATCCCTCGAACTGACTGTGTTTATTTCAATATACCTCCCAAGGTGATTATCTCTCTATATGCCTTACTGTAAATTTTCATCATGAACAGCAGAATAGAAAACTCCTCATGTGTGTTTGGACACGGAATTTATTTACTGTCTTTATTGAAACAATAACCGTAGCCTGCATGAATAACAGAGGAGGATTTATCATGCCTTTTGTGTACTGGCCCTTCTTGACGCATTTTCAAAAAGATTTGTGAGTCTATCTAAAACTAACCCAAAGCTTCATCAGTCTGAGTTTGACATTGAATTTCTGTTGGTTAAAATTATCTCTCGCTCTCTCTTTGAGACTGCTGAAGCCTCGTATCAAGAACAAATATACTGACGATTGAGGATTATTTTCCTCGGTCACTTATGCCGCAATAAATTTCAGGACCAATCTGTATGAAAATGAGGTGAAAACGAAATGATACTAAAACATGGCAAATTTACGTGACATCTTTATTTTGCTTTTATGGAAAACTGGGACATTTTCCACATTAAAGTAGTTACCGTTAGTAGTTACTTATTTTCTCCACAATAAATGTATCCTCATGCCCACTTTATCCCATTTTTAACAATGAAAGGTCATCTCAGATGGAGCTTTGTAACATTTTCTTGTTTGTAATGTCACCATACAGTGGTAGTTTAATCACAGCCCCTTTCTAGATTCTGCTGCAGTGCCATAATAAAGCTTCACTGTCACTGGGCCTTTGTACTTTTACACTGAAGCCAAGGAGTGGTGAAAAAAAATGGTGGCAATGTGTTACAGATGAGCCAGCAGGGCGGAACAGCACTGTATGCATTTGCATGTCTGATTGTATATGTGGAGCTCTTGCTGTGTTACGACAAGCTGTCTCTAATGCTGCAGGGTCAATATCACACTGCAAGGTTTAAGTACAGAAGTGCAATGATTGTTAGACTTCTTTATAGCAGAGTTAGAGGATTACATCATGTAAGGGTCTCTTGTTACAGTGTTGCACAAGGTTGACAGGCAGCTTCGCTAAAGAACAAGTTCCTCACACACAAACAGCGCTGCTCCATACTGCCAACTTTGGCCTTCACATTGACAGTTCCCTGTGTCTGGTCTATCGTGCCTATGGCTCTGATACCAGTTAAGAAGCAAAACTATGATTCTGTGACATTTACATTGGTGTAAAGGCATATCACAGGCCCAGCAGCACAGTCATGAGAAGGCATTTTAAAGGGATATTCCGGTGTAACATTAATTTGAGTCAAACACACCATAACACTGAGTTAGACACCCCCTCGAACTATGAATGTTGCCAACCGCTTGCTTCTCTAGCTATACCAACTTGAGTAACATCCGCAGGATAAGCAATACACAGCGATCTGATGAGCCACAAACAAACCTCAACCAAAAACTACTCTATAGCCACAAATAATACTCAGAACAGCACCTAACTTCATCAACAGTACATATAGGGTCCCAGCCATAGCACTAGCCACCAAACATCTTTTCAACTTTGCCTAATTTCTTTAGCAAAGAGACTAAACGCAACCAACCCACTCTCCTCCAGCAGTCGCTTGTTTGTAGCAAGACCTCGGCCCAGTCCATTGCGTACTGCTGCGGGGTGACGCAGCTCAAGGAAGAACATTTATGATCATTTCTTCATGGAAATGCAATCAGACCAAGACGCTAAGGCAGAATAAGTACCGCGTCTGCTGTGCAAAATGATTAATATGGTGATTATTACTTCCAGAAAATGATAAAGAAATGATCACGGTGTGTTTGACCCTAAATTAATTTTATGCCAGAATATCCCTTTAATAAAGACCTCATTTTCTACACTGGAAGAGCACCCTAGAGGAACTTCTATAATGTCATTTCACATACAAAGGAGTAATAGAGGGCACATCTTGATGACCTAGTGCCCACCAATTTCTCAGATGTTAAATTAGATTCAGCCTCTCAGAAAAACACAAAATGAAGGGCAAACATTTTAAAAAAAAGAATAATGTTGCTTCAGTGTTAAGTCCTCACTTGGGTTGGGAGATCGGTAGTAAAGTTTAGTCATCAACATTTGCTCTAAATCGTAAATATTGTAGGGCCTGAGGGGTCTCTGCAACTGTGTGCGTGAACGTGTGTGTTCCCCCTCGGTATCCCTCGCGCCCCACCTCCCTGCCGCCCGGCCTATCAGAGCAGAGTACAGCCATTCGGGCCTCGCGAACGTAGAGCAGCAGAGGCAAGCGAGCAGAGCGAGGAGCCAGTGGGGGAGGGTCACGTGTGTACACAGTGTGGGGCTCAGCAGCACTCCAGCAGTAGTAAAGTCTGAAACGGACGGCCCCTTTTCAGAACAAGCCTCGTCCGAAAAGTTGATAGAGGATTTCTGTCTGTACAGACGTGCAGTAAAAACCGCTCTTCTCTCTGCTTTGGGGGGTTTATGGGCGCGAGGAGGGTCGAAGTGCGAGATTTTGGACGTGTGTTTGTCAAATGAAACGACTGAGAAATGGCAGTGGAAATGCTACATCCAAACCCTATGCCTCCGTAGGTGAAACCCAAAGCTATACGTGCCTGGTGAGTTTTTTTCCTCCGCTCGCTGTTATTTTAACCTGAAACGTGACGCCTTTGATTTGATTTGCACTTCACAGCGATAGAAAAGTTGATTTGCTCCGCTTAAACTGGCTCAGTGCGACGGAGTAACTTCGCTGTAGTTGTGCCAACAATAGCAGCAGAAACGGCAGGGTTACTGTTGAAGCCGTGACAGCCGTCCACGCTTTGATCCGCGCAGTCAAGTGTGATGGAGAGACACAATGTCCGCAATGATGAATAGACAGGGCGAGAGATAGGCTGCACTTTACACAGCTACAGCGGGTCTATTATCGGAAAATAACACCTGAGGAAAATTCGGATCAGCTTTCTGAGAGCCCTATCACTTAAATCAGATGACTTCACTTGCAAAAGGAGCAAAGTGTAGTTGCAAGGTTGAATAGCTCGTCCATATGTCTGTATTTTGTTGAGTTGACATCTGCCAAAAGCTCATGAGATGTCATTCCAGGTCTGGGAATTATGCAATCGTTGCTAGGCTGAAAATAAAGGCAGTCATGTTTACTTAACTCAGATATTTACTAAAATCACAGCTCATCGAGGTGTTATTACTGATTTATGTCATTGTTTTTTTTTAAGTTATTCAGAAGATACTAGATCACTCAAACCTGAAATAGAAACAGATGACCTTAGTTTCTCACCATAGCCTTAACATCCACCTGACCCTAATTCACATCAGCCACCAGGCCAAGTTATTGTTCCCTTTGGCCTGAAATGACTGTAAAGTAAATGCTTCTTGAGATTGAGCCTTTCCACTTGATGTCCTCAGCCTCGTCCATGTGACCGAATGGGACATGGGCATGTGTGCCGTGGCTTAAAGGAAGTAAGCCTGCTTTGTGCTGACCATTGAACTCTGACTTTGTTGATGCCTGTGACAGTTCAACATGTTGTTGGAAAAGAGGCCAAAGGATACTGTCCAGACTGTCTCCTACACTAGAAGTTGATTTGACAAGACGCTGTTTTTCTACTGCAAAGCTACTGTGTTTTGTTTTGTTTTCTGCAGGGATTCATCGATAAACTCAGAGAAAGTGTTGGCAGGTAGCTGATTGATCTGTATGTAAAGTTTTTGACATATTCCACTCTTATACTTAAACTATCTTGCCGACAAAGAAGAAAATAAAAGTGCGGTGGTGACTCATTTCTCTTCAAGCAGATATTGTTTGGGGCAGAATTATGTAAAATGCCTACACAGAAATTGAGTCACCGTCAAGTATTTAAATCCCCTCTGAGGGCTTAGTAATTTTAATTTGCAAAATGTTATGCAGCATTAGCAAGCACCTGAAGTCAGATCTCCCAATAATACTCTCGGTTAATAGGCTGCTTCCCAAGAATAATAGGCAGCTGAGGAGTGAGTGGAACCAGGAAAGATTCTTGAATGAAATATTTACATCATAAAGGAAGCTGAACTTTCAATGACACACCGTAAGTTAGGTGAAGGTGTTGTGCATCAAGCATCATGGTGTTTTAGTTTGCCTCTGTCACTGCAACACTTGTACTTGTGCGTCATTTCGCCTCACTTTCTTTTTGTGGTGTTTTTTGTTGTCGCTTTGCTGCATGCTGCTGCAGGCTGACAGGAGTGGCAAATCATGTGACATCACTCTTTCTACTTTCTTTCTGAGAAGCGCCAGTAAATTCCAGTAAGGGAATATGAGGGGTGTGGGCCCAGCATGTCACACTATTCCCATCAGCGCACGAGAACTGGCTTCAAAACGCTGAGACGTCAAGCACGTGGGCGTCACTGCTACGAGATCATGTTTGGTGGGGCTGGAGCATGCTGAAGCAGGACCCACCCCCCCTCTGGGAACATTTAACATAACTACTTTTGACATGCAGCAGGGCAAGAAGTTCAGAGGGGGCTTATCCGAGTCTAGGACTGCAGTCGAAGTCATGTAAGAGACACTCAGCAAGGATTATTCTTTATGTTGCCCTCTTCGCTTGAGTTCAGCCACGTCATTTCAGGTTAGGCATCTTTACAGGAAACTGCTGAAGCTGTAAAACTCCTGGTTTACATTTCACGTGCACTTGATTATAGCTGAAAATAAAATGAATTTTATTGTTAATATAACATCAGCGAGTCTGATTTTGTTGACGTTTTTCGCTGGTATCAACCTAAAGATCAAAGTTCTGGTATCATGATGACTTCCGGTCTGATTTCAGTGACTCGACTTCCTGCTATCAATCTTATCAGCGACAGTATTTCTCATAAAGGAAACCTTGGCCTGGTATTCACTTTATTGAATTACTGGAAGTGCCAGACCCTCTAACCTGGTTCTAAAGTAGTCCATAGGTCCTCAGATTGATCAGATCAACACCCATTTTTATGCAAAAGTCTGCTATTTCTACCTGATTTGGTTACAGCTTTAAACAGACATCCTCCTTGGTTTATCATGAGTTCCTTTCTAAACGACAGTGTTGTCTGTGTGGGTTGAAGCTAGAGCCAAATGCATACCCACAATATTACAGCTTACATTAAAGACCTGAAATTACAAAGTGAAGCTGACAATAAAGCAAAATTCAATCCCTGCATTTGGGAAACTATGACCACAGCTGTCATTACTTCTAAAGCCTTAGGTAGATCACAAGCGTTAGTAGCAGTTTTATGTGTGTAGCAGACCTCTGACCTTCACTCAGCCCTTATAAAACCTCCACCAGTGTTTCTGTCTGAATCTGAAATGCACTTGACATAAAACGGTCCTCATGACTCTGAATAGAAACCGAAACAGCTTTTGCAGTATGAGGCCAAACATCCAGACTCAGGGGGAGAGACATTTTCTTTCACCTCGCCTGTTTGTTGCTCAGCTGAGTGGAAAAGTAGAGATTTTATTATCATGGGCTGTTGGCAGAATATACAGCGCCACAGTGGTCTGACTCTCACAACAAAGTAGGAGTTGCCCCACCAGGGAATTGATGCAGACATCACAGCACTAACTGTGGATGCACACAGGCTGGGTATGAAAAATCTGAATTAAGTGTTGCAGCTGAACGTGCTTGCCTTCCTCAAATACAGACTTTTCAAATACAACTCTTTTCAGGACAGCTAACCTGAGAATTTTGCAAAACTACTCATGCACACATGACACTCACAGTGTTTAGATTCCCCTGGAAGGATGGCGTAAGATGGACTGTGCAGTGTTTACGAGACAGATTTTTGCCTTATGATGCACGTATTGTCGTTTCTTACGCAACAATACTACAGGTTGTTAGGGGTGGGAGATAAAAAAGTTGATACAGAATAGTATTGCGATATTTTGTCTGGTGATATATCGTATCGTCTCATTTACCAAGTACCTATTTTTCAAATTAATTTCTCATATGAAGTCAAATCTTTGATAATGGAAAATAAAATCAACTGTTTGTCCAGTAAGGATTGGCAGAAGTGACATCATAGAGCAGGAGGAAGTTAGTACAGCAAATATATACAAGGTTTGTGAGATGTGCTACGTAAAAATAAAATACTGTGTAAATAAGACAAACATAAAGGAAAGCCAAATGCTAAATTAGCGAAACAGTTGTAAAAAAATTTGAATCGCAATAAATTGTATCACAATACTTACTATATTAAAAAATGTTAAAAATTGCAATAATATTGTATCGTGGCCCAAGAATCACGATAAAATCGTATCATGGCCCAAGTATCATGATAATGTCGTATTGTGGCCCAAGTATTGTGATAATATCGTATTGTGGCCCAAGTGTCATGATAATATCATATTGTGGCCCAAGTATCATGCTTATATTGTATCCTGGCCAAAGTATCATGATAAATTTGTATCGTGGCCAAAGTATCATGATAATATCATGTTGTGGCCCAAGTATCCTGCTAATATTGTATCGTGGCCCAAGTATCACGCTATCGTATAGTGGCCCAAATATCACGATAAAATCGTATCGTGGCCCAAGTATCATGATAATATTGTATTGTGGCCCAAGTATCATGATAATATCGTATTGTGGCCCAAGTATCATGCTAATATCGTATCGTGGCCCAAGTGTCATGATAATATTGTATCGTGGTCCAAGTGTCATGATAATATCGTATTGTGGCCCAAGTATCATGCTAATATCGTATCGTGGCCCAAGTATCACGCTATTGTATTGTGGCCCAAGTATCATGATAATATTGTATTGTGGCCCAAGTATTACGCTTATCGTATCGTGGCGCAAGTATCAGGATACTATTGTATCATGGTCCAAGTGTCATGATAATATTGTATCGTGGCCCAAGTATCATGATAATATTGTATCGTGGCCCAAGTATCGTGATAATATTGTATCGTGGCCCAAGTATCGTGATAATATCGTATTGTGGGGCCACTAGAGATTCCCACCCCTACAGGTCGTGCACTGCTTGCATGATATAAACACCTCCACCCACTTGCTTACAGGGAATTTTCGTGCCTTTTATCAGCTGTGTTTTCATCCGAGTTCTTAAAAAAAATTCAAGCCTGTCTTCAATAAACATTCCATGCAGCTCAGCAAACACAACTTCACAGTTTAATTCCGATTGTGGTCTTTTTTCAGGCAGTACAGCTGTCTCCTTGAATTCTGTTATTAAATCTGGCTGGTTTTTAAAGAATGAAAGATGAATGCTCTGATGTTTACATGTCTTAATTTTGACATGTCCAGATGCGGGAAACTCCAGGATTTCAGTTTCCAGTGTTTAGCACTCAAACTAAGTGTCAACTTTTTCCTGTATCTCATCACTTTTTCACCATTTTCAGCATCTTGTGTGAAACATTGGTCTGTATCCGTGTGTATGAAACAGGAATTTAAGCCAGTAGTCCCCACAAAACCCATGACTCCATTATAACGCAGACATGTCAGCATCCTGCAGCTATCACGGTCTGCACAGGGGGCCAATGTGGTAATGAAAGGGTGGCCGACATGTCTGAATACAGCAGGTGCTAATGAATGAGAACAGGCAGCCACAATGCAGAGCTCTCTCTTTAATTATCACCAACTTCTCTTAAAGTCATTTTCTCCTTAAGAGATCAGTGGTTGCTGGATGAGAAAGGGGCGAGAAAAACCTGTTTCAATCTGCATCACTGTCAGGAAAAGTCTCTTGAGTTCTCCAGAACTACAGAAAACGGGACTTCTCTGTTATAGTAAGTGAGTCACTGTGTTTACAAGAAGTCTGACTGCTGTCGTTTTTGTGTAACTTTAAACTTTCCTCCTCCTGATCCTGCTCCAGTCCAGCTCTGAGCTCCAGCCCCCACTATAGTCTCATTACAGCCAATTGGATTAGTACAGAGGAGGGACTGAGCCTCTGTGTCCCTATATGTGTGTGTGTGTGTGTGTGTGTTTTTGTGTGTATATGTGTCTGAGGCTTAAGGCCAAAACAGCCCCTCTGTAGTGGCGTTACGTAAGGGAACAGAGGAACGCTTTCCTTTTACTGGCATTGTTACTCATCCTCCCCAAAACAAGACAGAGCATTGCACTATGAAGAAAGGAAGGTAGGCAGGAAGGAAGGAAGGAAGGAAGGAAGTAAAGAAAGTAATACAGCAAAGTGTTTTTTTAAGCCCTTCATTGGTCTTCTCTGCTTCGACATTTTATGATATTAAAAAGGACCTGCACGTACTTTGATCTAAGCTTTTTGGCTTCGTCAGATTTCATCACTTACGCTCCAGACATGTGCGTGATCATTTTCTCTGACCTTGCCCTGAACCCCAACCCCCGACCGGGTCCTCACTGACCCTCAGCCAGAGCCTGCGTCACATTTCACTCTTTATAAATCTACCCATCACCACGTGCCCAGCCCCCGTCAGTGTGACAGTAACCTGAACAGGAGGTGCCCGTGCTTCACTCGCAGCAGTCTGAGAAGTGTTTTTCTTTATCTGTCTGCTCCGGTGTGTGAAGAGAGAAAAGGGTCAATTAAAAGCTTGCTAAGGCATGAAACACTTGCTCTGGCCGGGATAGCTCTCAAACTGGAGTGTTGAGTTTTGAGGCTGAGCCAGCAAATGAAACATATTGTGAGGGGTTTGTTTTCAGCCAGTCAGATGCAGTGAAGTGAAATTAACAGTGTTACACAGAGCGTAATAGGCATTCCTGGGCTGATGTGTTTTTGTGTCAAGGCCTCGCCTGCTTCTCCTTAACAGAAAATGATAACAGCTGAATTTGACTCATGGACACATTTATGGTTTTGTGTTGTTTTCACATGACCTTAAGAAGACTGAGACTAAATCCCACTGATAGATTGATTACTTTTGGCTGTCGTGTGAAGCACTGTCAACCTTCCTGTGGTATAAATCATAATAAGAAGCATTTAAAAAGTCAACAACAGATACCAGTTTGAAATGATTCGCGGGAAATATGTTAGAGAAAACCAGAAGAGCTGTCAGAGCTGTCATATAACACATATAGGTGTGTCCCTAGGCCTGGGCCATTTGGCAAAAGAAAAACATCATGATAAAATTTGTCATATCGTCCGATCTTAATTATTATTATAACTTTTTTTTAAACTGCCAGTTTTAAAGCATCTGTACTGAAAACTAAAGAAACTAGAGAGTTTCAACAGTTCAACATTTTATTTACATACACAGTAAGTAACAAAGCAAATTGAATAAAATATGCTTAGAAAAATATAAAAACCATTTTAACTCAACAATACAACACAGGGTTTTTCCTGGCTCAAATTGAGGCGGAGGTGGCACCATCCTGACCGTGCGCCACGACGTGCATGTATTTGTAAATTCAACCGATTCACTTTCTTTTACAGGCAACATACGTTAAGTTAAGAGTTCAAAAAAAGAGTGTGACCATTATTATGTTAAAGCATTCATTTATTAAAACTATATACATACACAAATCAGCTGGCAACTTTAAATTGAAAGTACACTTCATCCACACATCTCACAACCAGACAGAACATTTCAGCCTCCTCTTTTTCATTCTGTAGAACCTCCTCATGCACTCCTTGTAGTCCAAGGCCTCCTGGTCTGGTCCATCAACGGCCACCTTACAACAGACATCCAAGTGCCTCTCCTTCAGTCTGTTCCGCAGAGGTGTCTTCACCTTAAACAAAACAGTTCATCATGCATTAAGTATTTTTGTTTTTATTCTGATACAGACATGAAGAGTGATAGTGTTTTCAATCATATATATGTATACGCTGCAGTGTCCTCTCTAAAAAAAAAAAAAAACGACAACCAATTATTTCTTAAACTATCTAAACTATGTTATTTATTTTTTGTAACTTTATTAGTTGAGTTTTTTTAGGTACTACCATCTTTAATATATTTCTCCTTCTCTTCTGCTGCTTTGTGAATGGCTGTCACCTCATGTCTTTTTAATGTGTCCAGCCCTTAGTTGGTTGATGGCTGTCTCACTAAGGAGGCAGCAATTGCCTGCTGTGTTGGGGCACAGTGCTTTTGGCATAAATAGCAGTGCATGCCTTCCTCAGTATGCCTGAGCCAGGTAAATTGATTGAGCCACTGCTTGTCAAAGCCACTGGCTCTGTGTTTTTGAGAAGATCTGGAAAGAGGAATAAAAACCACGTACACGTTGGCTTTGCGTTGTTATGCTCCTAATTGAAAACTAATTAATTAATTACCCTCGCCTCGCCGACTCGTCCTGTCCTGCATTCTGACCCTCGCGATCACCAGTCCCTTGTGAAGTACTTTCAGACCTGACACAAATTTCCACGTTGTCACCAACATGAATTATAGCATTTTAACTGCCTGTTACGTTTTTTCTCTGCTGTGTTTCACCTGGACTCTTGACTTTCCTCCTCGCGAGGTCGCTTTTTAAAGTACTGGCTGATTTTGCCTGTCATATCTGCAACGCTAAAAACGGAGTAAACTTTTTTTTTAAATAAACACGACATGCTTGGATGCAAAAAAGAGAAGCAGTATTTACCTGTTTGTACCATCCGCCAGGGAAAATCAGGACGCCGATAGCACCAACTAGCGGGAAAAACACTTGAAAAAACATGATTCGATCCGTTTCTTCTTCGGTAGATGCTTCAAGTCTTTCCGGTGCACTGCTGTTGATATAGCGCCTCTATAGTGGCGAAACGCTGCAACTGCAGTTAAAATACGTTGCTGCTGCATCGGGACATCAATCGCTCAATCAACACAGCTGGAGCTTTACGCTGTGTTGAGCGAAATCAATCGCTCTGACTGGGGGCGGCACAAAATTAGGTGGAGGCGGCCGCCACGCAATTTTGAACGCAGGAAAAACCCTGCAACATATATAGATAAATTCTAAATAATACAGTGAATTAGTTTACAGGTCAGAGTGTTTTTGCAGGTATGCAAGACCCAAAATAAACAAATTGCCCCCTAAGAGATAATGAAAATGCATTAAAATGTAAACATTAGATGATGTAAACATAGATGATGCGATTTATTGCCGCTTTGGTCTGGTGGCTGCACCGCTAGTTGTGGCTAAACTGCTAATGCTACTTGTGCCGTCAGCAGTGGCAGGCTGTGCAGACTCCGCTCGCATTTTCATGCTGTTCACATAATCACTCAGGAAGTACTTCTTCAAATGATTAAACAGATTTGTTGTGTTGCCGGTTTTTGAGGGCGCCGCTGACATACCTCGCACATCGGCTTAATTGCTTGACGTCACTATGGAGATACCCGAACCGCCACCACATAACTGATGTTGAGTAACTTCTCAACAGTAAGATCTTCGGAGAATAACTCAAAGTCACGGCTGACATCTATTCTGCTGCACTCAGCTCTGTGTTTAGCCCCACGTTCGGTCATTCTGTTTACTTCTCCAGCAACTTACAAAAGTGAGCAGGAAAAGCTTGACTCTGATTGGCTCGTGTGAAGCACATTTCCGCTATGTTTGATTAAGTAAATATGCTCACAGCTGATCACCGTGATCGAACTGAAATTTATCACGATCACTGATCACGATCATATAATCGCCCAGTCCTATGTGCCCCGATACTTTTAGTTTTTTTACTTCCGATATGATACCAATATTGTAGCCTTCAGTATTGGCCGATACCAACATTGATCTAATATTAGCACAAACTCGTGCATGACAAGTTTTGCTCTAAACTGCAACATCTTTTTCTGACTTTAATGAAAAATACTGCTGACAAAATACTGCTGACATCACTCTTACTTCTTGCTTTAGGGCGGCAGTAGCTCAGGAGGTAGAGCGGTCGTCCAATAACCGGAAGGTTGGCGGTTCGATTCCCCCCTAATCCAAGTCTGTCCGTTGTGTCCTTGGGCAAGACACTTAACCCACCTTGCTCCCAGTGTGTGTCCTCCACTGGTGTATGATTGCGAGTGTTGTGTGGTGGTGGTCGGAGAGGCCGTAGGCGCAGAATGGCAGCCACGTTTCCACCACCACCAAAGTGTGACTGTGTGAGCGAATGAATGATGTATCCAATGTAAAGCGCTTTGAGGGTCTCTGATAAAGCGCTATATGAAATCTGATGCATTATTATTATTATTACTTTGTTCGTACCTTAGTACACACTGTTGTTGTGATTACCTGGGCTCTGCGTGCTGGATCACGGCGCTGCTAGATAGAGGTGCTGGAGCGGAGTCTGGAATGCACTGCTTGTATCGGAGTGCTTATACTGGAAATTTTAGATGCAGGCCGATATATATATATTTTTAAATATTTTTTAAATATTTTTTTCTGACACCAGACCGATATCTGATACCCAATATCAATATCGAATCAGGACATCCCTAAACACATATAAATATTATGTGATCATAGAGAATATTAACAGTGCTATGCTCCTGATTTACCGTAAAATCCCTAAAATTGGTCTCACTAGTAATTATGACTCAGTCAGTTTTTGGGGGTCTCCCAGAGAAAAACAGTTTCAACTGTCTGCATGAAAATTTCCATTGTGTTCAGCAGAAGTCCACAGGAGCAGTTTTTGTGCAGCTTTCAGGCTCGGTACTACCATCTGTTTTTGCCATGTAGAGTTTGCACTCCTGTTGAGCTCAGCCTGCAGTATATCCAGTCATTTCGAGGTAGAGACCCACTCTGCTCTGTCGGACCCTTTTTGTATTGAATGGAGGAGTCTTTTAAATCAAATGCATGATCACGGCTGAAGTGCCGCCCCCAGACGGGTCTGTGCGTGCTTTGTGCTGTGAAGACGTCACATTTACTAACTCTTTAATCTGGTCAGGTCACACGAGGCAATCCCCTGGATAAAATACAAATTTTGTATTGATTTAAATTTATTGGCACAAACCCTTACTTAAGTTATTACTGTATGTAACTTCTTCTCAGGATTGTAACTCATTCATTCTTCCTCTCATTTCCTACAGCGGACCTGTTAAGAGACTCGGCCCGTGACAGAGCCCAGCGATGTGGATCTGCATGGTTTACAATGAGACGGACAGCAGCTTGGACTTCCGGCTCTGCCAGGACTATGGCCTCATCCTGTCGATCTTCTCTCTCATCTACCTCCTGGTGTGCTTCCCTCTGGGGCTGTGCTACAATGCTCTGCTGGTGGTGGTCAACCTCTCCAACAAGGTGTCCATGACCATGCCGGATGTTTATTTTGTCAACATGGCCATTGCAGGACTAGTGCTTAATGTGGTGGCCCCCGTAGAGCTGCTGAGCTCCACCTTCACCCGCTGGCATGCTTGGGAGTACAACAACGAGGTCTACATCACTCTGCTCATCCTCTTCAACATCTCCTCTCTGGTCATCATGTATTCCACCACGCTGCTCAGTCTAGACTACTACATAGAGCGGGCGCTGCCGCGCACATACATGTCCAGCGTGTATAACACCAAACATGTGTGTGGGTTCATCTGGGGCGGGGCCGTGCTCACCAGTTTCTCCTCGCTGCTTTTCTACGTGTGTAACCACATCTCCACAAAGATGGTGGAGTGCTCAAAGATGCAGAATAAGGAAGCGGCAGACGCCATCATGATGTTCATCGGCTATGTGGTTCCAGCTGTGGCCGTGCTTTACGCTTTTGTGCTCATTTTACGCATCAGAAAGGAGTCCACACCACTTGACCAGGACTCTGCCCGCTTGGACCCTTCTATTCACAGACTGCTGCTAGCCTCAGTCTGTGTGCAGTTTGTACTGTGGACCCCGTACTACATGACCCTGCTCGTACACACTGTAGCCGGTGCGCCAGGGTATATTAGCAACGCACATTACCTACCTACCTACTACTTCCTGAGATGTGTTTCTAAACTGCTAGCTTTCTCCAGCAGCTTCGTGATGCCTCTCATGTACAGACAGATGAACAAGAACTTCTCCAGCAAGCTTCAGCGGCTGCTCAGGAGGCTGCACTGCAGAGACCAGTCTTGCTCTCATGAACGCTCAACAGTGCAGCAAGTAGTGACGTGAGATCTGCTCAGAGGGGGGATTGCAAACGCTCCTCCCAGGTCCTCCTTTTTTCAACCTCTTGGCGCAGCCAGCACTTAACCCCCCCCTCCCCTTTATCAAGCCAGTACCCGAATGGGCTCCCTCTGCGCTCTGGACTGTGTTAAAAGCGACGTAGCTGACTGTGGAATTTCCTGTCACCTTCTAGATCTTGATCTGATCTTTCCAGCTCTGCAGAGAGAGGACAAATCAAGCAAAAAACCACTAAGTGCTGTTATTTTTTTGTCCTACAGTGAAGCTCTCCACTAAGACTCTCTGGCCTCGAGTTTGAGTGTGGTCAATTGGCACAATCAGCTGATAACTACCCAGCACAGTGTGTGTTTAGTTTTTACTTTTTCACACAGACGTTCAAAGAAATATCCTGGTTGCGCGGGACTCCTGAGCACCACAGCTTTGCAGCGGGCGCCGCCTCCCCTGATGTGTTTTGAATGTTCTGCTGACGGTGTGCAAGTTTGACTAATGCTTGACTGCCTGCATTTCATTGTAGAACATAAATATGCTGCTAGATACAATTTTAACCCAGAAATCAGTGATGAATGATGCATGATGTTTTCACCTAACAGACGTGAAGAACCAGCGAGCTTCAACCTTGAACGGTCCGCTGAAGCCAGGATGTTTTGTCTCTTTAGAAGATTCAAAGGCCCTGATCACTTGAATGAAAAGACAGCTCGACTTTTTGAAGCTATATGTCCTTTCGGGCTGATTCCTTCGCTATTATCATTATTAATAGTCTTCACATTTTGAAGTTGGAGTGCTATGTTTAAGGACTTCTACAGAAACTGTAGGCTCATTTCAAAAGCTGTCTTGCTCTTAATACCAGTACTGTCCTGTAGCTCGTGTACTGGAAAACAGAGATGTTCTCATTACACTTATGTTGTTTTTATCCTCTTACTAGCAAAATAAGAGATTAATCTTGCATACCTTATAAGCTTGACTACAAATATCATAAATCACTTTGATACACATCATCCACTCCGCAAACACATGGATTTCCTCTTTGAAGCTTGTTTTCAGGGTTCAGACATAACCAGTATACCTCTTGTGATCTCAGATGAAATCACATCATCAGTTGGCCGTGAGCAAAACAGCTCAGTAGAAATCAACCCATTTAGTGTGAGCTAGGGATGGGCGACAAATTATCATTCACGATATAGCGTCAGAAAATTCCTCCACGATAAATGTTTGCCATCTCACGATAAACGCAATGAATGCAAGTTGATGTCGCAAGTGTGAGCGATGGACTCGCAACTAGGGCTGGGCAATAAACCAAAAATTTACCGATACTGAAATTTACGACAATAACTGACATCATTTTGCCCGTGTCAATATATTAGGTGTCAAAAAATGAATAAATAAAAGTTGGTTTTGGATGTGTGTAGGTAGGCTATAGTACCATGTCCCTTTAAGATGCTGTTGTACATCAGAGACGTGACTCCACCCCATCCAGTCCGTAACAAAGAGGGAAAGACAGGTGAAGAGATCAAAAGTTGTAGCATCTGGAGCAGCGGCTGAAGTAGACGAAGTTAATGTGGAAGGGGGTGAGCAGCTTGTTGAGTAGTTATCATCCATTTATCATTATCAAGGTGAACTGGTCAATATATTGTGATATTGATTTGAGGCCATATTGCCCAGCCCTACTCGCAGCTGTAGCCCACACTGATCAGAATAACAAACAAACATGGCTGAAGGTAATGAAGAAGAGGTCTCAGAGCAGGTTGTTGCTAAGCAAGGCTCCACATGAGGGATTTCCTTTAAGATTGGGGTTTAGACGAGTGCAGTCAGGTATGCCTGACATCGGACAGTGGATCTGCACACTCTGTGCAATAAGAGTTTTCAACAAATGTTGAAAGTGTTTTGACATTTCACTAGTTTTATCCATAACCTACCACTTAAACCTATAGTAAAGTATATTATTTGACTATGCCATCTGGAGTCCTCAAGACAAAATGAGTCAGAAACATAGATAGGAATTATATTTTTCTATTGGGACTTTTATCATTATCACCAGAATGGCAAAACTTATCGTGACAAATTTTTAGCCCATATTGCCCATCCCTAGTGTGAGCCTAGCTTGAGATTTATGAAGCAGTGCCTCTGCAGGATTTCTGGATAAAGAGCCTCACACAAGGTCAGTGAAGTCCCCACAGGGTCACATGGAGGCCCTGAGGAGGTGGCATGTGCATTCTTTAAATTGTACGAGCACTTTTGGAGTAGTAGGGATGTTTTGTTCACGGAGATATGAAGCCTGACTGAATAATAAATCAAAAATCTTTCACACAGCCTAACATTCAGGCCTGCAAACAGTGCAGTGGATGCAGAGTTTATATTGCAGTGCTGCTCACTTCCATTAAAGTAATCCTTTCGTTATATGCAAAGGTGCTTTGCTTTCTTGCCTTCCTCTGCATGAGGAAAAAAAAAGAGTTACAGTGAAAAAACAAAACATTTATAAACAGAAAAATAAACTCTTGATTTTGCATGAGGTCTATTTAATCACTGCATCAGTTCAGTTTATATTTGCTGTCTGAAGAAAAGGGCCAGTTTATAAATCATTCTGTGAACAGATATAGCAGCGGGATGGGGCATTCACTTGAAGAAAAACTTAGGGTGCATTTGTGTTTATTTCACTCTGTTAACAATAAATGATAGTAACTTAAACCCTGCAGACTGTGTGAATTTTTTGCCTCAATCATTCATTCTTCTCTTTTCCCCTGTCAATCTTAAAGAATCACCTGAAGAACTAACACATATTTGATGATTCTCTTGTAAATTTAACATCATATCAATCATATGCTAGAGGGTTACTGTTTGTCTTGAAGTGTTGCACAGCTCCACCTACCTCGTGTGTACTCACAATCAATCATTAAGGGGCGCTGTTTGTGTTCAACAGAGGCTGTGTTTACATTATGAGCTACAGTATCTGCTGTCCCATTAACAGGCTTGTAAGCGACACAGTTAATCTTTATTTGAACTCAGTTCAAAGTCCTCACGCTCTCTGTTCATTCAGAACAGGGCGGCCCACAGTAGCACGCAGTCATATGAGAAGTGCTTTAACCCAAACAAAGCTCGTGACTGTTGGATGGTTGGATTGGAGCAACATTACATAAGATTAAGTCCATTTACAGGTTCACTTCACACCATGAGAAACTGCTGTTTTTCCACTTTAATTTAATCAAATCTCCAGTTAAAATGTTTCACACATGCTCATTCATTCATTAAATTTGTTCCACCCAGTTTTCTGTTTATTCAAGAGCAGAGTGTAATTTCTCTGGTATTAAGATGTGAAGGCACGCTAAAGAGAATTAAATTTCCGATTGGATTTGTACCGGCATCAAACTACCCACAATAGATAAATAGTTAGATTAGAGTAAAAACATACCTCTCAAGCAAAGAAACTTGAACAAGTTGTTTCATCTGTGCTGAATGAAGTTGGATGAAATTAGACCAAACTCTGATTTCTACTCTGGTCAGAGTTCTGCTAATTATTTTTAAGAGACTATAATCTTCCAAATCTTCCCATGCAAAGATAATTAGGTTAAAACTGCTGTGTTTTTTGTTAGGGATATTCCAACGTAAATTTCAAGTTATGATCAAACACACTGTAACACCGAGTTAGACGCCCTCTCAAGAGATGAATGTTGACAACCGCTTGCTTCTCTAGTTATACCAACTTTAGTAACGACCGCACGATAGCAATACACAGCAGTCTACATCTCCACGCGCAAACCTCAACCAAAAAGCCACTCTATAGCCACAAATAATGCTCAGAACAGCACCTAACTTCATCAACAGTACATATGGGGTCCCAGCCATAGTACTAGCCATTAAATATCTTTAAGCTTTGCCTAATTTCTTTAGCAAAGAGACCAAATACAACTCAACCAATCTACTCTAGCAGCTTGTTTGTGGGGGAGCTCTGACGAGTCGATCACCAAGTGCAGTGGATCATTTCCATGACATAATAATCATCATATTAATCATTTTGCACTGCAGACGTGGTAGTTCTTCCGCCTTAGTGTCTTGGTCTGATTGCATTTCCTTGAAGAAATGATCATAAATGTTCTTCCTTGAGCTGCGAAACTCCGCTGCACTCAGTGATGGACTCGTCCGGACTCCCCGAAAAACAAGTGGCAGCTGGAAGAGAGTGTCAATGGTGTGTTTGACCCTAACCTAATTTTACACTGGAATATCCCTTTAAGTTACCCTTAATATTGTTTTGTGTCAAAGCTATCGTGGTGGGTTTCACCTTGTTTCACTCAATCCACTTTAAGTCTGTATGTGTATAACAACATAACTCATGCATACTGAGAGAGCTTAGCAGGGAGGTACCATGCTCTTTAGAAGTACAGTATTTTCCTCAAAGGGACACATGGAAAGACTTATCTGGAGTGCTGCAAAAGAAGCATTATGCATCTTCGTTCGGTAACTCTGTGACCGGTTCAAGTTGATGGACAGGATGTTGAGGTTCATCCCTCCTCCTGCTTTTCAGTGACAGTGGGAGTGGGGTAAGGGAGGGGGTGCCACAGCTCTCCTCCTGCACGCCATGCTGCTAACAACAGATTGCTTGTGGCCAGACCCTTCAACCACGCCACTCAGACGGAGGAAAACATCAGCATTCCTGGCATTCTGGGAATTGTTTTGTCTTCTGTGGGTCTGACAGTCAAATACTGATGCCTTTTCTCTCATTGTTGCGTAGGCTTTATCTGATATCTGCACACTGAAGAGGACTGTGTCACTGCCTCAGAGTAGGAGCAGTAAAAAGATAGCAGGGAATTTGTCTCATTGTCACAAGGTTGTATTGCACTTTTTTGAAATACAAAAAGAGGTAATCATCCGCACTGTTTACTCCCTACAGTCACACCAAGAAATATTACCAACACCAGATTGCACCATGTTTAGTTTAGTCACAGCCGTTATCTGCACTACCACGCAAGAAACAGGATAATAGGTCACTTGAGCAAGGCCGCTGTGATTGCCTCTTTCTTCTCTGCTGTATGTCGACATTGTTTTATGAATCACTTCATACTTAAAGCGTCAGAAAACAAACCAAAACAACATTTTCAATAGCTCAGGATGGTACTGAAGCCCTGTGGGACATGCATTCGTACGTTTACGAAGTTTTTCCATAATAATGATGAAAATCCAATTGTGAGGTTTGCCCGGAAAAACTTTCTAGAACCTTCACAGATGTCGGAAACATGCGACACCCCACACACACGAAGACAATACTGAAAGACTTAACAAAGTATGTGACTATAAAAGCACACTACACACTAATAGACTCCATTCACAAACAACAGAGTCCATATTTGTCGAAGAGGAGGCCTCGCCAAATCTTTTAACATCAGAGTAAGTAAACATCGATGCTGGTGGAGAGGAAGAAGATGCAGCCATGTGTAAGTGAAGTCATGGGCAGAGAGAACACTGACTGCACAGCATGAAGGTGAGGAACTGTCACGAACAAACACAGCTCCTGTTAATCCTTTACTGTAACACTCTAATATTATCAAACACAAAGATGCAAGACGTCTGAAAAAACTGGTGAAATGTGATTGGATTCAAGTTTGACTCACTAGAGGATGTGGGGGAGAGATCTACAGTGAGGGAGGTGGCGACTATTCTAAAGAATATGAATCACCCACTTCATAACACCTCGATGGACCAAAGGGCCAATGGTGGTGGACGGCTGGGTTCAAATAGATGTAACAAGAAGGGAATGGCCTGAAGATATTATTCATGGAAACTCAAACCCAGTTTCAGGTTAAACATGTACCCAACATTGATCATCTGTATTTAAAACTGATAAAGATTACCAAAGTGAACTGAGTGAACCAGAAGGTTTTGCATTGTTTTCTAAGGTTGCACACAAACAATGAAAAGCTCTTAACCGCACAGAAACGGGGTCATGCTGACCCGCATTGCACACAGCTTTTAGCGTTCTATATTAGCCTTAATGTTATTTTTCTTCTGCAGAGGTTCAGCCAGACCAAAAGTGTCGGGGTAAACTTCAGTCAAACATACAGAAATGCAGATCAGACCACCTATGTAGCCAGAACATTTGGCTTGTGGTTTCCAGTGTTTCAACTGGCTCTCGCCCAGATTTCACACACGCACACACTCATGCACACACTCCTAGACCGCTGTTGTTTTTCCAAATGTGGGTCAAATTGGGCTGCTGAATGTAAAGATGAGAACAAGACGGGACAGGTTAGAGTAAGTGTTTTAGAAATCTATCTCACGCTGGGATCTGAAGAGTAGGAGAGGAGGCAGTAGTGTAATAACACCCTGAATCCTTGAACCAACCAACCGCTGCAATAAAAGTGTCAGACCCCGAGAGAATGAATAATATTTAGGTTATAAAACTGATCACGTCAAAGAAATCTCAAAAAAGAGGGCCTGACACCTTGGCAAGTGAACTGAAGATACAACAAGCTGTTTAGCCAAAGCAATAAAACTTATAAAACACTCTCTGTATCAACAACACTCTCCTTTAGTCTTTGAACAGGATAACAGTGATGTTCTTGGATCCCACAGATCACAGCAGAGACTTCAGGGAGGAACCTTCATCTTTGACCCACACTTCACTTCAACTCAGAGGAGACAAGTGGACAAGGGCAGATATCTGAAAAAACATCCCACCCTTCCTCCCTTGACAGTCCTGTCATCCTCCTCAGAAACGACAACAGAGAATTAGGAAGGGAAAAAAAAAACACTAACAGTGAAATCCTAGCATCAGCTAAATATCAAACATGCCCTGGAAGCAGTGCGGAGGAGCTGGACTGTGCAGGATGTTCCACTCAGAGGTTGTGGTTGTGGCTGTGGGAGATGTTGGATGGAGTCAGCAGCACATCAGACTGGTAAGTGGAGGCAGATGAGGGTGTTGTACCCTCCCTCCTTTTAGACCTCCCACTTTCACTCCCACAACCACAAGCAGTTAAACCCCACAACTTGCCATTAACAGCTCTGGCAATGTAGTTGGCCTCATTAAGTAGATATTAATGGATGAGGAAGTTTTGTTTTTCTTCTGCTTCATGATCGGCTGTTGCTAAATTAGAAGCAAAGGCACCTCAGCAGCTGTTTTTAAAGTAATGGACTATAACTGTTGTCGCACTAATAAAAACATGACCATGCATTTAACCGACCTTCTCTATTATGTATAATTATTGTTTATAATGCAATTTCAATCTTTGGCCTTCTTAGAAGTAACATGATGCTCTCGCCAAAAATCTTTGCTATTACTTCCAGGTACATCTGTCTTTCTTTGAGTCAACCAAAGCATTCAGAGGTCACATTTTCTTTACCTTGACAAACATTATTTAATGTTTATGCCAGTGGGCCCCCTAGTGGACATAAAGAAGTAGTGCAGCCTTCAGTGAAATATGCATACTGTTCAATGGGTGTAAATATCTGTTATTACAGCAAAATATGTGAAATAAGGAAGATGATATAAAACGGAGCAACCTGGGTGTTTAAGTGGTGATGGTGCAAAATATATTCAACTTTTCAAGAGTCTGTGTCACCACTGAAAGTCACACGTTTTTCAAGTTCTAAATCCAAGATATCAATGTCAGAACGAAACCTCTTTGTGTCTTTTTGCACATGTATATATGAGATCTTCCTTTACCCTGGTTTCGAGGAAATACATCCCATCTTTTGACTGCTCTGCATACTTTCACATTTTTCTGTAATATTCAGTGTAGTTAATTTCGTTCCCCTGGTCTTAGTCATCACTACCGAGGGAGATTTTTTTTCTCCTCTCCCCCCTCCCCTTCTTTGACAGTCTGAAGCACCTTTCCACTGGACTGACCTTTTACAGACCCCTTCCCCCCTTATCTGTGTGAAGTCATGTGCAATGAATAGCTGAGATTTCAGGTAGCTGAGAGAAAATTGCAATAATCTGACACGACTATATGACCTCTCAGACTTTCTGCTGTCTTCTTTTCTTTATTCAGCTGCTGTATCAACTCTCTATCACAGAAAAAAAAAATCATCTTTTTCCAACCCACAGAGACTGTACTCGGATGTCTTCCCTCCTGTCAAACCTGAGTCATGTTTGTGCCTGTGACGCTACCATCACTACTCTTCTAAGCTGAATCATCCGTTTCAAGACACGAGACAGTCTGCAACCTGCTCACAAACCAGCAACAGGTAGATGCACAGAAGTATATACTTGGGTGTAGATGTCTACCTGTCTACCTGTGAGCTCCTGAGATCAATGAAAGCATTTCACCAGGTACAAATAAGAGTGGATGGAGTGTGAATCAGATATGTTACTTCTCCTGTAGTAGTGAGACAGAGATACTCAGTTTATCCAAAAGAAACCCTTCATAACAAAATAAGACACAGAAAACATTTGTACATGTAAACATACGCTGTATATATCTGTACTTAGATTCGTGGATCCAGAGAGTTTTGCACTTTGTATATTTTATGAACATATTTGGGAGTACTTCTTTATGCACCGGAACATTAATCTGTTCAGTGTTAAATGTGGTGTAAGGATTGTGAATGCATCCACTTCAACAGGTCAATTTTCAAAGAAATTCATGGTTTGTACCAGCCTACCTTCATACTTAACCGTTACCTTAGAGCTCGCTGAAGTTAAGTGAGTAATAGAAAATTCCAGGAACGTTTCTATTAGTCATGCAAAAATAACTTTATTTTATATTATATATGTGGGTTTTATATTTATTTGAATTACTGAGTTTTAAATGTATTTATTTATATATATATTTATTTATATCAAATAGTGTTTAACCAGGAAAGTCTGATTAAAATCTCATTTTCAAGTGTCCAACACAGCAACAGCACGTTCAATCAAAGTTACAGACATACAACACAAGCACACCCAAGACGTTTAAAATATGTTTTAATATATCCTGCATTACTCAGCAGAAATCATCTTTCAAAGCAGCAACAGCCTGATGCATCCTCCTCCAATGTCTTCAATCAACTTAAAAAAACATTTAGAGACACTAGCTCCCCCAGACCCAGATTCTGCTGCTGCAGGAGCAGCATTACTAAAACTTTTTTTTTTCTTTTACCCATTTCAAGATGCACTCTGGGGACAGAGAACAAAAGTAAATCCTGTGACTGGGTCACAGAGTGAGGACAGTAGCTTCCAACATTTTTCTTATGATTACATTATATAAAAGACAGAGGGGGAAGTTAAGAATGACCTAAATCACATAAAGAAGGACATGCGGTGTTTTAGTCCTCAGGTAGACAAAGCAGGCCAGCCAACTAGATCATACAGAGAACAGTGATGAGTGAGCGACTTTAGCTTTGTAATGAACCTTGGGGCTCCGTGGTTAACAGCATCCAGAGAGTGAAAGCTTTAAATTGATGCATATCAGGGGCATAAATGTAGCTGCAACAAATCTTTTCTTTGCAGCAAAAGAAAAAACAGGACTTTTTTTCTGAAACAGAAGCCCAGCCGCAGCTTCTCTACAAGTTGCTGTATATGAAGGTTAGGAGACAGATAATCATCAATTAAGACCCCTAGGTATTCATAAGAGGAAGACTCAATCACATCACCTTGAGACATAGTAATAGACGACAGGTAGAGCAGCTCTGACTTTGAGTTTGCAAACATCATGAGTTTTGTTTTATCATAATCTGAGATCAATTTCAACTCATGAAAGGTTTTTTGTAAAATAGCAAAAGCATCTTGTAAGTGACAAAGAGCCTGAGACTATGTTGGAGCAGAGCAGTAAATAACTGTATCATCTGCATACAAATTGTTTATTAGTATGTCACGACTCAGTGTAATACAAATTAGTGCATTCGGTTTTTGAAAAGCTTTCCAGAATTTAGGAGAATTGTGGCAACAGTGAGACAGGTCTGTAGTTTAAGAGGCAGTGTTTTGTTTTGTTTTTTTCAGACAGAAGGTAATCTGCAACCCAGGAAATAGTTTTGTTGTAAAGAAATCCAAAATATTTACAATTAACATCCAATAAATGAATTAAAACATGCAGTTAAATAGTATTAAAAGCCCTCAAAAAATCAAAAGAACAATTCAAACAGAGCCAAATGTTGTTTCCAGATGCCTTTAATGTTAGTAATGCGTTGTCAGCTCTAACATCTTTCCTATAAGCAAACCAAAGGGGGTCTTAAAAAGCTAAAGGGTGTCCATAAAAGTGACATTTCATGACGTGTGAAGTCAAAGCTAAAGGTCTGAAGTTAGTCATAACAAAATTAAATGTAGTGATATGACATTAAAACAGCATTTCCACAAGCTTCCTACCCTGAGTGTGATGTTAGAAGACAAAAGCCTCCATTTAAGTCTCCAAGTGGTGCACACACTGTTGCTCCCCCCGTCTCTGAACTCCTAAACTGCACTGTAGCCACGTGCTCTCTCCTGTTTGTCTCACATTCTCTCACCCTGGAGCTGCAGCACGGTGCTGACAAAAGAGCTGCAACTCCAAACCTCCAGGCAGTGATCCAGACTTGGCCTTGACTCCTGTCTCCTCTCTTACTAGGAGATTAAGCGACCTTTCCACCTTCTCAGGACCTCCGAGCTTCAGCCCTGGAGTTTAAAGAAATGAGGCAGAGACATTTTCCACCTGTACTCTTCTTTAAACCCTCTCTGTTGTCATTTTAGTTGTCTGTAAGACTCCCGGAGTGATGTGCTTGGCCTTTCTTAATGAAATCAGCAACTATTTATGATGAATCAGTTGTTCAGTTATGTTTTTATATGATGCAATTTGCCCGGTGTTATCAAAGATGTCGTAGCAGATGGCCATTGTATGTTTGTAATAATGAATGCATTCAGCCAGACTTTATCAGTTAGTTCTTCACAGGCCCAGCATGGACACAAAGATTAGTACAAATTATATTAATGTTATTCTGAGTGCAGGAGCCAAGAGTCTGCTCTGTTTCCCCTTTATTAAGATCGAGAGCTCGCAAGTCCTCTCAAAACCTTATAAAGAAATACAGCGACTCAAATTTAACAACCAAGAGTTAGTTCTCCTCAGAAATCCTCGGCCAATCAGTAAATCGAAACCCCGATAACACAATCTGGAGGAGACAAACTCTCTGTTATTCTTTTTTGCTGTCCAAACTTTCCTTTGTGTCAAAACCAGCTCCCAGCCAGTTCAATTCCCGGATCATTGCAGTTGCTCAGCTGGACACCTGGAATCACAAACTGGGTGAAAAAAGAAAAGAGAGGGAGTGTGATGAAGCATGTTGACAAACCATGGGTGACAGATCATCTCTTGCCTCTCCGTCTCTCTCCCACCCTCCTCTCCTCTTCAGACAACAGGGTTGGGCCAAACAGCAGGTGGTGCAGAAGAGAAGCCCAGACATGGGATTTACAAATCTGTGTGTCTGACTTCTGCACCGGACAAGCATGGAGGAGAAGCCAAACCATGATTTTACGAGTAAGTGCTGCGTCTTTGCTGTTATATCCGGATGGAAAAGGTTACTCTGAATGTTTGCAGTCAAGTTTTAGATTAAGGATTGGTACTTTATTTCTGGCAGATACGCCGTCTACAATTCTCAATGTCAGGTGTTAGTTGGGGCATTCCCTCTTGTTGCTGCATCATGAGCTGTTTATTATGTCATCATCTCTCTTAGTACATGTCTGGAGTGGCTGACAGTAGTTTGACATTATCTCAGGGTTTTAATACATAGATAGAAATCAGACTTATAAAAAGTGATTTAATTCTCAGAACTGTGTCCCTGTTCTCGACATAGAAGTACTTCTCTGTGCTTTTCAACTGCAGGAATATCTGAACATAAAATAGAGGGTGCGAACTAGATTAGTCATGACCCTGCTTCAGGTCATTTCACTGACTATTTTTTTTGCCATTTTCAGGTATTTATTAATAAGATAAGATAAGACATACCTTTATTATTCCCACATGGCAAAATCCCAAAATTAAATTAGCATAAATACAAATACAAGGGAGAAATTAAAGGATAAAGAAACTTTGAGTTACTTATTTCTTGAAAAGTATGTTTTAAAAGAAAATTGTAAGTCAGACTTATCTGTAAAATTGATGTATTTCTTTCTTTTACTTGCACATGCACACATGCCCTATGAGTGCTGAATTATGTTGTGAAGTCTACTGCTAATAAGACTGCTTTATACTGCAGAGAGTATCTTCTGGTTAAAATAACACCCTAAGGCTCGTCGATGTAGCTGGAGTTCATGTTATCCAAGCAGAATAAATCTTCCCATCATTAAGGAAAGCCTGAGATTTTGAGCCTGAAAATGATCAACTAATGAAGAGGGTGGATGATATCCGTTTAATGTTGTTCACATCCAGACTGGACAGGACAGGACAGGGTTCACACAGTGTTTGTTAAATGTTAATGATAAATATGTTTTCATCTCAGCAGTTAATAGTCAACAAGTCAGGACTCGCTGTTTTGATCCCACGAGCTTTGATTGGCTGAGGACTTCTGAGGAGAATTTCAATGCATCTGTTTAAGTCTGGAGCTTGACTATTGATGTGTTTTCATAGGTGACTGCTATTCAGTTCTGACCTCCTCTGTTTTAGATCACAAACATGGACTTTAACAAAAGTGCTGTTAGAATTTTGCTTTTTTTTTTTTTTTTTTTTTTGAATAAAATAAATAGTTCAGTTCCTTTATAAACTTAATAATCACTGCACGAGATTGCCTTTTTCCATGTCTTTGCACCTAATCCTCTTTCATGCTCTGTTTGTTTTCTCCACAGCTCAGGTGTCACAGCAATATCGTCTCTGGCTGAGGTTTGCTGAATAAAGATGCTCACGGACCTGGAGAGACGGGGCAGCACTCAAATCAGATGACTCAAGAGGAAAGAAGAAAAAAAGCCTGACCTCTAATCTCAGGACCACAGCCTGGACAGTCTGCATGATGTGAAGCATCAGGTTACGGGGGACAAAGACAATTTAAAAACATGGAGACACTGCTGTTTTGTGTCTGGAATCTATTTGTAGATGAACCTTGGTCTCGTCATGGGGTCAAATGAACCATAACAATTGTGCTGAAGGCACCTGACTTCTGTCAGCATACAAACACAGCATAGATGGTTTGTCCTTTCAAGACACATCAGTGGGAACTACCAGCCTCTGATAATGTAGCTGCTACAGGTGACTTACATGTGGCCTCTGATTCAAGACAGTCCAACCACAGTCAGTATGGAAGTGCAGACAACCTCTGTAGTGTGGATATATATTAACAGCACAGACCCACTGAACTCTTCTTATGACTTCAACACCACCTTTCTGACTGAAGTCTCAAATACACAATCGTACATAATTGGTCTCTTCTTGTCCTGCCTGTACACCATCCTCCTCTTTCCGATTGGATTTATTGGTAACATCTTAATTCTTGTGGTGAACCTGAACCACAGAGAGAAGATGACCATCCCTGATCTTTATTTTGTTAACCTGGCTGTAGCTGACCTCATCCTGGTGGCAGACTCCCTCATCGAGGTCTTCAATCTAAATGAGAAATACTATGACTACGCTGTTCTCTGCACCTTCATGTCTCTTTTCCTGCAGGTCAACATGTACAGCAGCATCTTCTTCCTCACCTGGATGAGCTTTGACAGATACGTTGCCTTAGCTAACTCCATAAGCAGCAGCCCATTGCGGACTATGCAGCACGCCAAGCTTAGCTGCGGCCTCATCTGGATGGCGTCCATCCTGGCCACGCTCCTCCCCTTCACCATTGTGCAGACGCAACACAGGGGCGAGGTGCACTTCTGCTTCGCCAACGTCTTTGAGATCCAGTGGCTGGAGGTAACCATCGGCTTTTTGGTGCCCTTCTCCATCATCGGTCTGTGCTACTCTCTAATTGGGCGAATCCTCATGAGGGCACAGAAGCACCGTGGACTGTGGCCACGGCGACAGAAAGCCTTGCGTATGATCGTGGTGGTGGTTCTGGTGTTCTTTATCTGCTGGCTGCCGGAGAATGTCTTCATCAGCATCCAGCTGCTGCAGGGCACGGCCAACCCAGCACAAAGAACTGCTACCACCCTGTGGCACGACTACCCACTCACGGGCCACATTGTCAACTTGGCAGCTTTCTCCAACAGCTGCCTCAACCCCATTATCTACAGCTTTTTAGGAGAAACCTTCAGGGACAAGCTACGGCTCTTTATAAAGCAGAAGGCCAGCTGGTCAGTGGTGAACCGCTTCTGCCACCACGGCCTTGATTTACGCCTCTCTGTCAGGAACGACGTGTCAGAAGTGTGACTGTTAATGAGCTGAGAAGATGCCAGAACTCCTTTATATCATAGTGATATATGCCTGAGCATTAAATATTACTTCAGCCTTCTTCTTCTGCTATGAAGCGTTTCTTGTTGCTGTGTCTCAAACCGGCTCACTTTCTGAACAAAAACACCACAGCACCAAATGGGTACGCTCACACATGGACATAAATGACTCAATGTGTGTATCTCTTCGTAGACAACATTGCACGTACAGTACTTAAAGCTATTTGATGTCTATCTACTCGATGGATTGTTTTTAATATTTCAGAGTCCAAACTTTGGAGTTAAATTAATAATACATCATGCATATCCTCCAGAAGAAAAGAGCATTTTTGGTTGTGAGAGGGAACATTTAGAAACAGCAAAGACTGCATCACAAAAAGTTCATTAAATTTCACATGTATTTTTTTTTTCTTTTATATGAATGTAGCAACAGCAGAAAAGAGGGTTACATAGACAGCTGGCATGCTCTTCGCCTTTGTGCCTTTATAAAATGAAAGAATCAACCATACACCCACTATTCACTTCTGCCACCTGTGGAATATAAATGCCGCTGAAAACACTGAAGGGTTTATGTATAGTGAGCAGGTGACAATGTGTAATAACCACCCACTCAGTACATACTATCCCTCTTGTTATGCCACCAGCTAAAGTTATGAACAAGAAGACTTCGACTGTTGATTTAAAGAAGATTTCATTGAGTTGAAACTATTTATAAAACTAAGAGAAACACTCCTTCTGGTTCATTCCACTGTTGGTAAGACTTTCACTGTAGCAAAATTATATCAGCCTTCTTGAGCATTTTCATTTCTGCACACTCAGAGAATTTGTGTTTTCTGTGGCTTTTTTTTCCCACCCAACTGCTAAAGTCCATATCCTGTTAACATAACAGTGTGCTCAATGTCTGCTTTCTTCAATTTGGTCAACAGCTCAGTCATGTAGCTTCAAATAATTGTTCCTCTATTTTCCGTTTTCATTACCATCACACACAAATCTGGATCCTTGCACTGATACTAAAAATATTTCTCTTAAAGTTTTGCTGCTGAGAAATAATGCTCTACTGTTATGAGGTTTTGACCAATCAGACTGAAGCATGTAACAGAGCAGGCTAATACGCCAACAGTTCCTCATTTATTACTGTTGTTATGAAATATTTTACGGTTACGTCAACAGTTCCTCATTTGTTACTGTTGTTATGAAATATTTTACGGTTTCCCTTGCTTTGAGCTTTTCGGCAGAAAAAAAATTGTACATACAGGAAAAATACTTTTAAATTAAAAAACATTGAGTTGAAATAAACTTCACGACTTTAAGTATCATAGGGTAATTTAGTTAAAAATAGTTCTCAGATTTTTTTCTTGCTCATAGTCAAACTTTGAGATGAATTATGAGTCAGTAAATTACTTTTTTGAGGGTTAACCATTTAAATTTAGGGTCTCATCTTGCATCTATCATGTAGGATTGACCGAGTGCCCAGTATGAGGATAGTTACAGCTCCTAGCAGTTCTGGTTAGAAAGGCAATAGAGAAAAGAGGCAGGTGTTGTTTTGCCAGCAGGTGTTCAAATTGAGTGAACACGTCACTTAATGTTGATAACATGGCACTGATTCAATCTTTTGTCCTCACCCGTCTTTTATCAGTGGTCTGATAAACAATCATGTCTGACCATAGACAAAAAAGACACTGGCTTATGACAAATGATTTATAAAGATTTTTGCTTTGTTGGTTAGCAGGTTCAACTTGTTTTATTTAGTGAATACAAGTGCTTCAAACAGACACGTAACACCAGACAAATTCTGATGCCAGAGTCTTTGTTTTTCCAAGGCAAACGCCTATGAAGCTTCACTTATCGTTTACTTGTCTGCTTTTGAAATAGTTACTCAGTAATGGACTGATCATTGGTGTATGTGATGCGGATTACCAGGATACAGAGGTGAGGTGTGACAATTTCTATTTATTTACCCCTCAGAGGCTCAAGAACAGAGGTTTAAAAATCGGTCGTAAAGTTTTACAGCCTGTGATTGTAAGTTTATCAGTCTTAGCAAACATTATAAAATCTTTCCTTGTTATATTGCACTGATATTTTCAATCAGATGTGTTAACTGTTACCTGGGTTGCTTAAAGTGAACCAGGATTGACAGGATTTCCCCTTAATTCACTTTTAATCTGCATGTGGTACACAGTTATTTCTGTGTTTAAGGGAACACCTGGCAGGTGAATGCAGTTAATAACAATGGGAAAAAAGTTGCTAGAAACGCTACCATGACAGAATTGATGATTAAACACCAATTTCTAATATCTGTGAACTGCCAGCCTGTTCTGGGCCTGAGCTGTGTTTGTGCACAAGGCAGCTAGAGATAATGGCGTGACTGGGAAAAACAGGAGTCCAAACCACAAACTGTTATTCCAGCTGTAACAGTCCCCGCAGCCTGGGAAAGCAATGCTGAGAGTTGTTTATTGGTGTTTATTGGAGGTCTGCAAAAAATGCAAACTTGTTGTGTCACATGGTTCTTGAGAATTTTTTGTGATGTCCATGACACATATTTTGTCCTGTGAGTTATCATACAAGAGTACATTCAACATGTTCAACTTTCACTTTTTTCAAGACCGCCATTAACCAGGTTATGCGGTGATGCTGATGTCGACAGATGTGGCTTTAATCTTTTGTAAACAGCACATGGCTTCGTCAGATCTACAATGGCATGAATACAGGAGGAGCGGCAAGTAAGCGACACCTACACCACAGCCAAGACCTGAAGGGTCTGCGCTGTGGAGGGGCAAAACATCATCTGTATATATCACACACATCATCAGGCATAAACACACTCTGATTTGAGATGCTGTGAGAAGAGGCTGACAGCGGACTGTGTGTACAGCTGAAACGACTAAGTAAGGTCAAAGGTTTGTGGTGGCTGACGTCACAGACACTGAAAAGGGTGTGACTTTTCCCCCTTGCTAACATTCAATACTTCCTCTGGATTAAATAGGATAAAACAATGAGTGTGAGAGCATAAAACAACAACAACAACAATCTGTTAAGAACAGCATACATCTTTTGCAGGTGAAGGTGGTAAGATAAGGCACTGGAGAAAAAAAAATGCACGTTTTTTAAGAAAGTAGAACATTCCACAGCAGTTGTGAAAACAGAGTTTTGCAGATATTTTAATGTTTTACAGCCAAGTTTGAGTTTAACCAACACAGAAGCTTCTTTATTTGAATGATAAAGTTGTACATTTTACTTATTGACTCTGACACATTTAATTTATACCTTATAACCTTATAGTTGGCATCTTCTTATTTGAAAATGACTCACATTGTAACTGTATGGACCTTAATTCTTAAGTCCTCAGTGAAATGTATGGAGGTTGGATTGTGAAATATATGCAAAATAATCTGCACTTTGCTTGAACTGCTTCAAAAATGCAGAGACCAGACGGAACGTAATATTTTTCTCCATAAAGGTCAGAGCCTTCAAGATTTTTTCTTACATAAGGAAGGTACTGGACATTGCCTACTGAAGTTGGGGTGGAGCTTTCCAAAGTAATTATAACAGGATAGTCTGGGTCCATGCATAATAACAAGGCAGTGCACTCAGTGGACCTAAGCACCTGCATAATGGATTAGGCGTATAATTGCATTTGTAAATTAAAATCCCTTACAGGAAAAAAGGGGGCTGGATAGAACAGATTACCCTCTCCTAGTATGACGTCTTGCAGAATTGATGGTGTACACACCATCAATTGACTTAATGCTAATATGTCCTTTTTAAAAGCATTCAAAACATTGTTGGCATCACTAAGTTTTGAAATCTAGACAGGAAGGATGATGAATGATGATGAATTTTGACAGATTTTAGTTACCCATGTGTCCTCTGATGAACCATATAGGGAACAACAGTAAAACTCCAGGTAGACAAAAAATAATTGACATTTTATCATATTACATAAGCATAAAAAATAGATACTACCACTTAGATTCTCTTGTCTGCCTGTTTTTATACAAAGGTTTACGTGTCTCACATGTATGAATAACTAATATCAAATTATAAAGGGTTGTTGTGCAATCAGTGGTATTCAAAAGTGAGTATAATCTATTATATTGGCTAAAATTAGATAAAAATTGAGCGTACTAAACTATAAACAAACCCTGTGAACTCCCACCTTATTTAAAGTCAGACAAGAAAGTGGGAATTTTGTTTTAATTTAATGTATAATAGATTTAATCACACAAAAACTGACAACTATTTGCAGAAGCTGTAAAAATAAAGGGGCGTGAATGAGGTTGGAGCATAGACTGTATATAAGATATACAGTCTATAGGTTGGAGTCTGTGTAAACAGCGCCCTCCTGCATCAGTGCTTGAAAGCGCGCTGGCGTCCTGGCGGACGTGCACGCACTCGAGCAACAGATCCGCGCGCATGCGCAGTTCATTGTTTTGACTGAAAATGCCGTCGGTTTCGAAAACGGCGGCCAATGCGTCCCCTCAAACCGAGAAACCTACCCACTATACGTGAGTAAAGCTGCTGCAAAGAAACGACACAATAACCCGCGGCTGAATATGTTACGTGCACGTGCGCCGTTGCTTGTTTGCATGTGTTGCATTCTTCAACTCTTGGACGTGTGTGTGAAAACATGGAGCTTTTCCTGGCTTTGTGACTGCCTAACGTTACATAGCAAACAGCGACTGCACGCTAACGACATCAGCCCAATTTGGGGAAACCTGGAAATCTTACATCTATTTATGGACGAGCATAATGCTAACGGAATCATTTGACGTTGTTTTATAGAGTTAGTGAATTGTTTAGAATAATCGTTTTAATGTTACACCGTCAACTCGGTCTGCTAAACGATTAGCCAGGAACTCGCTATCCAGTCTGCTTGTAAATAGCTCGGCCTTATTTTGAGTTCCCTCTTGCTACGCACATTTATAAACGTACGCTCACTGACTTTCAACAAGTGTTACGCTGGAAAACTGCGTAGTTTGCTTCGTGAATAGGAAGCTAACGCTAGTGACCCAAAATATATAGTAGGCTACAACACTAGCAGCAGCACACGACACTTCAGAGTCCCTTAACTTTTCTGTTTCCCCTCGACTCATTTCTATGCTGCTAGTAGTTTAATATTCCGGTTGTTTGCATTTGTTTTGGTTCTCCTGGTTGTTTCAGGTACTTGAAGGAGTTCAGGACCGAGCAGTGCCCGTTGTTCCTCCAGCACAAGTGTACGCAGCACAGACCCTTTACGTGCTTTCATTGGCATTTTCTCAACCAGCGGCGGAGACGACCCATAAGGAGAAGAGACGGAACTTTTAACTACAGCCCCGACGTTTACTGCACGAAATACGACGAGACCACAGGCATCTGCCCCGATGGAGATGAGTAAGTCTCTGTTTCTGTCATTCAGAGTCACGCTGCAGCTGCTGGGCTGCTTACAAATGGTCTGTTGACATATTTTGAAAGAGGATTGTTGTTGTTGCTGAATGAATAAATCTGCACTCGGGTATATTAACATACATACTAGGACTGGGAGATTTGGCCAAAAAGATGATCACCATATACTTTGTCTTATTGTCCGATCTCGATTATTATCCCGATTTTTTTTAAGCTGCCAGTTTTAAAGCATCTGTACTTAAAATTAAAAAATAAATATATAAATACTAAATAAGACGTTAAATAACTTTTCTTCTCAACAATAACATCTTTGGAGAATGACTCAAAGTCATGGCTGATTTACAGAAATGAGCAGGAAAAGCTTGACTGTGATTGGCTGTTGTGATGCACATTTTCACCATGTTTGATCGAGTAAATAAGCTCACAGCTGATCACAGTGATCGAACTGAAATTTATCCAGATCATTAATCCCGATCATATAATCGCCCAGTCCTAATACATACTAAAAAAAGGATTCAGTGCATCTGATAAAAAAGTGCTCCTCTTGGCCCTTATAGCTGGGCTCAGGTGGCTTTGGTGTGATGTGTGTCACAGTGATGTGGATGTATTTCAGTGTCTCAGAGTGAAGTACTGCGGTCATCTGATGTTAACTCTTAAAGTCACAAAAAGAAGCTGTGCAAAGAACTCTTTTCCTTCCTGCCATGTATCGCACACCATCAGGACTGCACTCAGCTATCTTTAATGATGTTTGCATATGTTTCGGTGACACTCCTGGAGATTACAAAAAAATGTTTTCAAACCAAGGTTAATTATATACCACAAATAAAGCACTAAAAGTGATCTAGCCTTGAAGAAAATAAGTATTTAGTATACAAAGACTGTAGGTAATTCGGCATTTGAGTTGTTCCTTATTTGAAACATATGATTTTACAGATGCATCATTGAAAGAGCTCCTCTTTGCCTTTCTGCAGCAGGCGTCTTCTTTGTGGTTTAGATATGACTTGAAACGCCCTCTTCATGTGGTTGAACTAGAGATTGACAGATTACTTGGTTTGTTGTTGATTGGGCCAGTTTTAAATAGCTTTGAATATAACAAGTCTAAACATTTTAAATAATCAGACTTACATTGATGCTCACAGTGCCAATGTCACCCTCATCTATCTGAATAATAGCATGTCCTTAATGATAGCATCTCAAATCTGAAAAAGTTTTATCGTTTTTTTCTGTTTTGGTATAGGGGATAATACAGTTTATTCTGACATAAATATCAAATTTCTTCTGAAATATGCAGCATAATCCATAAATATTTCTATTAAATCAAAAATATATCTAAATCGTATGTCTGGCTAAAATAAACATGTACATTAGATAGTGAGGAATTGAAAGGAATGTTGAAATATGTATATAAATATGTTTTTGGTTTGTTTTAATCCAAATATTTACCATATATTTTTCTATTTTAATATTTTCAGATGGCTGCACAGAAATCCAAAAGTCCTTTGTGAGAAAATTTTACTGAGAATATTTTTATGTCTTAATCTATTTTTAAAAGTGTCGATCCCAATTCAGCAACGTTGTTTCTCATTCGTCTGTATTTTTAAAATTTTATATCTTATCAAATGCAAAAAAACAACATGATATCAACATTATAAATTGTCTGTTGACTGATTTGCCGTCTTTTAATCTGCTTCAGCATCAACCACTGAGAAACAAATATCAGCTGACCACTGAAGTGAGCCACTGTCTTCACAAAAGCAGACAATAACACACTGAATTACAGACTGTCTCTCTGTGCTTGACCGCAGCATGTTTCCGATACATACTATCTTATTATTTTTAGCGATGTCACTCTGGTTTGTTGCAAAAGAACTAACAATAAGACACCAGTCTTGTTTGGTATTTTCCAATAATAGACATTAAATAATAGTCATCTGTTGATTGCACACACAGTGCACAATTTGCTCCCAAACATCACAGGGGGACACTGTAGCCAATAACAAAGTAATAAAGGTGTAGGCATCCCATTTCTCCAGTGTTATAATATCTCCAGTTATCTTTGAGAAGATGTAAAGAATAGGGAGTAGGTACAAAAGTAGTAAAAATGAAAAAAAAAAAAAAAAAAAAAAGCAAAGACATAGATTATTATGCTAATTGAAAATGGACTACCACAATCCTTACAGTTCCTTCTCTGCCAATTGCTGCTATTTTTATATGACCTTATGTGTTGCTATAGCAACTGTTGCTACTCAAGAAAAGAAAAATGGGTTTTTGAACAGGCTTATTGGCCGTATGTTTCTTGAGACATTGCTACTGCATCATCCTTGGATTCATAAGATGATGTTAAGGGTTAGAAATGAGTGCAACTCCAATAATTTATAATCTCTGTGGTTTTACAATGACTGCTCCGACCTGATTTAGTGCAGTGTTTGCTTGTTTCATGCTAAAAATGATCTCATTGTGTGAGATAAGCAGCCTGCAGCATCTTCAGTGCATTTTGTTGAAGATACAGATTGAAACATTGCTGTTTGTATACTCAGATTGAACATTTAAGATTAAGGCTAGGGGCTTTCTTCATTTGTAAAATCTTCTGCCAAATAATCTGAGTTCAGATATTTCTCTAAGAACAAGTGATGATTTATCTCACTGTTGTGTACTTGCTTTCTTAGCTGTCCCTACTTACACCGGACCACTGGTGACACAGAGCGCAAATACCATCTCCGCTACTACAAGACTGGCACTTGCATCCATGAGACAGACGCTCGAGGGCATTGTGTGAAGAATGGTCTCCACTGTGCGTTTGCTCACGGGCCACATGATCTCCGACCTCCAGTCTATGATATCAGGTGACATACAAAGCAAATAGTGGCCTCCGGTTTCCCTGCCAAGTTCACCAAGCTCACTGCCAAGCTCACTCACAAGACTCACAATGGCACGAACGAAGCAGTCATTTTAGACGTATGCTGTTAATGTTGGTGTTAAATGAATTAACTTTGAGGGCGTAGCTCTGTTAAATAAGGAAAACCTTTATCTTGTTGTAGATTCAAATGACTCCTTTTGATCTCTGTGCTGCTAAAATGGCCGGGGTTAGTCAGCTGACACTTAATAATGTTGGTTTTTATGCTCTTTGTGTATCATTTATAACAACATGCTGTTAAACCATCTTTCAGGTCTAATGTTTATCAGTTAAATATTCAAAATTTGAAATTTTTTGGATGAACTTTTACCGACTGAAACATTAAAACTGGAATAAAACTAACAGGGTCCCTACACAAGTATGGAAAGTATGGTATAAGTTTGATCAGTTTCCAGGTCTTAAAAAGTATGGAAAATGAAAAATAAAGTAGATGTTTCCAAAAATAATTCTAAAAAGTAGAGTATGGAAAAGTAGAGTATGGAAACTGTGTAGGAACCCTGAACTGACTATTGTTTTCTGTGCAGAGAGATCCAAGCACAAGAGGCTCTTCAAAATGGACAGCTGGGATCAGGGGAAGGTATTCCTGACCTGCAGCCGGGTGTGTTAGCCAGCCAAGCTATGATTGAGAAAACTCTCACAGAAGACCCCCGGTGGCAAGGTGAGTTACCCCCAACCTTGCGCTGAAGTGCTTTAGCCATTTAGAGTGACGCACTTGACTGTTTGCGAAATAAAACCGAAATGATGTTAATACACAACTCTTGTTTTTCAGACACCAACTTTGTTTTAGCTAATTATAAAACAGAGCAGTGTACCAAGCCCCCAAGACTATGCAGACAGGGCTATGCTTGTCCCCACTACCACAACAGCAGAGACCGAAGACGAAACCCAAGGAAGTTCAAATATAGGTAAGGTTTGACAGAGGTTAAGTTAAAGAAATGAACATGCTGAAGTGATGTGATTGCTGTCAGCTGAAGGTCTGACTCTGTGAACGCAGGTCCACTCCCTGTCCTAATGTGAAACATGGGGATGAATGGGGCGAGCCTTCCAAGTGTGACAGTGGAGACAGTTGCCAGTATTGTCACTCTCGCACTGAACAGCAGTTTCACCCAGAGGTGAGTGGGGTTTGCTGTCTTTCAGGTGGAAAATAGGTCGTCTTCTCAAAGTGATGAATATTAAACGCAATAGTTGGTTTGAATTCCGAGCAACACTGACTGCGAGAAATCCCTTTTGAAACAGATGAGATTTTGAGGTGTTCTGTCTTTGAGGTTCGATTGTTGTGTTCATGACTTTTTAATTCACACTACAGTCTTCCTTGTGCACGTACATCTTCGTGTCTCATTGGTTTGTGATTTGTTTTTCTTGCTCAGATCTACAAATCTACCAAATGTAATGATATGCGACAAACTGGATACTGTCCCAGAGGACCCTTTTGTGCTTTTGCACATGTAGAAAGTAAGTGAACGTTTTTCCAAATGGTTCAGATCGTGGGTCAAAATGTAAAGAAAATGATCCAGTCTGGTTTTGCTAAAATATTACAAACATGTGTGAAAGAATTTTGTGAAAATGTTCATGTGGCACCCTCTGATTGGTTTTAACTCGTTAATGATGACTGTTATCTCCCTCTTTGTTTTCCCTTTTAATGTGACAATTGAACGTTTCTCTTGTTCACGCTTTCAGGAATTCCCTCAACAGAAGAGACCATGAGCTCATTGCTAACAGTGATACAGTCCAGTTCACAGTCTCAGCTGGGCCCTCAACAGTATTCTGAATGTCCAGTCAGTGAGTGGAACAGTGGAGGCAACTCCACCACCAATGCAACCAGTAGCAATGGACAAGTAGGAAGTGTAGGTTTCACTTATTTTGTTGGACCTTCAATTGTGGATTTATCCGAATCGACTGAAACAAGACTTAAAGGATAGACAAAACTTTGAAAATAAAAACAAGATTCAGTCGGTTTTACAGCGACTAAATTTCCAAAATAAATCAACCACTCACATGTAAACATGTGTACAGTGCTCCCATATTTCTGTTTTATCATACTTTTTATTTTTTTGGATTCCCATTGCAACTTTTTGTCTTTACTTTTTTACATTTCATTCTTTTATTCAAAAGAAGTGAGGCAGTGTCTCTATGAAAAGTATATTTGATGAAGTTAATTTACAAAATATTTCAAGAGGATAAAAAGTAGACGCATAGAACACAAGGCTAGTGTAAGCTTGTTTTATTGTTAAAAAGTCATATTTATACAGAATGGTTAAGCTCCTATAGCATTGGGTTATCAACCATCGGGTTATAAATGAACACTCCAGGTTAGACTGAACATTTAGACTAAAGGCTACATTAGATAAGATGAACAGGACCTCTGCAGGATTATTAATGTTAAATACTTTTACTCGATTGACCCCCCTATAAAAATAGAAGAAGCATATGTCACTGCTTTTATATTGTTGCTGCATATGGATTAATTGAATAGAGTGGAAAGCAGTGATTGCAGTCACTTATCCATGACTCTCACACATTTGCCACAATGTTGACCAACTTGGGATTGTAACATTAACTTTGATTTTTGCCTCAGTGTCAACAGGCAGGAGTTAAGTGTACCATAATGATTAGATATGGCGTAAATGATGAGGTTGTCCCTGGTGTTGGGATAAATCACAGCTGTTAGGGTTTTTTCTTTTTCCTAAGTATTCAGCGCAGCCTGCTCATCATGTCAGGTGATGGCACCAATGTGATTTTTTTGTTTCATTTCCTGTTTTGAATATCATTTAATTAAGATCACATTCACTTCTCTTTCTCAGGTTTCATGTTCTAATAGCTCGACTGTAACTCCAAGCTCAGGAAGCGACAGTTTGTTATCCCCAGTGGGATCCATCTGCAGGCCCAAATCCTTAACTAACAGTAGTTTATGTTCAGAGTCCACCACATCCAGTGCCTCATCTCTGACGTCTAACTATCCTAGAGCTCCGGGCTTTGAACGTGAGGATCAGGTACACCTACTGCTCTGCTAAGCTTTAGTATCAACATCTAAAACAGAAATAAGCAAGGCCTCCACTCTCTTTGTATTGCTGTCATGCATTTTTAATCACTTTAATTATTTGCCACTCATTATTTTTGTACATCATTTTCATTTTGTCACTTAATGCAATTTGTATATTATTTGGAAATAGTTGTCATTTGTTAAGTTTCTGTTTGACAAAACTAAATTTTAGGTAATTCTCTAAGGCTTGATCCTGAAATTGCACCGCCAGAATATATTTTCACAGCACATTCTCAGCCATGAGTTTGTCTGTGTCAAAAACTTAGGTGCATCTAATACCACTCTGATATTGTTAGTCCAGAGAAATTTAGAAAAAGAGAAAAATCTGGGTTATTCCTTTAGTGACTAATCCCAAAGTAAGGATAACTGATTTAGAAAGATACGTCAATAACAGGAGAAATTGCTGCTCCAGAGTTTTACACCAGATAGTGAATTAATGACAGAAAAAATGTGACTTTCTGACTTTTTTGGGATTAGAAAACTGCTGTTTGGTTATTGAAATGTTCTGTTTGTGTGAATTTTCACTTTTATAGATAAAGAACAAGGGGCAGATGGATCAGAAACTGATGGACCAAGACAAGCAGGTACTTAAACTCTGTTGAAAACGCTGAACTCAACCTAAAAATGTATTTTTATTTGTGTAATTTAGTAACCTTTACTATGACTATCCTAAAGAAAATACCTGCTGCTCTTTTCCCAGACTCAAAATACTGTATTCTCTGCGGTGAACCCTCTGGCATCAAGCTTTACCTCCAGTATAACATCCAGCTTGGCTTCTAGTATCGGCTCTGACAGTTCCTCACCCACCACCTTATCAACGATGAATGCAAAAGCCACTCCTTTTTACCCAGGGAGCAACACAGTGGAGTCTGTCATAGGTATGTGTATTTAGAGTTAACTGTTAACCGGCCTCTCTGGGTACCACCTCTCTGCGATCTGTTGTTAAATGTCAGCCAGATGTGTTTTGCTTTCCCTTAGGATCTGCTCTGGACCTCAACTTCAGCGACATCAACGTCGCATCTCTTGATAAGGAGTTAGAGGAGCAAGATAACAGCGTGGGATTGGCAAGTAAGGACACCTGACTTTTTTCTTTTTCCAACTTTAAAGGTGCTGGTAAGGTTTTAAACACGTATTTTTTAAAAAAACAAAGGAAAAGCATGAACTCTGTCTGCTTTCCCCCCACAGGTCAAAGAGTGCTTGGTGGGTCAGCCCCTGTGAACATTCCCGGCTCCTTGGCTCGATCATCCTCTTTTAATTCCTCCTCATCGCTCTCCACCTCCCCACTCAGCTCGCTCTCTCAGTCTCTGTCGCAGTCCCTGCTGTCTGGGACGGTATCGCAGCAAAATCAACCCTCAAACATGTTGGCTAAGCAAGAGCACGGCCTCCTGGGAACACCCACCTCCTCCTCACAGAACTCTTTGGGTGAGCCGATAGCGTCAGACGCTTGGCTCCTCATGGGCTGGGAAGTCTGTAGATACAGATTTAGATCTCAATTAAACATGTCATTGAGAATAACTTGAACATTTCATTCATTTTACTCAGAAATACTCTATAAATCAAGATTTGAAAGACTAATGGTTGACTTCTTTGCTTGGTACTTGTAGGTTTAAATGGAGCAGCAAGCAACATCTGGGATTTCGTAAGTGGCAGCTTCTCTCCAAGTCCGTCTCCGGTTTTCAGCAGCCTTACCTCCGCGACCAGCAGCTCTGATCTGGCCCGCCTTTTCAGAGAGCTGGATGAGGCCAAGAGGAAAATCAAACAGTGGGAGGAGGCCTGGCAACAGGTCAAACAGGTGAGTGAGTAAAGGAATGAAAAATCATAGCAGCGCGTGTTTTAAAATGACCGTGTCTTCAATGACAAGATCTGACCTTCTTTTAGGCCTGTGAAGCTTGCCAGAAAGAAGCTCACGAAGCAAAGGAACAAGCAAAGACGGCCGAGGTGGAGCGTCAGCTTGCAGAACAGAAGTGGGAGGAGACGGATCGCAAGCTAAAAGAGCTCCAAGGGGACTTTGACGCACTTTGCCGCACCCCTGGAACACCCCTCCTACGTAGCTATGGAGAGCTGGAGCAGCTCCCCTTGTCAAAGCTCCACTCCATCCAGAGTCAGCTGCGTAATGACCTAGACCTTATAGACGGGGTAAGAAAGACTAGATCACACACAGCATTTCATCAGTAGCATGTACATAGTTTAAGAAAAAAAAAAACCGAAAAGAAACAGAACAAAACAAAAACAAAAACAGTTTGTCAGGCTAGCATTCAGATCCACGCTTTGTCATCAAGCATGCATATCTGAAAAGTCTGCATGAACTGTTTCCCTAAGTTGCAGCTGATACTCGTTCTTTTCTCCCCCAACAGGTAATATATATGCTTCAGTCAAAGAAATGTATAGTTTGCCAAAAGCATGATCGTTGCATTGTTCTGCAGCCTTGCCAACATTATGTACTTTGTGAGAACTGTGCACCTAGTAAAACCGAATGTCCCTACTGTAGATCGAAAATATTGAAGTGGTGATGTATAATTACTCAAGGTACTATTTAAAGAGTTAGCCCTTTTGAAAAAGTAACCATAGATATACTATGTTTTCTAAATAGCAATGTCTGTTTCATACAGTGATTAGATTAAGTATAAATTAGATGATGTTTGACTGACAATACTAATAGTATTACAAATAAGAGAGGGGGTTTAGCTCTTGTAGGTTTTGCTCTTTTTATGTGAACCACATAGCTCTCTTTATACAGCCACCACTCGATATATATATGTCATACTGAAAGCTGAAATACTCAGCCCTTAGTAACGCAGCTCTTCATTTAATTTAGACCAAACACAAACTGCTAATGCACGTTGCAAACGTTTAAGACTGCTCTAAGAGCAAACAAAAAGTGAGATATTTTTTTTAAAAAACAAAAAAAACAAGCAGCATCATTTCACCCCACTGAAGAGTCCAGAGTCCAGCTGGAGCAAATTTAAGGGCATTTCATCCCGATGTTATTCTCCACTTACAAAACAAAAATGAATCCGTGTGATTGTTGTATTTTTATTTTAAAGAGAAAGCACTATTTTTAAAATTAGATACATGAAAAACGTGTATACACTGAACACTGAATGTGCTGAAACTGTAACTCTGAGGTTGGATACGTTTTTAAAACAACACGGCATCCTTTAAGAAAATAACAGTGGGGTTAATTGACAGCCTGAAAATCACAGATCAGGCCCAAAACATGATAATGTAGAGAAAAAATGTCAGTTTGACATTTTCTCCTCCTTACTAGAGCTGTGTGTGTTGTTAGTTTTGAACGTGAGCATGAGTCATGATGATCAACATAAAATGAGCAAAACTAAAAGTGGATGTTTTCTTTGTTAAAGAGGAATGCAGCAAAATCCCAGATTTCTCTATAAGCCAATCAAAATTGTTGATTGACTCTGAATAATGTGTGGATTTGGAATATGAATCTTATAATGATGACATGGATGTAACACCCAACTGTTGAACTTGACTGCACCAAAAAGCGCTCGAATGGTCAGAAGCTCTTTGTCCTGATTTATTATCTGAAGATTGAACAGAATGAGGGATGAGAACAAAAAAATTGTAAAAAGTGAATCAGCAAATTTAAAAAAGTCTGCATGAGAAGAAGCCAATTAATGCATTTTGTTGTGTTCCTCTTAAAGAAAACACCAAATTTCTCTTTTTTTTTTTTTTTTTTTTTTTTTATTCCAAGCAGTCAAGCATCTTAATTTTGACCAACTTTCTGAGGAACTTTGATTTCTTACTAAAGCACTTTGTTGACCTGGGACTTTGTTAAAGGGTATATAGAAATTTGCTTTAAGCTGCTTTGTAGGTATTCTTTTGTGTCTTTTTTTTTCCTTTTTAGATTTATCATTTTTTCTCTATATAAGCTAATATCTGAAGCTTTTGGTGTCTACTGTGAAACATCGTTGGAATATTTCATGTTTCCTATTGTTAAATCATGGCATGGTTCTACATATTATTCAGATTTAATAGACAAAGTACTTAATAGTTTCTACTTTCATAGTTAGATTTATAAAATTTCAATCAAATAAGTGCTAACGAAAAATGCATTTTAGGCATAACCAGCAGCTGTAATATCAGTAAGGCACATGCTACATGTTCAGGCTGTTCTTCAATCAGTTAGTTTTGTTTTGTAGAGATTTATATAGCCATTAGGAGAAGCATGTATTGTATTTGCTAAAAGCCTGAAATGGTGATTTTTGTAGGAATCTAGCCTAAACATATCGGCCTCTTAACTCGAAAGTGCCTTGCCTTAGTCGAAAAGGTCATGTGTAGAATTGTCCAAGCAAACACAAGTAGTCGAAGCTTGTGCACACAGGTTTCTGCGTCACATCTTTTAACTTAGCAGAAGCATTGATATGTTTATGACTATTTGTATATACAGTATATCTAAATATTTGCCAGTGTATTTGGCCCAATCCCGTTGAGTATTTCTGCTGAGGATAGTTCAGATCAAACATTGTCAGTGCCTGTGTCCTGACTACAAACCTAGAAATTTACCGGCCCTTGTCTCCTTCAGATACCCACCCACTCATTCCTCGGTCGTGGTGCTCTTTTGGTGCAGCTTCAGTCTTTTGAAATTAGTTTTTTCAATTTAATGTTTGGGAGTATGCAAACATAGGACACATGGATTTGTATAGCAACATAGTTTCAACATGCTTTTGAAACATTTCAGTTACTTAGTTTTATTGTGATAAATCTGCAGTGAATGAAGAAAACTTGTAAGTCAGATTTTTGCATAGGATTTGTGCTTTGGTTCGTCTAATTGAAATGACCTTCTACTGTGTTTAAAAAAAAAAAAAAATCTTTTTATTCTTGCTTTAAGATTCTATAGAAAATCATGTATCTCCAGGTACACCTTTTTGCTACTTATAAATATGGGGAAATGCATTGTTTACATTCACATATATGACAACTAAGCAACTCAGAGGAAAATATCCAGAAAAGTTATGGTATTTTAGCGTTTTCATGATTATCTTACAGCATTAAAGGCAGGCTAAATACTTCTGGTATTGCATGTTATTGCGATATATAAACCAGCTACAAAACGACAAAAAAAGAAAAGATAAAAAAAAAGTTCGCACTGTCTCACTGCCAGAGTATTTGTATTGAGTTATATTTAGTGTAGTAAAGGCTAACTTCTGCAAGCTTCGCTGCTACTGGAAAAAGGTATTAATGTAGTTTCTTGTTGAACATTTAGATGTTTGAATGTTGTGCATCCACAGCTCAGATTTCCAACTCATTTGTTATTGAATTTGATGGATCTTTCTCTTCATTTGTAAATCCATTGGAGTCAAAATTTCAGTTCTTTTGTAAACCACTTTAGAAAGATGTCACAGACCTGTACTGCTGTAGATCGTCCCTCTATTTTGAATCGATTCAAGTTATTTATGTTGGACTTCTTTTACCCCCCCGTACACTGGAGGACAGTGTACAGTGCAGCTAATTTCACAGGACCCTTTGGTTTATTTTATTTTGCCTGTGAAGCCAATTCAGTGAATGATGTCTAGTGTGATAATCTTAAAAACGAACCAAAGTGGTGTTCTCATAGTTGTCCAAAAATGTATTCTGAAGGGAAAATTCACCCTTGAAGAGAATCTAAATAATCGCTATGGTGCAGGACTGATCAGCCTGTACATGTGGACAGAATGCATCCAGTCGAAAATATAGCAGAGGTCAGAGCAGAGTCCGGCTTTGTCACTGGCAGGCCTGGAGTTTTGTTTTGATATTTCATTTAGCGGGACATACAGAGTGTCCTAGTAGTGAGTAAAACAACAGGACTATGCCACAACATTAATGGACTAGAGCCCATTTTTTGCAGTTTTACCAAAGACCTGTACTCTTGTCGTTTCTTTTGTACTACATTTCACCCTTTTGTTTTCTTTTAGTGTGAACCTAAAACAATTTAAAAGGTAATCACCTAGAACCTTAAATAGTGATCGGTCATTAACAGTAATTAATGGCTTTTTTTCTATCTAAAATTAGCTATAGTGAGTTGATACACAAATGAACAAAAATGCATGGGTCAGATCCTTAAAAAAATGTATTTGTATAGTTGATTTTGTGTGGAGTATACATTGACGTTTATGGCGGTTTGTGCAATACTGGCGAGCACATGCCGACCTTAAGCGAGGACTCAGTGTCGGTTTAATAATTGTTGTCTACAGTGAAGGAATGTCAAAGGTGATGACATTTGTGCTTCTGAAGTGGCCATAAAAACTTCACCACAGTTGTGTTTTGAAGTTGATTTTGTTTTTGTTGATTTTGCTTAACTACATAATCTCAATCACCTTGGAAGTTGATGGTTATGCATTATATGCTGTTCTGATTGGCCTACAGTGACTGTAAGGTGCTTTCTTTCTATCTGACTCAGTTCTTCGTTTCTTAAAGCAGCGGTCCAAATTAGTTTTGAGTTTTTGTAAAATTACGGGGGGGACAGATAATGATTGTGACAAACGTTAATGGCAGATACAGACCTGATTAAATCTGTGATTTTTTTTGTCGGCCCGCTGTCTTTCTAGTGGTCTACCGAAACATTTACTAACAAAAGGAATGAAACATTCACATGGTAAGCACAGCTTCTATTTCTTTACATTTTACATGAAATTTGTTCAATTTATTATGGACCAATTACACTCTCCGGTCAGTCTGTGCCTTGAACACTCAATGTCGATTGGTTTCAAGAGAATATGCCTCTGTGACAGATGACAAAAATCTAATCAGCTAAATTAGAATCAAAATTCCAGTGCCTTAAAGTGTTTTTATGGACCACAATGTGAAAACGAAATACCCGGGCCACTTAAGCTGAAAGGAAAAAAAGTCACAACAGAGGGAAGCAAATGATATGGATGACTGATAATTGTCTGTCTCAGTCTGTATTTGCCATTTTATCCAGAGAAAAACAGCAATATATTGAACTATCTGATCTCAATTCGTCATTAGGCACCAAAAAGCTTTAGTTTATAAGGAAAAAAAGCACCAAATGGGAAGAATCTTGTAAATGATCTGTAGTAGATGTATCATTATGCTCTGCATTGGAATAGTTAAATCTATTTTGCATTATTGTTAGTTGTTGTGTTGTCTTTCTGTTTTTAATATTATGAAAATGGAGCCTGAAGATTTATGCAATCTTGTACATGTATATGAGTATGATATATGGAGCTGTTCAAATTAAGTACAACAAGTGTTGTCAAAGGTTAATAATCTGAATGTGGAACCAGTTGTTCCATAGACTTTAGAAAATTTCAGTAGAAATGTTATTTTAACATTGAAGCCCTGAAATATTGAATGTATTGTTCTAAATTAGATATTCAATGAATAGGTCACTGGATATTATGGAGCGCAGTTAATTCATTATGATGTAGCATCTAGTTGTAAACTGCTATTCAATAAAATTTATTAGAACTAAAACAAATGCAAGTTTTCAAGTTTCTATTTGTCAGCCTAATGTGGAAATCTAAGGACAGAAATGTACTTTTCTCAGGGTAATACAGTGAGTGAAAAGAGAACGTGTTCAATCTGAGGAAACTGCATTTCATCAATCTATTTACTCAATGTCAGTGGGATTAGATATTATTTATAGAATAAAAATATGTCCCATATTTTGTGACGAGCTGTATGAATATTTAGGAAATTCTCTACTGATAACCGTAGAAATGATCCTGTTGGTATATTGATATTTTTTGTGTTGTGAACACAAAAATAGGTGCAAGTCTTAGAATTCTAGATATTTTCTTTTTCTACATTGAGGATTGTGTACCGCATATTTTCTGTAGTGTATTTCTAGTTTGTTAACACTTGTTAAATTGTTACACTACAGTTATGCAATGGTTTACAGATTTCACAAAATTATTTTTATCATCTTGAGAATTAAAATAATTTTTCATCTGAAGTGTGTGGATAGTCTTTGTCTCAAACATTTTTAGGAGGATGAAAACTTCTTCAAATGCTGCATGTGTCTGAGCAGATGAGGTGGCAATGCATAAAGAGAAGAAGATATTGTTTAGATATTGCTGAGATCAGGAGCAGGTGGTTTTATTGGATGTATAAACACAACTAGACACATGACAACCCTTTGTTTTACTCTAGCAGCTCAACACAATGAGACATGGTGCCATGTCAAACTGAGAGAGAGAGAGACCAGCGAAACTAAAACACTGATTGCTCTGTTTGTGAGGAAATCCACTCTAAAGCACCCGTGTCAAGTCCAGGCCCCTCACCCTTGCATTTGGACCTGATGACACTTGCACTATGTCAGCAATATGTTTCCTCTGCTCATTATCCAGCATGCTCATCTTCCCTGCCACCAGATAGCAGTCTGACCTCAGCAGCTGCTCCTGCTGGAGGGGTGGAGCAATCAAAGGGTATCAGCAGACAGGTTGTCTGCCAGTAAGCTCTCTGTATCAGGGACCCTGGTACCAACAAACAAGCAAAAACAGAACATTTGTTTCTGTTTGGTTTGCAAAGTTCATCGGGAACTGAGTCATATTTCAATGTCAATATCAGAGCAGGCACTGCCAACATCGCAATAAATGATTATATAACTGGACGCATTTTACATGACAAATAATAAAGTGTGTCGTATTCAAAGCTATCAGCAAGTTTAAAGTGAGTATTTAATAAAAATACAGACCAGAGTTCAGGGAAAGTGTACGACACTCATGAGCTTTAGGGGCCCATGTGCATCTCAGTTCACACTCCACAGAGGCTAAAGAGTCCTGGAATGGGTCTACAGTGAGCTGCATCTGTGGATCAAAACAGAACTTAATTTTATCACCGCTTCACCATATGATGGCCCTGAAGGTCAATGGCACCAATATTTCAGGAAGACATCTATTTTTCATTAAATGTAAAGGCAAAAAAAATAAATATGAATCCCCCCAAAAAACTCAACAATAATACATGAACACAATATATATATATATATATATATATATATATATTAATAAACAAACAAAAGATCAAAATTATTTTAGAAGTAGAAATACACTTTAAAAACAAAAGTACTTTTGAACACAAATTAATTTTTAAAACAAATATTCAAGACGTAAATTCTGGGAAAATTCTGTTTGAAAACAGAAGTATTTTAAAACCCAAATTTTGAAAACACAAACATGTTTTGATACAAATAAATTGTAAAAACACAAAATATACTTTGAAAACAAAAATATCTCAGAAAATTGAAAATATTTTAGTCAGTGAATTATTTTCCATTTCCTATTGTTTTATTTTGTTTTTAGGATTTGTGTTTGTATACTTTTGTTCATACGGAATACTTTCATGTTTTGTTAAATGCATTGGTTTTTTATCAAATGTTTTTATTACCTTCCTGATGTATTTGTGCTACTGACCTTCAGGGCCACCATGTCACATAATAATCCTTTCTAAGATAATCAGCATCTTCAGAGAGAGCAAATAAAGTCCAACTAAGACATGTAAGTCAAAATGTTCACTTGAGTCTGATTTTAGATAAAAAAAAAAAACATATAATGTATATTTATAGGGGGGGAGTGTTTATATTAAGATAAGTTTGTCATTATATTGCAAGTTAAAAATGCTAAAATTAGAAACTATATATAAATGCTACTTTTTGGTTATTTGTATACACCTTAATTGATAGGACAGCTAAAAAGAGACGTGGGAAGTAGAGAGTAGTAGGAGGAAGAAGAATAATGATTAGCTGTCTTTTTGATGGTCCTGCTTGCTTTAAAGGCCTCTCAAAGGCATCAGCCATTCGTATCAGTCTACTCCATTACTTTCTAAAATTCCTCACAGGGCCTTTAAATGAGTATGGCAGGATAATCACAAGGTAGGAGCTTCTTCAGATAAGAAAAAGCCTCCATGCACACTGAGAATGGACATTTGAACAGGAGAGGACAGGTTGTCCACAATATTGTCATTGAATATGGAGTCAGCTCCTGAACTTGAGGTTAGGTCAATGCAGCTGAAATCCATTGTCAAACTAATAAAAAATATTCCCTCACAAGTCTCTTCTCTGGTCATTGATTTACTTGTGTAGGTGGTTGTGTGTTTATCTTTTGTTTTTTGCCAACATGCAGGCGGTGCTATCTTAACTTCACCCACCTTTTGCCCCATCTGTCAGCACTCTGTGTAGGATGTTCCGGCTTTGGCTCAAGTCCTTCCCAACCAAGGCCAAGCTCACCACCTGGTCCATGTCAGGGGTGGAGGAACACTTAAGTTGGGAGAGGATCACACAGGAGCCTGCAAACTCTGAACTCAATAGAAACATTAAAACTTAAATAGGGAAGGAGTATCCAAGTGTTAGCCCGAGGATTTAGTGCTTACCAAAAATATGAAATGAGTCGCAGCTGTGGAGCATGATGTGGAAACCCAAGTCTGGTTCCACAGAGTGAGCTTCTGGGCCTTAGATTCTTTCAGTGGTGTTAAAACAAATGGAAACTTCATCATGGGATACTCTAATATACAGACAAAATGTAATCTTTACTGTCAAAGTTGCATTATAGATGGTGTTGTTTATCAAATCGGAGAGGTAGAGCTGGGATGCTGGAAGCACATCGAACCAACACTGTATTTATGACAAGACGGCTTTTATCCCAAGAGAAACTGACACCCATCATAAAGAAAAACAAGAGTAAGTGTCCAGCTTTTCACTTGAGTCTTTACCAAAAACCACTTCTGTGAATTTCAGCTCTTGAAAACAAACATGTCTGCCTATGTGTGCAGCTCCAGGTTTGTTTTCTCTCCTCTTACAAACATTCCCCTGACATTACAGCATCTGGCAGTAAAACCCTGGAGTGCTACCAAATGTCTGATTTTTAAGCTGCATTATAAAGCCAAGGGAATAGAAAACAGTAAACAAACACAGTTAGTGCGAGTGTGTGTGTGTTTGCTAGAAAAGATACAAAATTACAAGCTAATGTTTTTTTGTAAGATTGAAGGTTCAGCTGAGGAAGCCATCGGGCAATGAGATGGGATATGGTCTCAGACAGAAACCTGTGGATGTCTCTGTGTTTATAAAGAAGAAGGGGAAAAAGACTCAGACATTACAAAGATATATGTGGAAGTCTTATTCAAAGCTACTATTTTCTTTTTGTTTGTTTGCACTGATTTCAGGGCCTCCTGCAGACAAAGCTGCACCTCAAATCTTTGCTGATCTTGTCCTGTGCCTGTGTGAAAGTTGGCCCACAGTAGAAGATTGTAAAATCTGAGCACACCACTCACCAGAGGAGTCCTCCTTGTTTGTTTGTTTGTTTGTTTTATGTAGCCTATAGTAGACCTTTTTGAAAAAACATACATCATACCAAGGAAGAATCCCAGTCAACAGTTGGAATACCTGGTCTCACCTTCTCACGGATTGAATCCCAGCACAATAATTGATTCAGGTCCATAACACTAAGACTACACCTGCAACTCATATGCAGGAGCTATTTTATGAAAGGCTACCCACTGTTTGTGCGCAGCAGCTTGCAGTATCCAGAGATCTGTGGTTACCCTTGGCAACAGAAAGCGTCTCTGTTCAGGCAGGCACGTGTTCGTTGCTCAGTTGTCAGGTGAAAGATGGATAGTCACTATGCCGTGTTTAGAGTATGTAGCAGCCAGTTGTGAGTGGGTACTGCATTCTAGCCCTCTCTGTCCTCTGTGGCTGTGTGACAATGTTATTTTATGTAACCAACACCACAGATATAAAGAAAAAAAACATGTACTGCCATTTAAACACTTTGTGTGTAGTTTATTTTTCCAGAGACAACTTCATTACACTCAACAGTTCACACAACATAACCTGTTTCAGAGATTTCATTGTACGAGTTGGACAAACATTTCATTCTGACTTTTAATGTTTGTTCACCCTCAAGTCTTGTAAATGATCAACGGAAGCGTATTTATTGCCCCTGGCTTATTTGCTACTCTACAGCTGTGAAATGTTATTGTTGAGGATACTTGAACACCAAAAGTAATTTCGCTATTACTGTTTAATGGTTTCCCATCTGCTGCTGTCCTATCTTGTGTTTTTAGCCCATACTTGTTTTAAATGAGTGGTTCTCAAACTTTTTTGGTCAGTCCAAAAAAACTAATATTGGTTGAACAAAGCGGAATTTTCAAGCTCCAGTTGCGCCCATTGCCCAAACAAAAATCCTGACAACTTACACATCGTCAAATTGATTGAACTAACAAGAAACAAGGAACATCATGTTTCAAAGTAAATCGTTATTTTTGCACTTTAGTTCCACATTACGTTTTTCTCCCTACCTAATGTTGTCTAATAATTTATGGATCTTTTAATTTCAGCTACATGTAGGCTATTTATTATTATTTTGTGTGTGGGTAATTCATTTACAGTGAATGTACTGTATTTATTGAAAATACAGAAAGGCATTTAAGAGGAGTTTTCACATCCCACCTGCCATGTCTCCATTCCCCACCTGCAGGGCACACCACACACTCTGAGAAGCATTGTTTTAAATGCTTCACACTTCAATTTTAACTACTTTACAATATCCTGTGGAACTGTGTCTCTAAATAGAAACCATAAAACATCATTACAATGTGGCAAACATTTTACACTCAAATATAAGGAGGAAAATATCTCAAACTATTTGAGAGTTAAATGTTAAATTCCTTCCACAGAGAGCCCACACTTTACAATTATTTGACAAAAATTAGACGTTACAGCATACAAATATGACTCTAAAAAGACACAAAAAAAAACCTTCTTGGTCTGTTCACAGAAAGTTTATCTTCAAATCTGATCTGAAAAGGATTTATCTGGATATGTAGAACAAAAAACTGAATCGACATCAAGAGAGAAAGAGATATGTTTTACACCACCCACAACATAAAAAAGTGCCTCATGAAAGAGTTTCATTGATGACAACCTACTTTATTTATGTTCAAAATCCTTAAATCAAAATAAATCTAAATTGTTCAAACTATAAGAAGTAAACAAAAATATTCTCTTTGACACAAACACATCGATGCATATTTCCTCAGCAGCTTTGGAAGTGTTCATTATCAATGTCCCGCAGGTCTTGACCAGCTAGACGTGGTGGGCTGGTGCATGTGATGTTGTTGTATATGGTGATTGTTGTGTCAGGTTCCTCACCCTCTGCATGGGTCTCCACTTGGCGAGGTATCACTGATGGATTTCTTAGGCTGTAGTTTCTAAGTGGCAAGACACCGCAGTCACATTTCCAACGATTCCCAGACAGCAACAGCTTTTCCATGCTCTCTGGAAAATCAGGGACCATGCTTGTTAAGACATTCTCCCTCAGGTCCAGATAGCGTAGTCTTGGAAGTAGCTGCCTGGTGCCGTTCTGCAAAAACTGTCGACATTCATTGTTGGACAACAGCAAGTACTCCAAATTCTGAAGGCCTGAGAATGTATAAGGTGTGAGAACCTCCAACTTGTTGTAGCGTAGGTCCAGTCCCAGTAGGCCCACTAGGTCCACAAAGCTCTGCCGTTCCACCACTGAGATGTTGTTGTGCTGCAAGAAAATCCTCCGCAGACCCGAGAGTCCAGTGAAAGCGTGAGTTGTGATCCTTGTTAGGCAACCTCTGTCAAGATGGAGGCTGTGGAGCTTGGACAGACCTTTGAACACTTGGTCTGGCAGACTCTGAAAGCAGCTCCCAGACAGATTGATGACAGCAACATGAGAGAGGCCTGTGAAACTACCCATTTGGGCTTCTTGAACTTGATTGTGCTCAAGCTCTAGAACCTCCAGATGACCAAGTCCTTCAAAGATCCTTTCCCCCAAGGCTCGAATTCTGTTGTAGCTGAGTCGTAGCTCTTCCAAGTACTGCAGATCTCGGAAAGTCCTGGGTCTGATTCCGGTGATGGAGTTGTTGGAAAGGCGCAGAACATGAAGACTGTGCAAACCCAAGAAGGTGTCATCATGAAGAGAAGTCAGTCTGTTGTTGGTGAGATCCAGCCATCTGAGTGACTTCATGCCACCGAACGCTCTTGGCACCACGGTCACAATCTGGTTCTGGGCAAGGTAGAGCTTTTGCAGTTTAGTGAGTTTAAGAAACACATTTGCTTTGATGACCCTGAGGTAATTTCCAGTCAGATCCAACTCTTTGAGCTCAACAAGACTTTGGAAAAGCTGTGGCTGCAAGTAGGCAAGACGGTTTCCTGCAAGAATGAGCTCACGTAGACCATGTAGGTCCTGGAAAACCGTCTCAGGAAGAACAGCGATTGAGTTCCAGCCTAGGTTGAGAAGCCACATGTGCGAGAGTCCTGCAAACAGTCTGTCCTCAATACGAGAGAGCTGGTTGTTATGCAAACTCAGCGATGCAAGGTAAGGTGTGTTCTGGAAGATTGTACCCGGTAATGTCCTCAGGCGATTACGCTCCAGGTGGATGTGTGCAAGTGACCGAAGTCCTTTGAAAGCCTGAGGGTCAATCGTTACCAGCTGGCCGCTCTGGAGATTCAAAAAGTCCAGGTTGGACAGATCCTTGAAGGATGATGCAGGTAGCGTGGTAAACAAGTTGCCGTCTAACCAGAGCGAGTGGGTTGTTGTGGGCATGTCTGGTGGGACTTGCGTGAAGTTCCGAGTACTGCAGTACATGTTGAGCTCCAAACTGTAGTCATCATGGAAACAGGTGCATCCTTTAGAACATGGAATAGGCTCTTCGACCACTTTCTCTGCTCCTGCTGTGTCGGGGTCTGGCAACACCAATGATGTTCCCACTACCCACAGCACTAACAACACAATGGTGTGCATTCCAGCTGTGAGAAGTAAAGAAACACCAATTCAACACAGACAACCAGTTGTTATTTCAAAGTCACGCAGTCACAAAAATGCAGTTACATTTTGTCGTTTTCCAGTACTTACCTTGCATCCAGGAGGTCTTTGTTTCCGAATGAACAGGCTGTGAAAAGCTGAATGACTGAACCTTGTGCAGTTGTTTGTGTGCTGAATGGAAAGTCTGCCAGTCCCCTCAAGCTTTTTTTTAAAGTCAGGTTTGCTGTACAGTTAACCCATTTGTGTCCATCAAACTCAGGCTGAATGTCTGATCTTATTTTACTCACAGTAGCCCCCTGTGTTTTCAACCACTAACAGCTGTGATCATTTTAATGTGATAACCTGGCTCTGTTATTGATAAGGTCATTAAAGAGGCTGTAAAATGAAAATACAGAGGTATTAATGCACATTTAAAGTTTAAGCTACTCTTTTAAAATTTGATAATTGTATCACTTATACCTTGATTATTTCAAACATATAACATATGTATATATAGTATTTTGAACATATTAAGGTTTTCAGTGTAAGTGGCCTTTGGTGTTTACTAAAGTCAGGGTCCAGTCATTGAGTGCATTTGCTTTAGATTTTATCTGATTTACAGTGGTAAAGAGATAAGATGAACCCTGTTCACCCCGCCCTTGACCAAATTAATGCAGCTTTAATATTTAGATTTAACCTTTTGAGTAGTCAACGCAAAACAGGATAACCCAAGTTTTATTTCACTTCTATAAATATCAAAAATGTCACAGCTTTTTGTTGTATCTTATTTTGTGTTTTTGTCTGCACAATAACAACAAACGCAAGGCTAGTCATGAAAACTGTTATGCCGGAGCTGCTCCTGTTTCATTCACTTATTTGACAGAAGAGCATGAGGTCAGTTCCAGAGGTTTGTTCCCTAATCACATCTGTGATTTTAATGACTAACTTTGTATTGACTCTGTTTCTCAGTACCGGGGTTCTTTTCCACTACCATGAACTGGTCATGCTCTGAAGGACAAGCTAACCCAGATAACACTGTGAGCTTGCACATGAGTTTCATTGATTGACTTGGGAATAGTGGATATATAACACTAAAAAGAAAAATTAAAATGTTGAACACATCCCGTTGTTTTTTTATTTTTATTTTTTTCACTGTCTGTTATTCAAACTTTGTCCGATACTGCAGGGAATGAGCGGACAAAGACTAATCTGGTAGGCTGTGTAAGTACTGCACAGGTTACAGCTGGCAGAGTTACTTATATTGCCTTTTCCATGTTTTACTCACTACTTTTATCTTTCTTATCATTTTCAGGTGTTTATCGATCTTGTCCGGTAAGCAATTACTTTTGATATTTGAGTTAAAATGCAGAGACATTTCTAAAAAACTGGGCCCCACTGATACAATACCTTAAGCTTTCTATATGAGGGTAAACATACGAGCTATGCTAACACTGAGCAAGACGAAGTTGTAAACTCCTAATTCGAAGCCTGCCCCATGTGTATTCCCACTCAAAGTATCAATTTACTTAAAATGTTTGCCGTGTTTTTTTTTTTGTTTGTTTGTTTTTTTTTCTTTTGTTTGTTTTCTGTGCGCTAGTTTTTCGTTCTGTGTCGATGCTCTATGTTCTTATAATTATTTTACTGTGGTTTGTTTGCTTGCTGAGAGATGTCTTATACTTTGTAATTGTATTGCAACATAACGGCAAATAAACACCTTTGTTCAAAAAAAAAAAAAATGCAGAGACACTAAATGTTATACTTTGATATAATGTCAGTTTTAACATGTGTCCTCATTAAAATCAGTCTGCAGCTAATACAGCTCCATTTTATTGATCCTGCAGCAGAGGTATAATGTCAAGTGTACATATCTGAGAGTTCAATGTATTTCTGATATTTGATATTCTTGCCAGTAGAGGGCGCTGTTGATCTGTTATTACACCCAAGCCTGACATGTCCATTCTCTGGTTTCCTGCTTTTGTAAAATGTTGGTGGACCATGAGGCACAAAGTGATGAGCTGCTTATATGAACATAAATCATGCAATAACTATGTTTGTATGGTTTGTCCTCAAGAACTAAATCTCAAGGAAGTAAAACTCTGCTGTTTCTAATGGTGTATATGTAGAAAAAAGAAAAAAAAAAGAAATAAAAAACATACTTCATTACAGTGAGCTGTTTTCTTGCCCCACACCTTTAATTGGCTCATTCTCCGGCTCACTTCCTCAGGTTTGTGTTCCCACTAAGTAGAGGAGATGTCTCTTGGTAGAAAAAGTGAAAGGCAAGCCTATCGCCGTGGCTTTAAATGTTTGACTGGGCTCTGTCTTGCTCTTTGCTAATTTTTGTGCTTCCTCAGCAGTGGAGAGAGGAGCCCCGTCGGGCATGATGTCAATCTGAATCGGATGGATGCATGCTGATCAGTGTTGAACCCATCATAATGTCTCCTCTGCTCTGCTGCTTTGCAGATCAGTGTCAGGAGGCTGTTTTACAGATTTTACGGATCAGTTAAAAAAAACTCTGGATTAAATAGTGTTTCCTCAGAGTCATTCATGTTGACAGTCTGGTAGTTTGTCTCTTTTTTTTTCATTATCTCACATATTGAGACCAGAAAGATAGTGGTTACTGCTACTTTAATGATTGTTCTTGATTATGATAATGTCTCTACATACACTGAGGTTCACTCACTTTAAAGCTCTCTCTCATCACTGTTTGCTGCATGAGTGTGTCTGCATATAGACTACAAATCAGTGTATTCTGTTTATATGTCTATTCTAGGTCTGCTCCCTGAATAGCATCTAACCTGCATCAGCCCAAAGAGTCCAGGAACTTCTAATAATCTTCTGTCAAAGACCTCTAACTGTCTTCTAACTCAAGGATGTTGTCTTATTCGATGCTTTGAGGCAGGTACATCTGGCTGATATGACTTGTTATGTGATGTTTCTGGTAAATTATAATCTTGTATCTATTTTTAATGTCATACATTAAATTCAATAAGTTTGATCATCTTTAGGGTTAGGTTATGTGCTACTTTCTCACTACAAATTGGGTTGCTTTGGCGCCATCATGATCACAATGCTGTAAGGGGTTAAAACGGAATTCAGTCTATTATAAGAGTTACTTTGACTCATTCAACATGACCTTTCTTTATCTGTTTTAAGACTGCTATCTAAGCATTTACCTCAGATTAACAGTCTGAGATGATTCTCCCTTGAAAAAACGTTTTTCAGTTTCTTTGTGCAAGTCACAAGAAGATTTATTGATGTTTTATCAATACTTTTTTAAAGGTGAGGCAACCCAACACTACAGAACAATCTAAAGTAAGCTGGCAGGTGACTTTGTTAAACCTTAGCACAATGGACAACAGAATATAGAAACATATAATCCTGATAGCACTGTGTTAGATATTCTGTTGGTCTCATTTGTTGCATAAAGTTAAAGTGAGAGGAATTACTGTCTTCTGCTCTGAAAGATGCACATGTTAAACTCGTACAGTCTGATCACTGTAGTTAAAGCTTTAGTTGTCTTTCTTTGTAATGGATTACCTGTAGAGTGTTGGTTGAATTAGATTGTATTCTTTGTCTCCACAGGCTTCGAGTAATGTCTATTCAGCATGTGGCCTGCAGTAAGTAGAACAGATTGGATATTTCATAGATTCTTATACTCCAATTTTATTATACGGCACATAACAAAGAGCTCAGTCAACACTGCCATCCACTGGTAGATTGCCGGACTATTATCCCTCCACTGAGCAAATACGAGAACCATGTCTTATTTGAGAATGACAGCTGAAAACAAGCTTGTTTAGTGGCCCTGCACGCAGCGAGGTGACGGTGGTTCAGCTGTGCTCTAAACCCCGGTGCTTCCTCAAACCCTCTGACAGACAAAGACCCTCGACGCCCCTGCAGAGTCTATAAATAACTCTCAAAGCTCACAGATAACCCGCTGCTCTCTAGGAGTAGAGATAATCCATCTCTCTGTCTCAACATGTGGAAGGTGCCGGAACTCAGGCACTGTTTCCCAATTGATTGTGATCACTGTGACCAGAGCAAATCATTGCAGCTGACGACCCTGTGAAGCTGTTTGATTTAGTCTGCAGGACGTGTGAGACACTCTCCTGCCAAGTCTGGATTGGTCAATTGAAATTTTCAAAGTCAAAGTAAACGGTTCATAATCGTAAAGATGCATCTGAGTTAAGTGTTGACATATAATTTCACCAGTGTGCAAAGAACATGCATATGTTTTACATGTTTTTAAAACATATGCATCATCTTTTAGTCACCTTCAACTTGTGCAAAATGCTGCTGCCCGTCTTTTCACCAACACTAACAGATGTAAGCACATCACTCCTGTCCTTAGCTCCCTTCATTGGCTTCCTGTCTCTTACAGGATTGATTTCAAACTTTTAATGTTTGTCTTTAAAGCTCTTAACAGCCTCGCCTCCATCTATTTAACTGAGCTTTTGACTGTTTGGGAGCCAGGTAGAGCTCTGAGGTCATTAAATCAACTTCTGCTAGAAGTGCCCAGATCATAATACAAACACTGGGTTGACCAAGCCTTTGCAGTTGCTGGTCCCAGGCTCTGGAATTAGCTTCCTACCGAAATGCGACTTATTTCTGACCTGGACCTTTTCAAATCTCGCCTGAAAACGTATTTATTTATGCTGGCTTTTAATACCCAGTAGTGTGGTGACACTTCTACTTTGTTTTATTGCATTGTATCTTATTCTTTTTTTTAATTGCTTTTATTGTTTTTATTGCTTTTTATTCGCTTTTTTAATTCATTTTTTATTTACTATGTAATCTGTATAAGTAAAGAACATATACATTTACATTGTATACCTATAATAATATTTGGAGTACTTTTGGAGGAAAAAAATATATATTGAGAAAGAAAAAGGATTTCTGGAGTTTTATATTCAAGAGATTGAAACCCAGAGATATGGATATGTTTGGATAAATGCCTTCTTCTTTTTTTTGCTAATAACCGGTGGTCAGAAAACAGCACATGGGCAGCAGCCACCGTCATGGCAGTTGTACAGCATTACAGCCAGGCTCCAGTAAAAACTAAAATAAAATAAAGGGAAGAAAGATATTTTTGATAAGTTACATAAAGCATTTATTAAAAAACCTGTTTATAAATTCAAAAATCATGACTCATTTCTAGTTTGAAAAGTTGTATCAAAGAATTATGATCGATGAAAATGCTTTTTTTTTTTTTTAGGTCATAAATAGCATCAGCTTTTTATCCATCCTGATCCTGATTGAAGGTTCTTTTAATAAAACACTGACAAAATGAATACTCATGTGTTGAATCAGTTATTATTCCTGTGTAATTAAATTTTCTGCTCTTTTTAACATCATTTTAAATAACCACCTGAATGAAGCTCCCACAGTACCTCATTCGTTGGCTTTCAGAAAAAAACATCTTTGTCCTAATTATACACTTAAATTTTGTCTTTCCTCCTCCTGTCCTGTGAAGGTTTGCCCGGCGGATTCATTACATGGATGAAACTTCTACCTTTGCTGAATAACCTTGAACACACAAAGACAAAAACATCTTTTGAGTTCTGGAAGAAGACAGGTAAGATAAACTTCATACACACAAACACACACCAAAGTCTGTCTGAATGAGCTGCCAGTTTTAAAGTCATAAAGAAGACAAGGAGCCATTTTAGGCAGCTGATGAATCCCAGGAGACTGTCAAAGTCTCTTTTATTCGTTTGTTTATCCATGAAATTAAGCAAGGACTCGACTGAAGGGCACATTTTAGTGGTCTGTTTGTTTGGCATTTATTGTGTATTTTTGGGAGTAGATGCAGACTCAAATTAGGAGATTGACCCAGAAAGAGTCTGACAAGTGCAAAGCTTTATTATTGTAGTGTGACACTTTTTAATGAACTCACCCATGTTTTTTTAGACGCCCTGTACTCTATCTGTATGTCAGTTTAAAGGGCAGAGTGTTATTCCCCTACCCAGCATGCACCTCAGGGCTGAATGGTACATTTCGACCATTGTTGTCATCACAGGAGGGGTGATGTCTGTCATATTACCTGTGCATTTTATGCTGCTATAACATAAATCTGCTAAAAAAAAAAAAAAGTCTGAGACATCACTTTAGTACAGCTCCCTACATAGACACACAAAAAAAAGTTTGCCGTCAAAACACGATTTCTGCTACTGGCTTATTTGTGAGCAGGATAAGATGTGTCTTATTTTAATGCTATTACTTGATGAATTCACTAAACTGTTAATTTGATCATGCAGTTCTGAGACAGTATGTCCATGCAAGCCTGCTGCACTGAGAGAGAGTTGAAGGGCCAAGAGATTTCCAAACTCTCTGTTTAATGTCGCTGTTGAAATGAATGTTTTAAACCGTTTAATTTCCTGCAGTTTTTTTATTAGGGCTTAGCCTTTTAATAACCGTCTGACAACTTTGACTTCCTCCTGTTGTCACCGTGCTGCCGTGCCTGTCAGTAAATGTGACACGTTGTGTTTGAGTGTCAGTAAGAAAGTCAGGCACTTCACTGTTCTATCATAAACATATGTATGTTGGCATGTAAGAGCGTGCGACCTGAATGCAGTTGTACAGATGTAAATAAAGCACCTAGATATTTTATTTTTCCATGCGGACATTTTGGAATTTTGAAATCTTTATGTGCTTGGGAACTACGTTTGAAACTGACATAAAGTAGTTAGCGGCTAATGTGATCCTTGCTTTGTCCACTCGGCAGGTCATATTAGCAGTAGTGTCTTGTATCTACTTTCCACTTCAAAAGTCCTCACCAGTTTTTAAGGTTTTGATCATCTTTTAGGTCTATTAGGAATCAGTTTAGATTTGGCAAGCATGTGAGTACAAGGTGTGACTGTGACTCTAAAGTCGATCATGTCAGAGGGGGTGTCCTGCTGTCCACATGCAGGGCCACCTGTCAGGTAAATATTGGTTTTATTTTCACCAGCTGGAGAGTCAAAAGTTCCCCTCTATAACTTTCATTGCCCTTCATACCCACATAGGATAATAGACTGAGTATGAGGAAAGTAAAACCTCATCCCTGCTGTTCACTGTAGCTGCCACCATCCCTCTTTTGACGTGAAAAGAAAGGGAAGAAGAGAGAGAGAAACAAGGAGGCGTATAGTTCCCTCATAACTTTGTTTTTTGCTCCCAGCTGTCTTTAATTCTCCTCAACCAAAACCAACCTTACAACCTCTTATTCTGAAACGACCTGTTTGTTCCACATTAGTCATGGATAAGCAGGTAAAACTATGTCATCGCAAGGTGATGAAGTTGGTCGCATGTTATCAATGTGTCGCCCAGAGCTGCTGCTCCACATTTAGAGCGGTGAGGTGAATAAATGTGGATGGAAGTGTAGGTCAATAATGAAAACTATAACTGCGCCTGTGGGATGAGGGGAATATTTGGATGGTTCCTTTTCTTAGACAGGAATGAAACATCCCAGAAATGACTTTGGTTAGGTTTATTGTTATGTCCTAGAAATTCTTGTTTAATGTGCTTGTTTTCTTATTGCTCTTTAAGTGACTTCTTGTGACACACCATGGATAACTGTAACATGTTGCACTGTCTTAACATTAAGTCAGTCATTTCTGGGTGGATTCAGAGTTGTCAATAAGCAAAAGTTCCTGGAAACTTAAAGATGATGGACCTGAGGAGTTTAAAACATTTCTTTAGATGTGATCTTACAGAATCCACCACGGAAAAGTTTGTTAATTAAATATCGTCAATGTTTTCCTCCAACAAAAACACGAGTTTGGTCTCTAAAGAGATATCAAACTGTGTCATATAATCAGATTACTTTTTGTCTTCACAGTTTTGTTGTTTTGCTCACAGACAGTGTTTAACTTCTGTTTCTCTTTAAATCGATGTTAATGAAGGGTGTTTGGAGAATATGCATGCAGAAACAGGCTTTTATCACATGGTCATGTAGAGGAAAATTGATCATTTTTGGAGAAGGTCAAAAATGTTGGAGTCAAAAAGACAGTCTTATTAAAAACAAGGGTTTATCGGACATTTTTAATTTGATCATTCTGACCTTTTCTACTTGTATTTATAGAGAGATCCCATGATTTCAAATGGATGACTCACAAGCTGTGGCTTCAAAACCTTTGCTGTAAATCCATTCATGACCAGAGAGACATGAGCTTTTAGTGTTAATGGCAGCTTTTTCATGTTAAATGCCTTAAAGGAGTATCTTTTGAACAACAATGTCTAGGTCTTTATATCTGCCAAGGACTGATGTGACTTTGTGACTAAACTTGTTCTCTAGGAGTCTTTTGTAAGTCTGGTAAAGCAAGGGTGAAAGGCCACTCATAGACTGGGTATGAAAGGAAATAATGAGGTCGAGAGGTAATGACAAAGAGAGTGAAAAATTAGAAGGCATGCCAGAGACTTGAGTGACTTTAATCTTTTAGTGAATAGAAAGAAGAGACAGATTTAAATAAATAAGAGATGTGGAAATCATTCAGTCCATCCAGGAGTCATTCGCTTTCATCTGGGTCGTCTGGACTCATGGTAAAACCAAAAGTTTGCGAAGAGCTGATCAGGACTTTGTGGTAAGACACACTAAAAATAAACTGTTTTAAATATTAATGCTGGGAAAAATGAAAAAGAAAAGTCTCATGATATTTGGTTTCATTATAGGAGTCATTATATATTATCATTATATATCAGTTTAATCATTTCATGGATACATGAAGTGGATTAAAAATGTGCTCTTTCTTTTACCTCTATCTTTTCACCTCTGCACAGTGACTGACAGATATATTTTCAGTCAAAGGCAGAGGCCAGGGCTTGTACAGATACAGGCACCTTTCACTCATTTCAGTTGCATTTTGAGAGACAATGACATGGAGCATTGTTAGATGGGTTTATAGTTTATTTTTTTGGGGGGTGGTGAATCTTCATTAGTTGTTTATTTGCTTGCTAAAGGTATAAACCTTGCTGCTTTCACATTGTGTCATATTGAAGTCAACCATCATTAAAATTGGAGTTGAGAACTCTGCAGCGACATCTAGTAATATCTCTTTGTTCTGTGTGGGAGAGGCATCTGTATGGTCTCACCTTGAACAGAGCAGGGCATTCATGAAGAAATACAGAGACCAGCAAATAAACAAAGCAAATCATGTCAATAGTACAAATATTTAAGCCTATAAAAAAGAGCTGATGACATTCATATACTTTGATCCCAGCAATCGGCGCCTTTCCCAAAATAACACATCTTGTCTTCCTGCCTGATGACAACAGAAAAAATTTCCAGTGTCTTTGTCTGTGATGTAGACATCTCTCTGAGGAGCTCCACTATCCTAATCTTCGTGTGCCGCCTTTCAGAAACTCTCAGATTCTGCTCCAAGCTGCTTCGCTAGCTCTTGTGGCCGCAAAATGTTCAGGGACATGTTACTCTGCACTAGCTTGGAAAATGGATTAATTCGGGGGCATTGACTGCCCACTCAGGCCCTGCTGGCATCTATTCATGTGGAGGAAATTGCACCATTATTAACAATCTAGCTTGACTGCTGGGATTTGGATTTTTACCATTGATATTTTCTCCTATTTCAAACGGACATAGATCACTGTGAAGTTTTTAACATTTTATCCTTTTGCTTGAAAATGTATACCAGTGCTTGTGAATCAAAAAGCAAAAAAATCCTGCACGCTCCACTCCTTTGATACACTATAAAGTTGTATTTTTGGAAGCTCCAGTTAATATAGATTTGGAATAAAATAGTGAAATGTCATAAATTGGTTCTATAAGAAGCTGAGAAGATTGGTTGATTTGATGTAGAGAAGTGCTAGTGGGGTTATCATCTGACTATATTTGAATGCTCACATCCACCACACATTGAGCTTTAAATTATACATATTTATTAAAAAAAATATTTGCTCTAAAAATGTGATTTAAGTTGGTCTCCATTCTCTACCAATCATAACCATTGTAGCTTTTTGTGGGAATTTCTTTTAAAGGTTGTCTTCTTGTTATAGATCAGGACAACTTTTCTTTTACCCACCAAGTTCTTGTTTCAAGCGTCTTTTGAATTGTACACACCCATCTCAACAAATGAGAATATCATAAACAAAATTTGCATTTGTCACTATCAACCTCAAAGGGGAAAAACTTAAATAGATTATCTATTTGTTATTTCTTAAGGGAAATATTCCCGCCTTTTTAAAAAAAAATCGATAATAATATTTTCTATTTTTTGCTCTAACCTGGGTGATTTTAGGTCAAAGCCTGGCATAGGAAAAAAGTATGTTTATTAATAGACCCAGTTCTTGGTTGAGGCTCCTTTGAATGACTGCATCAGTGCCATGTGGCGTGGAGGTGGTCAGCCTTGGGCGCTGCTGAGGTGTAATTGAAGCCAAGGTTGCTTCGGTAGCTGCCTCCAGCTCGGCTGTATTTTTGGGTCGAGTGGTTTTCATCTTCCTCCCAACAGTGCCCCATGAATTCTCTCTGGGGCTCAGGTCAGGCAAGTTTGCTGTCCAGTTCAACATGGCAAGAAACCATTTGGTGGTGATTCTAAACAGAAGCTGTCTTTCCCGGTAAAGAAATCAACATCTATGTGCAAAATTTCTTGATCCGATTAAAAATTGGAGGGATCGGATAATGTGAATCCACTGTTTACATGGGCGCAAAGTCAAATAATCCGATCGTGAAGTGCGTATACCTGCACCAAGTTTTATTCAGATTAAAAGCATTGGGACATGCGCAGAGTTGTCTGGTTTCGCCAAAAACAACTGCAAAAAAGGCGTTTTTATGCCTTGGCTGTCAACAAACCAACAACCGCGGTAGTGTCTCATTCCATCCAATTCAGCATTTCCCCCCTGTTAAACATCACTAGATGGCGCCCTTGCGTACTTTTTTTACTGTCCTGTCAAAGGTTGCACTGTGCGTGTAGATGTGACATCATTACGCAGTGTTTTGTAACGTTATCGGATGAGCAGACATGGCACCTGCAGTTGTGTTTCATACCAGAGTGTTAATAATGAAACCTCCTGAACTGGCCTCAAAAAATAAACCAAAGGCTAAAAAGTGAAGACCATGTCAGGTAAGAGAGTCACGATCGGAATAAGTGTTTACATTGACGCCTGTCAGAATAACGATCAGTATAAACCACCCTTCTCGATCGGGATACAATTTCTTCCGATTGAGCCGTACTGGATCAGAATCTTCGGATTGACATCTTTACATGACGCTTTTTTTTTAATCCCAATCAGGCATTTATTCCTTTTATTTCTGCCCATATAAATGCAGCTAATGTAATGTTTGTTAGCAGAGAGCTGCCCTAAAAACACGTGGAGAAACACTGGCAGATGACATGATGGCGCCCTGAATCGTTACAGACTACAGACACCTCACTTGCCTCACACTCTAGGCCCTTTATTTCCAGAAGTAATGAAAGATTCACGCTTATCTTGAAAGAGGACTTTTTTATTTTCATTAGCAGCTTTCCAAGTCTGTCTCCTTGTTTAGGGACACTAATCCGGATGTTAACCCTGGTTCAGGAGTGGCTTCAGGTTAGAGCCTCTTTCCTGAAGACACCTGAGTGAGGTGACTTTTGACAGTGTGACACCAGCCTTAAAACAATCTCAGTGAAACTCTCCAAAGGCTTGCATAAACTTTTATATCAAGCACTTTTTTAGTTTACTTTCTACGAGTCAAATTAAAACAAATACAATTTTGCCTCTCTAAAATCATTGATGGAACATACTGAGATTTTTTTTTACGGTTTTCAAACAGGTGTAAATGTGCATGTCTGTATGTTGAGAGATATGTGTATCTTACTGTTCATCTTTGCAGCCAAATGTATCCTTGGAGGGGTTTTAATTAACTAAGCAGAATTTCCATCTTTCATCTGAGCACCAAGATGAAGACAGACCATGTGGGTGCCAGGGAGCTAAAGCCACTTGGGAAGCCTAAAATGCTGACTATCCTTTTTTTTTTTTTTTTTTCACTCGTCTGTTTCTCTGCTCATCTCACTGCATTTCTATCACAGGAAATTTTAGGGTCTGTATTGTGGAACAAAAGAGTCTGTCTAAGTATACTCTCTTATAGTTCTGAGCTTAAATGATTGATTTAAAAGTCTGTACTAACACAGAGGCTGAAAGTTGTGTAAAGTTTAAATACTCATTGTGTTTGTGACTATTCTCTGCCATAGACTTGTCTACTTCATAAAGGCTGGAGTAGTTTTCAGGATGTTAATCTGAAATGTAATTTGATTAAACTCCCCTTCTCACTGGTTAACTGTTTTGTTGACGAGTACAGTCTTATAGTACTTTTTAGTTTTGTACTTGTGCAGGTTTTCCACTAATCAGGAGGTGTCTCTGTCCCTCTGTCTGACTGAATGAGGTTATTGTGCTGATTTAATTTCCAGGGGGAACCACCTTGGTGGTAGGAAACATCATTTGCTAATTAATGAGAATGTCTCCTGGCGTTGATAAAAAAAAAATGATGGCGCTCCCAGAGGCTTGTGAAAACTGAACTTTTGATAGAAATCAAGTCTGTAAACAGGAGTCGTTTATTAGGATGTGCTAAAGTGGCCTGGTGTTACCAGACCCATCAGCCAACTTATTCATTCTGCCAGTCTAAAGAATTTTCTCCTGGTGCCAGATAAACCGGACCAGTCACAATCCTTCATTTATGATGACGAATAAGGAGCACCACATCTGCGTACAACCAAGAAGTGGCGTGTTTACATCTCTGGCTCCACTCCCACCTGTGGCTGTGGAATAACAGGGTGGTTCAGCAGGCAGTCTGTGGCTCCCACAACATGGGCTTTGTTGGCAACGTTGATGTCTTCTGGGACAGGAGACATCTCTTTGGGACTGATCGGCTCCACCTCAACAGGGCTGGTCTGGTAGCTGTGTGCTGTCGCTTAAATTGGGATACGGTAAGCAGCACTTTCACACTACATCCAGGATTTTCCCTCACCACTTTAAGCTCGCACCTGCTTTTGCCTGTCATTGATTGCTGTCCTCCAGACCCTAGTCAATATCATTTAATTCCACCTCTAACCATATCACATACATAACCAGACTTGGATCCCCTGAACCATCCAACAACTAACCACCAACAGGCACAACATGACTCTGGCATGAATTTCACTAATCTTGTACTTGTTTGCACAAAGAAACCAACATCAAGTCACCCATCACTTAGGAAAACTCTACAAAGAACTATGAACATAGCACTTCTAAATGTCAGATCTCCTTTAAACAAGACATTTTTCATTTATGACCTGATTTTAGACCATAGCGCTCATTCAGCAAGGTGAATTGGTTTGACAATGCCAACCTAATGCTCAAGTAGAAAGACAGGGAATGTGCCTGTTTTTCTTACCTGCTCTTGTGTCTGGTTTTGAAGGGTCTGTGGTTTAATGGGAGTTGGCTACAAAAGAACATGTGTGTGACTGTGAGATCTTAACTTTCTGTCCAATACAGCCCATGCATGTCCTCGTATCGTAGTGCTGCATCAAAAGGTCATCTGTAATGCAACACCTTAGCCTTGAACAGCAGACTTAGAGTCTGAGGGACTTGTCAGCCAACACTGACTGAGGTGAAAAACTGTCTCTTCCTGCTGGCATGTCCCTCTAATCATGAAAGCCAGCTTTTTGCATCCAAAGTCAAGGCTCTGCTCTCCACAATAGGGTGACTGCAATGATGGCACAGGAAAAGAAACCAGCAGCAGTGGCCAGCTTAAAAAACAAATGAACCAGAACACTTGGTGCCATATTCACAAGAGGCTAAGCTGAGACTGGGCAGGCAGTTAGAAGCTAACTGTCAAGTGGTAACCCAGGCTGGAAGTATGCTTTAAGGCGGCAGTGGAGCCATGAAGGTGGAGCGAGGTACATAATAGTTTCTGCATTCATCATTCACTTTCACAAGTGTTGAGGTGGCAGCTTGGTCTTGACAGTGGTCTCAGTGTTTTAATCACCTTCAGTGTCAATTGCAAACATTTACAGAGCTCAATCATAAACCTAGAGCTCATTTACTCCAACACTCATCAGGAAGTAAAAGAATCACGATTAAGATACATCTAATCCCCAAATCACTCAATTACAATGACTCTGCATCAGGTGGATCCATTTAATTAAATTAATGCCACCTTTGCAAGCTGTAACTAATACAAGTTCTCAAGATGGAGCAATGGAATAACTAAGACACTGTTTTTCTGACGACTTATATCAGGTTTACTTGACTTACCCGATAAAAGAGACTTGACCTGTGTAACCTTTTGTATGCCATGTTAAATGAAAGACAACTGTGCTTTAAGAAGGAGTTATTAAAATACTTTTAATGTGTACAGTATGATGACATTTTATTTTGTACAGATGGAGCACAGTAAAACAAAAGGTTTGATCGACTGTAAGGTCTTTGATGGACGTGGTCCTTGGCTGCACTGAGGTGTGCTTCAATAATGTTATGATACCATCTGGTGTGGTGTTGGAGGGGGCAGCTCACCGGCTAGATTTAGGATTTAGAAAAGGGGAGGCGGGGGCGAGCTCTAGTTTTTCTTCAGATAACCTTCTTTTGTTGGAACAACTTTTCTGACTCTAAAATTAGTTTCCTTTTCTTTTATTTTTTTGCAACACACAGAATGGAGACTTGGTGCTACAGTGTTTTTTCTTAATCGTTAAGTTGATACAAAGAGGTCAGCTGAAAAAAACAGTAACAGAAGTGATAAGATCATGGATTGGTTGATCTGTTTAGTGACTTGGCAGTGATTACATTTTATAAGTTCAGAAACTGTACACTCTGATGGTAAAGATAATACACAAAAATGAGCTGACTTTACTGGCACATTATATTTATATTTATATTTAGATACCTTTCTCCTGGCAGCACATCCAAATACCACGATGAAACATCATGTCAGATTTTGCATAATTAAATACAATTACAATGGCATTTCAGAGATTCAAAGTTTTGTAAGACACTGGCAACTAATCAGAGAAAAACTTTCAAATGTTTGGTGAATTTCCAGGATTACTTGAGCTCCTGTGGACCACAGAGGTTTTCTAAAAAAAAAAAAAAAAAAAAAAATTAACAAATAAAATTATATAAGTCACCCTGAATCTACACAGATTGAGCAACATTCATGAGATTCAGATAATAGTTCTATTAGATAGTAAACCTGTGGAAATGTATAAAACATGTATCATGGGGCATCACCAAAATATAACATTGTTCCCTTAAAATGACAGTGTTACAGCAGATTTTATGTGTAAATATGGTGTCGGCCCAGTTCAGTATATTTTCAGTGATTTCAGGGGAAAAAGTCCCTTTCACAAAATATTAACATCGAGTAGTAGTCACCATACTATAAATCAATATTGAGTTTAAAAGTGTTTATAATAAATATATAATGTTGAAACACTGTAAACAGACAGTCCAGTGCACTATATATTCATATGTTTTAAAATTGTGCATACAGTTTGTAGTAATATGAACAGATCTGCTTTTGTGGATACATAAATGCACCTTTATTATTGCATTTCTCTCTTCTCACTTGTGTTTCAGTGACAGCCCTGTACTCAGCTGCTCGAAATAGTCTGCTGTGTGAGTAAGGCGTGCGGGCAGGTGAGAGCTTCTTTTTATATTGCTTGGCTTGGAAACCAGCGAAACCAATCGCAATCAATTGCACTAGACAGCCTTGTTTATTGAAATATGTGTGGCCCAGAGAGGCAGGAACTTATTTTTTTTTTCAAAACTTGGTACTCCATTGGTTTTTTTTAAAAGGGGTGACTGATATTACAACATGTTTTGAATGTTCAACAAATACCATAATGTTAAGTTACTGAGATAAACTTGTGTGATAATACCTTTACATTTACTTCAGTGTTAACAGACTTGAAAAAGAAAGAAAAAAAACATACATGGCTTCACAGCATTTTTACATTCATCCTGATCAGAGTTCATAGACCTTAAAAACCCCAACACTGGAAATGTGATCTACTACTACACCCATTTTAGACAAAATACTGCTTAGCTGCTGTCTGCTATGAGAAACCATCTGCCATCTAAAACTGTTTCCATTCAGGTAATGTCAATATATCACTATAGCAGCAGCAGGTAACCAGAACTACAGCCTCTGGTGGTGGATGGCTGCATCACAGCTTAGACACAACATATAATCAGCATTTTAGGCCTTAAAGCTCCCATAAGGAGGTTTTTGACATTCATGGAATAGACTGAAATTCATATTGATGCCTTTGCATGATATCCAAAAGCTGAGAGAAACATCAGCAACAAGACTGAAGGTTTTAAAAGTGTAGTTTTTGATGCCTGAAAACTGGTGTTAGGGGGGTAGATGTCAGAGAATCAGCTCTTTTTTAAAATTCTGAATAAAATATTTACAAAGATAACTTTGACTGACAAAAGTCAATAGACACTTCTGAATTATGTAGAGGAAATGATATTACCCCTATGGCACCAAAACTGACACTGACTTAAAGTTTTTCACAGGGGCTTAAAGTTATAGAAATACTGATAGTTTGATTTACATTCTTCTGATTCTGATTCACTGTACAGAAAAATCAGCTAAATTCAACTCAAACCAGAAGTTCCTCATAGGAGCTTTAAGTTGTGTGGGAGCTGTGTGACAAAAAGTGCACTTCTTCAGTTTTTTTAGGGAATGTGGGGCCACTGGCCCAAATCATAACACTGTGAGTACATATGCTCTCACTAATGGGCGCCAGTCTCAGCAACCATTGTGCTGCCTCATTAAGTTGGACCTCACTGACACTTATTCAATAACAATCTTCAAGGTTTTTAAACAGAAACATTTTCAAACAGTGTGCAAACACTATCTTAACTCTTAATGACTTTTGAATGGATTACTAAGAATAAAACTGATCTCCACACTAACACTGGAGCTGTCTCTACAAGTTATTCTAAGATCTTCACACACATGCTGGTACTGATGAGAGGCACTATTATACCATTACATCACAGGTTAAACACTCTGCAGCTACACCTCCTACAATAACAATAAAAATGTATTGATGCATCAGTAGGTTGTCCATTGGCAGTGACGTGGTTTGCATTGAGACAGACTTCAACCACTTTGAAAAGTGACTCTTGAGTCCCCAAAAATTTAATCAATTTCCTTCAAAACTTTTAGGTCTCATAGGTAAACAGTTACACCCTTGCTCTGGCTTTTCAATATATTCTGTTTGAAAAAAAGGAATATAACATCCATCTAAAACTCTCTAAAATGGATACACAGCATTTTGGAGACCTGAAAAAAAGTCATTTTTTTTGTATTTTATACAGCAATTACTTCGGTTCTGACTGAAGCCAATGACAGTTATTGTCATCTTAACAGAGTAGTGACGACTGATATTATTCATATATTATTCATTTTGAAACCTTTAGAGATTAAAGCTGATGTGAGGAATTTTAGTTGGTCCATATTGTAATTTTAATGCCTCAAACCTAGTCCCCCAGGGTGATTATTAACAGCAAGCTGCAGAAAAGTTTTGTTTAAATTTTCTTCTGCAAATACTATGAGAGTCGTACATTTGACCCTTGAAAGAAAGCAGAATAAGATTTTTTTCAAAATCACAAGTACAAGAAAAAAAATCAACTAAGAAATAAAGGGTATAACTTTGTCCACAAGGGGGCTCCAAAATCAACACAAACTAAAAGTTCCTCACAGGAGCTTTAAAATAATTGAGCTTGGTTATCCTTATCTTACTCGAATAATCTTTCTTGGTTGATTTGTGTGGGTTGAGATCTTTTAATACAAACAAATAACCAAATAGTTTGGGTTTGTTAATGTTATTTAAGGTAAATATCTCAAAATAATGAAGCCTAGTACTTTCGAACAGTATCTGTAAATCTAATCAACCATGTTGTCATTTCCCAGGTATCTTAGGACTTTATCTTTGAATAGATAGATACCAGCAGATAAGAAAAGTTTTCTCATTTAAACATTGTTTTTAATAGAAATTGTATGCTTTAACATGATGATTAAGTAGAGTATATTTGAAATCACATGGCCTACATTTATGTAGCATAGGTGCAGTGTTCTGTTTTAGCTGAGTGGTTTTATAAATACTGATGAAATCATGTTCATCACTGTCCCCTTCTGAGGTACAGTAACTGATACAGAGTCCTTTTACAGTGCCCTCACCTGTACGTGGCGTCTTAAATGCTTCACTTTATGTGCAGATGCTACAGTTCCTTTCCACACCACCCACAGTCAGCAGCTTTAGATACAGGCTCGCTTTAATCCTGGTGATCTGACCGTCTCTCATACCGTCACCTCAGTCTTACTGTTGGTGACAAAGTACGGTTGTGGAGGCATGAAGCGGGTGGTGTGCAGCTCCTTCTCAATGATGCACAGTTTCTTCTGGCCGTAGCTCTGTCTGAGTCCCACCGCGTCCTTGCTATCCCAGGATCGTATCACCCCGGGGCTCACAGCCGTGCTGGAGCTGTAGCACAGAGACTGGGAGCTACGGCTCCTGGAGCTTTTGTGCTTGTGACCGTTCGGCTTCCCTGACAGCTGTCTGGGTGGGCTGTAAGGGTTACTCGGCGCTGGCTCCAAATCCACAGCTTCCATAGGGAGGCTGGTTTTGCTTGTCATCTCAATCATTGTCCGCCGGTTGCTGTAGAAGCCGTCATTAGCTTTCTCTGCTAACAAATACAGACAAACAACATGGACGTTTTTGTCACTCCTCCTTTAGCCATAACATTATATGTGTGCAGTTTAAAAACAAGATATGAAAGAAACAAGATAATGTTATCAGTCCTTTATTCTGTATATCCATCAGTGTTAAATCATGAGAGTGTGGAAACCCTGAATTGGAATCACTAAATCTGACTTCGTACAGTCAGACTAACACACCTACATGATGCGTTTGGGGATCGATTGTCTTATTCGTGTATACAGCTTAATTGGACTGAAACTGGCCTAAGTCTTCTGCACATGCTCCAGTGTTCACATGCTAGGCTTGGAGCTGGAGGTAGAGTAATATAAGTGCATTGGAAGCAGGGTTATAAAACACAGCATAGAGCTGTTAACCTCCTGCTAACACATTTCTCAGACTGTTTTGATATGTACTACAATGGCAACCTGATAGTAATGAGCTGAATGGAGGCATATCAGCACCTACCATAGAGGCGGCGGACATGTTTCTGTCAGTAATTTGATCCTTGCCTGATGCTTGTATACTTTGACAAGATTGTAAACGTACTGACTTACAGTGCCAAGCATAAGTCAATACACTCCTTATTAAAAGTCATGTATGACTCAATATTTAGAGCAAAAGTACAATTTCCAAAGTTTTGACAAAGCTGAGTTTAACATAACATTTTATTTACCATAAGATGAAAATAAGGGTGATAATGGTAACTAAAATTTAGCTTTTTGAACTTTGATTGAGGTGTACTTATATTTGCATCCTGATTTTAAATTTGGAAAAAAAAAAAAAGTATGCAACTTAAAAAATCGTGTTTGCAATAAATGGTCTACATTTGGGGGAGTATTTTGTTGTATAGTCTGACAGAAAATGTTGATTTTGACAGGAAACTAAAAGTTTTCTGACAACTCTGAAGAGGTGTTCTCATTTATGCTGAGCACTGTAGACAACAGTTAAACAAATGAGATCACATAGTCTGCAGATAGCTATGCAAACATCACAGTCAGGCCTGTCTACCTGTGCTGTCACTGGTCTCTCTGGTCAAATGGTCATATGTAACTTTGACCATATGCAGCTAACTTACAATTTTAAATCTGATGTCCAGAACAGAGCACCACCAAACCACTTCAGCTATTATCTGTGCTTGTTTAAACAGCAGTAGCCATTGACAGGAACTAGAGCTTCACGAGTAGTAAACTGAGTAAATCTGGTGCCAACTAGTAAGGATGACAGTGTTTAATTGTTATGTCAACTTACACACAAATCTCTACTTTTAAAAATTAACTGTCTCATATCTTCTTGAAGTGTTTTTCAGAAAATGTCACCTGGCACAGATGCAGCCATCATACCAATTTTACATCTACTGTATATTTCATCCTCAGCCCCAAAAAGTTAAAGTAGGCTGGTGAGTCTTAAATCATAGGGAAATATCCTGCAAAGATCATCCCACCTACCTTTGTGTTAAATTTGTATTTTCACTTGGTTCCTTATTGTCATCCATTATGTAAAATTGAGCCAACTTAAAGATGGCAAATAAATGTATTATTATTTTAGAAAGACACATGGGACTCATTGTGGCCAAGATGCTTGCCAGGAGAGCACTGCACACTATATTTTGTCTTTTGGCATTTCTCCTCCCATAATCATCTGCTGCCTTGTGCTCTCAAATCACTGTAGTGTGATTTGTTTTAGTCCCCAGTCAGCTGCAGACAGTGTATGAAAACAGTACAGGCTCAGTGTATGTGTAAAGTAAACCCATGCTTTTGCCTTATTTTGAAAACACTTGAGGAATTTTAAATGAAATGTTGGATTTTTATCTGCAGCAAGATCTCACTTTGACAGTACTTGATTTTTTACTGCAGCTCACTATGTAAAGTACAGCTGCATCTTGTCTCATGGCAACACCTCATTTGTGTTTTGATTGCCCCCAATTGTCTCCTGTCCCTCGTCTCATTAGCTAAGATTTGCTCTATTTTTATTTTCCGTAATGATCGGCTTTTTTGACAGCCTTTCAGTGCAGAAGCAGTGAGGAAACTTGAGCTGCTCAGAAGAAACACAAAGCCGAGTTTTGTGTGTTTGAACTCCACAACTCACAAGCTGACAGCTGTCATCCTGTCCATGGACAGGTCTGTAAAAAACTGCTAATTGATTCTGCTTGAATCTATAAAAAGACTTCAACTGTGTTAAATAGCATCAAATACATATCAACAAATACTGGCGCTCCACACTTTGACTTATGCGCATCTCCTCTATTTACTTTTTCTCTTCAAACCACAAAAAGTTTCTGGCATAGATCAGGATAAGTGCTGGCAAAATTAAAGAACATTTTTAGGTTATTTTGCTTTTCTGATGCCAATGTTATTATTTAAATCACAGAAACCAACAGCGGTAGCCAGAAGTGGGTTTATTTTCTTAAAAAGGAAAACTTTGAATTTAAAACCCTGAAAAACAGAAAGCTATGCCACCATCTGTATGTAAAGTACTGTTTTATTAAAATTTCTCCAATGCTATATTCTCTACTTAAAAATACCTCTTGCCATGATATTTCTTAGCCCAGGGCCTTTTTTCTGAACTTATTTTTTATAACTTGTCCAGACGCTGGCTTCAGACTCTCCCCCATTTAGCGCATGAGAGGAACAACAAACTTCCTTCTAAAAATAAACACCTAGCTTTGCTCTCTTTGGCAGTGACGGACTGATGATTAACTGACAACGGTTTTATGTGAGCCAGAGATCTAATGGAGATTCAAAATATCTACAGTCCAAGTGCATCTACACGGTGGTGAAAAACAAGGCGAGCTGTGTCTGAAGTAAAACTATATCTTATGTCTGTTGTGACGAGCAATATTTAAGCTCATTTAGTTTATAAATTAAATGACCTGAGAATCATTTCAGGTGAATTTTTCTTCAGAAGGTATAAACTTCTCCTCAGAATAAAAACCTCTATATAACTCTCAGTAATCATCTCCTTACCCACAGCCTTGAGTGTTGCATACTTGTTGAGATCCTTGATAGGCTTCAGTTGCTCATAGGGGCTGGTGATCTGTCCCACGGGCGGGTAAGGCTGCGCTATCAGAGTCGATGCTTGCACCAGGTTGTTCATCTGGTTGCTATCTGCAGATGGGGAAAGACAACAACTCATTAATGCGGAAACATCAGACACTGTTGAGGTTGTATGCGGTGATAACTTTAGCTTAAATTATCTTAAAGTGCTATTTTGTCCCCGTATCGTAGCTACACCACCACAGTGTCTTCCTGTATCCACCTCCTGTCATGATGGGAAATAAAGCCACTGACAACCTGACTAGTCAAAAGTAAGATGTGCTTCGTGTCAGAGGAAATCAATCCACTGAGATCCTCTGAGTGTGAGCTAGCACTGACAAGCTAAGCCAATGGATGCAACGAGTGTGCCTCACATTTTTGCATAACTACATTTCTCGATGTGTAACAGTGTAATCTATTAAAATGAAACTGAACATTGTATTTTACGTGACAAGCACTTGGCTGTTTCTTTACTTAAATCATGGTTTCTGATCACACTGGTTTGTGAGGATGTTTCAAATCTACAAATAAAGATCAATTAAGACACTGGTGAGGTTTGGCTGCTAGTATGAACATTAGGGATGCACTGATCCAATATCTGGATTGGATATCAGCTCCGATATTGACAAATTAACTGGATCAGATATCTGATGATATCTAATAACACTGATCCAGCATTCCCATCCCGTCTTTTTTTTCCTTTTAATTAATACCATACACAGCAACACAGCGATTCTGTTCGCTCAATATTCTATGTCTGCCTATCCTTTTTCACTAAATGTTTACATGGAAGATCAGTATCGGATATCGACAGATTTGCTTAGCCCAGATATCGATATTGGATTGGATCAGAAAAAAATGGATCGCTGCATCTCTAATAAAAATGTGATAAACCGTTTGGTATTCATTGGATGAAAAGTATCTTTGTTTCTTTTAAGTAGCTGTAGAATCTCAATAATCTCAGCGGATTGATGCAAATATTAAGTCATTGTGTCTCTGACTTGGTGGTATCGCTTTCCTTTTAAGTGGGCTTTTACTGGAGCCCCAGCTGGGGAGTCATAGCTGCTCTTTGTAAAACTGTACTAATCCCACAGTAGACATCTGCTAAATTAAAGGCTACACAGCAGCTAGACTGGCCCCCTGCCTACTGGCATGACACAGCAAACAGATGTTCAGAGAGTCTCCTCCCTCGCTGAGAGGAGGAGATATGAGCCACGCACAAGATGCAGTTTGTACTCCAATGCTGTGTGATGGATTCATCTAAACAGTGATTTTCACTTGTTTATGGAGTAGAGGTGTGAGTAGTTGCTCTCATTTATATTCAACTTGAACTGTCATCAAGTACTGTTAGAGGCCAACGTCAAAAATCTTCAGAGTGGGAGGAAGCCAACAGCACTTGGTCTAGACCGCATCTGATAAAAACAGATCATTAATACAGAAAATAGGTTAATTGGGCTCTTATTCCCCACTGGTCAGCAAGAAACTTTATTACCGTGCTAATTAATTTAGAAAGTCTCAAACTGCCAATGCTGTCTCATGAAATGATGCTGAAGACGGCTTTGACAATTCTTCAGTACTGTGATCAGATTTCAGGGTCATCCAGTGTAGCACAGTGTGAGGGGTGACACTGTGTTCCTGTGTGATCCTGATGAATCCAAATCTTATCAATAACTGTTAATGTTACAGCACTTTCAAATATTCAGATCGTTTATTCACCTGAAAGATGGGTGTCATCAAAACAGACCGTTATGTTTAAAACAAAAGTTACCACTATGATGTGCAGCTGACTATTTAGTTTTAGAGGAATTAAACATTCATGCCACAGCCGGCAGCATGTGACAAAAATAACAACAATAGTCAGACAGATTTTTCTGCTTCAAATCTATCTGTGTTACCTTGTCAGGTTCTTTTCTGGGCTTGTTGACCTGCTTCAGTAATACAGTTCATCTAAAGTGGGCCATGCACACATGCTCTCATTTAATGCCATCTTGTTTAAGCTAAAAGTCCAATTAAAATATATCAACTTCTACAGAGTGAAATCAATGTACTGAAAACACAGCTATCTTATTGATCCAAACTCTACTTTGGATGTTTTATTTCTCAAGATCATTAGCCATGTTTACATGTGCAACATTTCTTGATCAGATTCAACATTTGAGGACTCGGAAAATCTGAATCCACTGTTTATATGGGCACCAAATCAAATAATCTGATCCGACATGTAGAGATGTATTTACGCCTGTGCTGTCAACAAACCAACAAACAATAGTTGCTCACTCCATCCAATTTAAGATTTTTCTCTTTGTTAAATGTTGTCACTAGATGGCGCCCTTGCTTACTTATTTTACTGTTCTGTCAAAGGTCACACTGTGCGTGCAGATGTGACTTGATTGCGCTGTATGTACACCATGTTATGTTATCATGGAGCAGATACGACAACTGCGGTTGTGTTTTATGCCAGAGTGTTGAAAATGAAACCTCCTGTACTGACCTCAATACATAAACCAAAGGCTAAAGAGTGAAGACCGAGTCAGGTAAGAGAGTCACGATCGGAATACTTGTTTACATGAATGGGTTTCGGAATAACAATTAGCATAAACTAACCCTCTCGGTCGGGATACAGTTTCTTTCCGATTGAGCCGAATTGGATCAGAATCTTACGATTGAGATGTTTACATGACACTTTTTTATTCCAATTGGGCATTTATTCCAAATTATTTGTGCCCATTCAAATGCAGCTAGTGTGTTGCCAGGCATAACTCGATTCTACGTCAAATCAAATCAAATCAAATCAGGCAAAGGAAAAAAATCCAGCATATCTGCCTGTTGACACTGTGGTAAAAACCTCAGTTTAGCATTTAGCGTTTAGTTTAGCATTAGCATTCTGAGGTGATAGACAATATGGGGATGAATTTCAAAACTGCTTTTAATTTATCTAGAGAGCAAAAAAAGCTCCTGTTGGGGTTTCATTACCACACGTTCTCTTTATAAAGTTCACTCTGACCAGACTAGTACATGGCTGGTACTGCCCTGCAGGAAATCTGATCTCACAGTATCAATAAATCCCAGCGTATTTATCAAAAGAAACCTATTTATTGTGCTATTATGTGTACCGTCCACCAAGCTATAGTGATGAAGTGAAGCCACCTGACCACTGTGCTTATTTGATACTCTGTTCAAGGTGACAGACAGAGCGCCCACCCTAGAGGCAGAGGCCATTGGAAATGAAAAATTGGAATTATCAGTAATCCAAGAAAGTATACTACATGCTTTGTCCAAAGTATTTTATATCCCACATTGTTAAAAACATTTATTTTTCCAGCCTGTCTGGATATCTCAAGAGTCTCAGATTTCCTCTATTTATAGCCCAAGATGAGAATAGATTTGAGGACAGTGCTTTTGTTAAGATCCGGTGCAACATTGCTATTTTCAGGATGCCAAACTCAATTTTAACTGAAGTGCTGCTGTATGAGCTGTTTTATCTTCCTCTTTAAAGCTGCTCTGACTGTGTGTTGACTGAGTGTCATTGTTACTTTCGCTGTTGTCAGACTCGACCTTTTTTATGTCGACTGATCGAAGAAAGTAGGCCACTGTTGGAGACTTGTAAGGTTAAAGACTCGACGGTTGTTGCCGGAAATAAGCAAGTTAACACTCCAGACACAGACACCTCCCTCGAACTCATAAAAGATTTAAGAGGGTATTTTAGGAGCAGTGTGCCCCCACATAAGTGGTACAAGGAGAAGGGCGTACATGTTTACAGACGGCCTATTTTCAAGATAGCAATGAAAAAACACACTGTCTTTTTGCGTCTGTATCCTGCTGTATTTATAATACTTTTGGAAAGTCTTTTATTTCAATCGAGCTGTGCTGTGGCCAAGACAAGTTTATTTTCAAATCACTGTAAATCAATTCAGAGTACATTAGAGTTAAAAAACAACAATAACAACAACAGAATTGAAATATTAGACATACCAAGAAAGAAGACAATAGACAAAAATAAACAGGTAATTAACACAAACATGGTATTTAGAGCTAAATAAAAGTGATCACTAAAAGTACATTTCTGCTGTGATTTTTATTTGGTTACATTTAGTTTTTGAACAGACGATTTTAGATATGTAGTAAGAAACTCTAGTTTTGATCTTGTTCACAAAATATGATAGTTTCAGCTCAGCCCAAACATTCAGTATCTGCTCCAACAATGTGCAGTAGAAGCATATTAGGTCTCTCACAGCCATCTTTGTAGTGCTTATAAACTCATGACAGCCTTGAACACAGAGAGGAATAATCCAGCTGATTTTGGAGATGTGTCGCTGTATCATGTTGAAGCTGTGATTTAGCCAGCAAAACGTACTATAGTGAGCCACAATTACTTTGCAGTGATTCTATATCATTAAAAAAAGTGTTGGATATGAAATTCATTGGCTCTCTCAATCAAAACACTCAAATAAATAGGACTTCCACAGAGGAAAATGGACTCATTTATCAGAGCTGAAATCAAACCGACATGGGCCCACCCTTCAGTTCTGTCCAGGTCCAGTGTAAAACTTATAAGAGTAAGTACACATTATCTGCAGATTTCCTTCTTCACCTCGCCACTACCACATCTATCCGGTACTATTATGATTCAACAGTTGCAAAATAAAAAGGGTTTTGGAGTTTTTTGTCTAACCCCTGTTTTTTTTGTTTTGATTTGTTTTGTTTTAAATACCACATTCTGCCACAGTTTGCTTCTCCTGGATTTGGTCCTTCTAAAGCAATTCACAGGAAAAACAAAAACGAATTTCAGTCACGTTTCTCTGGAAAAGTGACACCTAAATGATAAATCCATTATTCATATTTGTCCTGAAAATAAAATGCAGTCTATCCATCTATTCGGTCATTTTCTCAAAAAGATATTCAGACTGAGACAACTCACACATCACCATCCAGATACTCTTGACCCCTCTGATTTGCCAGTTTGTGGTTATTAACACAAAGACCAGCGGCTTCAGTGCACTTTTCAGTCGACATTATATGGCAGGTGGAAAATTGAACCCTGATAAGCTCTACATTTGACTTTTCAGCTGCTGTCAGAGCTAATGCTGCTGAAATACATTTCTGTCTGGTCATGAGGAAATGGTCTGTTATGCACCAGTGGAGGGTTGGCACCGAGCTCAGACTTTGTTCTCTCTGGCTGAACGCCTGGAGCAAAAAGAGGCCACACTTTGCCATTGCCCCGTGGACGCTCTCTACCAGCAGGACATGGACGCAAATGCACTGGTGGCCAAAAGTTTAAAAAAAAAAAATATTACAGACAGTTTGAGAAGGGCGAGAGCTTATAGCCTAATCAGACAGGGATTTGTTTGAGGGGCACCCATCATTGAAGCTGTGGAAAAGTCACACCTGCTGCAAGAAAGCACAGCTGGAGGGAACCACTTTACTACAGATCCATGCAGCATAGAAAAAAAAAAAAACACCTCTTGTAACCTTGCACGGGCTGCTGCCAAGAAAATAATCATTATCCCTTAGCTGTCACTGTTTCTGTTGTAACCTTCCTGCATGCCCCAGATCTCGACAGCAAAGGTCACAAAACAAAGACGTGCTGATAAATCTGAATATCCCGATTAAGCTGAAAAGAACTAATTCATCTAGATACTCTTGCAAGCTTGGAACTGAATGTGGTCACCTAAAAATGATATACACCTCCAGGATAGATGGACTATATTTTGCAGACCTTGTTGGGTATCCAGGCGGTGGCAGTAAAAGCCAAGTCCAGCAAGTACTGGTTTCAAATTTGTCTTTCCAGTTGAAATTTTGGGTTCATGATGCATTGTAAGAGGTGCTTTCACCAACAGCAAGTGTTGGCTGCACTGCGGTATAGAGCATCTCTTAAGTTATCATACCTTCATACATGATCATCAAGGGAAAAAATATACATATATATATAAATATATACATATATATATATATCAGTGGCGATTGCTCTAAGACTGCAAGGGAAGCTCGGCTTCCCTTAATATGTCACCCCCCAAAAAAAAGAAAAAGTGGTGAAATACGTACGGCTGTGTGTACATTTCATTAACTAAATACGCACTAGAAAGCCTTCAACTTTTGTTCAGACACTGTGATAAGAAGCTGATAATCACAGGTAACCGGCATAACTTCGTTCTCATTCATCCTCGCAGCGCCTCAGCGCTTCAAACAGTCGGACGCTGGGCTTCTGCTGACTTCAATGTGGAAGCTTAAAGTGGGTTGTTCCAGCAGCGAAACTAGACGCTCATTGGATAAATGCTGGGCTTTGTCCCGCCCAATGGAAGCTAAGCTTCACTGGAGTTCTATGGCGAGAGGGCGGTCCCGACTTTCTCCCGGACTCCAAGCTTCTGCATTCATGATTGGATGAGCTGTCTGAGGCGAAATCCTTTTTTGATTGACAGCCAAACAAGCGAATCAGCGATCTTGAAGAATAAAACATGTACCAGAGCATTTTCCAAGTCATTCATTCCGTTGTTCTTAACTGCTCCAGAGACTTTACCGATCCTCAGTGACTTTTGTCTTTGTTAAAAACGACTGCCGTTGTGTTTGGCGACTCTGTTCTGTTACATACTAATAAACAAATACAATTATGATGTAGGCCAGAAAAATGAGCTTCCCCTCCTTGAAAGACCAGCAGCCGCCACTGATATATATATATATATAAATATATACATATAAATAATGCCAGACTCAAAGAAATATGGATGTGGGTGGGATCTGCACATTTGTTTCCACGGTTCAATGTTCCCTTTCTTGTTTCGGAGGCGTGGCATCACTTTTCGGTGGCTGTATTTGCTTTTCAGTGATGATATGTTTTGTATCTACTCCAGGGACAGGCAAGAAAATTGGGATTTAAAATCAGGACACAAGTTCCTCAGTGAGTTCACAAAAGCTTTTGTCACCAAAGTGTTTAAACCACAACATGCTGGCACGCACACTGAAATCGAAAAGTTGCATGCTGGCACCTTAACCCTTTGTGCTCAACTGGCTATTTTAGTCCTACCCTGCTGAAAGGAACAGAACAGATGTTCATTTTCATTTGCACAGGTATAATTGTGTGTTACTCCCTTTAGCTTCACAAATATACAGGAAATAACACTATAATCAAAAGCATACAGATGTATACACTGTAAAATACACACTGTTTCTCACATACTACAGGTGAGGCTGTAAAAATATGTAACCTGAAAGTTTTGCACAACTGTAAGTTCACTTTGTTACTCTATTCTTGCTCACGGTTATACTGCTTATAAGAAATAAGACACTGACACTGGCATCCTACAAGCTGAATAGCACTACAAAAAAGAGCCTGTCAATAGGATTTAATGAATTATTCTGTGAGCAGCTAAGGTAGGACAGAAAGCTCTCTGATTTTAGAGCAATTAATTATTATCTTGTCAGTGCTGACATGTCTACTTAATTGATTTAAAGGATCAAAACAAATTAAAATAGAGCAGCTTTCAGTTTTTGAAGGTAGAATAGTTAGATCTAGGTTGTAGTTTTGAAGGACGCACTAAAATCAGACTGTGTCCTGGCATTTCTACATCCAAACGATGTGCGCGTTTGTACACAGTTATGATCCACAATTGTAATCCTAGCAATTTGTGAGATTGTGTGACTATGTTCGCAGAGTTTGTTACCCATTCTTGCATATTTAGGATTCATTTATCATGATGTGAAATACACACACATTTGGGATTTCATATTTCCAAACTAATTACAGCAAAGGTCTGCTCATCACAAATGTTGTTCTATTAGCACAAGAAAAACCCGGTTCTGTGTAATGAGGTAATCTGAGAATGACAGTCCTGTGCCATGTGCGCCGGGAACAGGCAGCTTTTTATTGCGAGCTCAGATTACACCAGGTGTTTTCACTAATTAGCAAAGCTTTCTGACTAATCAGTGAATCACCTGCTGCTCTTTTCAGCTCAGATGAGAACACTCTAACTTGTGAGGCACACGTCGTCTCTGGATATGAGTTGTACTTTTCCACTGTACTGATTTATTATTGAATCCAAATCTTCAGTCAAACGAGAGGCTCGAGGAAGAACAGGACTCTACCTTTAAGTTTTGAAATGAGGTGCCGCTTGCTGTAATTATCCAGCAAGGATGCAGAGAGACCTTCATTGACTGGAGCTGTCAGCACACTGAGCAGGTTAGCATTAATAAGAACTCTTTCTTTCACTCCCTGCGTGGGTGTGTGGAGGAGCTGCTGCTGCTGATGAATGGGAAAACATGAGTGTGGTATAATGTGTGAGGCCATACTACATATAATAATAAGTGTGGCTTAGATACAGAGCTCCAGCTTGTCTGGGGTAATTAGTGTGTACATTAAGTGATTGCTGAGGGCTTCAGTAATTGCTTCACATGCCAGCAGGAGCATGAATGAACATTTTCCTGCTGGTTTCTAAAGCACAGGCAGGGTATCGAACATTTGTGCACACAGTTCAGAATGTAGATCTGGGTATCAGCTGAAACTGGTTGTGGTGTTACGATTGAGGTAGGTGCAGTTCTGATTTGGCGCCAACTGTTTGAACAAACCAATGTGTCATGTGAAGACAGTGCATGTAGGTGTGCCTCTAGGTGCTCTGTCAGCTGTTGTCACAGAACTTACGGAGGCTGTTGACTGTGACTCTGGTCTGAATGTTCTCGTAGTGCTGGCCAAGTCCAATGTCGTCCGAATGCTCAGAGGCAGGATGGCGGATAACGTGTGCAAGAGCTCTGGAAACATAAAGAATGATTGAAGTAAGAAAATAAGTCAGTTATGAGTGAAATATATACTGTACATCAGCTTTCCTTTAACATGAGTCCTCTGAGATGACATGATCAAGTTTTTCCCCTTTTTATTTGAAACAATCCAAAGTATAAAACCATTAATCTAAGTTTAGATATGGAACGATTATGGTATTGGCCTGGTAATTGGGCTGATTTATAGTATTTTGACAAAATTGAAATCTCATCTGCCCTCCTAAATCTGATAGCCTACCATCATCATTTTATTTAAAAAGATTTTTCCCATGTTTTCCCATCCTAAGTGACAGCCCAGAATATCTAAACAGTCAAATCTAAAACAGTCACTTGCTATGGTTTTACACAAGTTTTAATATATTGACAGAAATTGCAGTCATAAATTTAATTCTACATGCAATTTTAATTTTAAATGTAAATTTTCTTTAGGAAACCTTCCCCGAAAGGATTTATTAAATTTGATCAAATCTCTCATCTCATCTTTTTTATTTTAACCCCAGTTTTTTCACCCCTTTTATGCCTTTGTTTGTCCTGTTCATTACATGCTTGAGTAGCTAATTTTGATAAAAAAGATTTAATCCATCTGACATTAGATAGTAAAATTTGAATATTTCATGTATAAATTGTAAAAATTTAGAGAGAGCTATGTCCTTAGCTGCTCGGCTGACACATACCTCCTACCACAGGTTTCAGAAGTTAAAATTAAGGACAAAAAAAACCATCAAATTTGTCACCAAAGGTCTTGTTTACTTTTAGATGTCATGAAAATCATCAATAGGATATTCATTCTATTTCATAGATGTAAAAAAAACTCCTTATAGGAGCTTTAAATTGTTATATTTTAAGAAAAACTGTGATACCTTATTATACATCGGTCATAATCTTGTGTCAGCTTCAGCAAACACTTGTGGTTAAGGTTAGTCACTGTTGTGCTAGAGGTTGTTTAATTTGTTTGCTGCATTTGGCAGCAACGTTGTCAATCATACAGGTATGCTTCTTTAAAGCACCAAAAAACTAGTTTGAACCAAATATTAAGGATAATGAACACTGGGACATAAATCAACATGATGATAACTAACCATACTAACAGCAGTGATGATGTTTGAGAAAAAAAAAATTATGTCTGTTTTGATTTCAAAGTTTGAGTGATGTGTCTTTATGGCCAATACTACAGCCAGTCAACAGAGGGGGCGCCAAATCTTCTCCCTTTACTTTTGGAGAGCTGTCTTGTTGTCCATCTTTTTTGTGGCTACGAATGGGACTGCAGCTAAGTTTTAATGGTGCCCCTTAAACATCTTTTTTTATTTTTTTACTTTTTGACCTTTAGGGGGACATGAATACAGACAGGAAACCAGGTATAGGAATCAAGGCAGGGAGTCAAACTAACAACCGCTGTGGCAAGGCCTACACCTTCATGGGGCACAGTTTCATTTGACTAAAAGTTACACCAGAGCTCTAAAGCTGTTCCACTCCCACAGGTCTTAAATTTTACCTGTTTACATGTTTGGCCTCACCTTCATCACAATCAGGGCTCTGAGTGAGCTGAGCAAGAAGAAATATGTTTAGACACTACAATCTGACCCCTGCAACATGGGTTGCACGAAAAGACATATACATAATTTAAAAAATAGTAATTAATGGTGAAAGTAGGCACAGTGATTCTGATATACATCCAATACAAGTTTGTTAAAGGGGGCAGCCCTGCGTCACTGGAGGGCAATGGCTTGAGACGATGAGAAAATTACAGTTCTTGGTATTAAAAGAGAGTCAAGTGGAGTCACACCGATGAAAGCCAGAGCCTCGCTGTTAAGTATCTGCTCTTTGCTTAATGATTACTTCAAGCCACTTCAGTTACACATATAGCGATGTTAGAGATAATGGAAAGTAAAAGCTTGGAGGTGAATTAGAACGATGCAACAGCTTAATGTACCCAGTATATTTTATGGCAGCAAAGCATACATTTGCATCTCTTGTAAAACTCTGTCAGTCACAGGTGTCATAAGGAGGCTTTTTGTTTGTTTGTTTGTTTTTTATTTTGCAATGTACACTCCAAAACCCCAATATATCATGTGCTTTATTCCAATAAAAAGCAAATAGTATTAATCTAATCAATGTAAACAGTTTCAGACCAAAGCCAGTGTCCTGTATGCTGTTGAAAATCCATATAAGTTTGAGTATCATCAAAGAATTTACATTTTTCATGCTCAGAGCAGCTGACCCTATTGCTGTCAGTTGTAATGTGATAAATTGAAATGATGTTTCTATCATTCTGAAAATTTACTTTAAGCGCAACCACGTGAATTTCATTGTGTTTCACATTGTAAACTTGCCGCTCTGCGAGTTATTTAGTGTATTTCGTGGTTTTACGCACAGGAATTGAGCAAGGAGAACCCAGAACTTTGGCGTCAATGTAGTAGGATATAGCTACATAATAGAACATGAAATAACCCAAAGCAGTCAGGAGTTACAAAAAAACAATGCGGACAAAAAGAGCAAAGTGAGAACCAACCTTGACATGTCATCTTGCTGCGGACGCTGCGTCTTTTCCAAACCGAGCTTGGTGAAAATTCCTATGAGTGCCATTATGGCCACGACCCCGCATATCACATACACAATGAGATTGGTCTTATCTTTCGCTGTCTCCAGCGCCGGGTCCACTTTCGGCGGGGGTCTCCCAGTCATCATCCACGGCGGGGTGTCATAGTTCTTACAAGTAGTCTGGTCCAGCCGGGAGCTTTTGAACGCGCAGCAAAACCTAAAGCCACAGGTGCCGCAACAGTATAGATAGCTGCCCGTCCTGCACACGAACGGCGGGTCCCACTGGCCCATCACATCGTAGTAGCCTCGGCACTTGTCCTCCATGTGCGGGCTCTCCGTCACCACGCTCTCCATCTCCTTGGAGTCGTTAAACCCGGTAACGAACATGAAGTCGTCGACGGTCTGACCCTGCTCGCCCTCAGTGTCACACACCACAACTTTCACCAGAAAGTAACCGAGCAGCAGCTCATTCACCCGCATCATTTCTCACTTTCTCTCTTGACGCCCTGATATGCTCTCATGCGCCAAGACGCATCCTCCAGAGGGACGAGACAAAGCCATGCGTAAACTCTACAAGGATGATTCCAACTTCCATGCGTAACAGCACTGTGCGTTCCCGGACTTTTCTTTCCTTCAACGAACTCTTTCAGCAGGAATAGCAGTTTACTTTTTTCTGAGAGGGCTCGGTACCTGAGCAAATAGTTGTTGACACGGGTGGCCACGGGTGTGATGCACCTGGCTGTGATGGAGGACGTCAAACACCTCAGAGGCTGCTTCACTTCGCGGAGCTGGTCACACGGAGAAAGAGAGAGAGAGAGAGAGACAACACTTAGTAGATAGCCAATGAGTAGGGGAATCAGGGGAAGAGAGGGACCAATAAGAGTGTATGTCTCAGAGAGAGAGAGAGGGGGGGGAGTGTAGTAGCTCTATTTACAACCTTCACGTTATTTTTTCGTGTAAGGAGTCTTTAAGTAACCTGCCAAACAGCATCGGTAAATAAATCTGGAAAATCTGCTTTATGAAATGCTAAAACAGATGGGCTAGTGATGGTTTACAAGATATCAAATCCTCATATTTAATCACAAGTAGTACAAAGAAAAAAATACATGTTGAAATTGAGAAATGTTGTATTTCAAGAGTGATTTTCAAATGGATGTCAACACAAGTGTCACAAGTTGGGAGAGGGGGTAACCAAAGACTGAGAAGTTGCGAAATGCTAAAAGAAAACATTTGGTGGAACATCTCAAAGTAACTGAGGTTAACTAATGATGGGTTACATAACTGAAGAGCAAAGAGCTGAAGGTGAAACAAGACTCCACTGCATCCATCCTGTTTACTGTGTTGGGACTTTTATTTTTATCACCATTCAATCACTATACAGGTCCTTTCACACCAGGACCGTTTTTTTATGTACGGTTATTTCGGACGTCAATATTTTTTTACGAACCTGTGTCCTGTCAATACAAGCGTTCACATCAGCGACGTTTTCCCGTCCTGGGATATTGCGGCATTTATTTTTTCGGATCATGGTCAGTTTTTTTTTAAGTTTTGCATACTGTGTGTCCACTTCTGACCAATCAGATTCCGTGTTGTTGCGACGTCTGATTCACCGGTATACCCAACATGGCCGACCGGCTGATTGTTTACATTTCGGAGAACAGAGTGCTTTTGGATAAAAGACACATATATTACAAAGATAACAACCTGAAGGACAACTTGTGGAGAGTCATAGCTTCAGATTTCTCATATGAAGATAGTTTGTGTGCTTTAACAGTTTGCTAAACGTCTTTGTTTTAACTTCCATCTGTGCTAAGTTACTTTAGCTCGTAAGCTAACCTGTTCAGATACAACATACCATATGTATTTTCACTGTCTCAAACTCAATCACGTTGCTGTCACAGCACCATTAGGTCTTGGTTGTTACCTTACGTTTATGGATTATAGTTTAATGTGCTTATCTGGTACTGGCCCGGACTCATCATGACAGACATCCATCTCAACACTAGTGTCTAATCAGAACTGAAAAACAGTCAGTCTGCTGTTGTGTCAGTCTTCTCACTTCCACCTGGGACTTGTCTTTTTCGCCCCCGGAAAGCAGTATGTAAGGACCTTACATTCTCCCTTTTTCTCAGTTATCAAGACAAACAAGTTGACAGAAGATATTGATTTCAGAATTAAATTATTGATTCAGGTGGGACAGGGTCAACTGAAGTCTAGGATAAATTTAGAACAGCTTCAAAAACACCAATTTGGATCATTCCACAGGTGAGCAGGTTCACTGGGAACAGGTGAGAGTCATGATTGGGTATAAAAGGAGTATCCCTGAAAGACTTGGTGCAATGCTCAAACAGTTTAAGAACGTTTGTCAGTGTCAAGATACACAGTATCCAGAGAAATCCCTAATCATAAGCAGCAAGACCCAAAAAACAACATTGAATGCCAGTGACCTTTGACCTCTTAGGTAGCACTGCAATTAAAACCAACGTCATTGTGTAAAGGATTTTACCACATGGGTTCAGGAGCACTTCAGAAATTCATTGTCACTCAACACCGTTTGTCTCTACATCTACAAGTACAAGTTCCAACTCTACCAGGCAAACCCAAAGCCAGATCTCAACAACAGCTAGAAATGCTGCTGGCCTCTCTGGGACTGAGCTCATCTGTGATAAACTGATGCGAAGTGGAAAGGTTCCATACAGGAGCTTTAATCTCAAAGGCCCTACTAGGAGCTTTAGTTAAAGAGATGCAAACTGTCACTGATACCACTTTGAAGAGGTATATGAAGAGGTTTATCATCAGGGTTTAGCCAGATGATGTTAAGTAAGCCATAGTCGTCCTCCTGCTTTCAACATCAATTGAAATATTTACTCCAAGAGACACATTTGACTGTTAAAAAAAGGAAGCAAATCTTACACTTATATGTTCAAGACAAGACTAGCAGAGTGACCAGGTTTTCAACTTTGTCCACATGGTGGCGCCAAAATTGACACAAACTAAAATTTCCATTCAGGAGCTTTAATTTTATATCTAAGATTGGCATTTTTAAAAAGAAACTGAGAGTGAAAATTTTTACAGTAAATAAACACATATTCTGCTATAGAACTTAATTTAATCAGATAACAATGAATAAATCTCAGGCTTTGCTAATAGTGTTTTATTAAGACACTGGGATACTGTTACCTTTACTGAAGTTAAGTGTCATGATACTTTTTTCTGTTTTGACATTGGGTTGGCAGAGTTTGATACATTTTGTCATATATTGTTCCAAATGCCTTTTTAGTAAAGTTGATGTCGTCTTATCTAAGCAACCTTTGCTAAACGATATTCAAAGGAATCTGAAAGGCAGAACTTTTGGAGGTATCCTGAGAGTCAACACACTGAGAATATGTTCAAAGATAACAGTTTTAGTACGAGCTAAAACCCTACTGAGATCTGTTAGAATCACCTCTCCCACACTGTTGAGACACAAGTTTTAATTTGTGGTGTGGACACATGGTATGGCAAATAATAATAGCCCTTGCATGCTGTTTAACAACCTGTGCAGGTCAGGCTTTGTTTAAAAATAACACCAGTCTGGATGGTAAAAAATGACACACACACTTCTCCAACTGGCGCAACTCACAGACTGTGAATCTTTATTTTTCAAGAAGCATGTTTAAGAAATTATAATACTGGAGGGTTTCTGCATGAAACATCATGATCAGCATTGGAGTTTGATTTATCTATACAGCTGTTATCATAAGCAGATTTTCGTACAACACACTGTACGTGGACTATGAACCCCTCAGCTATTAATTACCTATCAGTTACAAACTGAAAGTGATAATGAAGGGGCCTTGACAAGAAGGGATCTGCAAAAGAGCTAGTAGGCAACTTATTTTTAGAGGAACCTTTTTAATCTAAAATTATGATTAGAGAAAGGAGGCTCACCATCTGCCACTTGAGAAATCTCTGTTTGATGTTGAATCGTCTTCACCATGAGAGGCTAGTTTTATTTACAATTGGCTGTCAAGGGAGTTTTTGCTTGTCTCGTCTTGGTGCATCTTAAAAGTTCTCTATAAATAGTTGTGCACAGTCCCTTAGGATAAAACTTTGGAGTTCTTTGAAAGTGAAATTTCTATAGTGTTTCTATTCCAGATTAATGTCAGACAGCGACGCTTGATTTGAAAGCCTTGACTGTAAAGTTTAGACTGATGATATGGAGATATTTTTTTTTTCCCCAACACTTAATTTATTATTTTTCTGTTCATACTGCAAGCCAAAGCCCTCCTGTGCACACAATACTTTTCATGTAACAGTTTTCCTCCAGCCTCCAGGCCCTAAACTCAGCATAACCTTTAAAGTCCACATGTCTGTGGTAAAATCTATGTTCCTTCAACCTGTTGATCAAACTGTGAACCTGTGTCTTTTTGACACACTGTCTTTATCCATCAAGGTTTTGTTTTCTACTTAGCTTCCTAGCCATGCATTTGTGCTCTTCAGCTACTGGCTCAAAACCTGGTGTGCAGACATGGAACTTTGGCCCAGTTGAGGCCATATAAGAGGTCGTATATCCTTACTGCATCGTCTGGGTATGTTTGATCTGACTATGAGAAGTTTGATTTAGTGCTATTTGAGTCAAACTAATGTGTTTACTGGGGGTGTCATGGTGCACAAAAATTACGGTTCAGTTCGTACCTTGGGTTTGAGGTCACGTAAGGGAAACATACATAACATGAAGAATCTCAGGCCCTTTATTAAGAACTCGCAGAATATCTTTACACTTAAGTGCAGCAGCGATAATTTAGCTTTGCAGGCCTGCTCAGATTTCTTTCCTAACATTTTAGATGAAACATGAAAATAACATTTTGGTCTTATCCCCTTGTCTTTTTCCTTTGTTATATTTCATGGGCAAACGTGTTCCCACACAGGCGGCCTAACTTCAGTGGGGGATCTTCTAGTTCTTGCTTGTCAGGTTTTGTGCCTGCTGAAAAAGCATGTTCTGTGTGGTCAGTTTCTGTCTTCTGATTCTTGTTATTAAAACACTTCCACGATCAACTGATAATTTCTTTTTATATGAAGCTTAAATTGTGCATCCTAAATTTCAAATGTTTAGTGCAACAGCAAAACATGGTTCGCATTTGGTGTCACCGCTCATTGCAGACTTATTTAACATGCAGAAATCTCCGAGGGAGACCAGCTAATACTTTTTAAACCTCTCAGCCTGAACATACAGGTGGGTGCTGGGGAGATGAGAAGTGTGATTGCAGTGTTGGTGTAAGGCAGCAGGGAGTAATATCGGGGCAGAAGGAGAGACCGGAAATCTTGCACCATAAATGGACTGCTAATGGGAAGGAAACTTCAATCAGGTGATTGGTTGGACAATGGGTGCCAAGTGTGAAACCAGTGCAGCTTAGACCAGTGCCTGCTAGGACTAGCTCACAAGCATCTCTCTATTTGCACTTGTTTTTATTCACAGTTCAGTTTTTTTATCTGAACATGGGTGCAGTAATTCTGCATGGCGGCATTTTAGAGCTGGTTGGGCCTCTGGTCACACTCTCTTCACAAGCCCCAAAGATTCATAAATTTGATTTAAAGAGCTTGAGAGGTAACTTGTTGACTGGTCCACTTTGGAGATTGATTCCCATCATCAAGATCCATTGTTATTTCAAATTTATTGTTACTTACACTTATGTGTTTTAGAGTCACAAAGAGCATACAGAGAAAAGAAAACTGATTTCAAACATCACCAGTATAATCAAACAAATAGGCCAATGTTATGAATAATGGTGAACAGGAAGGAAGAGTGACAAAGACACATCTTTTCCTGTAGAACGATGTGGGGCTTATTATCCCTGTGACACACTTTTTTAATGGACTTAATAGCCTTGCAAAGTTTTCAGTCAGCTACAAGCACAGCAGTTTTAACAGCTTTTGACCTATTAATCAGGGATGTAGCCATGCTGACGTGCACACATGTTACCATGGTTACCAATGAAATAGGTTACATACATGGCCTTGTACAGAGCCATTGCTTCCTGAACAGATTTAGCAATCAACAGATGGAAATATGAGTAGTTCAGCTTTTAAAATCCTGCCAAAGTTACATAACTGTCATCATAAAGATCACGAGTTTATTTTAGTTTTATTTTTGCCTCACACCCCCAACAAACAGCTTCAGGTCCCTATTTAAACAGAGACCAAGAGTGACCTTTCTAAAACCCTCAGGGACAGAAGATACCCAGACGGGTATCCCAGCTACCATATTGTATGTACAAGCACCTGTGACAACTTTTTGTTGTTTTGTTTTTGCTGCGTTTTACAGCTGGAGCATGACAACTGCATGACTCTGCAGCCTTGTCTTTGCCAAAAAAAAAAACAACATGCTTTGGGTGGGAACAGGTGGACAGAGGAGACAGTTGATATTTTGCTCAGACAGGCAGAGTCTGGTTAGACTTTCACTCGTGTGATGTCGTCCTTCTGTGAGTAATTTGAGTAATGCTTAATGTGTCATAGAACAGCTTTAGCCTGAGACGAAACAAACCCAGTGGTCTTCTGTTTGACTGTGTTCAATATCTGTGTGAGTGTTTTAAATCTGTGTTTTAGGGCCTCCTCTGCAGCTCTAGAGCCATTGACTGGATCTTGCTCCACTTTTCTCTATTGGGTTTTCAGAAGCATCTTAGGCTGTTGTAAGTCTTTTCTGTGGATTACTTCATAAGGCTTTTGTTCCTGCTGCCACCTCTGTTTGTGGGAATTGTTCAACATTGTAATGCAACTTTGACCATAGACTGTAGAATGGACGCCGTCTGCCTCCTCGCTGGGTGAAGCCACTCCGAGAACAGCACACTCTGTTGATGGGCTGCAGTATAGGTCATAAATCTTGCCTCCTCCAGCAAAGCTTATGGGGCTGTGGACAAACTTTAGAAATTTATTACACAGAATATTAAAATTTCCCCCCCTGCTTGCGATGTTGACGAGTAGTTACTGTAAGACTGGTTTGTGCTCAAGTCCTCTTTTTTCTTTGCAGCTCCATTTTTAAAAGTTATTAAGAGGTTCATGTTTTCTAAGATTGACACCTGATACATCCTATGGGTGTACCAAGATTGCGTAGCTCACCAAGGGGATACGCTGTTCGAGCCAAGCGTCATCACAGCGACTCTTGGCGGCTCTCCTGCCAAATGCGTACAATGCTACTCTGCAAGTGGTGGAGTGCATACAATGCTACTGTGCAATGTTGGTTTCAGGAAGTGGAGAGAAAATGCGGAATGCAAGTTGTCCATAATATATACAGTCTATGATTTTGACCAATCAGAATCAAGTCTTTAACACACCCTGGTAATAAGTTCCGTGGCCAGGAAGTAAGACATTCCTTGTACACCTGTGACGTAGAAACATGTAAGCACTTTTCTGTTAAAACCTAAAATTTTAAACCCTGAAAATTTACTCAAAATACTGCAGAGTGAAAGTTTTTTCATCAACTATTTCAAGATTTTGACTAAAAGTCTGTGTTTCGATCATATTTCACATCGGGATCTGTCTTGAAATTCATCACAAAATATGCACACACATATTAACAGTGATTTTCAGATCAAATCTGTTGCATATACAGTAACTCAAGTGATTTTCTTTTAATGTGATTTAAAAACAGACCAAAACAGATACGAACATTTCTATTTGAACTACAACAGCAACAGCAGACAGTAAGATTTGTAATTTCTTTAAAGGTCCTGTGAGGAGTTTTTTTTTTTTTTTTTTTTTTTTTGGAAGAGACTTAGCAAGACAAAGAGGACAAGATTAAGTTAAAAAATTATTTGTCCACCAGGGGGTGCCAAACTGACAAAAGTCGAATGCCCCTCACAGGAGCTTTAATACCCAGAACTCCGGGCTAGATAGGTGTAAGACCAAGTGATTTATTTCACTTTCTCTGCAACTAAGTCTCTAAAAGTGACACATTTGACTTTGGAAAGGCAAGATGTTTTTTTTATTTTTTTTGTTGAGGAAAAAAAAATACACGGTTTACTCACGTAGAGGACAAAAACAGTAAAGAAATGAAGTTCCATTTTATCCTCAGGGGCTTTCAATATCAACACAGGCTGAAAGTCACTTGCAGGAGCTTTAACTATCGTATGTCACGAGTCTTTTTGCTTTCCTAATCAGACAAGTTCAGTCTTTTTTCTTTTTTTCATATACTGTAAGCCATGGAATATTTCAAACTTTCTTCATAACACTACACAGTCCCAGTCCCAACATCACAATGTCAACTTTGCATAAAGGAAACTCTGTCGGAAGAAGACTTTTAATGTCACAAATCGTATAAATCCACTTTCACCTCTAAACCCAACAATTCTTTAGAGTAATAACAGAAAATATCTTTCTTTTTTTTACATGTTGATTATGCAGCCTCATTTTAGGTAGCTGGAAAAAGGTTCAATTTGATCTTTGACGTCTGGTATGGAGCCAGATCAGGCTCAAAAGTATTGAAAAAGTAGTGTAAGTGAAAAAATAAAAAGTGAAGTGAAAAAATAAGATTTGAACCTGAAAAAAATAAAATGGTACCTGAAAGTCTTGAATTTCGAAATTGAACTTTGAAAAATCCCAGAATGCATGAAAAAAATCTGTTCAAATGTAACTTTGATTCTGTTTTTTAATACTTTTGAATAAATTACTTATTTCTATTTTTCACTTAAATGTATATTTCGATCTTTGAGAACTTTTTTTTTTTCGATTGAATTTTATTTATTTATTTCAGATTCAGATCTTATTTTTACGGATTCAAAACTTTTTTTTCGGTTTCAGATTTTTTTTATTCAGATTCAGATCTTTTTTCAGATTCAACTTGAAAAGTTTCAGGTTCACTTTTGAGCCTGTTTTTCCGTGGGGGCGGGCCTCGACTGAGAGGGGCGCGGTCTGCCATGAGTGACAGGCCTCCCCCTCCTTCCCCACCCCATCACCCTGCGTTCAGGACGTGGCATGAATACACATTAGCTTAGCCTACAATTAGGCTGTATTGGCTGAATGAGATCGTGTTGGTTCGTTCCACTTTAGTGGTGCGATATAAACTGTGATTCATAAAACAGCTCTATTGATAGTAAGTACTAAAAAAATATATCTACTCATGCCGTCCTGTCGATTTTTTGTAATCAGTGTTTCGGTGTCGAACTATTTCCCTTCTGCGGCGTAGTGATACTTGCACTCGCGCAATCGAATATGCAGGGGGTGAAGCGATTTTTGTCACGTGGACCAATAGGAGCCGAGTCTCGTTGCCATAGTATCAGAAATACACAAACATGGCGACGACCGCATCTCGCAGCGAGACAAGCGAAGAGGAAGAAAAGAACAGGAAAAAAAGAAAACAGCCTTCAAAAGTGCATAAAAAGGAGCGAAACGATGCTATATGCATCTATCATCTGTCCAGAGTGAAGACGTTCTCGACTTTACAAGGACACGTTGGGAAACTTACAGAACTAGTATTAGAAAGTGGCTTTCTCTACAGGGTGAGACAAAGGACCTTGCAGAAACTTTGCGTTGATATCGACTTTGACAATGTTCCTGATGACACTGGGTTTCACATAACATGCTACAAGCGATTTATTTGCAAAAGGGGTTTGAGAAACAAGAACGTGATGCAGCCGCGGGTCAGTCAAACCCTTAACGCAGCATCGCCGATGCATCCACGTCCACGGCATCTGAAACTCCGCAAAAGAAACTTCGCTCGAGGTTTTAGGCTGTATTGGGACAAAGGAAAAAGTGCCTAGAAAGTGAATTTCGTTCAAATACGCTGGTGCTACTTGTTCAATGCATTTTTGCATAGACAATACCATTCATTCATACCATCCGTGGCTGCATCACGTTCTTGTTTCTCAAACCCCTTTTGCAAATAAATCGCTGGTAGCATATCATGTGAAACCCAGCGTCATCAGGAACATTGTCAAAGTCGATATCAACGCAAAGTGTATAAGTTTCTGCAAGGTCCTTTGTCTCACCCTGTAGAGAAAGCCACTTTCTAATACTAGTTCTGTAAGTTTCCCAACGTGTCCTTGTAAAGTCGAGAACGTCTTCACTCTGGACAGATGATAGATGCATATAGCATCGTTTCGCTCCTTTTTATGCACTTTTGAAGGCTGTTTTCTTTTTTTCCTGTTCTTTTCTTCCTCTTCGCTTGTCTCGCTGCGAGATGCGGTCGTCGCCATGTTTGTGTATTTCTGATACTATGGCAACGAGACTCGGCTCCTATTGGTCCACGTGACAAAAATCGCTTCACCCCCTGCATATTCGATTGCGCGAGTGCAAGTATCACTACGCCACAGAAGGGAAATAGTTCGACACCGAAACACTGATTACTAAAAATCGACAGGACGGCATGAGTAGATATATTTTTTTAGTACTTACTATCAATAGAGCTGTTTTATGAATCACAGTTTATATCGCACCACTAAAGTGGAACGAACCAACACGATCTCATTCAGCCAATACAGCCTAATTGTAGGCTAAGCTAATGTGTATTCATGCCACGTCCTGAACGCAGGGTGATGGGGTGGGGAAGGATGGGGAGGCCTGTCACTCATGGCAGACCGCGTCCCTCTCAGTCGAGGCCCGCCCCCAAGGAAAAACAGGCTCAAAAGTGAACCTGAAACTTTTCAAGTTGAATCTGAAAAAAGAAGATCTGAATCTGAAAAAAAAAAATCTGAAACCGAAAAAAAAGTTTTGAATCCGTAAAAATAAGATCTGAATCTGAAGTAAATAAATAAAATTCAATCGAAAAAAAAAAGTTCTCAAAGATCGAAATATACATTTAAGTGAAAAATAGAAATAAGTAATTTATTCAAAAGTATTAAAAAACAGAATCAAAGTTACATTTGAACAGATTTTTTTCATGCATTCTGGGATTTTTCAAAGTTCAATTTCGAAATTCAAGACTTTCAGGTACCATTTTATTTTTTTCAGGTTCAAATCTTATTTTTTCACTTCACTTTTTATTTTTTCACTTACACTACTTATTTAATACTTTTGAGCCTGATCTGGCTCCATAGTCTGGCTTAACTCCAGCCCGTTGTCAAACCTAATTTCATGTTGAAACCTCAGTTAGTGCTCACCGTGATGGTGCAGTATCAGGCTTTCCTTTCTCTGCAGGCGGCCCTCCGACTAAGGATTCTAAAGTCATGGAGTCGAGGGTCAGGTCATTTTTAACATGTTAAAGTCAAAACTGTTACAAAATGTGCAGGGAATAACATCACCATTTGGTCTATTATCAACAGACACTTGACAACACACTGACATGCTTTTGATGGTGCTTCTGTCCCCAAAGACAAAAAGCTGCAAAGTCATACTTGAGCTTGTCTGACAAAGATTTTGATCTACTTTGGAGCTGCTCCTGATATATCAGCTCTTTGTCTGTCTGTGTTCTCTTTAAAGTCCGGTTTAGTCTTCTCCTTTGCTCTATATTTATCTGCTCTCTTTTAGGAGTTGCTTTTACAGGTTGTCATTTACACAATGGTGTTTTGAGTAGGTTTAAGTAAATCAGATTTCAAAGCATGCCTCTTAGAATAAGACTGATACAATTTCTCTATAGACATAAATCAACATTTCTCCTTGCAATATAAATGTACAATCCAAAAATAACTTAAAAGGGTTCAGATTTAACAGCTTAACACTCAGTTATATCGCTGTTGGTGCAGTTTGGCACTCTTACAACTTCAACTTCTGCATATAACTTCCACCCACAGATATGAATTAGTTCAGGTAGCCGCATAAAAATGAGCGTAAGTATGAGTGTCTTCTTCTAATTGAATCTGATGTATCACAGGGTTTTTGAGCTGTAAGCATGCCAAACTTTCCTTAAATATCAGTGTTCATAATACATCATGCTGTTACCCCAATGTTTGGACAGCTGTTAACATTTTGTGACAAACCACCGTTGAATTGCAGAAGCTCCTTTCTAAGTATGGCATGATTTGATCACCAGGAAAAATGTGGCTATTTCTAAAAATCTGTGAGGAATCCAACATTTCCTTCAGTGCTTTTTGGAAGTGACCCTACAGTAAAATGCTGTAATTCAGTGCAGATTGTGTCATGCATGCAGACTTTTGTCCCGTGACCCTGGTGTTATGACCTCTGCAGCTATATGAGTTATTCATGTCAGCTTGGCTTCAAGCTCTCAGCTTCAAAGCCAGACAAAAAATGTGCATGACTTTCATCTGACAAACCTGTGGGTGCTTTTTGACCATTTTCTGTAGGGTACAGTCATATACTGTGAATGTTTAAATAAAGAAGAGCATGTTGAGTCTTTATAAGGGATATGAAACAAGGGACAGTCTTATTTCACAGATAGAACTGAAAGTAGGAGTGTATGCCATGTTTAAAAAAACACATAAAAACATCAATCATATAGAGTTAGTCATATCTGGCTTTATATACACAAGGAGAAAACGTTTTATTACCCAGTCTAAGGTGAACTCAGTCTTACTGATCAAACTTTTAAACATGGTTTGTGAAACCTTTACAGAAGGTGGCATCACTTCCCCAAGTTTATTCAATGATTGTGATAGTCCTGACTCTGTTTTTGCTCGGCAGTAATCATTAGCTATAAGGCATATTGTTGCATGATTGGACACTACATGCGAAACCTGGAGCGTGAACACATTTCAGGCAAACAGTCAACTGCAGATGCAATATTTTATCTGTTTTTACCTCTATACCACCTAACCACTTATATTTTAATGTTTGGCACAAGATCTTTTGTTGAATTTGCATAATTTTGGATCTGTTTTTATATACATCAGACTGGTACTATTTTCTTTTTGCACTGCAAATTTTGAGCATTTTTTTTCTAAATAAATTAGATTGCAAACATTACAAACTCCAGCCCTTGACCATCCATGAAGGAGTCTGTCTGCCCTATATCATCAAAATTATGCACAGGGATTTTACAGCTGAAGCAGCTTTTTGCTCCTTTAATCATGCTCTTCACATTGCACATGCATTTCGTGCCCAGGCCAACCCAACGATCACCCCAAAATCCAAGACAGCAATTGGCTTCTTTCTTTTGTTTGTGCCTTAAAACAAATACAAGAAGATAACTGTAAATGTTATTAATTTATGTACATAATCCGCCTCAGTTTAGTCACCTGTGTGTTGGTAAAGTTATACTCGGTCAAAAAGGTAAAAAAAAAAAAAAAGAAAAGAAAAGAAAAAAAACACATTTAATTTCTTTAAATGGCCTAATTGTATTTGTTTGACTTGTTTCCCCAGCTGCAACAGGTACGGCATTGTGGGCACCCACTTAAGTTATGCCACTATGTGAAATATCAACTTTGTGGTACCAGACTGGAGTTTTTTCACTATGTGTCTGGTGAAATTATTACAGGATGGCAGTGAGCGATCAGTCTGTATGATGGAGCGACACACTTTTCCCCGACTGTAGATAGCTTTAAGACAGACTCCAAAATTGGTGTTGTACGTATCTTCACATCTGAAACGCACTGAGCCTTTAAAAGCTGAAGGCATTCTTAGCGGAAGGCCAGACAGTGGTGCTGATTTGACTGAGTTCAATGATTTGTACTCAGTGTCTGACATTTTTCTATTTTGTCTCTTCCTCACAATCAAAAGGCAGACATGTGCAGGAAAACGTTGTCATGGTAACAGGAAAAATAGCCAGCATGACCATGAGTGAGACAGCCCTGACGGCGCGCTGTGGTGTGGAAGTATTCCATGACCTGATAATGTATCTGTAGGACATGACTTTGAGTTTTTCAGAGGTTATAATAGCTGCTGAATTTAAACAGAAGTGTGCTCCTTCAATAGATACTCACTTTCTCATGATTAATGTTTGACTCACATGTGCAGTGATTATATTTCCATTTTGTTCAGCATCTTTAATGTGCATTTGTCAAAGCTTTGGCTTGTCTTCTCTGAAGTCACCGCTGTAAAGTAGACAGATCCTCCTTCTTTGTGTGCTTTTGATGCATCTCTTATAATGAGGCTGATAAAGATGCATAATCTGCCCTTTTTGTGCAGTCTTGACCATAATTTGATGGACCGGCGGCCCACAAAAGCCTTTATCAGATTACATTGATAGCCTTGTCTGCTCTACACAAGCTGAGTGTAAGAAATCCTTGGAGAAAAGTCATCTTAAGCAGAAAGGAGATGATAAGATTTTAAATGTTGACCTTTGATCTGCTTTGATGCATTTTCACGCAGGAAGAAAGAGGAACTTTTTTGAATTGTTCCCATTTTCTTGGAGGACCAGTTTGCGGAGTATCTAATCCGTGCAGTCATTAGTGGTTTTTCTTCACATTAGCACAATATACAATCTCTTGATCACAGTTTAAAGACCTAAAGAAAGGATATTCTGTCTAAAAATATTTATGTAGTTTTACTCTGTTCGGTCGCTGTTGTACACACAGATATATCTGCTTAATAGCATAACAACATTCAGTTACAAAGACCAAAGACTTCATAACATCTAAACCCTATAAACCTAAAATAGCCACAGACTGATTTTAGAGTTAAAAGCAGCTTTTTTAGTCATCTTGTAAAAACTTTCTTCCCCTCTGTTTTTTTTTTTTTTTTTTTTTTTTTTTTTTGGTATTTATTTATTAAATTTTTACAACAAAGCTGATGTTCAGGTTGATTTGTTTCAGTTTTGATAGTGGACCACAGATAAATAGGCTTATCAAATTTCTTATTCTGGCTTGTAATCAAATTAGACTAAAAAGATGTTTCCATAGAAACCAACTTTTTGAGGGTTTGTTTTTATTTACGCTGTTTCAGCATGAGAAGCAACCAGCACAGTTTATTCTCTTAACACAGGAATGACATAATGAGAGTTGTAATCAGCAGTCTGTCTCAGAAAACACATAGATAGTTTATTTAATGCTAAAAAAAAAGATCCTCAAATCTAGTTTTGGTGACCTGAGTGCAAAGCTCATGTAAAGCCTCTTGTAACCACAAGAAATGAGACTGCTCAATACAGACTCCGGCTGTGTTGAGAAGACACCTTGTTCAATGTTCAAACGTCCAGCAGTTGTTCTCCAGCATTTACCCTTAGTTCAGCAGCATGCTGTAGTTGATGGTGGTCACTAGGGGGCCAGAATTTCATGCATATCTATGGTATATATTGATATAAGATTTTCCCAGACGACAGGTGCTGCTCAATAGTGGAAGTCACAGTCTGTCAAACCATCTGTTCCACTCCCTTGATTGATAAATGGGGTCAAACCATTGTAAATGTATATATTTTTGACATAATTGACCTTGCTGTAACTCATTTAAAGGTTTAAACAACTAGATTTTTATTCATAGCTTCACTGTAGAGAATATTTTCTTCCATGTCAAGATTCACAGCTGTAGGTGGCTATTTTCAGATGTCATTGAGTGTTCACCTTGCCTTTCAAAAACATCCTTGCTCCAGGCGCTGCATTATGTGTGAGTGACCCAGATATGTGGATGTGTGGGGTGGTCGTAATGCTTTTGGTGCTGGGAACATTAGCAGCTTGGAGGGGCAGAAAAAAAAACTGGACCTGCCACTGCAGAGATATCCCAAATTGGGCTGCCAGCCTTGGCACATATCCCAGAGAAATGTGACTTGACTGTAACAATAATGTTTAAATGTCCCCTCCCAGATGAGCCGGCCCTCAAACTGACCATTACTATGTTTACAATGCTGGTGGCTTCTTTGATATTTTTAGAGGCGGTAAAGCAGCATGAAAGGCAAAGTCAAACTTTTTACATTGAAATATGAATAAAAATCAGAAATAGGGACTGAACTGTTCAAAGTAACCATTTCATCTTCTACAGTTAAGCCGAGGGGTAGTCTCATTATTTATATGAACATTTGTAGTGATGAATTTGAAAAGAAATAGGCCAGTATTATCAGACAGAAGTTTCAAGACATCTGCTAGCATAGACATACAGTAGATGATCTGAATGAGGGACCAAACTGGAGCACAGACTTTTGTAGTAGTAACATGAAATATGTCTATTTGATTTCATCTACAAAAAATAATAAAGCCATAGATGTCCTGATAGGTAACATTTTATTTGGCACCTATCTCTAAAAAGCATTATAAATATATGTGTAATGCGTTATAATCACGTTATAGCACAGTATAACTACAGTTATAAACACTCATAAATGATCATAATGCTTTATAGCAATAATCATAACACATTATAAATCATTTTATCATGACTTACAAGGTCAGGTATTATAATGTGTTATAACTGTTAACAACTCACTGACAATGCCCACATAGATAATGTAATCCAATTGTTGTTAACAGTTATAACACATTAAAATACCTGACTTTGTAAATCAGGATAAAATGCTTTATAATGTGTTATGATTATTGCTATAAAGCATTATGATATTTATGAGTGTTTATAACTATAGTTATACAGTGCTATAATGTGATTATAATGCATTATACATATATTTATAATGCGTTAAAGAGAAAGGCGTCAAATAAATTGTTACCATATCATTATAGATAACAGATCCCCTGTCTATGCTTTGTTAGAGGTCAGAGGTATGATATCTATCTGTTGATCGGTCTATCGGTATATCCATAGGTATATCTATCAGTATCTAACGGCATATCTATCTATCTATTGGTATATCTATCTTTCTATTTGTATATAAGTATACAGAGCCACCTTTGGCCCATATCCTGAACGTAATCTATTTTTAAACTTTTTATAACTTCATAAAAAAACCCATTAAATTTCCAAATCAAGGGATTCCCTTTCACTGAACGATCAATATTGACATTCTACTGTCTTAGTTGTACACCGTTGTGATGACATGACCCTGACGGATGCCCTCTAAGAGTCCAATTCCTGCTGTTCAGGAGAAGCGGAGACCTCCACCTAGAAAGTGAAGGGGACATCAGTGAGAGCTTTAGCCGCCTGCATGGGTCTCCTGTGCAATGTAATATGAAACACTATTCTTCGATCAGGCCTATTTTCAGCCCACACGTTTTACTGGAGCAAAGCTGATCTCCCCCTAACACGCACTCTGGGAGAATTTGTCGGGACGCACACAGACACACGCACACACACATAAGACATTTATGGTCATTCAAACTAAACTGGGTCTATATTTGACCTTTAAGGTTAAGCCTCATGTCTGCCCATAATATCCTCATCTGTAATTTTATAGTACTAACGCTTTATTCACACATGCAAATGAAAAAAATCCTAAAAACATCCTGACATTTTTCAGGGGGGGGCTGCTTGTGTGATTGCAAACACCCAAAATTTTCGTCCTAACTTTAGCTCTAATCTTTCCTGCCAGCCCCTTTGTGAGTTAGATTTAAGTGGTAGGTGGAGAAAACGCAGCAGGTGATGCAGCTGAATTTTGTTTTATACTACATGTGCAAACTCAAAGACAGACACAAAGAAAAAAAACAAAATCATTTTGAAGACAAGAACAGAGAGAGTCTGTCCATTTGTATAAAGCATTTTTACAATTGGAACAACTGTCATAGTCCTTGTTTCTCCATCTGCCATGATGTTGCAAACACAACACAGACATTTGTGCAAAAGACAGCTAATGTAATCTGCCTGACACCTCCAACGCAGACAGCTGTTTGTTTAAAAAAAAGACGAGCAGTCTACCATGTCAAAGTTGAGCCATTGTCCAAACTCAAATGACAGAATCAAGGAGACGTCTAATAAGCTTTTCCGCCTCGAATCCCAGGGGCTTTCATATCAACCCTTCGACTCTTGTCTTTTTAAAACAAATGTCATACTTCTCTAGATGATAGCGCTCAGAAACCTCAGTGGTGCCGATGAAGTTTTTTGCCAAATGACAGAGTCCCATCCCTCAAATTGTTCTGACATTTACATTGAGAGGAAGCCAAGCAGGGCCTGGTTTATTTGTATGGGCCTGAATCACTGCAGCAGATTCTGAGGACTGAACTGCAGCCACACTGACAGCGTGACATACTGTATGAAGACTAAAAGACGGCTCAGTTTCTGGTTCAGTGAGTTCAGCCTTCTAAAAACTAATACAGAATACATGAGACAGTTCTTAGTTCCAGGTTAAAATTAATGGAAAATTATCAGGAAAAATCAATGCCATAAAAAGAAAAAATATCAAATTGGAATCAAAAAATGTTTTGGATCAAGAGCGAGTATCCCTACCAAATATAGGATTATATAATCCAGCATTGGAAGGGAATAAACCAGCAAAGTGTTGGGTTTTTTCGAAGTCTGAACTTGGGTGGATAATGATAGAGAGGGTCTTCACAGCTCCATCTAGTGTAGCCAATATGTTACCACAGAAGAGCACAGCAGATCAGACAAAAGAAGGAAACCTAATTTTACATCTCTCCCGAGGTTTTTAATGTTTAAAGAAGGAAAATAAGAACTTCAGTAAAATGTATTTTTATGGGACACATGTATAAAGTACAGCAGCTGTTCACTAATGTCATCAGAGAACCCTAAAAGAAACTTGAACCTGTGATAGGGAAGATTTCTGCAAGTGTTTACGACTGAGGAGTAGCATCAGATCAGTCTGTGGACAAACTCCCCTCGTACTCCACACTGCTTCACTGTTTTATAGGAGAATATAAAAACTAGAACTTGTGAAAACTTTGATGGGTTTGGCAAAGAATCTCAATACTTGCAAGATTAAATAGATACATCATAAAACTTTACAAAGATTTTATATCTCTAAAACGGTTTAAAATGGGCTAAGCCAATGACAATAAACGCTGGAAATGTAATAAAGCAGAAGGCACATTTCTTTATACTTTATGAGCCGCTGCCTTTCTGCAGGGTGGGGCTGCAGAGTCTGGAGGACCAGCTTGGGCAGAGTCCCTTCAGTTTGGTTAGCTAGTTGATGAATCTTTTTGTGCCAGGTCACACTGCAGCAGCGAGGCTTCCTCTGCCCAGTTAGAAGAGCCCATATTTTAGGGGTTTTATGGTTTGTGCTTGTAACAGAAAGTGCTCTCTTTAAAAACGTGAACGCCAGACTAAATAATGCATTAAGCCAAAAATCTTTCATGGCTATATAAGGGGTGAAAGCTCCTGGAGAAAGGAGTAATGGAGAGGATTTATGTTTGTTCTATATGTCAGTGAACACATACTGTATGTACACACATGTGAATGTGAGTATATTGGTATTAAATATTGGCTTTTTAATGTGAATTTGACTCTCTATTTATCGTCTTCTTACAATAAATCTTTCGTCTGAGGTTTTGAATTTTATTTGACATAAATGAAGCAAAACTGAAAAACTTTATAGACCTTGTACCTGCTGTTTAAAAAGTGCTGATTTGAAATGGTCTTAGTTAGTGGTTCTTCTGAGAAATCTCAGCTAAGGACTCCAGGTCTCTTGTTTTGGTCATTTGCTCTGTTGGTGCAGGATTTCCTTATGAGAGATTCTTCTTCTGATTAGCGTTTATTGGTCCAACATGTGTGTTCAATCCTGACATACATGTGGAACCAATATCCAGATAACGTTTTTTTTTTTTTTTTTTTTTTCATTTATTGTCACAATTTTTGTAGCACCAAAGTGAGAACAACCAAAGAAAACACAAGAACGTACGATTTAGAAGTCAATAAACTAAAAAGACTCAGTTAGATTTGTAGTCATTTTCAGAGTTCTCTAACATTTGTCTTATTGGCTTTCAGGCTGAGACAGAGCAACATGATGAATGTCATTATCAGTATTAAAATAAACAGGAACTTAGAGGAATTTGCACTTTTTTAAAAACTCAGACGCCTTAGACAAATAAAGAGCAGACACAGACTTCATTTTTTGGGTCTACTTGAATGTTTTTAAGCTGGTCCTTGTGCACAAAGCAGCTTCTTCTTTTAAAAATGAGAAGGCACAGAAAGCTGAGTTTATCAAGCCATTGCTTTTCTAATTAATGTCAGTCTTAAGTGACTTTTCATGCTTAGGAAGTTGAGTATTAGAGTTTAATTCACTCTGCTGTTTCTTATTTTGTGTTTCTTGCTTCTTAACTGATCCTCACAGTTGCTAACCTTCCCCGTCACTGCCTCACTCATCATTTTATTATTTCTTTTTCCCAAGAGGACATCAAATCTTTTTCTCTGGGTCAATCAATTCTGTAAAAACTTAAGTTGTTGTAATGTCTGTGTTATGTTGGATTGCCTCCTTTTACTTTTGCTTGAGAGAGCACAGTAGAAACCACTGAAGGAAACCAACATCTGTACCACATTTAATATAAATACCTGTTTAAAAAGAAGTCCCTGAACTGACACGTTATACTCTACGAAGAAAGTACATTGGCCAAACTTGATTCTTCTTTTCAAACTTAAGGAAGATGATTTATGAGAAGTACTCAGATAAATGTGTCTGTGATTTGAAGTCTGTCCCACTCAGGGGTGCCTCAGTAAGCTTTATTTGAATATAGTTGGACATTTCAGAGCAGATAATGTCCTGCAGAAACATGATGGATTCATTCCAACCGTTCGCCTCCGGGGGAGACAATCACTTACTAATATTATCCTTCTCTTGTAGCTTCAATCTCGGCTCTATATATGGACAGAGATGAAAGGAGGGCATATGGACTGAAAAATTTTTTAAAATTATCTCTGGGTGGTACTGAAGCAACACTTCAGATATAATTTTAACATCCCGGATTCAGCAGGAGCCAACTTATAAAGCAGCGCCTCATAAAGACTTCACTGCCCTACTGTGACTGTGATTAATTCCAGGCTAGTAACTGTTTCCTACTTTAGAAAGATAAGGAGAAATAAACTCCACAACTGTTTCGTTGGCAGGCTGTCAATCCTCTAGATATACTCAGCCTTCCAGTCTGCAGATTTGATCGGCACATGGAGAAATCTTCTGTGAGCGATTGCTGAGAAATATTTCTCTCAGTGGAACACCTCAGCCTGGACTGGTTGCAAGCCATCTTTTCTGAACATGCCAGTTTGGGCGACTGCATATAGATGTCCTGAAGTAAACCGTAGAACCATGCTTATCATATTCATGAAAAGTTACAAGAAGATATATTACATTGGAAAAGTAGTGCATCTGTATATGTCCCCTTGTATTCCACTAGATGGCAATGTCATCCACTCATCTAGTTAATCTCTATACCCGCCTCTCCTCAAGGGTCCCAGTATCCCAGAAGTCTCTTATCATGAGGCAACATTGCCATCCACTGCCTTAACATCTACAGCTCTAACTGGGCACTAATGTTTGAGTGGTATCATGGCACCACAGCTAGAATTGTTCACTTGATTTTTGTTTGCATACAGGCCTAAAACACATACAGTATGTGTGTATACAGAACCATTATGAGCTATAATGTGTGATGTCAGAGCATGAGAGCAGTCCAAAGGGATTGTGCAGGGATGCACCAGTTTCAACCCAGCCTTGTCATTGGTTCATATTTTATTTCACACTCACTCATACACTCCTGAGATTTCAGATTTCATCGCTTTTCTTGATGTATTCCTCAGATTGTTATCCAGACAAATAAACCCTTTCAAATTTGGAGTTTATTTAACAGATGTACAACTGTTTCTTTTCCCAAGCTGGACTTGAATTGGCGACTGCTCAGTAACACTGAGTCCCCAGGTGGTAATTTTATTTGCATGAACATGGACTGATCAGCCGCAGTATTATAACTACCTGCCAGGAATCATGTCATCATTTGAAAGCAAAAAAGTGCTAGTCTGGTGGACAACAGCAGACCTCTGAAGGTGTGCTGTGTTATGGGGCATCTTAGTGCCAGATCCTTTAAGTTCTATATGTTAGGAGGCTGGCCGTGACCCCATCAAGGGTTCTCCTTCCAATTTTAGTAGATGCCCACCATAGCAGGACATCCCACAAGCGCCGCAGTCTCGAGGTCCTTTGATAAGTTAAAACATTATTCACCTCCCCTATCAGTGCTTATCTGTCATATGATCTATCCATCCATTTTCTACCGCTTTTCCTGTTGGGGGTCGCGTGGGAGCTGGAGCCTATCCCAGCATCTTGGGGCGAAGGCAGGGGACACCCTGGACAAGTCGCCATTTCATCACAGGGCTGACATATAGAGACAAACAATCATCCACACTTACATTTGATTTGAAAGTGACGAATTAACTTAACCCCACTTTGGCATGTTTTTGGGGATGTGGGAGGAAACTGGAGTACCCGGGGGTAAACCCATTCAGATACAGGGAGAATATGCAAACTCCACACACTCCACACCTAAGTCAGGTCAGGTCAGGTCAGGTATACTCTATTGTCATTGCACTTGTGCACAACGAAATTGCATTTACAGATGGGGAAAGAACACACAAGAGGGAGGGAGAACCTTCATGCTGTGAGGCGACAGTGCTAACCACAACACCAGTGTGCCACCCTCTGCCATATGATTTGTAATTTAATTACCATACTGCTCCATTTACTGAAATGGCAAGTTTCACAATGTACTATTATTAAAGCTTTTCAAGGGGGACAGGAGAGGGAGAATCAGACAGAAAGTCTCGGGTCACAGAGCAACATGACTGAAATGATCCAGAGCAGAGGTTTGTTGGGACTATCTTATGGTATCATATCTCATCATAAAGAATATGATTTTTTTTTTTTTCTCAGTCTGGATACTCTCCCAGGAACCCTTGGCCTTTGCTGCCTATGATGCATATGCCATGTGGGTGTGGGATCAGTCAGTGTACTGCTTCAGGCCTGAGTAAATACTGCAGCCATTCCAGGCATTGCTGTGAATGGTGGAGGAAGGAAATGTCTGTAATCAGGGTAACTTCACTGCTTCCCAGAGCTGTGTCAGGAAGTAAATCAGTTGTAGCGAGATGACAGAAGATGAAGAAAGGGTGCATATCGGACTGAAAATAAAAGTAAAAAGTGGTGTGATTACAGTGAAAGTACTTTTTACTCTGATCTCTGAGGAAAAAATCATTTCCTGCATTTGTTTGAAAACTAATGGAAGTTTCATTTGACTCATTGCTTAGTGTCCAGATTGTACATTTTTAATTGGACTTAACATTCAAATAATTACCCTTAAATAAATGGCATTATGAGAGCGTTTATAGTGTCCCTTGTGGTTGCACTCTGTTCTCAGGGCCACATGTTCTCACTGTACGTGTCTCTGGAGGCTGATAGACTTTTATAGTTGCCTGTTATTCCAATAAGCAAATCTTGTGCCTGATCTTTGCTTGCGACACTAAATGGTTCACATATGGCCTTGTTGTGCTGATGGTTGAGTGTATTGTTGGGGCATTTAGGAAGAAAATGTACAAAAATGTTTAACTATTTATGAGTTAAAGCTTCTGCATACTGGATTTTTCCCCTGAAATGAAGACTTACTCACATCTATAGACTGTTTTAGTCTTATTATAGCAAATATATATCCCAGACTGAATTATGGAGGTGGTTGCACTTTCCATTCAGGCATGGAAACTTCTGCGGTGCCAGACGTTGGCACCTCGGTGAAAGTTGATGCATGAACAGTAACTGGAGTTAATGATTTTTCACACACTCCGATGATGTCATCACATAAGCCTTTGACTGTGCCAAGGTTTCTGTTAATGTCATCTGAATTAAAAGCACATACATCCAATGCAATGTGAAGGCTATAGCCAGCATTACATAAGCAGCTTTCCCCTGAGTCAGCACAGCTACTGTGATTCCGTTACAGAGCAGCAACACTGCTCTAATGCAGACAAGACATCTACTACGGATTCTGAAAACTGCGCTTCAAGTTTAATCTATCCACTCTAAAAGAAGTGCTTTACTAACCTTTACCATCTATTCCTCACTGCACTTAACAGCGTTACTGAAAGAATAGTCCTTGCAGACTGTGAGAAGCTGTTTATTCAACCACCTACTTACTACACATTTACTTTTTTTATCATGCATTTATACCGACTTAAATTGTACATGGTTTGTTCAAACAACTAAAAATGTCCCCTCCAATCACAGAGTTTGTAAATGGATTCCCACTGGACCCCTCATGGGACAACTAGAATAAAACAGAGTATCTCAGCATCTGGTCAAGTTAAACCACACTCTGTTTACTGAGATAGACTCTACAAGTATCCACTGACTGTGACGCCAAATGAATCAGAGCTCCCCCTACTGACGGCCTGCTGTTAATGTCATCAACTTTCTTGATGTTAAAGGGATATTCCGGTGTAAAGTTAAGTTAGGGTCAAACACACCATAACACCGAGTTAGACAACCCCTCGAGAGATGAATGTTGCAGACTTCTTGCTTCTCTAGTAATGCTCAAAACAGCACCTAACTTCATCAACAGCATGTATAGTGTCCCAGCCATGGAACCAGCCATCAAACATTATTTTGGCTTTGCCTAATTTCTTGTTTCACACAACTCACCCTCTCTCTCCCAGCAGCCACTTGTTTGTACGGAGACCTCCGGGCGAGGTCATCAACTGCTGCGGGGTGACGCAGCTCAAGGAAGAACATTTATGATAATTTCTTCATGGAAATGCAATCAGACCAAGACGCTAAGGCAGATGAACTACCGAGTCTGCAGTGCAAAATGATTAAAATGATGATTATTACTTTAAGGAAATGATAAAGTAATGATCATAAATGTCTTCATACAAACAAGCAGCTGCTGGAAGAGAGACAGTGAGACTAGAAATCAGACAAAGCTAAAAAGATGTTTGGTGGCTAGTATTATGGCTGGGAGTGTTACGGTGTGTTTGACCCTAACTTAATTTTACTGCAGAATATCCCTTAAACAGATGGGACACAGGTCAAACTGAAAAGTACATTGGATATAAGGTTTTTCCCCCAGCATGGTTTCTGTTGTTGTAGTTGGTGTGATCAAGTTGTACCTGGTATTGCTCATGCTGTTGACAATTAATTTCCAGTGTTATGGGGTTTTGACTTATCAGATCCACATCACAGCTTTGCACTCTTAAATAACCGTGTATACATTTTTTTGTGAGGGCTCGCCTCATAAACCTTGAAGTGTAAGTTTCACTGAGGCTTCAGGATCCTTCATGATACCAAACAAAAACACAGGGTCCATTTCTGGCTCCCAGAACAACAACATGAGTCGCAGCATGCCAGTGAGAAAACAAGAGGTTATTTCTGTCCGCAGCCGCCCCCTCACCGACCCCACGCTAAGCACACTGTAGCCTGTGTCCAACCAGGAGGAGAACAGCGACGCTTCAGATGTGTGTAAGTGCTCTGAGTAACAGCCACCAGAGGGTTAATTATGGGAAAGTTACGGCTGTTGAAATCTGGGAATGTTAAAGAGGAAGTGTGAAAGAGTTGCTCTCCTCTCACCTCTTGTGGCTCTGTAACATTTTGTCTTCTCACATGATGTACAGTTTGTGGGGACGCTATCATACCTCCAGATGTACAAAAAAAAAGGAAAAAAAAGAAAAATTTTCCAGCTGCTTGTCGTGGCTGAATAATCAGCTATTTTTAGCTTTTCAGTCTGCCTTAATGTGGTGCAGCTCCATAAAAAGATTTTATACCTCATTGTTTAAACAGTTACCTTTTCTATTAAGCACTTTTTCAAGCTTTAAACATGTTAAAACACTTTGGACCAACAGCTATCTTGCGTTTTGTTCCTAAGACCATAACTCATCTATGCTTAGTCTTGCTACTACTGTACCATAAAACCTTTCAAATCCAGACTTGCATGATTTTAAAGGATTGCCTTCGACCTCCTGTCCACAAAATACATGATTAAATCTGTTTACTTTCTCAAAAAGTAGATTTACTGATATAAAAGAAGAAAGTACATTCATCTGATGCTGTTATGACTCAGTTTTGTTCTTGGAAGTGTTGCGCCATTGGGTTTTCATCGTAGTTATGGTAAAACAGACCAGCTTGTTTCAATGGTATTTACATTTAAAGAGGAAAATTTTCCGCAGCCTTTTGCTTCCCTGTTAATAGTTGCAAATGTTGACTTAACGTTAATCTCTGAGTAATAGTTGATCTAGCTGGCAGCTGCATTATGTACCCTCGATAAAGCATGGGAAAAATGTCTTAGATGAGCCTTCGCTTTGTTGTAAATCCAAAAGAGTCTCCTAAAAAAACATTTTTTTATTTCTCTGTCAACGCACATGCCAAAATGTAATAACAGTACATCTTAGGGCAGTTGTGAGCATGTTTGTATTTTGGTAAGTGTGCAATTAGTTGTTTTCGGTGATGATGATCATGTGGCCAAAGCTGCCACAGGCCCGCCTTTTTACAGCCCCTCAAGGCAGCTGCTTGTAGCGTAGCTTCAAAGAAAAGGAAAGGCCTACAGGGATTTCCTTCTGGCTTTCCCACCATCTGCAGAGGCCGGCATGGGATGCGATGGTAGTGGTGTTTTGGAGACTTCCTTGTGAAAATGACTACAGCAGCCTCTTTCATCACAAGCAATCGGACTCAAAATACAAACTTAAATCAAACCCTTTTCGAAACATTATCCATCTAGAGGCTTATGTAAAGACTAAATCAAGCAGAGAGGACTGTTTGACTTGTATCCCATCATTTAAACACACTCCTGATTTATTGTTTTTGTCTAATTTTAGATCCTTTTGTAAAATAGCAGATTTAATGCCTTTACTTGTGATCATGCTATGGCAGACACCCAGACTCCTCCAGTCTGGAGCTTTAATGTCACTTTTTTACAGCCCTGGAATCAATCATACACATACACCTGATACTAATAAAAATACACAGAATAGTTTGATTAAGATATTCATAGTTGAATCACAGAGAACATCTGTACCGGTACACTCTCGGCAATGTGCTAAAGTCAAATCAATCTTTATCAGCCCTACGTCTTGGCTCAGTAGTTAAAAAACAAGTTGTCTTTTTTGGAAAGAGCGGTCTGCTGTGCATAACTGCAGGTGGATTACGTCAAATGTGCATCTTATCCAGAATTTAGGATTTTTCCTGGAAACATGCCAGTGAAAATCCACAAGGAATTTGGATTATATAGGAAAAACCTCCGCGAGCTTTAAAGGGCTGTACAGATGACTCGCTCATCACAGTGCACCTGAACCTAATTACAGAGTGCCCATCAGCAGTTTGAACAGCAAAGGTGCTCCCAGTCCTGCGATCCTTTGAGAGTGTCTTTGTGCATGTGTTTCCAAAACTGTTAGTGGAAAACATGTTTAGCATGGTTTTTTCAAAATTCTTAGTAGCTATATGTTTGATGTTGCAGCTCCAATTCACTCCAAATGCTTTCAATAAAATGTAGCTGTGAAAAAAAGTGTGGGAGAATACTGAAGCTCTAAAGGTTATGAGGGTAATGATGAGATTGTAGGGATGCATTTTGACTTTATTATCTTCCATGAAAACATTATGACACTGTTGACACTGCAGGTAACACTGAGGAATAATAAACAAGAACAGGCTTTTATTCATATTGCAGAATCGTCGTTTGTTTTACAGAGAAAACTGTGTGTAAATAAATAATTCTATATCAGAAATCAGTTCACGTTGCGGCTTGTGGATGTTGGTTTCAGTCCAATTCAGCTGAGCTTATTAAAGCTTATTTTTTTGTAACTTCTCTACTTCACCTGACGTAAGACAAACTTTTATTTTGCACTGTGTTTCTATCCATATAACTGACCTTCCTTCAGTCAAATAATAACCGGTGATCAGCCTGAAAACAGCTTAGGCATCTCTTTTTAAGAACTGTTTGGTTTAATGTGAGTCCTTATAGCTAAATATGCTTATTTTGAAGGATGACATCTAGCTTTTATCCTTTGTGTTGAGTATAATGTTATCAGTTTGTTATTTTCAATCATTATAAGTCAATAAAATAATCTAGAAATCAGTGTACAGTGATTCATTTAGCAAAATGCTGTAAATAGAGTGGTAAAAGTAAGGTGAGCACATTGTTGCAGTGGTAAAGACCGCTCTGTTTCCTTCAAGGCACATGCCCTTCCTGTAATTTAATGGATAGCTCTACGTTTTAGCTCCTAGTTGTATGCATCGTGTAATAACCGCCACACTCTGTAGACTTTGATGCATATTTCTGTTTTTCATTGTGATGAAGAGCCGGCTTTTCAACTCCTCGCTAAAAACCGTTACACTTTTGTAATGGGAGAGATGAGGATGGCGTTGTCAACCCTGGGGGAATCTGCAGCTCCTAATTACAGAGATTATCATCTAGAGGGGGAGGCCCAAACTGGAACTGTGCTAATGTTTGGCTCCATGTCACAGAAACTACTCATCCCACTGTCACTACATCGCAGGTTTCACATCAACATAAAGTCTAAATATTTGACTGTACATTGAGGATCCTATGGTGTGCTGTAGATAGATAAATACACAATTTATATTCCCATAAATCAACAATATCATCTCTTAGATATACACTAAGCTACCTTGAGAACTTGATATCTCTGTTTTCCCATGCGTATCTTTATTTGGAATATTTATATCTATTTATTGTCAATAAACAACTATAACAGACACACGCAGATAGACGATATATGGTGCCATAAACACCATTAACATCTATAAAATCTCTCCTAGTCATGGAGTCATGGAGGGTCAAGGAAAATCTATTTGTGCAGCACTGTGTTACTTTATGGAGTGCAGTTGGCGTGTGCACATAACCTGGGCCCGAATCCGTGACCAAAGCCTTAGAGTTTGGTCACATTCACTGTGCGTTGACCATTTTAGAGCAAGACAGACTTTTCTGAGTGATTTGTTTGTGCAGTTATATTAGGAATTGGATTGGAGTTGCTTTTGGATGCTTATATAATCACGGTATTTAAGCAGTTATTGGAACCAACATTTTCCCTTGGGAACATTATGTGTTATCAGCGAAGCCCTATTGTCTTATTACGTCATTGAAATCTGTTGCTTTCAAACATAACTTAAATTTGTAGACGTATTTTGACTTGATGCCTTTACACGGTTTTCAATGTCTGCTCTTTGGTGACCTCATACAAAGCAATTCTCCAAATCTGGTCATGATATTTAAATATTTAATTATTATGATGGAGCTTTGGCATTTCTGGGACATCAGTAGATATGCTTCATTGGAAACAGTTCTCTGATTTCACTCTTTTTGGAAAACTTTTTAACCAGTTCACTTACTGTTGTGTGTGGTTTAGTTTTGTGTAGGACAAAAATAGAGCTCTAAGACCTCTGACAGGAAGAAAAGTGTGAGAAATGTGGTATAATTTCTCCAGAGTTATTGCAGCACTCACAGTTTGGAGTATGGGTGGAATAAGTTGGAGTTGTGAAGTCCCTGGCTGCAGTTTGGAACTTTTGGATAAGACTGGAAAAGCATAACTAACACTTTTCCTGGCTCTCTGCAACACACATTTTGTCCTTCCTTGCTGATGTATGCTTTTCATCTTTTTTATTGATAAGGAGGAATAAGGCAGAAAGCTGCAAAACAAGCTCTGACCTTTCTTCTGTTTACTTTTAACCCATGTTGTTAGCTATGTTTGTTTACTTTGGTCTATTCCCAGTGGTTTAAAATAGTTATGTGTCATATGAATGTTGTTCACGGCAGATTAACATCCAAACCGAAGTCATGCAAGAAGACTCTGGTTCAGAGTAAACAACCAAGACTGTCTGAAGGAGGGGAGCGAGTGTTTGTGTGTGTGCGATGGTGGTGGTGGTAGGGTCACACTTGTATGGTTTATTTGGGAAGTGAAAGCAAATTACATCAGACACAGAGTGTTATGATAGGAGATACGGGATTTTAGCAACATATCAACTGTTAAACTAATATTTTAACATTAGATTAGCGGTGTGCTCGTTTATCAATCTTGGTAAGCAAACAGCAAACAAGTGTTGAGAAACACTCATTTGTGTTGTGACAAAAACTCACGCCAAATGGAAAGATAATGAGAGGATTACAGCAGATACTTCACTGCAGTAGTTTATTAGCTGGATTTGAAATACAGACATGGTTTATACGATTGGAAAAAATCTAAAGGCATAATCAGTAATTTACCACACTTAAAAATGTTTAGCCTCCTTCGTGAAAAGGAACTTCAAGCTCCTATAAAGAGTTTTTTATGTGTATGAAACTGACTGAAATTCATATCAATGCCTTTCATGATAAATAAAAGCAAAAAAGAGGTTGACGGACAACTTTTACAAAGTAACTTTAATGCTTGAAACTTGTGTGGGAGGGTAGGTCTTAACCAAGCTGCCCTGGTTTCTACATTTTCAACATATAAGATTACATCATACAAACAGATAATGTATACTATATAATACAATTAAAAAGATATTGCAATCTTATCATTGATGGCCTTTTTATGAGCTGTTTGGCGTGCCATAGAAAAGCTCTTAAACATTTAATGCTGCGCAGCTTTGATGGTGGACGAGCCTGCAAATGTGCCGTTGTTGACGAGTTGACAGCTGCTTTGCATGAAATCGACATAAAGCTCTCTCATTTATCCATCTATGGTGCACAACCCAGAACACTTCCACACAGATGTTTCGGTGTCGTTGTTAACCGCTCCTCCACTTTTATAGAGTGTAATTACTGTATCAGGGTACTGAGGTCAAGAGGTTGTGGATAGGCCAGGTTACGATCAGAGTGCCCTCTGCTGGATCATATGGCAAACTACTTCACACAGTCTACTTGAGATGGACCGAGTAAAAACATTTTAAGAATCAGATTGGGTTTAGTATTGATTTTGTTGTTGTTGTTTTTGTCCATCTTAGTGGTTAAAAAAAAAACACATCAAAATGCAAAATACTTACTTGTGTTCATGTAAAAAGAAAAAAAAAAAAGTTCAAAAAGAGTGAGTAACCAGCTTATGTACCAACTGCTACCTTACAGTGAAAAAGTAATCTTTGTCTCTTTCTATTTCCATCTGTTCTTTCTTTGGCATTAACAGATGGTTGAGTTGTACAACCATCTGTGAAGTCTGTGAGTTAGTGCCCCATGGCATAGAGCCGGTGCCCCTACACTTTGAACAATCAGCGCAGACACAAAAGAAACTGGAGTCGCTTGACTTGCTCAGAACAAAGGGAACAGAACCACAGGTGTGAGAATAAACACAGTTTTCCTCATACTTGTTGGGACATATGGGACAGTGATGTGAAATTAAAAAACCTGATCTTTCCACACAGCAAACATGCATCATGAAAGAAACAGTGCTTAGTGACTGTGAACTCGTATGTTTTCACTTAGGTTTTAAAGTGAGTAATTATCAAGTGAACAGAGAACTAGAAACAGCTGGCCGGTGGGAAGCAGATGGATGTAATACTGTAATGACGGTAATAATCACTAAGCTGAAACGGCTATTTATAACAGTCAGTACAGAGTCTTTGTTATGCTACTCAACATATGTTACATTTCAAACTGTATAATCTCAATGTAAGAAGTGATTCTGAATATTTGTAGCACATCTTGAGTTGATAAAAGCCACCTTGTCGTTTAAAATGGGAGATTAGACTTTTAAATTGTTACTTAAGATGAGGAGAGAAAAGCACAGAGTATGTGATCAAACAGGTGTGTAAGACATGCATATAAATCACTGTTGTATCCCTGTTGCCAAATCTTGCGACACATGAAAAGAATGATGTTGTTTTTCTTTTTTACAAACTCTGTGATATGAGGTGAGATGTTTCTTATTTCATGTTCTGTATATGCTCCAGATCCACTCTTGTATTTTTACGGTCTTGTTGACATGTCCAGCACTGGCACTGCTTTTTGTAACAAATTGTTCCAGGTTTTACCTGTCAGGGTTTACCTCATTGACCTTATGTTTGCCTCATTTCATGATACGTTTTAGATTCTCAAGCCTGGATGACGACAAATTAACTTCCTAAGAAGTCGCCCTGACCTTACAGCAAAGCGCAGAGCTAGCTTCAATTGATGCTATGAATTGAAATTGGCATTTGCTGCTAAAATGAGCATAGCTACAGCAGTAAACAGCATTGAAATGATTTATAACTCTGTGAAAACTCATAACTAATAATGAAAAAATGTTTTTGTCTGATAACCTTTTATTTCCCTCAGGACTCACTGTGTTTGTTCTTGTCTTTGTTATTTAGTGCCACAGAAATTTCTGAAGGAAAAAAAAAACCCTGAAACTGTTTCTCATGGAGAATTCCCAACAGCTTGTTTTGATCAACTTTACATTGGTAACCAGTCAAGGATTTGGTCCCCTGCTGAGGAAGAATGTCAACGGTTCCTGTGGGTTTTGAGCAGTAGTTTGATGAGTCTTTTGACCTAGCGAGGGTTAACACGAGCAGCTCTGTGTTCCCTCCTCCTGCCTGACATTGACTGAACACACAATTACACACACAGACACAGATACACACACACACACTTTCCCCGCTGAGGCTAGCACACAGCCAGAGAGGAGAGGAGGGACTGTGTGCAGCCCTTAGAGCCAGCTGTCCTCCGTTCAGAGCTGGATCTTTACTTTCCTGGACTCCCCCAGTCCTCCACTGGCCTCCTCGCTCCATGGGACTCCAGACCTGGCCGCCCAGCAAACCACCTCTGTCCTCCATGGCCTGCCTTGATGTGGAGACCCCTTCCATCTGCAGGGGTAAATTTAAATCAGGTGCTTTTATTTTGTTCTGTCTAACTCTGAAGCACTTTGTTGTCTTGTTTGTTAACCTCCGTAAAGTTTTGTTGACTCTTGTTGATCTCTTCAGATGTGAGCAGCAGTAGTGGGGGGTTGTAGTGACGTAGTTGCAGCCCTAACAGGAAATGACAGGGTAGCACTAACGCTCATCATCATGATTCAGGCATCTTCCTTACAGGAGAGACTATTGTCACGTAATTGTCAATGAATCAAACTGCTTAGAAAAGCTGCCAAAAGAGTCTGCTGGAGGGAGATTACAGACACATGACTCATTAGTTTATACTGTCTAAAGTATGTTTGTGTTGGATCACTTCTGTGATGAGTTTTAAGCATAAATTCATACCTGTAAAGCAGGTACACTTACTTTCTTACATAGGTGTGTTGTAAGAAATACATTTGTGTGTTCGCACAAACCGACAAAAGGTATTTGTCCACCTTTTTGTTTTTTTTTCTCTGCTATTCCAATCAATAATATTCAAGTTTCTTTCCTGTGTTAAAAAATTTCTAAAGTAATACAATAGATTTGCAACATTAACATTTTCTAGGCTTAATTGTTTTGGTTAAAAAAAAATGTATATGAAAGGCTGTGCCTAAAGAGATTCTGCAAGGGCCCATTCCCCCCCATCTTTGGCCCCCTACTGGGCACACCCCTGGCCGCTGCTGGTATTAGAAACTGTGGTAAAAGATGGATTTAAGTTTGTGTTGCTATGAGATATATCAGCTTTTTGTTGAACATAAAGATGTTAAGAGTTAAGCGATATCACCAGACCACGGTGTGATCAACAGTTACTAATGGTGGTCATAAACAGTTCCAAAAACATTTGTTTTCAACGACAGAGAAGGACTTTATGCAAACTACGAATTGGTTTGTGATTTGCATGATTTGTAATTAAGTCACAGATTGGTTTGTGACTTAATTACTTTACAACCTAACCATTTGTGACTTTTTTAACCAGCGCTGTACAAATTTAGCAGTGCAGAGTTTAAGGAAACACCCACTCATTGGGAAGATACCTCGTGGGTTTTCTCACCACTTTAACTTTAACTTGAAATCTTGTGCTGTGGGAAAATATATCCCACAACTGTGGTGTGGTTAAATATGAGCTTTACAGCAGAGGGTCTCAGACTGCCTAGACTTTTAATGCGAAAAAGCCTGTACTGCCAGTTATTAGATAAAAGCAGACGTACTCACACTACTTGTGATATGCGAATAAATGCCTGTTTTCATGATTTAAGTGAATAATCATGTAGTTTTTAAAAATGTGAATGATTTATGTTCAATTCTTTTTAGCCTAGTTTGTGTCAGTTTTTAGACAAATGCATCAGGATTTTGTGATGACCTTTACAACTAACAGATACAATCCTAACATTCAAAGTTTAGGGCCTGTGTCCACATAACTTTTAGCGCTTACTGTTTTCAGTGATCAGTGTCTTGAGTGTAAAAATGCCCTTGTTATCAGCTGTTTTTATCCTAGAGCTCTCTGTTGAAAACTGCTTAACCACTTTTGTTTTTGTAGAGACAATTTTGGGTCCAGAAATGCTGCTATCACTGTAACTCAGTTTCTGTCAACTGTGTTATGTTTTCTTAGTAAAATTCCATTTACCAAATTTGAAGCTTATTGGGCGACGCAACTTTTGCACATTGCAACAATAAGAGCTGATGAGATGCACTCCAAAAATGCAGTTGTAGGGGCTGTCAACATGAAGGTTGGTGGATGGACACAGGCCCTTGCTGGTCCCCAGTGAAAAGCACCCCCACCTTTGCTAAAACTAGATTTTTCAGAGTAAGTGATGGTTTATATTAAAATCAACAAGACTGAGTGTCAGCCTGTTTCTTAACTAGTTTCAGCTTTGTTTGAGCAAGAGCACCTGAAGTCACACCAAACAGGTTTTTGGAACTGTTCCTGAAAAAGATTAGGAAAAGAAAAAAAAAAGGCAAATACAAAAAGTTCAGATGGGAGACCTCCAGGGATGATTTGCTGAGAACAACGTGGGTCTTAGATTAGAGATTACATCAGTGGGCAGGGATTTCAGATGAGTCCTCACCCTCTTTTTCTCTCTCTCTCTCTCTCCCCACCTCTGTTTACACTCTGCTTGTGAGCAGGAGAGCAGAGCCAGTTTGCATCACAGGAAGGTTAGCCAGGGTTCAAAGTCAGCACAAGATGTCATAAATTGAGGAGGACCGGGGCATGAGGTGAACCCCGAAAACTAGAGCTCAAATTAAACCCTGAAGGGCAGATTTTGATGTTATTGACATTCTGCTTTGTCCTCTCAACTGTCTTTGCTATTGCATTTTCTCCCAAACACAGAGGATCTGAACAATGAGACAAAGCAATGTCCATTATTTACTATCTCCCGGTTTGATCTCTGTCTCAGACTGACCACAAACACCCCCCTGGCTTGGGTTTGGAGTCGGAAACATATCAAGCAGAGCAGGCACACTGTGTTCTCTGAGCTGCTCTGAGGGGAGACTTTAGCCTCCCTCTCTTTTGCTTCAGCACTTGTCACTTTTGGTTCCCTTGCCCACCAGTGGAAGCACATAGACGTCCCCTCATTTCTTCATACTACTAAAGATCCCACCCCCTTCACTACCCCCCAATTTCATAGTTCCCAGGCCTTGTTCTCACAGCTGCCCAGTTTATTTTTGCTAGAGTGAGTCACAGAGGCCTGTTCAGACGCAGTGCCTTTCCCAGGAGAGTCGGGCAGGTCTGGGTTGTGTGTGTGTGTGTGTGTGTGTGTGTGTGTTTCTATGTTAGTGGGAGTGAACTGTTTCCCCTGAGCCATTTAGTAAGTCTACTTTCAGGCTACTTTGCTTGTGATGAATACAGTGGGGACAATGTAGGCCTAATGTGATCCACAATACAGTCGTATGCATGAAAGTTACTTCCACTTCATCTGCTTGTATTTGAGCTGCGGTTACTTGTTGGACGTCTTTGTGTATTTGCATGCCATGCAGGGATATTGACTCTCTTTCTCTCTTTCTTTCTCTCTGTAACTTTTGTCAAACTTGTGGTACCTTAAAAATCAAAGATAAAACCACATAGGAGGCGAAAAGGATGTCTGCGGTGGTGGAGAGGGTTTACTGCGAGGCCACTTTATCGATTGAGGAATAATAAGTGCTTTGTTTAGTTGGAAGTCTTGCATGATGGTTCACAGTTGACTCAGCAGACTTGGCTCTGATCGGTAAAAGCTCGAACCCTTGACCTCTGTGTCTCCTCTTCACTCTCACAGTCCTCCAGCTCTGTCTGCAGCAGAGGAAGACTCGAGAGCAGCTTGTGGAGCAAGGCATCATGCCACGTGAGTATTCACATCACATCCGGTATTAACAAACTCTCACCTTAAAACAACTTTAAATAAGATCATGGTTGATGGACAAAACACCTAAAGAAAGAAGAACTGCAAAGTAATGGGATACCAAACTCTTTTTTCTAATTTTGTCTTTAAAAATACGTTTTCAGGAGCTTTTTCGAGGCAAATGTCATGTTATTATCTTGTCTTTTGTGACACCCCCCTTATTTAGAGCCACATGCGTAGGTCTGCTTTTCCTCTGCTTACTTTTTTGAGGCTATTCTGGTCTATTCAGGTTTAAAAACTTACACTCAAATAAAATGCCTAATAGAGTTTTATATCCATTTTTTTAGTATTCTAACCACTTTGAGTGCTTTTACGGGACATATCACATGAACCCAGGAGACTGAAGCTTTACAGGAAATGCTGACTCTGGCTAAAACTTTCCGCTAATCTGGAAACCAGAGAGGATGATGACAAAGTTTTAACTTCAATATAATCAAAACTGATTAGAAGAGGGAAAAAAAACATTATCCCTGCACAGTTACAACAAATTCAATTAACAATAGAGATCAAACCTGTTTTACAACAGGCTGTAAACATGTTAAACTCTGCTGTAAAAACGTCTTCTTTACATGACCTGGAATGGAGATTCCAGCCACAAAGAGACACTTGAGTAACTGTGGTTTTCTGCACTTATGCACTGGCTTTGCTTTTCCACACCAGAGGCTGCTGCTTAGCAATTACAGTGTTTTAAATAGCAGGTTGACTCCATAAATTTTAAGACTTTAACTTGGGATGTATTCATGCATTCACAGAACTCTTTTTTTAAGGATGAGGTGCATGTGTGAATGCAAACCACTGATCAACTTTTTCCTGATTAAATATTCATGTGATTTGCAGCAATTTGATGTGAAATTGCAGCAGGAAATGTCAAGTAGATGAATAAAACTGGGGTTAAAGATGGAGGATAATTTTTGAAATAGATGCAGCAAAGATGTCTGCACAGCCGCTCATTTACACAGAGCGCTGATAAAAATGCAAAAACTGTCATCTGAGTCTAGCTCTCAATTGCTTTGTTGCAAAAGTTGTTGATGCCGTACAATATTCATCGTCTTCCTAGCTATACCCACCACTTGTTTAGGATGAGGATGGTTTCACACTGTGAGTGAAAGATACTCCATCGTCTTATAATTGGAGTCATGTGGACATTACAAATGATCAAACAGCAAATGGCCACCAAAGCAGAGAGATGATGAGCAGCTCCACGTCGAAACCAGCCATGCTTTGATGTGACAAAAGGGGAAGAGACTCAGTCCCCCTGCCTCACCAGATAAAAGATGAACTGAATTTTAGACAGAAACACACTGATAGTGAGATAGATGGACAAAGAGAGCCACAAAGCTCTTTCTTTCTGTCCTGGTCTCCCTGGAGAAAGTCACGCTTTCAGCTCCTCTCTGGCTCCAAACAGGCCCATGAGTCAGCGACTGAGCCTTCACAGGAGGTCAGTCATCTCCTCTGTGGCCTGCACACAAACCTCCTGGGCCATTCTCTGCTGCTCCCACACTTTCAGGCTTAAGCGAGGTATGCAGTGGGATTTAGGTGATGAGGAGGAATGTTTTTACTTCACTCGGCTGTCACACTTCCCCTTCGCCTGAGTGTCCTCAAAGCAAACAGTGCTCGTCATAGCAGAGGTGGCTGGTTTTTGAGCCGGGTGCCTTTTAGAGCTGAGTGAGTTCATTCTGTGAGGTCAAAGTAAATGGGCACTGAACAATCTCACTGCTTGAGTCAGGCGGGCAGGCACTTCCCGTTTGACTCCCATGAGTTCCTGCTAAATAATGCCGCACTCGTGCAAAACAACAAGAGCCAAAATATCGGAGCATAACAGGAATGCATTCAAGAATAGTTTTCAGTCCTCTTTACTAGAAAAATTATGAAATTGGGCAAAGAAAACAGTAATATCATACTTTTTATCCATTTTTGTTACTTTTACCTCTTCATCATTTCAGCAGGTTTAATATTAATCAAACTAGGATGATTCGACATTTTGTTTGCAGCTTAATAACAAAGGTAATAAACCTGGCTTGAACACTGACAGGACATCTTGAACAATAGCAGTCAATGATCAGTCATATAAAAGTACATTATTGATTAAAACAGGTGTTCATTAATTTTAAAATGATGAATGGGTTCTTATCAGTCTGTATGCAGGAAAATGTATTGATCTAAACTTAGATTTTCATTCACAGAAGAGTCCTTTTGATTTGACATTTTTAAAGTTAAAACGTAAAAAAGTTTCGGCCCTGTGTCCACTGTTGTGCTTGTGTTGTGTTCCTTAGTTCACTGTTGCCATTTTAGTAACAGTGTCAACAGGAAGTTAAAACACTGGAATTAATCACCAGTGTTATGGAGTTTTGATCAACTATAATGAAGTATTTTAAAAAAAAAAGCCAGATTATAAACTCAATGCAACGTTCATTACACATAACTTTACACAGGAATCAGGGCAAGGGAATATTTCAGCCATTGTCATCTGCTTCTCCTTTGTATCATGTGTTCATTTCAAATCAGTTTTTTTCCTTAAAAGTGAAGTATTTTCTTCATTCACCTCTTCACAGCTTTGAAGACACCTGCTGCCTTTCATGAGCAGATTCGCAGCCTGGAGAGAGCCAGGGTAAGCCCTCATCATGCTGCAGCTCATTTATCATCTTAATCTAGATTATGTCCCTCTTTAACACCAGATTTTTTTTTCCCTCCAGACCGGGAATTTCCTAAAACATAAACTCTGCAGTCGACCTGACCGCACAGAGCTGGTTCGAATGCACATCCTACAAGGTAACTGTCGTCCTGTGTGTTCCTATTGGATTGTAGAGATGAGTAAGGAGCTTACTCCTCTAATAACACTTATTTCCTGTTTAGATTTGTTTTAATAAGTTGGAGCCAGATAAATGTCTGAGGTTGGCTCTACTTTGTGAGGTCCAGCAGAGCCTGCAGTGAGTCACTTTGACGAAGCTGTTAGGAGGCTGTCTGACGCTGGGTGGATCACAGCTGATGACCCTCTCTCTGTGTATTTATCAGAGTCGCAGGCTGAACCCTCCCTGCAGGCCACACAGATGATGCTGAAGAGAGCTAGACTGGCAGATGATCTCAATGAGAAGATCGCCCAGCGGCCTGGACCCATGGAGCTGGTGGAGAAGAACATCCTGCCTGTTGAGACAGCAGTGGAAGAGGTTATTAACGGTACATGCTCGTCTTTAACACTTCTTTATCTTCATCTTCAGCTGGGCTCAGAGTCTAAAAGTCTTAGTATAACTCACTTCTGAGCATTTTGTTCAAGACTAGCTGTGACCACCTCACAGTAAGGCCTTCACACTCCTACGTCCAAACTACGCCATAGCATAGCTAGATCATCATTTTTCTTAAATATGTAACCATGACTCAAACAAACAAAATCAGACCACAAGCCCTGTGGTTGATATGTTGTAATTTCCTCATTGACAGATTCAGCTGTACACTCAACCTCCTCAAACATCCTCTCTCTCTCTCTCTTTTTTTTTTTTTTTTGCAATAACTGCAGTATGACCAACTGCTGCTCGACATTTATCAGCTTCAGCTCCCACATAGTACCCTGGAATTAGGTTGCTTAGGTTTCCTGTGCACGTGCAAGCAGATCATGTAGCACCAACTTTATCTAGACTTTATGACTAGAATAGAAATCACGCTGTCACATGAAGAGCTCACGGATGACTTGAAATCATCATCAACGCAAAGCAAGTTGATTTATATGTCACATTTCACCAACAAGGCGATTCAAAGTGCTCAAAGTCCCACTCCAATCATATTTTTTTTTAACTATTCAAAGTTTTCTCAGTGGTCTTTAAATGTTGATTATGAAGTTTTTGGCCAAAATCACCTAGCCTATTAGCAATTCGCCTCTGAGTCATGGGCGGAGACAGCGCTGCTCTGCACACTCCTCATCACACTAGTAGCCTAACATTGCCGGTGTAATAGAAGTGGCAGGTAGCATAGGAGCCATTCAGCTCTCGGACACTAATGTCTTTAGGGACATGATGAAAGGTAACATCATTATTAGCTTTTTTACTAGCATTGCAATTCCTGGGCTGTGGGGGGCGGAGCTTGGATTTGCTACGTAGGAAATCTCACTGAATCTGAACCTTCTGTTTGCGTTTGTGAGAGACTCACAGCTATTTGAACGCAGAAATACTCAAAAATGCAATTTCGCACTTACTTTTCACATGCTTTGTCCTGTAGCATCAGAAAAATATCAAATGAACACGTAGACAACACGAAAAACATGATTTTCATTGGACTGGGTCTTTAACACCGACACAGGAAGAATCATTGCATCAAAAATATTTAAAGAATTTTTTTTTAAATCATTGATATTATTTTGAATTAGAGTAATGAGTTTTTTACAAGCCAGTGTATGTCCCACAGGTGGTCAGACCAATAAGCAGCCTGATATTTACAGCTTTGATGAGGACAGCAGTGACTCTTCATCACCCAAACAGCCTGCCAGCCACCAGTCTCCCAGCTGCACCTCTCCAAGAGAGTCTGAAGGGACTGAAGCCACTTCTTATCCCTCCCAGATGAACTCTCCTGTGCAGGTAGACCAACAGCATGAACGTTTCCAGTATATTAATACAGCTCTAAACAAGAGCAGACAGATTATCCCTCTAGCAGCAGCCGATCCAGATAAGCAGATTAAACCGTTTGTTTAAAAATGAAGTGAATAAATTCCATCATAACATTTGTTCGTCTTCATTTGCACTAACTGTACTGCTGTGTTTGGTCCATTTTTGATTCAGTGGAACATTTTGTTCTCATTCTTCTGTTTTTGAAAAGTTTGTGAATCTGTTTTTGGTTATATTGGAGCTTATCTGCTCTTGCCCGGGATGATGCTGAACAGGCGTAGCAGCTTCAGCGTTCTTACTGACTGGATCACAGGGATTCTCTCCGTCTTTGTTTTTCTTAGCAGGGCCCACCACCTAACTCGCAGTCACGATCGGATTTAGTCAACCCCGTCTCCACCGGCGAACAACAAGTATCCTCGCCTCAGCCAGTCAATGCTGTCATCTCTAGTGTCACACAAGGACCAGTTCTAGTGAAGGTAAGCCTCAGAGATTTACTAAAAGCTCAAGTTTGACCAAGACTTTTAACTTCATGTGAGGAGAAGTGGTTTTAAATTTGTGAGATTTTTTAGTTTTTTACCACCTCGTTTCCTTATTTCGTAGTTTCTTTCTGAAATGTGTTAAGCATTGTCATATCAGAAGATACAGAGTCCTTGTTTTGTCGCTTCAGAAGTAATTAGACAAGTCAGATTCAGCTCAAAGAAGAAAATGGTCTGGAGTCATTCCTCAAAAATCTGTGCCAGCCACATTTAATGTGTCTTTATGTGCCCACTGAAATGTTGGCTCTCCTCGACAAGGCTGTGTAAGTCAAAATTGAAAGGAAGGATTTGGAGAACTATCTTGTGCTGTTATCATTTTCCAGCTATCCTCTGGGAATTAGATGAACCCTCCCTTCTTTGGAAAGCACACAGGAGTGAGTTTGACAAATTGGAGGGTGTGTCCTTGCTTGAGTGAGCTTTGGTTTCTAGTTTCTTTGCTAGAACCCGCAGCTCTTGTGCCAAGCCATTTTCATGTGTATCCTGTAACTGCAGGTGTGAAAACAATAAGACTCCCTCTTCCACTACCCATTTCCTCATCCTGTAGTTCTCATCAGGTGTCAGAAACACTGCCCCACCTTAATGCTACTAGCTATCAAGATCCAGCACCCACTCCAAGTCTGATCTGGCAGTGCTGACTGTATTCCCTGATAAACTGGATGGAGATCAGTCACAGGGATCAAATATCCTCCAGATGGTACACTCGGGTTTTGCATTCCCCTTTTTTTTCTCTGTTGTGTTCTGCAGCAAAGCCTGGCCAAGCCGCCCAGTGAGAAAAGCCGCAGCAAAAGGAGCAGAGAGTCCAAACCCCGGGTGAAAAAGTTAAAGTACCATCAGTATATTCCTCCGGACCAGAAGCAGGAGTTCAACGAAATGCCAATGGATTCGGCTTATGCCCGCCTTTTGCAGCAGCAGCAGCAGTTTCTGCAGCTCCAGATCTTGAGCCAGCAACAGCAGCAGTACAACTATCAGACTGGCTCTCCTGCAACACCAAAGTACGTCTCCACGTAGACAAACAAACACTTTGTACACAGCTGCGGATAGGAGTGTCTCCTAACAGATATTTTATCTCAAATCTGATCCAGGCTGCATGAAGTCTGCATGAACATACCTGAAATAAACAAGAGTTATTCACCTGTCTTTCACATTAACTTTGATTATCAACATTAAGCAGGATGTTTATCACTCTTTAACTTTAGAAAGTAACATGTAGAGACAGTATTAAAGTATTCTTGTCTTAATTCTTGAAGGCTTAAAAAGATGTACAGTGCTCATTATAAATAAGTACACCCCACTGGGCATTTTTTGGTCTAAAAGCGGTCTAATAGATGTCTTAATGTAACCTAGACAATTGGTCTAAAATCAGACTACCACAGGTCTAAAAATGAAATCGTTTTAGGCATCTAAATTTAGACCAAGTCTAAATGTGGGCTATATCTATACTGTCTATTGCACAACAGCTATAATAATTATTTTGGTTAAGTACTAAGAGATCAGTTAATCAACTCAAAGTTGCTTTTTGAAATAAATAGTTATTAAATAATGGGTTAAAGTGCAAAGTCTGAATTCCGTATAAAAACGTACTGAATCTAGACGTTTGAAATTAGGTCTAAAAAACTAGACGTCTAATAGCCGTCTATTGCTCAGTGTGACCTTTAGTTTCCTTTCAAAATCAACATATTCTATGTCAGACGATACAACAAAATACTCCCCCAAATGTAGGCCATTGATTGCAAACAAGACTTATTTTTTAGTTGCATATGAAAAAGTGTTTTTTTCTATTTAAAATCAGGATGCAAAAATGAGTACACCCCAATCAAAGTTCTGGGAGCAAAGCTAAATTTTAGTTACCATATCACCCTTATTTTCATGTCATGGTATTGAGATATTGATATATAGATAATAAGTAATACATTACTTTTGATAGGGTGTCCAATTGGATTTCAAAAGGGGGCTTGGACCATCTCTGGATCAGCCCCTAGACACTGATGCTTTTACTATATGTTCATATAACTGTAAACAGCTTTTTTTTCACATTCTTAAGTAAACAATAATACTTCATATTCATTATCCTGATATGTTTGTCTTTGTTTTGGTCCTTGTATTTGGCCCTTGTGTCCTCTGTAATTACTTTTACTGTTATCGAAACATCTTTATTTTACACATTTTTATTTGGCTGTTAGTGCAGGGTAAGCTTCTGACCATCCCTGAAAAGATGCTTAAGTAACAGCGTTGTATCATTTCATAGCTGAAATATTTAAATATATATTTTAATAACTTTAATTATTTCACACTTTGGTTTCGATAGCATGATGCACAGCTGTTATTTGTCTGGAGTCCTTTTAATTTCCTGCCCACTGCTTCCTGCACAGAATCTTGGATGAAAAATAAATAACAGCTCCCTTGATACTAAAGATCCCCTCTTCAATCTGTGCTCCCTTTTCCCTCTTGTCTCATTTCAACAGACCAACAACTGAATTGCAAACCAGCTGTTCCAGGACTGTTTTGAGTGGAAACTCTGCATCGACCCCTGTGCAGCCTCGGCACACTTCAGCTAACCGCGACCTGGATCGATTACCAGCAAATCTGGATGAGATGAAGGTGACACTTTTCTGCCTCACAGTCACACTTTATTCCTAATTATACAGTCTGTGCTGCATTTTGAGAACTGTGACGAATAAACCTGTTTTCTTTCAAAGGTTGCTGAGCTGAAAATGGAACTCAAACTCAGATCTTTGCCTGTTTCTGGCACAAAAACAGATCTGATAGAGAGACTTAAGATGTATCAGGGAAGCTCCAACAACCAGACTGTTGCTGCGTCTGTGGAGACAACAGCTGTCCCAGCAGCTTTACAGTCTGAAAACACAAATCTAACCCCGCCTGTGTCCCCTATCGCCTCCAAAGTGTCCAGTCTGGGCATAGAGGACTGTGGTGTGGCAGAACGCCCCGCAAAGTTTACAGATAATAAATGTCCGAGTCAGACTGCTCCCTGTGCAAACTCCCCACAAAGAACTCAACCTGAAGACTGTCCCAAAGAGACCAAGTCCGGTAAGAAAGACTCTGAGAAGGACAAACGCCTCCATGAGAAGGAGCGCCAGATTGAGGAGCTGATGAGGAAGCTGGAGCAGGAGCAGAGGCTTGTGGAGGAGCTGAAGATGCAACTGGAGGTAGAGAAGAGGATGCAGCAAGGAGATTCCCCGCCTCAGCTGAGCCCTCTCACTCCTATCCAGGTCAAAGAAGAAAACCGGAGCCCGTCAGGCTGCTGTAGCTCTCCTGGTCTGCCAGCGTTGATCAAAGAAGAGAAGACTGCAGATCAGAGCCACTTAGCCTCTCAAAATCAGTTCATCATCACCCACCAGACTGAAACTTTGCAGCCAGTCTTGGCTGAGGCCCATATCCTCCTGCCTGCATCTTTCCCTGCCAACAGCCTCAAATTACACTCCACTGTTAGCGGCGCAGCCACAGGCCTCCTCCAGACCTCTGGACAGATGCCACAGAAAATAGAGGCCTCAGGAGTATTACAACAGCAATGTGGGACTCAGACTGAGCCACTGACAAAGGTAAGAAAACACATTGGTTATTACACGGGCTGCCTCTGCCTGCTAGTAATAAACATTGAGTTTTTTTAAACATGCAAACTTAATTTTTGGTGAAGTTAACAGCTAGTTTGTCTGGTTCTTAAAAGAGGGTATGTGGCATCATGATTTATATCTCTGTTGACAAATAAGGGATCCTTCAGCGCTGTTTACAAGATAAGCAAAGTAGAGGAGGGACAGCAAGAGAAAACACAACACTGAAACGAGAGTCATTGAACCTTTCATGAACATAAATGTCTACTTAAAATCTACACAAAAATCTGTTCAGCTGTGACCTGAGGGATTTTTGCTGCGTTAAGTGAAATCTGTACTTTGATTAGCTGAAGGGGTGAGACGCCAATCCAGCCGCCCCGCCAGCCGGATCACTTCTGTATATGTAGCATAAACCATTTCGCAGCCCTGATGGCGCAAATACGTTCACTTAATCCTCTTTGCTCACCCGCCTTTGTGTCTCTTCAGACTTGGAGGATGGATGGTGCGGCTCAAAGCTTACTCAACACTTTCCAAGCCAGTGGATGTCCTGTGGGAGCCGCCTCTGGCCAAACTGGTACCCTGGATCTGGAAGACAAGGTACAGGATGGCTCATTAATCTCTCTGTACAGTTTTAACTGCATGAGTTTTGGTTTATGTAACATTCGTCTAATTTTTCAGAAGTCTCCCTGCACCAGCCAGCCAACTTTGTTGTTGCAGGAGCCAAAATTCACAGTCAAGTGCAAAGACCCTCCGCGCTACGAGGATGCAGTTAAACAGACACGTGGCATGCTAACGGCTATTCAGGTGAAACTCAAACTTGCTGTTGGAGCCTATTGATTCTTTGTATAATTATTTGAATTATTGGGGAACGCTAAAGATAATGATTACTGTGAATAAATTATCATTTATATTTTATTTGCTGTTTATGTCCCTCCTCTTGGCCAGGCCAACCTCCTCCTGTGATTAGGCAGTGAGGGCAGCTGGTTTCTTTTGGTTTTTGCTTGGTGCTGAAGGAGTGAGACAAGTGAGGAGTGAAACAGTTTATCTACTGCTGAATTACATTTTTTATTTTGCTCATTGTTTGAAGTCAACCCGCAGAATATTTCTGTTCGCTTAAATCAGGGGTGGGCAACCATGTGCCATGGAGGGCCGAGAGGCTGCAGGTTTTCTTTCCAACCCAAAACTCCACCAGGTGATTTCACTGATTACCTTAACTCCAAGCAGAGATCAGGTAATCAGTGAAATCACCTGGTGGAGTTTTGGGTTGGAAAGAAAACCTGCAGCCTCTCTGCCCTCCATGGTACATGGTTGCCCACCCCTGGCTTAAATAAAGTTAAGATCTTTTTTTTTCACACAGATATTTCCTGAAGTGCTTATTATTTAGCGAGTCATAGACCTCCTCCTCACAAACTACTCCAATGTTTTTTGACCTTTCTGTTGAATGCAAGTGTAGCGATAACACTCGCAGTTTAGTGCAACTTAAAGAATTATTCAAGTTGGTACTAAAGTTGCTGAAACACTGGCTTTTGTTTTCTATTTTTCTGCAGGGTCCCTCTGCGGCGAGCCAGCAGATGGATGACCTATTTGATGTGTTGATTGAGAGTGGAGGTGAGAGTTACTGCGACTCTATTTTTCCAGAGATCAGGGGCAAAATAAATTTGAGATACCCTCATACTTAATGTTCTGTACTTGCTCTTTTAGAGATCTCCCCCTTCATCAGACAGGATCCCCCCAGCCTGGACAAGCCTCTTCCTGTGACAGCCAGTGTAACCATCCTTCCCATCAACACGGTTTTATCCCGCCCTCCACCTGTGGTCCAAGTGGCCCAGTTGCCTTCCTCACCACTCAATCCCTCCGCAACAAGTTTGGCAGCCCTGACCTCTGACCCCCAGCTGGAAACCCTACTTGACAGAACGCTGTGCACGCCTGAAGCCGAGCCACAAACACTGAAGCTGATGGAGGAGCTCCACTCACCTGTTGTTACCATGGAGTTGGACCTACATGAAAACACCAACATGGAGAACATGGACTGGTTGGACCTGACCCTGTCCGTGCCAGCAGAGGGGACCAACACTTTGGACTTGTCAGCACCTGTGGGCGTCTTCTCTTCTGACTTCCTGAACTCACACGAGCTGCCCTTGAACTGGGAATGAGCGCTGTCATTTCATTTCAGATGGACAAACTTTTATTATTATTAAAGGGAGGACTTATTTTGTTTCCTCTGTTGAAATATAAAAACTTTTGGAAGATAAAATGGATTTTTTTTACTTGTAAAACTACTTTTATCAAAAGTTTAGCAGCATCGGTTTAGAAATTGCTGCATTGCGTCTTTTAACCCTGTGAATGAACAGGGAGGCTGCCTTAAGAAGGACCAGCACAGGGAGAAAGAAATGACTATGGAAAAAGCTTTAAATGTGTCATTTCTAAGTTATGATTTCTCTCTCTTCACATTACTGTTTTTATTTTGTCATGTGATATAAATGAATGTACATCCTTTTATAGTCGTTGGTGGGAAAAGACCAGGGAAATAATTTTATCCCAGTGGACAAACAGATGGAAAACACTGTAAATCTACAAGTTATTTTGAAGCTCAAATATCCTGTCTCTAAATGATTCTCATTGACTGAATATTGTTACTGCTTGAAGCTCTCTGAGTGTGCACACTTCAACACCGGAAAGTTAACTGAGTTGGGGAATTCAAGTTGACTCTGAATGGACCAAATATTTCATTATTTCAGTCAAAAATGCAAACTCCACATTATCTATAGTATACAAAGCAATAGAAGGGGATGAAAAATGCCAGTATTCCCATCAGTTAAGTTAAAGTTTGATATATTCTCGACTCATTTGATGTTAAAGTTAAATTTTTCTATTTCTATTCATTTCGACTTTGACTAAATTACCATTCAAACTCTCCTAACACCATGTATTTCTTGGTCTAGTCCAGCACACACAACTGCTGTCTTGACAGTTGTCCAGAAGACCATCACTGACCCCCTTCAAAAGGAGGGTAAACCACAGACTGTCATTGCTGAACAGCTGGCTGTTCTCAGAGGGCTGCATAGAAGTAGATTCATGGAAAGTTGACTGGAAGGGAAGAATAAAGTAGGAAAAGATTATCATACTACAGGATTAACTAAAGCTTTGAGAGGAGTGTCAGGTAAAGTCACACAGACCGCTGTAGGAAAAAGGGGGCTACAACTGTCAGATATCCTATATCGAGCCAATCCTTGAACTGAAGACAAAGTCTGAAGACTCTTACCAGGACTAAGGAGAGAAAACCTGGACTGTTGCTCATATGTCGGAAATTATTTGGCATTCATTTGGAAATCAAGGTCTGTATAAGCAGAGAGGTTTAGAGTTCGGGGTATTCGATGTCCAGCTACATCAGTGTTGATTTGGGGTGCCATGGTATTTGCCATATGTCATTTGCTGTTGTTTATTCAGGTCCCCAGTCAACACAGCCATCGAGTTGGAGATTTTAGAGCTTTGAGAGGTCAGAGGACTAGAGAAAGAGCCATGCAAACATAGTCCATGTACCATTTACATCCATTCATACTCTCATCTGCTGACATTGCTCTTATCAGATGGTTTTCTTACCATATAGTATTACTGCACCTGATTGGCCAGTCACTTTGCCTGACTTGCTAGTGGACCAGGAGAATCTATAGCAGTGGTTCTCAAGTCCAGTCCTCAAGGCCCACTGTCCTGCATGTTTTGGATGTTTCCCTGCTCCAACACACCTGATTCAAATGATCAGCTCGTTATCAAGCTTTGTAATGGCTTAATAATGAGCTAATCATTTGAATCAGGTGTGTTGGAGCAGGGAAACATCCAAAACATCCAGGGCAGTGGGCTTCAAGGACTGGACTTGAGAACCACTGATCTATAGGGTTAGTCAGAAGGGTCAGGTGAAGACCAGGTCTAAGTCATTGAACTAATAAGTTAGTACAAATTCATCTAAGTCTAGAAAAATCCCTTGAATGTGGTCAGAGCAGACTACAGCCGTTCAGTATTATGAGTGATTTCCACTATCGGTGATAGCTACCTTTCAGTGACAACAACTGAATGTGAATCGACTGAAATTGCATTGGTTTGTATAAAAGCGCCATCTGCTGGATTTTTTTAGTACAACAAGCAGGTTTCTCTTTTTTTGGTTGTTAAAACTGACTTTAGTCTGAAGACTAATAAATTCTAAGAAACAGAAAATCCCTCTGAAGGATGCAGTGCAAAACATCAAACCGGTTCCTTTGGGCTGTTTGTTCATGCACTAAATCTGGTGTGTGTAAAGTAACTAGGGAATCATTCTCTCACCCTATGTGGTTATCTTTGCACTCCTTACAAAACTGAACTACTTGTTGTATGGATGCTTGTTCGAAGGACTGTGGTCATGTTATAGTTCCAGACCTACAGCCTGGTTCAAGGCTTCTAGTCATCTCTGGTGCTAATAATTCTGAATATTGTGTGTTTATAACCTCCCTCTGTTTTTATTAGCACTGACTTTTAGATACTCCAGTGGATGTGCCTCCACCAAAGAAACCACATGTTGATTCAGGGATTCAGGGTCATTATGTGGAGGGGTCCTGTCTGCCCACAGATTTAAGAAGTCTTGGGTAAACTCTGAGGCCTTTTCCAACAAAGGCAACTTGATGGAGAAAAGCCTCCCTGAAATCAGTTTGACTCCGCTGTGGTCTGAAATTGAAACTTTGAAACTCACCTCAGCTCTCACTCTTTGTTCATTCTTTGATCACTACATTATCCTGCAGACAGGACAGTCTAAATATCGTTCAGTCTACAAACACACAACTGGTTTCTAATCTCCTATTCTCCATCATTTCTTTTATTTTTCTCATCCTTTCAGAGCTCCTAATGCTGGACAGAGTACAAAAGAGGAGATATGTCATATTGAGCTTTAGAGACGCAATGTTGTTGACGTGTGTGCTAATTGTTTTTGTATGCAGAATACCACCTTCATATAAGTGTGGGAGTTTCTTTACATTTTAAAAAAGATCATTGGAGACTGTGCTATTGGCTTATGGCGAACTTCTGTATGTTGTTATACTATGTAAAGAAATGCTTCATTTGTCGTTAATTGACTGAAAATCCTACAAACGGTAAATCAATAATGACAGACTGAATTTTGACAGTATCACAGATTTTATTTTTTTCAATGAAAAAACTTAACAGCATTTTATAAAATTCTTTTTCACTCAATTTGTGATTTTTTTCTTTCTTTTTTTTTTTTTTTTGTTTTTTTGTTTTTTTGTAGGTAAAGCTGCCATAACACCAACAGTGGGAACAGAACATTTTTTAAATAAAGGACATTTTTTAATAAGAAACAAAACCATTATATTCACTTTCATAATAATTCTGACAAAATGCCTTTGCATATATCATGAAGAGTGTAGAAGCAAAAAAAGCCTCTGCATGGTTTCTGCCGCCCACCCACAGGGAAAACAGCTCCACCATGGCACCTGGATTGGCTCCAGTGCTGACAGGGATGCTTTACACAGCGCATAGAAGAGAGGTATGTTTATTATTTACATGTGCAAATCTATTTCCCACTCTTCTGCCAACTTTCTCGTACGCTATTCTGATTTGGCTTTGGTGTTGCAGAGTCAAGATGTCAAAGATAAGAGCCAGACAAGCCAGCTGCTCCGTTGCAGGTTGCCAAAACTAACAACAAATGTCTATATTCTGTCCCAGCACAGGAGGACTGACAAAAACAATAGCTGCTTTTTATTTCTAACAAAGACGTGCCAGCTAGAGTCGGTGCTATTTTATTAATTTATGCCAATCTCTTTGCCCCAGACAGGTTTAACAACATGCGCCGACCACATAAAGTTAAACAAGATCATAAAGAAGGAACAACTTTAAATGTCAGACTTTTTAGAGACATGCTTTTTTTTTACTGGCTGCAACACTCTAACAGCTGCTTATCTGGTCTAGATTCTGTTTTATCATGTCGCCAAGCGAATTCTTCTGGTGTGCTCGCCATATTTGTTTTTTGTGCTTTTCTGCCTCTACATCCATCTGCACCATCCCTCAAAGGAAACAAGCTGTAAATAGCTGAAAATGCCATAAGCTTTATAGTCATTTTTAGTTTCTGATTCAATGCAATAAAATATTGTCAAGAGTGTAAAACATTGCCTATCCAGTGAGAAACATTAACCACTGGATAGGGTGCATTTAGATGGATAGAGTTCACATGTCAGGAGAGATTTGTTCATTTTCATGCCCTGGTTAAAGGAAAACAACAGTGATACCTGGTGGAGATTTTAAGCATTACATACCTCGGTGGGAAATGAGGGATTGTCGTATGATAGGGTTTAAGTGCTGTTATATTATTGCTTTGGTCTTTTAATTCAGGAATAGATGAAATTGCATAGTCTTTATGTAATACACAATTACACAACAAGTGTCAGCCACAGAAACAGATGTTCCCTTTCACATATGCTCCATTCACACAAAGTGAATGCATCTTTATGTCTGAGCTAACAAACTCGATCCCAAACCACTGATATTCACTGCAACCTGCACGATGGAGAGTTATTTGGTGATGGAGTGACCCTTTGAGGAAGCCATACTGCGGAAATACATCCTCACTGGTGAGTCGACACTATCTGGTCAGTGTTTCCGCCTTCTCAAATGCTGCTTTTCTCTCAGAGCAATTTTGTTACCTGGATTTGTGATCGACACAGAGGACATTTGTGTGTGGTTGACTTGAACCTTTTGATGCAAAAGGGAATGAGGCAACAACCAGCCACACCGCTGTAAAAAAAAAACAAGGGAAGAAGAATGAAATAAAATGTCAATAATTCTGGAGGCAGCAACAGCTGAACAAACACAATGAAGCCCATAAAAGCCTGATAATGATTCCAGTGCAAATATTTTATCAGGGTAGAAGGAACTCTGCCATACCCTATGCAAGCTGTGAGGAAACACATCAGCCAGGTCCCACTGCTGACCGAGGTGACAGTCTCAGTCACCACAAGCTGATGACACTGTGGACACTGAGTCCTGCATGGTCTCAAAGGGAGGTTTTCCGAATTCAAATACACTCTAGGGGCTGTGGAAAGACATGAAATTACCCAAACTTCATTAAAGCTCCAGTGAGGAGTTTTTCAACATCAATGAAATAGACTGAAATTCAAACTGATGCATTTTTATGATCTACAAAAACAAACAAGAGCATCTGCAACACGATGGATGATTTTTACATTATAATGCTTGACACCAGTGTGAGGGAGTAGATGTCGGCTGAGCAGCTAAATAAACAGACTGTTTTTTTTACAATTTCAACAATAAATATTTACAACAAATGATAAGTCTGACTATTTCAAATCAGCAGGATGAGATTTCTTATCAGAAGACACTGTTAAAACATTTGCAAGACACGGACCGGAGTTCAAAGTTCCCCACAGTAGATTAAGTTATACCACAATAAATTGGTGCACTGAGTATTGTAGATAGAGTGTAAAAACAGCCTTTCTCAATAGGTGACAGTGCAGAGACCCAAAAAATTGACATTTGTGCACCACTGACTTACCAGAGAAAGTGGGCGGAGCTTCAACAAAGAAAATATTTGAACAGGAAGGCGGTTCAACAGGTTCAGTTATTGGATTGGATGGCACATAATTCCCTTACAAAGAAAAAAAGATGTGTTAAAAAAAACAAGCACTATATATATTGGTGTAATAATTAGTTGTATAAACCTAGGGTCTGATTTACTAAAGGTTTGAGTGTTTAAATATGTGTAACCATCATAGCACCTGCAAATAAACATGCTAGCTCATCTTCTGAAGATTGATGGGATGTAGATGCAATTTAGTTCTGCGTATGTGGAGTCTTAGTAAATCAGGCCCCGAGACTCACCTTTCTGCTCAGTCTTCTTTTCTTTAGCATTAATGATGTTTTCAAGACTTTTTTGGACTTCAAATGATCTTTCTGTTGGTTCTTTTAGTTTTTTATCAACGCTACAAATGTGACTATGATGAGATGTGGCTCCATCTGGTAAAAAAAGAAAAAAATACAGATTGACAAATTAAATCAGAGATTTCATGGACACCAAGTGAATGAAAGAGTTCATGTTGCAGATATCTGTCTGTTCTTATCTTTACTACCTGTTTTTTTTAAATCACAATGATTCCTCAGCTCCTCAAGTACTCCCATCATTTTCTTTCTGTCCGGGAGCTCCTGTCGCTCGAGTGAAACATATCTCAATTCTGGAGTGATCTGTTTCAGCTTGGAGTCAGAGGAAGCCATGGTGGATGCTGAAAAGAAGATGGAGTCTTCTGTGTTTATGTTCTTTATGACTGTAAAATATGAAGTATGAATGTATGTCCGCCTTAAGCATTAATAAAGGGAGGATAATGACACTGGACTTCTTAGTGTTACAGCTAGGAACATTTTAATGGTAATCATTTGACAATAAAAAAATATTATTGATGCAGTGAACTAGACTTAAAACTTTAAAAACAGTTTCACTCCTTGCTCTCCATGTAATCTTTTATGATCTTTCAAATACAATTACCAGACCTGTCCAGCTTCTGTAAGAGTATTTGAATAACTTGTAAAGCAGTTTACAGAGATGCAGACCTTCACTTGGCTACCTGTTGGTTGACTTTTAAGTCTTATAAAAGACCTCAAACCCAAGCAACAACCAACAATGGTAATTGTGGACTTCATTTTGAAGCAAAAGCACAACAAAAAAACTGTTTTAAGTCACCAAAGGCTGTCTCTACATGAATACCTGTATTAATAATGTTGTTTTTTTTCATTCTTTCATTCATTCTTACAGCAGAGGGAAGGACAAAAAAGAAGAGAGTGATTGTGTTGGGGAATCGGTGTTGGTAGACATGATAATAATAAAATATGAATTAGTACAGATGTTTGACAAGATCTACCTCTTCAATTTGATAGCTAGATATTAACTCTGGACACTGTACTTTTATCTTCCAACATAAGAGGTGAAGCCAAGCCACGCCTGAAGCTTCCTGGTAAAAATCCACCTGTCAGTCAACTCAACCAAGCACCAATCATGCAAATGTATTTATATAACTGTAAGCTTCAGTCTTTGACCCAAACAAATGGACTTGCTCGCAATAGATTGCAAGAATTGATAAGTGAACTAGGCAAACAATAACCGACTATAAGTGCATTAACATTAAATTAAATTGGACATTTTAACATACAGGTGTAAATGAGGATTTATTGGCTTTTGCAACCAGACTCAAACGGACATTCAAAATCAGCATTAGTACGTCTGTGTTGGCTCTACTTTTTTCCCCCACGTCATGGTTTGCTACTTGGTTGTAACTGTTTGCGTTCATCTCGATAAAAGGCAAGTTTGAATCACCATCCCCAATACAGCAGGACAAGACAAAGCTGGTGCATTTATAAAGCATCATTCCCACACAGATCTCAGAATTTACTGATGCAGTTACTAAATTCTAAGCAACTAAGTCCTCTGACCACCAATAGCCTTTTTACATTACATGTAACAGTCATGCATTCATGCTACATTCAGAAATAACAAAAGCTGCTATGTAAGGCACCTATCATAGATAAATAAGCCAATGCACACACTACGGGGACAGTTTTAGGGTTGATTCTCTTGCTTTAAGACACTAAACCACATGAGCAGTGAGAGGTAGAGTCAGTGACTCAACCTTTTGTTTAAAAAATGGCTGAAATGTATTCTTCACTCAAAATTTCAACCCATTTTGATTCAATTTTCAATTTTGAATGCAGACTTATTTCAAATTTAAAGATAACCTTAAAAAACACTTAATTTAATGTTAATTAACTCCTGACTGAAGGTTAGAAACTGTTTAAATGTTTAGTATTTTAGCACGACACTGCCTCAAACTGAATCAAATAGGCATGCAGCTGAGGATGTATAGCCTGTGCGACTTTGTAATTCTCCAAAAGTGGACCATGCAAGGTTCATTTCCTTAAATTCTATTGTAGAACTTAAAAACCACATTCTTTTTTTTTTTAAGATAAGATGGCTGATAAAAAAATGTGTAGTCATTAAATGCAATATACCTATACATAGTTTTTCTCGTCTTTCAGAAACGTAGTTTTATATCACGTCACATCCATCGATTCATTCAACACAAAGGCAATGCAAATAAACCTATAAATGTACCTACTGTAAAAAGTCACAAGTGACATTACAGATACAAAATGTTAACTTTCATTTGAAAGAGGATTATAATATCAAAAAGAAAGAATGTGTTTTACCTAATTTACTCAACAGCTCCGGGCGTATCCACAACAGGCAACAGACACATGAGATCAAGCGCATTTAATGTCTGCCTGTATCAGGAAATATTCAAATCATCAGGTCTCTTTGGCATATGAGCTCTCTGGAAAATGCTACCGGATGATTTTGTTGCAATGCTTAAGAAAAGTGAAAGGTGACACCAAAATTATTGAAATGTACAAAGTTTAATAATAGCAGGCAGCTATACACAATCATTTTACAGTTGCAGTCTGACAGTCTGAGGCTTAAACCTCAACATATCTTACAGTATATACATGTGACATCTTTGAGATGCTGTTACTTCAGGGGGGTGACTTGCAGTTGTGAAGAGACAACACTGAACATGTTGCAAAACGCTCCATATTAAATAAGTCAAACATTGTGAACACTTTAGAAAGTTTGTTAATGTCTTCAGGAGCTGGTGTTTTCCTGCAGGACGAGTGTGAGCAGCAACCTTTCACTTTTTCCTGAGTCTCTTCATAAACGTCACTTCATCTCTGTTCCTAATGCCATAGCTAAAATCAAAAACAGTGTTAGACAGTGCAAATGAAAAATACAGCATAACAATTCAAGAAAGAGATTATTTCATGGGCTTACTCTTTTAACCTGGTCTTGTCATCTTCAAGCTTCTCTCCCTGAAATACCAAATTATAGGTTCTCCAAACATACCTCCTGTGAAATAACCGAGTTAGAATGTGACAAAGCTTTTTTTTTTTTTTTTGCTTAAATATATTGAACACTGATATGTTTTCATTGAGTTTACCAGCTGACATGTTTCACTCCTCCTTCACGTTGTTGTTTCAGCTCCATAAATCTGCGAATGGCCTTCTTCAGGTCCAGCACAGTAGCACTCTGCACAACAACGATAGCTATGGGAGAAAGGTTTTTTTATTTATATTTTATATTTTATGATGCCATACAGATGTTATCATTGCAAACAAACTGACAATAATTAAATAAATACACTCTGTAGTAATGTAGTTTTCTTTCTTTTGTTATGCATCAAATTCAGTCAAACAAACAAGATACAAATCTGAGTTCTTACGCATGACTTCACCATCTGCCTTCAAAACCCTCACTGTCATGGCCTGTCCGTACTCCAAGGCGATCTGAGAATTCACCTCTTCCAGAGTTACCTACAGGAAAAGACTGATCAGATCTCAGGAAAAATGTACAAGACTTTTTCTGTAAACCAGTGCAGACTTTGACCAGTAATTAATGATCTTGATAATTAATATTTACTAAAGAGATTTATCAGAGATCCTCTGGAAAATTTCCACTCTAAACTGTTGTTGTTGTTGCTGCTGTTGTTTTAACATTGCTGCGGTCCCCTGTGTCTCTCTCTCACCCTCATCCTCTACTCTCTCTCCCTTACTCATTCTCTCTCTCCTTCCCTCTATCTTGTTCTCTTTTTCTCTCTCTCTCTCTCCCCCCTCACCCTCTCCCCCTATGTCTCTGTATTCCTCCCCAACCCAGCAGCGGCTTGGTCTGGCATGAGTCTGGTCCGGCTCAAGGTATCTGCCTGTTAAAAGGAAGTTTTTCCTTGCCACTGTTACTTATGTTAGATGGGATGGGCCAAATCCCATCTTAAGTTGGTTCTTGATATTTCATCAAACAATGAGCGTGATCTAGACCTGCTCTTGTTCTTTGAAAAGTGTTTTGGGATGACGACTGTTGTGAATTGGTGCAACTCAAATAAAATTTGATTGAATTGATTGATATTGATTTGGGTGCATCCTGTGGACACAAATCTATCTAAACATACTGTATATACACTTTTGTTGTTACTTTTCCGCATACTCACCAAATGTCTGACATGTGGTAGCAGTTTAAGGTATTGACATTTTAAAACAGAAAGTCAGTTTTCTCATTGATATTTTCATTTCTTTTCACTGGTCATACAGAGATGTTGAGCAAAGCAATAAGCAATAGGGACGCAATTGAAGAAAGCCATAAACCAACAAATTTGTTTAATGAAAACTTAAACAAATAACTGATTACAACAGATTACAAAGAGTAAGATCCAATAATAATCATTTCAGGACACACTTACAACAGAGTAAGAAAATACTGTGAATTAAATGCATGACTTTTCACCCTCTCCTTTGGTATATTTTTTAACCGGTTGTAATCTCTGTTATGTGTTGACATGCAACCAACCTGGATTGGCAGGTCACACAGTAGGGGGTCCTGTACAAGTCTGGCAAGTCCCTCCTCGAAAATATCCAGGATCTCAGAGTGAGGAAGAGCCTCCTCGTCCTCCTCTTCAGCGTCAGGAGTCGCCTCCTCTGTTAAATCCTCTTTTTTCACCTCCTCATCTTTAACAAACCCCTCTCCTGTCACAACGTCCTCACTCTGACCCTCCATCATCAGTCAGACTCTAGAACCATTCAGGGAACCAACAGATGAGCGGTGTTCTTTAAAGCATTACCGGTTTGAACTTCCTAATAAACAAACAACAAGAAGAAAAAAGCCTCCGAAAATGTGAGAAAGATTCACAAAAGGCAACTACACTACATGTGAAGAGCTCCCACCATGATGTAAACAAATCATGTGTGCCATAGTTATTGATTTCCGGAAGGGAACCGTGGATCATTGCAAAGGTTCCCAATAGTCCAAAAAATAGCTAATTATGTTTGTCTTTTACCCGAGAATGGCATTGTAGATTAATCAATATTATGTTGATATATTATAGATTTATAGTTGTTTGTTGTGAATATATGAATGAGAAAACATTACTTCCCGTCTCTATACTGTTTCCCATCGTGCTTTAAAAACGGTTACACTTAGTTTCATCAACTTCCACAACGCCGCTCCACACATAGACATTATACACGTAGACGCCTCGTTACGTGCTGAAGCATAATCCAGCTTCACCACCATATTGGGTGGGTCTCCCCACTCCAGGTTTGCTCAAGAGCCAAACGGGGTCAATGGCAAAAGAGCAACTATGCCCGTTTTTTTGCACTCTATGGTTGAAAAACCCGACGCAGCATTGTAACCAGCTCACGTAGGATTACATTTCACAAACAGGATTGAAAAATATATATGTTTTATTTTCAATGTGTGACATTGTCCTGTATTATTGCTACATCCCTGCCGTTGTAACAAACCAAACAGTGTGAAAATCGGGCCGAGATTCAGAGAGTTATTATCAATATGGTTGGGGATTCTTACTTACCTTAATGCACTGGAGGCACACGGGGGACCTATCCAAGATGGCGGCCGCGCTGATACGAGAGCTCCAACAGGCAGCGTCAGGTTTTGAGGCGTCTACGTATATAATGTCTATGGCTCCACATGCTAACAGTCTACACTGCAAGGAAAATTAAGCAGTTTTTTACTGACTCGTTATTTGTTGTAATATTGAGTTATAAGATAAGTTTGGGGCTGATTAAAATCTTTACATATACCTATCGAAATGCTCCTTTTTTGTCCAACTTGTGGTAACGTGTTAATCGTCGAGGAAGGACAGAAGTGTATGAGATTTGCCTGCAACACCTGTCCGTATGTTCACAACATTACGAGAAAGGTGAGTTAAGTTTTATCATATTATCCACTAGATAAGTCTAAAATACTGTTCAGAGTTTTACACATGGCTCCAGGTCCCTTGAAAAGACGTGATTTTTCTCTCCCACAGGTAAACAACAGAAAGTATCCAAAGCTAAAAGAGGTGGATGATGTTCTCGGTGGTGCTGCAGCCTGGGAAAACGTGGATTCAACTCCAGGTGGGTGACATTCAAACTAACATTATCTACACTTTGAACAAAGCTGACTTGGCTTTTGAGAAGACAGTGACAGTTCTATTAAACGTATTTAACATTTCAGCATTGTAAAGTATAGGGGAGAGTGGGGTAAGTTGAGTCACCCCCTGTTGCTTTAAAATGGTAAAAGAAATTGATCATTTGATCAAATAATTAAGAGATGGGCATCAGGGCCCGGCCTATTTTAGCCCGTTTGAGACTAATCGGTAATCGGGCAAAACTCGCCCATTTTGGCCGATATTTTCAGATTGAAAATGCTTTTCTGGTCCGAGTTTGATCAGTCAGTCTTCCTGTCAGTGTGAGGAGCAGTAGCCTACAGTATATCTACATTATATAGTTTACTGTAGATACCTACTGTAGATATCTACAGTATATATATTTATATTTTAATAAATTCTTTTAAAAATGTAAAAATCGGCCTATTAATCGGTAATCGTATTTTTTCCTCCCTGATCGGTATCGGCCTGGCCCTAGCAAGAAGCATATGGGTAAAGGTGTTAGACATTTATTTAAAAAAATGATAATAATAATTCACTCTTGAAAGTGAATTTAGTCTGTCATAAGTTTTGTTAGAATTGTGTTCAGACCAGAAAAGATCATTTTAAATTTGTTTTATACATCAATTGAACAACATCTTGAAATATATGCAGATACACTAGTTAGAGACAAAACTATGATTGTCTCGATGTAGTGATCTGAAATGTGAAAAAATGGCTCATCTTACCCCACTCTCCCCTAATGCCAAAGGGATGTGTATAAACCCCTGCAGGTGTCATCTTTGGGCGGTTTTTGTGTGTTACTGTTTCACTATTTCACTTCTTCACAGCTGTTGCTGCTTTTAAGTAAAATCTAAACTCCAACATATTTGTCAAAGTTCCGTAAAAATGTCATTATTTCACGAGAATGAGCATGCTTTTATATTCTGAATAAGGTTTCTTAAATTCTGGAAACAATTTGTTGTGATGAATGTTTATGAGATAAGCTTTTACAGCTTCAATATGCAATGTCCTGTATTGTAAACAGTATAATACAAATATACCTGTGGTTTCAAAGACAATTTTAAAACTTAATATAATGTCTCTTAACAGAAACTTGTCCGAAGTGTGGGCATCCTCGGGCATATTTCATGCAGATTCAGACCAGATCAGCTGATGAGCCGATGACAACTTTCTACAAATGCTGCAACGCTCAGTGTGGACACAGATGGAGAGACTGAAACTTTTGCACTTTGAACTTTATAATGTATTACATCCTGAGATGAATTGATACTTAAACTCTTGTTTTTGAGCTTGTGTTCACTGTTAATACTTGTTGAATTTGTTTTGAATGATTTCCAGTTTTTGCCGCCTTTATTCAGGTTGAAGATCCTGTCAAAGAAACTATATTTCTTTCTGTCCGTGTGGATGACATTTATGAACAGCATCACTTCAAACAATAAATTAAAGTTTGGATGAAAGATCTTCTTCTGACTTTTATTGATAAAATAGTAACTGTATACAACAGTCAAACAAATTTCTGACTTACATAGTTATACATATCACAGACATTTAGAGAGCAATGCATACCAGCATTATCCACAACAATGGCATACAGTACTTTGTATTAAAAGTTCAATGCAATCCTTCAACTGAAAATCGACTTTCTTGCACAGCTTAGCTAGCCTTAATGAGGATAAATTCAAACCCAAAGAGTCAAGGAGCTAGCCGGTGAGATTTCTTTATTCTGATGTGTGGTCCATGCAGACAAACTCTGCACTTGGTGAGTAAAGGTGAATGGCAGTTTAGGCATGCTGTGCTGGAACATTAGTTGATTCGTTGTTAGTAGTAATCTCACTGGAGTCACTATGTTATTTTTCAAGATGTGCGATACAATCATTTATCTGAAGCTTATTCCTAGAAGTCTCTATTTAGTCCAAAGACATTTTTTTTAAATCAGTAATCTAACATGCATCTGAGCAATGCAGGTACTCTTCAAGGGTTGATGTCATATCAGGAGGGTTTACAGGCCAAACAGATGTGATGATGGTGCCACAACTGTAGTTTGAAAACACACTTTTTTTGGAGGTGATTGCCTGCTTGTGATTTTAAACTAACTACCTGTGTACTGTGGCATCAACAGTTAATCAGCCGACAGTAAAACTTCAAAGATAAACTACTGTGGAGCACTGAATCAGACAAACAGAGTGAGAGGACACGTGATAATAACTGAGCTGACATGCAAAATGTCTCCAGTACTACACTGCCTGCAAGCTCCACTCTGATTGTATGTACTCTGACTAAGTGCATACATTGGCCAACAAAAAAAAACAGGTAGAATCCAAAATGATAAACTGCCTGTTCTCATGATAGGTTGTATTTTTGTATAGGTTGTAACTTTTCTAAAGCACCAGTGACAGCTGAGGTTGATGGTTTTTAAGAATGCATCAGAAGGGGTGGGATTTTAACTTCAACTTAAAGTGCAAATCTTGGCTTTATTACCAAATTAAAAAACATCAAGGACAGAGGGATTCAAATGTGTTTACAGCTCAACAATAAACCACTAAGTCATATAACTAATAACTGAAGCCCAGGAGAGTAATATAAGTTAGAGAAAGTTAAATCAATCCTGGTCGTCCTGAAAACAAACAAAAGACACCAGCTCACTGGCCTAAAAATGGTTTGTTAGTGTGATAACATTCAAAAGGGGTAATAATAAAAGGAAAAAAAAAACAGGTCTGTTAGAAGACGGTTATCAGACAGACAAATAAGGTGTTCACAGTTCTAAATATTAGCTTGTTAAAATATTGGATTAAATATTTTCAATAAATTAAAGAACACAAAGCTAAACCAGCATATTTAAATGAATACGCTTCCTTCTCGGCAGGATTCACAGGTGATTGCAAATAAAGTGACCATTTTTCACAGCTTTCTCTAGCTAAGGCTGCTTGTTTATACAGAGTGTTTTTTTTTTTCCATTAACATGCGTGACATTATAAGCTGTCTCCTCAGGTGAGACTGTCTCCATGATCGGGGACATTATCAGCTGTCTCCTCAGGTTTCCAATAAAAGATCAGACGCACCTGTGCCTGCTGCCTATCCATCTCTGTGGATGATTTGGTGCTCTACATTATCTGATCAGTGAGATCTGTACATTTCAAATGCATATTTATACATGAAAGAATTCGGCTGAAAGATATATACAGTAAATATAGTGTGAACTAATGAGAAAACTGCACTTACAATTTAAGAGGGCTACACAACACTTTGCAAAAATGGAGGAGGGGGGAGAAGCCTGTCACTACCAGCAGGAGGGTCTGTGAGTGTATGTGTGTGTGTGCATGTGCATGTCTCTGGAGCATACAGCCGTCGGTGGTTAGCATATACGTTTATATGTGTAGATGTAACCCTTGCAGTAAGGGCAGGTGTGTGTCACATCCTTGAGGTCGTCAATCAGACAGGGAATCAAGCAGCAGCCAAGATCACACCTAAAAAAAAGAAAAGAAAAGAGGAAAAGACATTCAATACTGTTGCAAAGAAATTCACCTACAGAAGGAAGAACTGGAGAATATTGCGTAAACAGGCAGAAGTCAACTATTGTGACACAGGCAGCTGGAATGACACAGTTCTTGTCAATGTACTTGATCACCTCTGAAGGCAACATACACAGATAACAGAAAAACTGAAGTTTAGCATGCATACTACTCCAGCAAAAACTGTTTGAATGACATCAGCTAGGTTATGTTGTCTTCCACAGAACCTTGTTTATTTGCATGTGGCACACCATAAACCGATGCCCATGATTTGCATAAAAACTGGTCAAGTGCAGGGAAAAAATCCCGGTATATTTAATCCTGAGATATTTCTCCACACAATTTGGTGATAATTAACACCACTCTTGAAACAAAGAAGGACAGATTTTTAAGAAATGCAGTTAAGAAAAACAAACACAAAATAGAGGCGACTGATATCTCGTAGATGCGCTGACCCTGCCTTGCACACGTCTATCCTTAAACCAGGTCACACGTTGTGTTTTGTAACCATTGTGTAAGGTTGGTGATGTTGCACTTGGTCATGATCAGGGACGGTTAATCTTGATCAACACCGATATCATTATTGAGCCTCCTTAAAAATCAGCCTTTTGGTTCCACTGTTGATACTTGTAGTTGTATCTTAACTTCCTCCTTGTCTTTTGCTTTGGTGACCAGCAGCCAAACATCAGATCTCTTTACATATTTAGCCCCGAAAGCAGCTGACCACAAGTTTAACACCAAACAAATTTTCCTTTGTGTGGTGTTGAACTTGTAAGTTGGGAATCCAATTTGAACTGCTGGATTATAGTGCCATCTTCTGGGATAAATGCTTCACTCTGGATTTCACACACACCAGTATATACACTCACCGGCCACTTTATTAGGTACACCTGTCCAACTGCTCGTTAACACTTAATTTCTAATCAGCCAATCACATGGCGGCAACTTAGTGCATTTAGGCATGTAGACATGGTCAAGACAATCTCCTGCAGTTCAAACCGAGCATCAGTATGGGGAAGAAAAGTGATTTGAGTGACTTTGAACGTGGCATGGTTGTTGGTGCCAGAAGGGCTGGTCTGAGTATTTCAGAAACTGCTGATCTACTGGGATTTTCACGCACAACCATCTCTAGGGTTTACAGAGAATGGTCCGAAAAAGAAAAAATATCCAGTGAGCGGCAGTTCTGTGGGCGGAAATGCCTTGTTGATGCCAGAGGTCAGAGGAGAATGGCCAGACTGGTTCGAGCTGATAGAAAGGCAACAGTGACTCAAATAACCACCCGTTACAACCAAGGTAGGCAGAAGAGCATCTCTGAACGCACAGTACGTCGAACTTTGAGGCAGATGGGCTACAGCAGCAGAAGACCACGCCGGGTGCCACTCCTTTCAGCTAAGAACAGGAAACTGAGGCTACAATTTGCACAAGCTCATCGAAATTGGACAATAGAAGATTGGAAAAACGTTGCCTGGTCTGATGAGTCTCGATTTCTGCTGCGACATTCGGATGGTAGGGTCAGAATTTGGTGTCAACAACATGAAAGCATGGATCCATCCTGCCTTGTATCAACGGTTCAGGCTGGTGGTGGTGGTGTCATGGTGTGGGGAATATTTTCTTGGCACTCTTTGGGCCCCTTGGTACCAATTGAGCATCGTTGCAACGCCACAGCCTACCTGAGTATTGTTGCTGACCATGTCCATCCCTTTATGACCACAATGTACCCAACTTCTGATGGCTACTTTCAGCAGGATAATGCGCCATGTCATAAAGCTGGAATCATCTCAGACTGGTTTCTTGAACATGACAATGAGTTCACTGTACTCAAATGGCCTCCACAGTCACCAGATCTCAATTCAATAGAGCATCTTTGGGATGTGGTGGAACGGGAGATTCGCATCATGGATGTGCAGCCGACAAATCTGCAGCAACTGTGTGATGCCATCATGTCAATATGGACCAAGCTCTCTGAGGAATGCTTCCAGCACCTTGTTGAATCTATGCCACGAAGAATTGAGGCAGTTCTGAAGGCAAAAGGGGGTCCAACCCGTTACTAGCATGGTGTACCTAATAAAGTGGCCGGTGAGTGTACATCTACTACTGGTGGTTGAAGTCAACATCATCAGCCTCTTAAACACTACAACTGTGAACCACAGCTTGAACCGAGTTCCTCCATCACTCCATCTTCACACTCTGCTCCCTGAAATGCTTTAAAATTGGTGACCCAGTGTGTGATTACACATTGCATCACAACACTGTGGAAACACAGGAGGCACAGCTTGAAAACACAGAGGGAGCGCTGATCCTCCCTGCTAACTAAACATGTCCGCCTTCTTCCTCCTATTACGCCTCTGTTACTACCTCCAAGGGAAGATCGACTTTGCCCCAGCCTTATGCCTCCATGAGTTACACATTGCAGTTGAGACCCACCGGAGGTGCAAAAATCCCCCCTTAAAATGGGCCAAGAGATGATCTCTTTACAGTGGCACCTGTCAGTGGGTGGGACGTGTTAGGCAGCAAATGAACACTGTGTCCTTGAAGTAGATCATTAAACACAGGGAAGCAGGCTGTTTTAATAAGGATGAGAGCCAAATATTTTGACCAAACTATCATGGCAAGATGCCTGGATCAGAGTGTGTCCGAGACAGCAGCTTTTGTGAGGTAGTGAACCATCAACAGGATCACAGGACAACCCTCATTTATGTATGTAGGGAGTTAAAGCTGGTCCATGTAGCCTGATTCAACAGAAGAGCTCCAAGAGCTCAAACTGGAAAAAGTGAAAGCTGGTTTTGAGAGGAAGGTGTCAGACTAGCCAGTGTTCCAGATCTAGACTGTGAAGCGATGAATAGAAGGTGGCCTGGAGGAACATAATGATGATGAGTTCAAGGTGTTGACTGGACCGCTGAATTCCCCAGATTCCTCTGTTTATGCTGGACAACCAATCTTATCCATGGAGACCCCGACTCACAAGTTTAGGGACTAAAAGGATCTGCTGCTGACTTAAGGTCCGTGTCTCATCAGGTCAGGGGTGCTTTGGCTGGTTCTGTCCGAACTGGATGTGGGCTTATACAGTATAAGGCAAATGATCAGAATGTTATGGCTGTGTGGGTCAAGCTCATTTTAAAAGACAAAAAACACCAGATTTGAAAAGTCTAACGTGTTTGAAACATAATCATAAAGCAGGGTTGTTAATGTAACAAAACCCTGACAAACAGCAGGCCACGTGACCCATGTTCTCCTTGGCCCCTTATCTACTCACCCTACAAAGAAGCAGAAGAGGCAAAAGAGTGTGTTCATGAGTCCGACATCGTGGGAGATGCGGGTGACGATGGCCTGCTGGCAGTGCGGACACACGGTCTGCACCGGCGAGGTCTGGAACATTTCCCCCTGCAGTACGGTCACAGTGGTGGCTGCTCCTGGAGGAGCCAGGACGGTTGCTGTGTGGCCTCCCATGTGGACAAAATGACCAGGACCTGGACCCATCTGTCCAGGCATCGGGTGAGGGTAGTGACCAGGTGGAGGTGGATAGTGCCCCCCTGTACAGAAGGACATTACACTCAATTTACTGTTGACAGAGATCAGCTTTTACTAATATGTTGGTTCAAATATGAGCTAGTTTTGTCTCATGATAACTGAATTACCAGCAACAACTTGATCACAAGCAGAAGCACTTTTGGAGTCTAGAGACTGTGTGCGATACCTGGTGGGGGTGGAGGCATTGGCATTGGCATGGGTCCTTCTCCAGGGACGTGTGGGGGAAGGAAGCCAGGCCCCGGGGCCTCATAAGGTGGAGGACCATAGTCTGGAGGTAACGGCTGTCCCTGTATAGGTGCAGTTCTTACAGGGGCTGCCCCACATGTGAAGAAGATGACAGGTGTAGAAATGTTTCAAACTCAAGCAGGCAATCAAAAACATCTTTAAATCTCTGTGGTTTATTCGAGGCATGATGATTGAAAACTAACTTGTACAAACTAAAAATTGTGAGGTTCTATTCCCCACATTTTGATGATCACAAATAAAAACGAACAAATCGCAAAGTAATCCACAATAATTTCAGACACTGAGGCAACCCCAACTGAAATGAATACAAACATACCTGGTTGTCCATTCTTCTCCTCAATGAGCGGGGCGCTGGGACCTCCAGGGTATGGAGGAGGAGGATCATTGGACATACTGGCCAGATGAGTATTTGGAAAAAGGCGTTGAAAATGCTGCTCAAAGCGCTCTGTGGACTTTAGCTCTGTGTGATATAAAAAAAAAGGGGGAACCAAAGCTTATTACTCTCTGACAAACATCTCACAAGCCATAAAATGTTCCATCAACCGCCACCAAGGCTAATCAAGAGCTTTGTTTGAGCACCATAAAGGTCAGAACAACTGAGGAAGATAGGGAGGCGTCTAGAACAAACTGATTGATGCAAAATGGTTTGAAGGAAGATGAAAAAAATCACAAAATGTTAACAGCGACAACAGCGGTGAGAGCTCTCTGGTTCAGGGTTCGAGTTCCTGCAGGAATTTGATTTCTCTCTCCGGATAAATAATGCATGCTGCGGCTGAGAGCAGCTTTCAACAAACCTCAACATAACATTTCAGAATACCAGTTAACCTGCGGTAGGGCTGGGCAATATAACTGAAAAGATTAAATGACTGTGGCAAGAAAGATGTAACAGGAAAAAAAGAGGGTGTGTAATGGCCTTGTTTTCAAAAGAAACAACATTCCTCAGTTTGTGTGGAGCAAGATTGTATTGTGGATTATAATTTGTATTTAACCAAAAAATTGTGAGTTTGTTGGTGTTGGGGTCCTGGAGTATTTGTATTAGGGACACCTTTAAATATGTTCAACTCTGGGACACCAACAACACCCACTACGACTGTCACCTGTCTGACCATATCATCGAAAACTAAAAAAGTATAAGCTTCATAAAGTTGAATTTATGACAGTGTTTATTATTTCTAAAACCAGTGGGTAAATATTAGATTTTTCACAAACGAAACTGTAGCTACAACAGGACTGAATTATAAAGATATGCTCCTGACTGCTGTTAGATAAGCAAGTTGTGTTAACTTCTGAAGGGAAAGTAATAAACTCAACAACATGAACATTACCATAATTACTAAAGGATGTGACTCAGACTGGAAAAAGAGCTGTTTTCTCACCAATAACAGTCATGAAAGTGCTCCTTTAATAGCTGAGCTGAGGAGGACAGAATTGATCAACAACAACTAAATAATGTCATTAAACCCAAAACACCGTGAAGATTAACCTAAATGCAGATAAGCACACATGTTGACGTGTGTTAAGTCAGTGGTTCTCAACTGGTGGGTCCGAGCCAAAAGTGTGTCGCAAACACGTTCTGAATGGGTCACGAACAGCTGGTCAAAAAAAAGTAAATACTTAATGTGATATTTATTAGATACTCAAAATTTTCTGTATACGCAACTTCAGTAGTTGTCGTCCTCATGCTGTCCTCTTCATGTGCTCTAAAATGCACTTTACTCAATAAAACAAGTGGGTTTATGTTAAAGTTTAGAGTCTTTAAAGCTTTTTTTTTTTAATTAAAAAAGATTTATTCGCTTGGTTTGAATTCTATGAAAGTGGGTTGCGACTTAAGGACCATGGGAAAATGTATGTCCCAGAGTGAGACCAGTTGAGAACCACTGTGTTAAGTGATAAGCTCGATTTACTGCAATGAATTTACCTAAATGGAAGCTAACGCTCCCTGCTAACAAACTGGCTAGCTAGCTGTTGTTTTTTTAATCCTTTCCCAGATAATCCAGCTCAAAGCCACTTGCACAACTAACCCTGAATAACTTAGTTGCGTAATCGATGCCAGTGAAAAACGGCGCTGATATCACCTCACTGTGTGAAGCGCGTATCAATTATATGTATTTATCATTCCTGTTATTACCGTTAGGTGACTGGAGCTAACGGCAACAGGGACGAGGCGTTATGTGTGTTGTACTAATCAGCAGGTCGAAGAAACTTGTATTTCCTCACGTAGGTTTTCACAAATAATATATAAAAATAACTGGCAGTGATATCATGTTTGTATCCAGCTGGTGAGAAAACTTGGTGGACAGAGATGTGTTTGTTTAGCTAACCTCAAAGCACAGCGTGTTGCTAGCTGTCGTGAGCTATCAAGCGTCGCCATTCAAGGCAGAGAATCATTAGACTGAAATTAATGCCCCTAAAGAGAAGAATACTGTATACTATATGTCTATAGCATCTCTAGATACTGGCACGATAATGGTAAAGCTGTCAAAGTGCTGAAAGCAAATGTACCTGTTTATGAAGGAAACGCAGCCCGTCCGCGGTGAGACTGAAGTTAATATCAGCTCCGACCCTCTGATAACAGTCAACATCCGCTTACATGGGTTAACACCACAGACTGTGGTTAACACCAAACCACACTTACTTTGATTTACATACTCGTCAAAATTTACTAAATAAATTCACACATTTAAAAAAGTAAATCATAGAATATATCTTATATGATACGACTGAGCATAAAAGAGCCAATCACATTTTTGTGTCCTTATGAGGAAATTGAAACATTTTTTTCTGAATGTATGGGAAGATTTATTAAGACAGAAAAGGTGAAATTGTGAAATTGTTTCGAAATATAGACAGCATCATCTATTTATTCTGATTAGCCAGCATTGCGTTGATATATTTTTACAAGTATTAAATATATTCCACAAACTTATTCCACAAATCGGAACACTTCAGCCCTTAGTGTTTCCGTTTGTAATAATTTGTAAGAATAAATGAATTCATGAATAAAATATCCTTTTTATGTTTTAAGATCCACTTTCTAGTATAAGGACCGTTAACTGGAACATTCCTTATTATCGTAAGGTATTTAGAAGCACAAGTATTTACTGCCCCCTGGTGTTCAGTAGGACAAATTGCACTATCCCTATAAACAATTCAGCGAGCCTACTGACACAAACAATCTAAACAATCATCATATGAATGATTGAATAAATGAATCAATTCCAGTCTATTACCAACACTTGAGTAGGCTACATAAACACCCTGGAGGATGTATAATCTGTTGCTGTCAGTCTTTGGATCAGTAAAAACAAAAAACAGGGTAAAAACGGAGAAAGAATAAAAATGTAAGGGAAAAACTCTCCCAACTCACAGAATGGTTGATTAAGCATCTACCACAAATTTTGGCAATCTTTACAGACACAGAATTAAAAGTTGAAAGGAGTTGTGGCTGTTGAAAAAACTTAAACCTGTTTTTGTCTCACCTATTTTACACAGCTAACATTTATCATGTAGTCTGCAGGGCATAGAAGAAACAGGGAATCACCAGGATTATTAAATGGAATTATCATAGCTAGAATTAGAAATAAGAATAAGAACTAGAAAAATTGCATTTCCTAATGCCAAACTGCTAATAAAAAATGGAGGAAGGTATAAATGTAAAAGCTAGAAGTTGAATCATTGTGAAAATGGTTAAAGGAGAAATAGTATGAATATGCTCCATAAATTAAAATTTTATTCATCCTGAAAGAGGGTGAACAGTTTGAATGAAGAAGGAAATTTCCTTAAAAGGCAGGAAGGTGAGAAGTGGCATAAGTTTAAGTTATCATGTAAGTCATGTAAGCAGTACAAGTAGTTTGAGGATAAAAGAAGTATAAGTCCAAATAGTAGAGCTGGTAGTAGAAGTAGTAGCACCTGTAGAGAAAGTAGAAATAGTATCAATAGTAGTTGAAGTAGAAATCAAAGTTCTAGTTTAATTGATATTAGCAGTAGTTGTAGTAGAAGTGGGATTTTGTTTGAAGGATGGAATAATGCATGAATATTAAAACTAATTAAAAACAGGGTAATCACTTATTGCATGTAATCAATTATTGTCTCTATTGATGTATAAAACACCATGAAAGTATGGGCATCCCCTGTTACTTTAAGAATATATATTTGTGACCCATTAAATGCTTTTAAGATCTTTAACTTTGTGAAACAACCTGAAATTTCGCAATCAACAACAGCAAAAAGAGAGGCAACAGGATATTCCTTGCAATATTGATCTAAACCCAGATTATAGGCTGATTTCCTTAGGCCAAATCTAGACTGCTTTCATCATTCTTCGTCGTTGCATGTGCCCAACCAAACAAGTTTCTCTTTTGTCCTTGATATAATTTATTCAGAATACTTAGTAAAGTTGTTCTAGAAAACAAACAATAAACAACAATCAAAAACTAAGTTTTCTTTTCAGACCTACTGAGGACATCTTCCTACATAGGGGCCCAGGTTTTCAATCCACTTTTCCCACGATGACGAAAGACTGCCAATGGGTGTTGTGCCGTAGAATGCACCCCCACAATGCATCCCCTGCATCCCATCCACTCATTAGCTTCTTAAAGTGGAAGAAAATGATTGAATGAGTATTGGATCATGACAACATGTCAAGTGGAGCAGCAAACTTTCGTTCTGTTTTTTTGTGTCTCAAAAATGCACATATAGAGGTGTACTTTAGTATGTTAACTGTAACGTAAGCTGTCATGGTAGAGAGCATAACATTTTCGGGACAGCAAATATTCCGAATCAGAGGGCTATTGTTTTCGACTTATCTGAATAGCCTGAATGAAATTATTAAAGGCACACGCTGTTGAATCCATACAACCGTAAGGAAAACTTGGATTATTTCGCCTTGTTATGTACTTTTAACGGCGTTCTCGTCAGGGGGTGCATTCTACGGCAAGGGTGCATTCTACGGCATAACACCTGTTGTTCCTTCATGGAGATCGAACACCCCCTGAGTTCTAGAACCTCTTGGTGGCAGCCAATCAGGTCGACTCTTTGCTACGTCATCACAGCCCTGGCACAACAACAGCTCGTTTCGATTTGTTTCCTGTTAGCATTAGCATCTGCAACCTAACGACGGATAAAAACGAACGAGTACAATGTTTATCTGACGTTTCGTGTTGAGTTGTAGGTGTATGTTATCTGTGTTTCGGCCGAGTTGTACTCTGAAGGTAGAGATAACTGGAACTGCCGACGTGCTGTTGCAGCTGCGAGATAGCTTGAGCTAACATCGGCGAACCAGCAGAGAAAGATGGGGTCCATCCTGAGCCGCAGAATCGCTGGTGTGGAGGACATCGATATCCAGGCCAACTCGGCCTATCGCTTTCCTCCGAAATCTGGTAACCGTAATATCATTTGGTTGGGTTCTGTCTTCACAGAAACGTGCGTTGTTTCGAGCAAAACATTGATGGGTCGAAGAAACGCCAGCTTGTTAGGTCTTATTTTCCCTCCTCTGCATTAGCATCAGCTAACTTTATGAGTGTATGTACAGTACGCTTGGAAACACGACATTATGAGCTTGTTTGTAATCAAATGCATATTACATGTATTGTCTAACAGCATAAACGATTGTACAGACTTCTTGTTTTAGCTTTAATTCACTGTGTAGTTAAGACTTTTACATGACTGTCATGTCAATCAACATATCTTTAAAAACAACACTTAGACAGTGTTCAGTCCACTCTGAAAATCTTTGTTGTTATTATTATTTCATCATGTGAGATAATTGCTTATGTCTCACTGCTTTTGTAGTAAATTTACCTTAGTGTTCCCCTTTTATTTTAACGCATTAAATCCAAGAGAGCAGTTATCAAACAAATAACTACTTTCAGGTAGTAAATCAAAACTTTTGGAGACATATAAAGTCAAGAAATCTTACTCGGTTTATGTCATTGTCATCTGCTGGTATATACAAATTAAGTATTATTACTTGGAACTAGGGCTGGGTGATATGGAAAGAAGTTTATCATGATAAATTTTTCTAATATCAGTTGATAATGATATATATCACGATACTAAAAAAAATACTTGTCAATCTTAAATGTTCCCTGTTAAGGTCCTTACACACTGACACAAATATGCAACGTGAAATTATGAAATATTCGGAGGCGAATTTTGACACGCCTGACTATACACATTAAGCCCAATGCGATTTTGTGACTTTTGGGGGGGTACAGGTTCGAAAAAATATATTGACGTCCAAAAAAATCTCACGACAAAAACGGTCGATTTAACAGTGTTTATTGGTAGCATGACTTTTGCAAAACAATAAGTTACTGCTTCTGTGAGGTCTTTCTGTCTCTTTGACATTTGTCGTAAGGTGTTGTGTTAAAGAAAGCAGACTGAATGGTCGGCTTTCTCGGCTGCACAGGCGCCATGGGCTCCTCGCTCCATTCGGGGTTTGCAAACTTTTGCATTGCGCATGGTCTGCTGCATGGCACTACTTAAGGTGGTGAAAAAGATTTGAGGTATTCACCGGCTTTGCGAGAAAATGTACTCAACATAATTTGCAGTGCACATTACTCTGCTTTATGTCCAACCTCAAAAAACCAAAATACCTCCACACCACCGACATGGCAGAATGCAGACAATCAAAAAGCATATTGACCATGTTTTATATCAATATCGAGGGAAATTAATTTTCTAAGTATATCATTATCATTTTATCGCCCAGCCCTACTTGGAGCAAATGAAAGTTCATACTGTTTACTATTGATAGCAAAACAACAATAATAATTTTAGGCGAGAGAGATAAATCTCAGTCACTCTATGCTCACATGGAGTCAATGAAATAATCTACGTCTTCTTGTGTGAATCAAACTGTTACCTTTCAGTTTCAAATATTTGAGTGTTCAGAGTCAAGCTGCTACCTTTGTGGTTATACTTCTGCTTGATTTATTGAGCCTGTTCAGTAAGCAGTTTTATTGTCACTATCTTATTGCCTGGCTTGTTGTGCATTTTTAAATTCCTCGCTTCCTTGTTTTCTTCAGGTAATTACTTTGCGAGTCATTTCTTTATGGGAGGAGAAAAATTTGACACACCCCATCCCGAAGGATACCTCTTTGGAGAAAACATGGACCTGAATTTTCTTGGAAACAGACCAGTACAGGTGAGAAATGTTGTTTTTGCTGATTCATCATTCTTACAGCTTTAGAACCAGATCTGTACAGTCAGCCCTTTTTCTTGTTACTGGCAGAGTCTTTACTGTGTCGATATCTTAAAGCTAAATGTCGTTTGCAATGTGTCACTAGTTTCCATACGTGACGCCTGCCCCCCATGAGCCTGTGAAAACCCTGAGGAGTCTCGTCAACATCAGAAAGGACTCCCTTCGTTTGGTCAGGTAAGACAGAAAGTCAATACCATGATGTGAATCAGTAAAAGTAAAATCAAAGTTGCAGTTTTTCCAATGTTTCTATCTTGATTCCAGATACAAAGATGACTCTGACACGGTGGCTGAAGATGGTGGAAAACCAAAGGTTCAGTATGGTGTGGAGTTCACTTTTGATGCTGATGCGCGGGTGGCCATCACTCTTTACTGCCAGGCGTTTGAGGAGTTCTCCAACGGGATGGCAGTGTAAGGACTCGTTCCGGGAACTTCTCTGTTGTAGGCAGGAGTCACAAATAGTTTTAACCAAAACTTAACCAACTGATACAAATCAAATCGTCTTTTTAGGAATTAAATTTAGACGTCCAAATAAAACAAACATCTGTCTGTAAGAAAATTGTTCAAAAATCAAGTGACACACATATTCAAGCTAAAGAGGGCAGGTGCTGGATCAAGTAAAAGTGGCCCCAAAAAATGTCGCTACCCTGGTTTCCTATAAGAGTCTTCACTGTCTTTTTATTCTTTTCTCTGTTGAGAAAATCAAAACCAAATAAACAGCTTGAAGTAACTCTCACACTGCAGGAGTTTGGTGGAAACCTTGGGGCATATTGAGAAATTTAGACCTGATTTCTTAGAGCACAAAGACCAGAATAGATATTCTGGGTCCTTAGCAACCACCAGTCACCATGGATACCGCAGATATGACTGAGAAGAAGATGAAGGAAATAGTTTGAAGTTGTTTTTTATAATGAGGCTGAGAAATGAGACATTTTTCTGGGATTTAAAAAATCTGATGTATATTCTTTATTCATTAAAGTGTTTTAATGGTTCTTGAATAAATGTAGAGATTTCATGGTGATTACAGCTACAAACCTACTTGATTGATAAGTGCCTACATTTCAGTTTTGTTCTTGCACTGCTTGAGAAACAGTGCGTACTGTCAGTCAAAGCGTCCTCAAACCTCTTTTATCTACAACATACTGTGTAACATGCTGTGTGCAGGTACAGCCCAAAGAATCTATCCATGGCCTCTGAAACCGTGCATTACAAGCGAGGGGTGAGCCAGCAGTTCTCCATGCCATCCTATAAAATAGACTTCAGCGAGTGGAAAGAAGAAGATGTAAGTATCTGCAGCAGCAAAAAAAATGAATAGACTCCATTGTTGTCCATGTTGTTTTTAAAGCTCCTGTTGGCAATTTTCCGTTTGTTAGCAGCACCAAGATCAGTATGTGGTTGATTGAATGCCACCAGGTGCTAAACTCTAGCATGTGCTGATCTACTGAGTGGTATGGCATCAGTATCGGCTCATAAAAAAAGCGGAATAGTGAGGTAAATAAAGGGACGTATGTGCTTCCTTTGTCTTTTATGACGCTTTTTATATATGATAATGAACACTCTGATTGGCTGCCGTGGTTAGAGTTAACGGGCTAATTACCGACCAAAGCTAAATCACTTCCATGAAATCACAAAGACAACAACCAACTACACTTTCAATTAGGGCTGGGCGATATGAGAAAAATTTACCAATATATATTTTTTCATAACAGTCGATATCGATAAATATATCACAATATAAAAAATGAAATTTAACAGTGCTTATTGGTAGCATGTCTTTTGCAGTACAATAAGCTACTGCATCTGTGAGGTCTTTGTGTTTCTTTGACATTTTGTCATAAGGCATTGCGCTGTTAAAGTGCTATGTTTGTGTGTAGTTGCAGCCTGCTACTACGCAGTTGTTTGCTACTTGGTGCTACTTCAGCACATGATTGGTTCAGCGCGAATTGGACCCGGAGAAACTCACCTTTTCATTGGCTATTCATACAGTCTACCAAAACATGTCAGAATGTCGACTATGGAAAAGGATATTGACCATGATTTATATTGATACTGAGGGTAATTTTCGATATATAGCGTTATTGTTTTATCGCCTAGCCCTACTTCCAATACATATGAAAGACCAATGAGGAAGACGTGTACATCCCTGTATTCACCCCTCTATGATGCACTTTTGTTGCCATGAGGACAGAAAAAAAAACATTAGTGGAACGCCATTGGCATACCACTCAGAGGACAGGCACATGCCACTGGCCCACAAGTGACATACTGTCCACTGTGCCACATTCTCTGAACTATTGGCATATGACTTGGCATGCCATCAGCCACTTTTCAACCCCACTGTCACTCCTGTTTGAATGCTTTGTAAATAGAATATAGTCTAGACCAGCTTGTCTTTGTTAAGCGTCTTGGGATAACACTTGCTGTGAATTGGCACTACATAAACAAAGATTGATCGCTCCGAACACTTCCATAGACAAGGCGGTACCTCCTACCTCTTTGCTAATTTTGTCCTGTGTTCAATAAAGAGGGGTTTTTATAGAACTACTCGTCCTGCTTCTTCCAGTCAATGAATGTGAATGTGGAAAATGTAAACAAAGAGTCCTCCAGGAGCCTAATCTGACACCTAACCTGAGAGACATAAATAAAACAGAATAGAAATGTTCAGTCTTCATACGGACTGCTTGTTTGATTTGGTAGGACATAAAAAAGCATACACATTTGTTTTGAGGTCTGTACAGGAGCCTTAAATATATTCTGTTTGTACATTTATCTCTTTTCTCTTAAAGCTGAACTTTGACCTCGACCGAGGAGTGTTTCCCATGGTGATCCAGGCTGTGGTTGATGAGGGAGACGGTAGGTTAAAGGTTTATATTTTCTGTTGGAACTGGCTGCACAAAGCTATAATACTCATTCAAACCATTAATATGAATTTCTTAACTGTGGTTCTGTTTCAGATTGCCTCGGACATGCTCATGTGCTCCTGGCAGCCTTTGAAAGAGTATGACTGCTTCTTATTCAGATAACATATTTTCAGTCTGCGTGAAACAAGAGCTGAAACTTGTTTGTGTTTGTCTTTCTCTTCCTCCAGCACGTTGACGGCAGTTTCTCAGTCAAGCCTCTGAAGCAGAAACAAATCGTAGGTTTATGATCCATCATTCTGAAAATCTGTCAGCGAGTGATTTCAGTTCAAGGCCGAATGTATTCTAGATTTGGTTGGATAAATGTTTTCACCTTACGCCTGAATAAGAACATCCAGTCTGTTTTTAATACAGAGCAGGATGTTTGAAGTAGAGCTTCAGTGACCCAAACTCAGGCGCAGCATTTAAGAAATCTGTGCCGAGACCCCTGGGAGTCAGAGTAAAGGAGATTCATTTTAGGTGTTGAGTGTAAACTTAGATTACAAAGAGCTAAAAGGAATCGTTTAGACTCTCTGGTTTGTCTTGGAAAAACATGACAATGATTTTATAAAATTTAAGATTCAAGACAGCATTGGTCATCCAGTTGTAAAATACATGAATCACAGATTAGTGAAACTGACTGTCTTTCTAGGTGGACCGCGTGAGCTACCTTTTACAGGAGATCTATGGGATTGAGAACAAAAACAACCAAGAAACTAAGGTATTAGTTCGAGTCTACTAACAGTACAAATAAAAACAATATCTGTGTTTTATTCTATTTTTAAAACTTAAATGTGTTTTTTTGTTTCCAGCCTTCTGATGATGAGAACAGCGACAACAGCAACGAGTGTGTTGTGTGTCTGTCCGACCTGCGGGATACACTCATCTTGCCGTGCAGACATCTGTGTTTGTGCAACTCTTGTGCAGACACTCTGCGTTATCAGGCCAACAACTGTCCCATCTGCAGGCTACGTGAGACAACTTCCTCTAACTCTAATCGAGTTCTTCTCACTCAGATTAGATCCATGCTTATAGATTAGCTTATGTTTATGTTGCTTAAATTCAATATTTAGGTTTTAAGCTTGCATTTTTTTCTCAACAGCTTTTAGAGCGTTGCTGCAGATCAGGGCGGTGAGGAAAAAGCCTGGCGCTCTCTCCCCCGTGTCCTTCAGCCCTGTTTTGGCTCAGACTATGGACCATGACGAGCACTCAGTGAGTCTCATGCACATCTGTGTATAATAATAAGAAAACGTCTGCTGAAATTGGCTAAGATGTGCAGGAGCATCAAAGAGAATCTGGAAACAAATAACTCCATGACATTTTTTTATTGGGGTATGAAGTTCTTCAGTGAAATATTGGGTGTGTTTTTGGGTGGGGGTAATTCTTGGAACAGCCCAAACACAGATGTTACCTTCAGCTCATTCTTGGCTTAATATTTTTGAACAGATGCTGAATTAAGTAGGAAATTTAGATGTAAAAGAAAGAGGGATGAGTTCAGGGTTCAGCTACAGAACTTTGTAAAGCTTTGGCATTAGCCGCTGAAATCTAACTAGTCCGACTGCAGAATGAGGTCAAATAGGGTCACGTGTGAAATGTGAGTCTTTTCAGCGCCTCTGATACGTGTCCCTGCAGAGCACAGACTCAGTCCCTCCCGGCTTTGAACCCATCTCACTGTTGGAGGCTCTAAACGGCCTGCGGTCAGTGTCTCCTGCCATCCCGTCTGCACCCCTCTACGATGAAATTAACTTCTCAGGAGGTCTGGGAGGCGACAGCAGACAGCTGAGCTCCCCTGAGCACTTAAGTGATGGGAGTCTGCAAAAAGGCAAAGTCAGCAAGTCACCTGACAGGTAATCACATCAAATAAAAAAAAAAAAAAAGGACTGGAGTGAAAATAATCAGGAAGATGACCTTTTATGAGAAATCAAAGTACCTCACATGATTCTCAGTGAGAAATTTCATTTACAGCAGCAAAAATATTTTTTCCATGATATTTTAGTTTAATTATTTTAACATCATTTGCTGTCAAAGGTAGAAAATCCGTCCATGTAAGGTACAAGGATTCATTTTTCTATATTCACTAATCATTTTTCCTTCTTCCCAATGTCAGCACCCTTAGGTCTCCATCCTCTCCCATCCAGGAGGAAGATGAGGAGAAGTTGTCTGAGATGTCCGATGCTCAGCCACACACCCTGCTCTCTAGCAGCCCCGCCCCAACAGATGTAAGTAGACATCTACATCAGCTCACAATTTAAACTTTGACTTTGCTGCAGAGACGATCTTTAAAAAAGGGACCTGTCTTCTTTTCCTCTCAGGCCACAGCGACCGAGGACGCAGCTGAGTCCCTGTCTCCAGACGACGGTGAGTTTTTTTTTCTTATCTGGCACCGAAACAGTTTCGCTCACTCTGCGTGTTCGCTTTATTGACGTTCGCTGTCCTTTGTGCTCCAGAGGACAGGACACCCTCAAGAGGAGACATCCTTCAGGACTGCAGCAGTGAGCACAGCAGCTTGACCAAAACAGAGAGTGACCCAGCAGGTGACTTGTCTCTGCCAGGTGAGGAAATCTCCCGAGAGACCAAAGAGAGAAGTTGAAGAAAACCTTCAGTCAAATCAAAATGTTCCTTTCTTCTTTTCTTCCTTGGTTTTTGGTGTTCATCCTCTCCTGTAAACTTTCTGCGTGTTTCTTCCCTTCAATCCCAGACTAATCTATAATTGTCCATGCTTTGCGTTTAACCTGTGTGCTCCTGTGCTTCTCCGTTTCCTAACCTTTTTATTCTCTTTCCTGCCGTCTCATTTCCATTCAAACTGCCTCACTTCTGGCAGCTTTAGGTCCTGATTCCTGCTCTATTGGTATGGAGGAATAACTGTGGTATGTAGGCTTTTCTTTCTGCTCTGCCTCCCTGTGTATGAGCCCTCACCCGGTCATGGTATTCATCCGCTTTGGACTTCTGTGTCTCCAGGGTCATCCGAGTCTACAGAAAGCCTGAAAAGTCAGAGCACAAACTGCTCCAGCCAGCCTCTCCTGTGTCCTGCGAGCAGCCTTCACCTGGAGGATGAGCACCTCAACCCCTGACTCTGATTTAGCATTTTTCCCCCCAGATTTATGCTTTACAAAGATCATTGAGCTCCCCTTTTCCCTTTGTGTGTGGTCAGAGCTGACGGAGGCCGTGAAAAAAAGCTCAGCAGGACATGAGAGGACTCTTTTTGGAAGAAATTTGACTCCCTATGACTAATGTTGTAAAAAAAAAACATTGTTTCCCCAGCTCTAAAACATTTCATTAACTGTCAGATGGTGGTAAGTTGTGTGCGTGTGTTTATGTGTGTGTGCGCGTGTGTATGTAGGCCAGAGTATTCATGTCGTAATCATGTGGACTCCAGAGATATTTCACTACCAGTTATGGTGGTGCTTTTAAGCACACTTAATTAACTATCAGTTCCTTGACACTAAATTCAAGAGTTTATAAACTAAGTTTGTTGTTTAGATATCGTACTCTTCTTCTGTGACATACATGATTAACTTTTAAACTTGTTTTACAGCGAGCTTAATTTGGATTATGGGTCAAAATCTGAGTCTGTGTAACTCATACATCTGTATGTCAGTTTGAAGTGATTTTGCACTCCAACAAAATCTTTTCTAATCCATTCCTTATCTAAAGAGTTTATGATGAAACAAGTTTGAGTTGTATGCAGTCTAAAACATCTGTGTATGTCTTTTTTTTATTTCAAGTTATGTGATATCTATGTATCAAAGACTAGAATCCTGTGTAGTTACCTCCAAATCATATATTACTTATACAAAGTTCTGATAATGAAGTAACAGAGCTAGATTCAAGTACAATGTACATTATTTAAGACTCAAAACTATATGTGCTACAGATTTACATCCTAACAGCTGAACTCAAAGATAGCTAAAGCCTGCAACAAGCATCAACGCTCCAGCTACATGCTAAAGCTAATGTCGTACGGCACAGTGTGCTTGTCGTAGATGTGGCAGATCTCTGTACAGTCTATTCGTGGCAATGCCGGTGTGTCTGCTTATGTGATGTAGCTGCAAGAAAAAAGGGGTCAGGTGGTTGTATTTCTTACCTTGGTCCTGTATGTGTAGCACCCTGCATATAGATCTTTGTGCCTTGACTTGATATGGCTGCCTGCTTGTTGCATTGGACATTAGTGTTCGTATAAATGCTACAATACACAACCATTTCCAGCTGTAGACAGGATTTTTGATGCTGATGTACAGAGCCTTTTTTTCTATTGCAAACTTCATTCTACTGGGAAAAAAAAAGTATCTTATTGTTATTACAATATTCAGTTAATTTGCTCATTTATTATGTTATGACCATATATCAAATATGCATTTAATCCTAGCATTTCGGTTGTTTGATTGGAAGGGACACGTCTAGTGCACTAATGCAGACTTTGCATTTCAAGAATTGGGCTAGCACCTTGCATGTGAATTTTTAGAGGTTTGAAAGTCTCACTGCTTTGCAGTAAAGAGTTTATTTCGTCTGCCCCCCTCCTCATCCGTGCCATTTCAACTTGATACTGTGCCTTCCTGTTCCCAATCTGACCACGATTGACCTGGTATCCAGGATCACTCCACAGTAGGTGGTTTGTGGCTCTATGTTAAATCAGTACCTGTCTATCCTTGTGTGTATAGCAGCATGAGTATAACAATAAAGAACAAATTCAGTACTTCAACTGTCTCTTGTTTTGTAATCCATCACGCATTATCTATTTTACTGCTGATCCTGCAATACTCTAGTATCATGACATTTGTTGTGTTATTTTATGTGGCTTAAAGCTTTTGTTTAGTTTTTAACTGAACTAAATGCTGAAATTGAACTTGATGCCTCTTTTGACCCTCTAAAATACGGAAGTGGATTAGGGCTGCATGAAGACAAAAAAAAAAAGCAGGAAGGAAATTTAAGTCAAAATTTTCGAGTTTAAAATTTAAAATTTCAAGATTAAAGTCGAAATTTTCGAGATTAAAAATTAAAATTTCAAGATTAAAGTTGAAATTTCGAGATTAAGAAATGTCGTGAATAATGTTGAAATTTTGAGATAAAAAATTTAAATTTTGAGATTAAAGTCAAAATTTTCTAGATTAAAAATTGAAGTTTCAAGATTAAAGTTGAGATTTCGAGATTAAGAAATGTCATGAATAATGTCAAAATTTTAAGATTAATTTTTTTTAATTTTTTTAGAGTCGAAATTTCGAGATTAAAGTCAACATGACAAAAGTTGAAATTTTGACTTTTAAATTTCGACTTTAATCACGAAATTTTGACTTCAATCACAAAGTTGAAATTAAATTTTAAAAAATCTCCCTCCTGTAATCTATTTTTTTCTCTTCTAATCCTCTTTCATACAAAAATAAAGCTGACCGTCAGCGTCAATGATATTTATTTTGATGTATCTTTTTTGTGCAACATGCTGAGGGTAATTACCAAACCATTCATATCTCCAAGGGAAAAAACATGATTTAAGAGCAGTCCTATATGCTAGTGTTGTTTGATACTCTGCCTCTTCACATTTCATCCAATAGATGCATTATTCTGCAAGAACACGTGAACAAAACTGTCCTCCAGTTTTCAGCCTCTCTACAGTTCAGCACACAGTGTAACACATTGGCTGAGGACAAATATAAAACCACAAAGTCAGACTTGCAGTTAATCTTCCACTGATTAATAAGCACACTTAGTCTGGTGACAGAAGTCTTAAGGATAAAACACAACCCGCACTGTCAACAAGGTTCATCAGAGAGCAAAGAGGATGAATGCTTTGTAAATAGAATATAGTCTAGACCAGCTTGTCTTTGTTTAGCGTCTTGGGATAACACTTGCTTTGAATTGGCACCACATAAATAAAGATTGATCGCTGCCAGATGTGAACAAACATTTATGTAAATTTTCAATCTGTGTCATTGAGGGGGTAAATTTCCTCTTGAATCAGTAAAAAATGAACTAAGAAATGACAAAAACTGTCATCTGCCAGCTGTTGTGAGGTGAGCACTTACATCAGTTGTTAGCCACCCCTCCTGCTGCATAGCTTTTCTGAACAGGAACTATCAAGCTTACTCCCAACATTCCCTCCTTTGAGTCATTTGTGAGGATGGTTTTCATCACAGCTGTTTTGTGATTCAAGGTTATGGCCTCTGAATGGCTGTGGATACATCGGCTGATTGTAGCTTAAAAACGTATCAGGTAACGTTTGTTCTTCTTCTTCCTGACAGCTCACTTGACTGCTGTTCTGGTAAAACCAGTGTTCTTGCACTTATCCAGCTTTGTAAACCAGTTTCAACCAGCTTGGTCTTCTTTTTATTTTAATGGTTTTCTGACATTCTACCTACCTTGGACAAATTACCTGCACCAGACAAAATAATCTTGCAGCACTGCAAGCACTGTAGCATCTTTCATCACCTGATGAATTACTTGTGAGTAAAATGTATTATTATTAACAGTCGTATAATCGAAAGGGGTGCCTGTGGATCGGTTGATAGAGTCAATCAGTTTCCTATCAGATGAATGGGATTAGTCAAAACTGGTGGACTGTATACATATCAGCTTTAGCCATCAGTGTGTGAATGCTGTGTGAGTGGGTTAGTGTGAATTTTATATACGACAGATTTGAGTGGTCAGAAGACTAGAAAAGTGCCATATAAACACAGTCCATTTATCATTTACTTCTTGTAGACTCCAAATGCTGGCAGTCTGATGTGTCTGCAGCTGCCTGCCTCTAATGCTCTACTACCAGGATGGAAATGGCACAGAAGACAGATGGAATCCTGTAGAGCAGCACGAGTTTGGCAGTTGTTTTCATCTAGAAAATGGAGATAAAGTTGTATGTAGGGTGTGTCTATATAACCACTTTACCAAGGCAGTGTGGGACAACCTCGATGTCAACCTGTAATGCTGGTGATGCTACTCTCCCACCAGCAAACCACACCTACCAGGTAGATGGTGTGCTTTTTATAGCGAGGTTCTACATACTAAGAGTCTGACTGCTTATAAGGTAATGATGCTGTTCTTCAGCAGTATTGGTAAACTCTTGCTCAGCTGGAACAACAGGTGTACACTGGTTTAAAGTTTAATGAGTATACAGTTACAGTGTAGCCTCAAGCTTGCCCATAAAAACATAATACACTGAGAAAATGTGTGCGCAGCTTTATGTACTCACGCAAATGCTGTAAAATCGAGGAGGGCCTTTTACATTTGCACTTTGAGACTCTTTAGTGAGAGTTTATTTTTCAAGTATTGCGTTTCATTGTCTCAGTTGCCAATCCTGCCTTCTTTTAGCACTCTAGGTTCTAGTTTTCATGTGTGATATTTTAAGATATTTTACTGTCATTATAAAAAAACTAACTTTGAACATGCCATGCAGACTGACAAAGCTACAGCTTCTTCATGTCTGGACAATAATAAACCTGACCTCTGACCTCCTGTGATCTCATGAGCAGAGACGATGTTCTATTTTTATTGGCGGGCTGTCCAGATTTCGTGTTTTACCCCTGTCATGAGGGCCACAAAGAAGAGGCAGGGTGACACAATAATCCTAAAAACACAACAATTCTGGTTTAATCTCTTGGTGATACATTAAACAATATAGAAGTTGAGGTTTTAGCAGACCACCTCAGATATCAGGGTTTACTTCAAATCCTTAATCCTTTAAAATGGGCAATATGAAGTGTGAGATAAAAATAGAGACACAGACCCTGAGGACAGTACATCCATCTGACAAAAAAAAACAAAACAAAAAAAAACACAAAGTCTGTGTAAACAGGTTTATCTCCAGGCATTCAGAGCAAGTGCTTTCTCATTTAATTAGTGTGTGCTAAACCTCTCTGAGGCATGAAATCATCCTTAAAGCAATCCACACAAATCCCCCCACTCACTCAGTACTGTTCAATTAGCCCACACGCCCTTGATCTCTGAAAACATACGTATCACTGCATCCTGTCACATGAGCTCTCACTTATTCTCCACCTCAAAAACACATACCTGAATGTACAGTTTGTGCATATGCCAACATGTTTTAGAATAGAATAGAATAGAAAAGTCCTTTATTGTCATTGTAACCAGTACAACAAAATTAAAAAAGTGCCAAACAGTCAGTGCATCAGTAAAAACAACTACAGTAATAAATAGCAGTACTAAATAAAGAAATAAATCCCAAAGAGCTTTAAATTCAATTTGCACAATTGACATATGGGATAGCCACATCCAGGTGAATGTAGTATCCAATGTGCATCCTAACACTGGACTTCGATAGGGACAAAGTTTAAAAATCTACTTTTGGATTTTTCAAACTGATGAAAAATTCTAGAATTAAACAATCAGGATTCATAGGTGAATCAATTTTTCCTCACACATAACCTTCCTTAAGGCATTGAGTTATTGCTGTTGGATCAAAACTGTTTTTAAGTCTGTTTGTTCTTGATTTGATTGTCCTGTAACGTCTGCCTGACGGCAAAAGTTCAAACAACGAGTGACCAGGATGGAAAGTGTCTTTAACAATGCTCTGAGCTTTTTTAGCACAGCGAGCACTGTGAAGGTCGTCCAGTGAGGGAAGGGGGCAACTGACTATCCTCTGGGCTGTGTTGACGACCTGTTGGAGAGCCTTTTTCTGGGCCACAGTGCAGCTGCTAAACCATACACATATACAATACATCTCTTTAAAAATAGATCAATTCATCCTATCAAATCTGTAACTTGTGCTCTCATCTCAAAATAACGCTCTACATTAAGTCTTTCTAAAAATATCACACAATTTTCTTTAAGAAGGTGTGGAATTGCAACAACATCAGGAAAAGTAAATCGAACATGGTTATCGTAAAAGGAATGATAAGGTGAGCCCTAAGTAGGGTGTTAAAGGAAATCTAACTCATGAGAGACAGAAAGAAGTAGAGGTGTGTCGAAAGCAGGGGATTTAGAGACTTTGGCGGCACGTGCGCGGCTATCCTACTTTGAGATGATCACTCTACAGTATGAGATCAGAGACAAAGAAGAGGAGGAGAGTCCAGCGGGAGAGACAGAGAGGTCAGCATCCTGACAGTCAGAGCTGCACGGCAAACGGAGAGGACAGAAAGTTTTATTGGCAGGGTTGAACTTACTTGGAGTGTATTTGTAGCAGTTTGAGAGTTTTATTCATTCACCAAAAAGCTGGACTTGAAGAAAACAAATTAGGAATAGAGACCTGAAAGTAAAAATAGAAAAAAACGAACTTTTTTTTTTCTTCAGACATCATGGCACAGAAGGTCATCGGCTCACCGTTCCTCAAGCCTTTTTTCCTGAAGACGCCGGTCAGAGTGGTCGGCCCTCTGCGACAGAGACGACACACACTTCCTGCCAGCGAGTTCAGAAACCTCACGCCACAGGACGCCATCAGCGTGTTTGAGATCGAGAGGGAAGGTGAGTCAAACTCAAACAGAAAACAAAATTATGTTTCATCAAATGAATGTTTTTGTTTTGTTTTATTTATTTATTTTTTGTATGAAAGAACCTGATTGTTTTGGACTCGGGGATCATACTGTATTATTCTGCTCTGTTACAGGAAAAGTTACTCCTCTTTTCTTCCTTAAACTCCATTCTCTACTGCTCAGTACAATCTCTGCCAGTTCTTACTTGAGGGGGATGACATTTCCTCCATCCTGTAGTCATCCTGATCTTAACTGTGATTACTCACAGGGCTTGACCCACAGTCTAAACCGGTTCTTTTTACTCCACAGCATTTGTCTCTGTGTCTGGAGAGTGTCCTCTTACCCTTGATGAGGTACTTAACTTCTTGAGCCAGTGTCCTGAGCTCTCGCTGGGCTGGTTTGAGGAGGGACAGCTGGTAGCTTTCATTATCGGCTCTGGCTGGGACAAAGAGAGACTATCACAGGTGGGACTGGATTATTAAAAAATGAATGATGCTCGCAGTTTGATAAAGATTGTTTTTCTTATTAAAAAATTAATCAATTTTTGATTAAATTCATCTTGTGTGTGAATTTTGGTGCCTTGGTGATCTAAATGTAATCCACTCCCTTCCAGGAGGCAATGACTCAACATGTCCCGGCCACCTCCACTGTGCACATCCATGTCCTGTCTGTGCACCGCCATTGTCGCCAGCAAGGCAAAGGCTCCATCCTTCTGTGGCGGTACCTGCAGTACCTGCGCTGTATGCCAGGTCTCCGCCGGGCTCTGCTAATCTGCGAGGACTTCCTGGTGCCCTTCTACCTCAAGGCTGGCTTCAAGGAGAAAGGATCATCAGCCATCTCTGTATCCAACATGCAATTCCAAGAGATGGAGTACACGCTTGGCGGGCAGGCGTACGCCAGGCGAAACAGTGGTTGCTAGTCCACCAGGCACAATCTTCACCCACCCTTCCTCCACCAACTCACTTCTTACCTGGACTCATGGCAGGAAAGATTAACAAAACACAGCTGGACAGATGGAGGCAAAGAGCCCAGTATGCACCAACAGACTTCATCCAATTTTTATATCAAGGTCTGTCTATGTGGAGCTCCACACACTATCCACTGAAAAAGAATGTCTGTGTGAAGACAGGAGGACAGTCATGCATAGATAAGAAAAACTGCTTTCCACTTCGTGCCTTTAGAAGATAACACATCCATATTTTATTCACTGTTTCCTGTGATTAGAAGTCTGTTTCAGGTGTTCCCTTAATTCCAAGACTGTCTGCAAAGTAGCAAAAGCCCAGATAAAGCAGGAAAAGATTAACCTACCTCAGACACTGGCAGCATGGCATGTCGCCAGCTAGCCTTTAATAGTGACCTGCCTGTCTTCTTTGATATTAGATTGCATGAAAATCTTGTTAACTATAGGAAACGAGCTTTAACAACAGGAACTTCAGAGAAATACTAGGTCAAAATCAAAAAGTTCCTAACCAGATTTACAACCTTAAGATCTCATGATCATAGAGAAACAGAATAAAATGGATGGATGTAAATCTTCTATGGGCTTCCTTACAGATAGTAAATCATATTCTTTCTGGTATCAAAAGTAGTATTGAATTTCCCTTCAGGGTTCAATAAAGTTCTTCTTCTTCTAGCTCAGCTTTTTCAGCGTAATGCTAGTTTCCGTTTTATTTTTTTTTGTCTTTCTTCAAAAATCTCTTTTGCAGTTTTATTCAGACAAATACTGGAAAATCAAAGGTATACGCTTTAAATTGTAAATATTGCTCTTTTGTAGGAGTAGACCATAGAAGCCAAAGGGTGTGTTTAATCCGACTGTAGCTATTATCAAAGTGAGTTACCAAGGATGTTACATGTTGATCATGCAGCCACACTTCAATACTTTGAACATGTTGAAAATCTGTATTAATGATTGGTTGTTTTTTTGTTGCATTATTTAAATAAATCATGAACAATGAAAGCGTTTATCTTGTTTGTTTTTTTTCATATTAATAAATAGAAAATCACAGACTTTGAATTGTTGATTTTTTTTTACTGTTGTTTTCAGTTACATGTGAGTAGACAGGTAGCTAAAACACTACCATGTTCAGAACAATCATCACTTCTTGAGAAGCAATAAACAAATAAAAGAAAACATTCGAGTGCTCAGCGTAACGTAACAAAAATATGGCAGTAGTTGGTACATTTTTCAACAAGGCACCAAAGGTATCAATATAAGATGTTTGTCCCTGCTTCAGTATGAGGTTGCCTGAATTGTAGTAAGAATAAAACCTTTGTCTGAAGTGTGCTGTAAATAAAAAAAGACTCCTTTTTCACTGTACCAGCGGTGGCCTCTCTAACACTTCTTGTATGTAAAGGGCAGCTGGGAGCTTTGATGAGGTTCAGAGGTGCCATAGCTTTGTTTCACTGGACAGTAAAGGAGGGAAAATGACTGCCCGTGAACAGGGAGGTGATTAAAGGAAGTCCTTAAGAGGAGTGGCATAGGTATTCATACTGACAGAGTAAAAAAACACATTTATATTGTTCACAGAGAAGGAGGCGACCCACACACACTGGGGGGATAAGTAGAGACATGAAACGGCTGCTATCATTTTTTCAGTCCACATCCTTTGACCTGATGCCTTCATGTTTTCCTCACACCGTCCATGTCTCAGTGCAGGTGAGCATTGAGGTCGTACTTCTCGCAGAATTTGTCCGTGAAAGGGATACAGGTGAGCAACTCGCACCACTCGCACTTGATTGGGTAGACGTAGAAGAGCACCACAAGGCCTGAGAAGAGCCCGACAAACACCAGCAGGAAGACGATGATCTGGCAGCGTTTGCGGTACAGGTCCATGCGGCCGAAACTGATATAAGGTAGGAAAGCGAAAGACAAGAAGAAGCCGGAGATGAAGCCACAGATGTGGGCGAAATTGTCGATCCAGGGCAGGAGCCCAAAGGCAAAGAGGAAGAGCACCACACACAGCAGCTTGGTGAAGGCTCTCCAGGGCTGCGCCAGGATCTGCCAGCTCTGGAACAACTCCACAAACAAGCAGGCCAGGATCCCGAACTGAGAGCCAGCTGGCCCCACCTTAGACAAGGACAGCAGAGAGAGGGAACCTATGATAAACATCTCTCATCATTTCAAATATGCATGTTTGGACACATCATTTGTGATATTCTGTGGTCACCTCTGCTCTGTAGGGCAGGAAGATGGCTGATGCTAAGTTGCCTGTGATGCCACTGATGATGTAAATGATTGAGATACGCAGCCAGCCAGCCAGCTTCTCCAGGTCCCTCAGGATAGTCATCTGAAAAGCCACCGACACCAGGCAGTGAAGTATCCTGTAAGGAAAGAAAAGGACACAACGCTCACGTGTGTGCAATGTGACCCCACTGTATGTATGAGTCACTGGCGGGAGAGCCTCATGTGCTCGGAAGATAATTCCTCTGTGTACACGAGGCAAACCCTTCAACAGCCCATCAACAAAATCACCCTCCATCTCATTGAAGCTTAATGAGTTCATGTAGTGAGGGCACTTTGTTTAATTACCCTGGAGACAGAAAGCAGACCGCTCTAAGATGAAGCACCTCTCATTTCCACATTGAGGTCAGCTCTTTGTGCTGCGTGACTGTCTCTTTATATCACAGTAATATTGGTAATAGTGTTTATTACAGACTGTATAAAAAGATGGATCTTATAAACGCTCTCTGAAAGTGAAACCACAACATTCAGAGCTCCCCCTGGTGACCAGCTTTGATGTAGGTCGATAAAGCCCACTACCACAATACTAACAGATAAGAGATGGGTCAAAGGAGGAAATTAAATAGCTAGACCTAATATGTTCATTAGGATACGATTAGGGTTAGACCATTGACTGTATAAAGAATGGACACCGTCTGCCTCCTCATTGGGTGAAACCACCGTGGGAACAGCACCCTCTAGTGACGGGGTGCAGTATAGGTCATAAATCCCGCCTCCTCCAGCAATCCCTATGGAGCTGTGGACAAACTTTAGAAATGTATCAGGGCACTTAGGGTGACTCTGCCCCTGCGTAGTCGTGTCCTCTTTTTGGGGATGCCAAATGGTCCTCTTTATGGTCACCCCAATGTAGCTTGTACTTACTAGTTGGGGTAAGTTAAGCCAAGAATGCTAAAGTCTACCTTTGGTTGCATTTGCACATGTATCAGCTAAAATATGTTGTTGCCAATAAAGGCAGTATTTTGGCTTCACCTTTTGACAGTGGAGATGATAGAGGCCTGTCCATATTTATGTACAGCCATAGAAATTCCTATTGTCCTCCTCTGACCCTTTGTAATCAGTAAGGTGTTTTTTTGTTTGCCACTGTATACCTTTATCTTTTTCTACACCGTCGTTATGACTTTGAGCACACAGAGCTGCCGACAATATCCTTGTTTGTGCCAGACATATTTGAACAATGAAGCTCCGTCTGATTCTGATCTGTTACCATCCTGCTCCACGCTGCTGTGAACAAAGATACTGATGTTTTATATCAGCCTCAGACAGTCAACGGACTTTTCAAAATTGTGTTTTCACTGATTCATATGCTTATCTGATCAAAGAGACCATTCAAAGAAACTCTTTGAATATTACCTGCAATAATCCAAAAAACCCCCAAACACAAATACCTTCCTTTTTTTGCCACCTTGACAAGCCAGACAGTTTTCAACAAGTCCAACTATGTTTTTTAGGATCTTCACATCTACTGACTCACCCAGCATGAAGGAAGAGTGAGAGCCAGAGCCTGTAAAACTGATCTGGGATCTCAGGATTGAGGAAAGGCAACAGTCCACAGACATCATCCATACAGTGCACCTGAAGAGAGAAACAGCACATTACCTAACTCCCCTTGGTCACATAATAGCACTGAAAACAATGTTTGAGACTATAAATATGAGAAAAAAAGGTGCAGGTGCAGCTTACTTGAGAGCAGAGAGTTGCTTCCTCATGAAAGTAGCCCTTCATGAAGTCACAATACTCCCGAGATGTGATTTCACACCTTGAAGAAAAGAGCAGCAGTCATAAATCAAAAGTAAACAAGTAAAACATTATTGTACGGACTCTCTGGGTTCACCAGCTCTCCTCCTCACCTCCCTTTGGTTCCAATGCAGCAGGGTCGGCCTGTGATGGTACAGTCTATGTGAGGCAGGTTGGTGTGGTTCCCTGTGTTGTACCTGGTACAAATCTAAAAGTCAAAGCAGTTTTTATTTGTTACTTTTTGTTTTGTTTTTGAAGCTGTGATCATGAGTTTAAGCTCTTAATGCTGATCATGTCTCCCCTCTCTCAGGATTGTTCCACCTTTAGTCATTAATCATAAGCGTTCTCAGATGTATTCAAATATGAAATCAGTCACATACAGAAAGTGGGTGGGCTGCTACTTGACGTAATAGTTGCTGTGGATACGAGACGAGTGGGCGGTCTCTAATGTGGCCCAGGACACATGAGCACACACACTGCCAGGCTAATGTGGACAGATGTGTCCCAGACCGACTCCTGACTTATTAGATCTGTCTCCCTTTATAATGCACTGAGATACATTTATACCTATACTTAGGGCTATCTCCTGCGTTCAAAGACCAGGTATACCATAAACCAGGTAGAACCAGAACCTTGGAGGTACTAAATCTAATTTTAGAGATTTGTAACACCTCCCACACACAGGCTTTTATCGCTAGTTCATCTAGTTTATGAAGAAGATAATAGTCCATAAAATTACAGTTCTGTTTTAAAACAAAGAAACTCTGCATGAACCGAACAAAACTCTTGGTAACATCAACAAATATCTTCAGGGCTGTCTGTGTTTATGTTTTGCAGACAAACCCTGACAGCAACAGCAGTTTCGCATTTTTGTCTAACAATTACTGCTTCAAACTAATCAAATTCACTGAGTTATAAAGTGGAACAAAAACAACGAATCCTCAAAATGTTTCATCACTGTCAGATTATAAGCGAGTGATCCCCTGAGATTTAACTTTTTAAAATATCACTTAATTGTCCTTTTTGTAGGTAAAACTGCAAGTTATTCTGTAAATCCTGCTCCCTGTTTTTAAGAAAGTATCTGCCTTGAGACTCCAAGTAAAAATATTTACATGGATGCATTCTGTTGTCTTAAATTGAGAAAATCAATACGCAACTAGCTTTCAGATAATTCATATACTGTACATAGAATGGACATCATCTGCCTCCTTGCTGGGTAAAGCCACCGTGAGAACAGCACCCTCTGGTGACAAGCTGCGGTATAGGTCATAATCCTGCCTTCTCCAGTAATCCTTATGGAGCTGTGGATAAACTTTAGACTTTGATTACTCAGAATATACATTTGTCTCCCCCCTGGTTGAATTGTTAACATGTAGTTACTGTAAGACTGGTTTGTCCTCAAGTCCTCTTTTTTAAGTGCAGCTCCATTTTTAAAAGTTATTAGGGGGTTCATATTTTCTATGATTGACATTTGATACAGCCTATGGGCGTATGAAGATTGCGTAGCTTACCCGGGGGATACACTGTTTGAGCCGAGCATCATCACAACGACTCTCAGCAACTCACCCGTAAATGTGTATAAGTGGTGATTCCAGTAAGTGGAGAAAATCCTGGAAATACTGAGAGCTTTTTGGCATCAAATTCTTTTAATGATGGAAGGTGGATCTAAGTTGTCCATAGTATATACAGCTTATGAGATAACCTGATTTGTATACTTTACTCTCAAAGTACCTTCTTTATGTTTGATGTGTTCATATCAGGCAGAAGTGGTCAGTACTCACCGGCCACTTGGTGATGTCATCAGGCCAGTCATGAGGTGATACTGAGGCCGGCTCTAAACATATCCTGATGCAGGACAAACAAGATTGGCTGTTAAAAAATCACATCTAATAACCAGTATCAGTTCATTTAAAAGTAATACTCTGCAGTACAAGAAGTCCAGAGGTCTCTAACCTTGGATCCTGGTGACACACAGAGCCGTACTGTCTGTCTTCACCATTTAACTTGGGAGTGCTGGAATGCTTCGGCCACTTAACCCACACAGCCAGAGTACTCTACAAAAAAAAACAACACAATTCAAAGAGGTCAGAAATGTTCACCACCTTTATTTGTCTGTGAACATGTGATGATGATGATGATGATGATGGAACAAAAATAAGGACGGGGGCTGTTTACAGACCGAGCATTCTTCCTCTGAGGTTTGGACACAGCCGGAGCGATCGTTCCTCACACAGCAGGCAGAGTTGCGCTCAACAGCTCTCTTTTCCCTGATAAGATCGTGCACCTGCTTGTCCTGCCGCATGCATGGAGAGTATTTGGCCCCCAAGTGGATCAGAGATTCCTTTGCAAATACAAATACAGAAAATTAGGCCAGCTTTACACTTTTTTTAACGTGTAATATCTCAATAAAGAGGAAAGAGAGTGCTCACCGAACCCGGCCCGATCCAAAAGTTCTCCTGTTGTACAAACTTGACGTTTTCATACACACCTTTGTTTCTTAAAACCTGGATCAAGTCAAAAAGAGAGCAGTCCAAATGAAGCAGAGTGAAATAGACAAAGATATCATCAGGGTTTGTTCATCACAGCTCAGCTGGTACTCACAGAATCAACCGTCTCATGCTGGGAAAAGCCCACTGGTGCAATACCATAGATGCATACAGCCAGTATGGTGATGAGCAAATGGACAAATGTGATCCAGTATGTAAAAAAAGGCCTAGAGGAGACAGAATAGATGTTATAAAGAACAGCAGTGAACATGTATCCTCCACTCAGGGACACTCATTAGTACCACACGTGAAGTGAAGCAGTACCTGTGGTCATCCATGTCCTCTATCTGCCTCTTGACATAGCTGTCAATGCGCTTGCGGTAGGTGCGGTTTGTGAGCTTCCCAACCATGCCCAATCCGTAAGGCCTTTTTTCTCGGGCAAACAGCTTCTTGACAGGTACAACTATGCGCTGACCACGCCGCTGCCCGGTTACACTCACCACCTCCTGACGTAAGGGCACCTTTGGTGGTCCCGGAGTTCCTTCTTTGGCTTTTCGCCACCCTCGTTCCAGAGGTCTGAAGGAGATTACAGAGTAGAGAAAAGGGAGAGGTAAAGGAGTATAGCAGCCCTAGATCTCTTTTTTTATCTGACTGGTTAGATACTTCATTCTGATTGGTGAAAAAAAAAAAAAAACACACCACTACAGTGATTTATTCTCAGTAGGAAAAGTGACAGAAACAACATGACACAAGGTGGAAGGGGACAGGCTCATTTCACTTCTACATGTTGACACAGTGACAAAAACACTGTTTTTTCCTGGTATGGGCTAAACAACACTGAGGATGCTCAAATATTGGATCCTGTCCTGCAATCAGTGCAACAGCAGCAGAGCTGGTGAGTGCATCTCTTAGATGCTAAATGCTTCAAAGTAACTTTAAGAATGGTTGTGATAATTACAACAGTGTCCAAATTTGTGCTTGATATATTTCTAAAGGTGTGTGAGAGGACAGAGAGACACACTTGAAAATTTCTGCTCAAGTCCTCTTCACCTTGTGTCACTTTTATGTGAGCTGCAACAAACAGGCTGAAAGTTTTTACTCGACTTAAACTGAAATGTTCAGCTTCAAATTCATTTTTCCGACAAGGAAAGGAGAAGAATCTGTTGCTAAGGAACCATTAACTGTGGAATTTATGGACGTTCTACATAAATCATTTTTAAATCAATATTCTGTTTCCCATTGGTCCTGCTAACCCTTCAGGTTTTCTAACCTGCTTTTTATACATTAACCCTTATTTATATCCATGATTGCTTTGAGGTTTGGGGTTTCATATAGCTAAAACACCAACCAAATCAGTAATATCCACAATATCCATAGATAAGCTACTGAAAAAGGTGAAAAAACTGACATATTTTTTCAGGAACATGGATTTAATTAAATTTAGTTTGAAAAGTGTGGTGTCAGCAAAGCCTGAAAGACCGGTACAGAAACTCACAGCATGAGATGACTCTTCTCCAGCTCCGTCTTATCTAGGGCACTGCCTGTCAGCTCTGTCTCATCTTTTTTGCTGCTGGGCTCTGCTGCTTTCATAGCCGCCTCAGACGGAGACTCAAACACCTCATCGGTGTATGTGGACAGCTCCTCCTGCATCAGAATATCCTTAAAAGAAGAATCATATTCTCATCAGTTCAATGAAAAATAATCAGAATTATTCATCCACAGTAAACACACACGTTTACATAGTAAATTCAAATATGACTTCTGTTTCTTACTCTGGCAAAAAAAGACGTGTCCAGCTCATCAGGGAAGTCGACCATGTCCTCCTCCATGAAGCTGGCTGGGGTGAAGCTCCGTCTTTGGGCCCGTCTAAGAGTGCTCTCCCGTAATGAGCGCCCCTGAGATTTGCACACAAACACACCCTGATGTAAACTTCAGTGTACTTATGGCTTTAATCTTTGCTTTACCGGAGGCTTCACTGTAAAGTAGGACATTTGTCTGACGTGTTCTTGCACTGCTATTTTCTTCCTTTTCATTTTTGCAAGAAACATACAAACATACTTCTATCTATTTAGTTCCTTCCACAAACCTTAACTAGTGCTGCAGCAGCCCTAAAACTCATCTTTGCCACGGATTCCCTCTTACGTCGACGAGGCAGTCGATTGAGACCTGAGCGGGAGCTGGTAAAAGAGCAAAGCGAAGCAGCACCAGGGGTGATGGGGGTCTGAGGCACGCTGTAGCCGTCCACCTCCTCCACCATACGAAAGGCTCGCCCTCGCGCCAATGGGTCCACAATCTTGAGAAAAGAGTTCAGCAAATGGAGATGAAAATGTCCCCTTGGAAATTCAGAATGCATCTCTTAAAAGTTAGAGTTTGGGTCTACTGACTGGGGGCATGTGTCATTTTAAGTGCTTAACTGCGTATGACAGAGACAGACTTTTTTTTAAATCATTTAGCAAAGATTCCTCATTCATGTTAAAGTTGACTGTCCAAACAAAGCAAGAGGGACTTTTTATTTAAAAGCCTCAGCTACAGGACAAAATTTGCAAAGGGAGAGAGAGAGAGAGAGACACCATGTTATGCACAGGGGTGCCTGTGGAAAATTAACACATAAGAGCTTTAAATAAATTTGTTTCTGTTAAAAAAAAAATCTGACTATTCATTCTGATTTCAAAGAAATTGTCTACTACGGGTGGGAGGAAAGATCAATACAGCATAGTATCACAATATTTTGTCTGGTAATATATTGTCTCGTCTCATTAACCAAGTATTGATTTATTCAAATGAATTGTTAATATGAAGTCAAATCTATGATGATGTAAAAATAAAATCAACTGTTTGTCCAGTGAGGTTGGTAGAGGTGACATCATAGAGCAGTTGAAAAAATTGTATAAATCACAATGTATTGTATCGCAATACTCACTGTTTAGCAAAATGTTAAAAATCGCAATAATATCGTATCGTGGACCAAATATCGTGATAATATCATATTGTATCGTTGGTCCACCGGTGATTCCCACCCCTATTGTCTACCATCTGCATGCCTTTTGCATAAAACAAATAAAGACTCTACAGAGAACAAAGAATATATTTCTGTACCTTTTGCATGCCATGCTGTGAGGAGGGGACATAGAGAGGAGGCGGGGTCTCCGTGCTGGTTAAGGAGATGTTGTCCTGGCTGGGTAGATCCATCTCTCGAATCACTTGTGGTTTCAGCTTCCCATAACGCATGCTGCAGTGGCGAAGGCTCTTCCTCTGCCATTTCTGGGTGGCATCACCGTCCTTGCTGACCCCAAACCAATCCGCTGTTCCCCTAACACCACAAACATGAACCTCTTAGATGTGGGTCACAAAACTAACACACGTGCTTCCTTTCTCACAGAGAAGTTGAATGCTATCTGTTTGAACTTTTCAAAAAGGCATGGGACAGATGAGACCACACTGCCAGGGTTGTAAAAAAGTGCTCTAGATAGTATGAGATATGAAGGCAGTAGAGGGGACAAGCCTGGACATGTTTATGAGCACATAGAAAAGACAGGTAATAGGTAATGTGAGAGTTCAAGCTCCTTTTAGTGAACCACATCATTAACTTGACTCTTTTCACTCCAAGTAGACCTTTTATTTAAGCAGCTATTCTGGCATTTTGTAATCCAGATGAATTTAACAATGATTGGTTGTGAAACAGATATAGCCTACCTGCTTAGAATTTCATCCCTTACAGTAAATCTTCAAGTTCCAAAAATAATTTCAAAATTTAATATATACTTGTGATTTATCTATCGTTGTGGTCTTTTATACCTTGATTTCCTTTATAAACCCCTCCAGGTTTCTTTAATCTCCTGCCTGCACATCTGGTTTGTTGTTTTTATGCTGTTTTTGCTGCCTGTATAATTGTGCAAATCAATTAATAAAAAAAGTAAAATGAAAAAAATAATAAAAAAAAGATTTATCTTGTGTAAAGCCTCCAAAAATTTAAATCATAAAATACTTCAGAAAAACTGTGAGCATTTTCTTTTGACATTATTGACCAGTGAAGTAAATTAAAGTCTGAGTGTGTATTTTTATAGGCCGCTGTGAGGATTTTTTTGCACAATAATGTCACTAAATGACCTGCAAATTTAAACCAAACCACAGGTGAAAAGGCCAACTGTTTCTTTATTTAATTTCTTTGAAGGTATATAACTATTGTCAAAGAAACTGAGTGACAGGGTTACCAGGCCTGAGTGACCAAACAAGCCCAATGCCAAAATTCAAAACAAGCTCTAAAAATCTCTGCCCTACCATTTACAGCACCACAGGACTTCTGTCACAGTCCAATGTTTTGCATTAGTTACAAAATAACACAATAAATGTAATAGAGTAAAATCAGTTTCCCCTGCGCAGTTATTTAATCTATTCCTTAATTTTTTTCATTTGCTTATTCTAAGTTTAATTCAGTAATTTCAGCAGAAACAGCCTGATTTTGCCTTTACGTATTTCTACATTTATACTTATAATAAATGTAGAGGGTAAACAGCCTATCTATGAACCTTTTACCTTATTTCAGCTGGTACGCCTCTCCATGATAAATAATCACATCTTATATTTAAAAACACACTGGTGGCAGTGTTTTTGTATATGTAGACAGGGCTGCTTTTGTGTTAGGTTGCTTGATTTATTCCATGTTTTGCTGCTTATCTATATATCTGTGTGCCTGGATATGCGTGTTAACAAATGAGATGTAACTAATTATCAATTTATTCAACATTTAAAATAGGTCTATTTAATCTGTTGATAACATAAATACCTTTCAGCACTGCAGCACCTGTAAATTAGACAAATTCTGAGAGAAAAAAACATGGACTCGACAACATTGCTACGTGACGACCTCTAGGGGTTTAAAAATCAAGCCAATTATGATGTTTAAAAAAACAACAACAACAACAACAAAAAGGTCACTCTAATGCAAATGGCATACTTTGTGGAGAGTCAAAAACTCGCCCTAAATCCACACATTCAAATTCAAGTCAAGCAAAAGAGGAACTATTTAAGTTCTGGTGTTGCAAACTAAATCCAATTTTCAGGTCGTACTTATCTAAACTGACACAAACAGACAGCAAATCCAATCAAAAAAGGCGAGGAGGCACATTTTTCAACTCTGCTTATCCAATCTCACCCAACCGTGATGAACATTTATGCAATCCCGCTGTTGAAGTTAAAGCCTAATAAGTACCAGAGCAAACAATGTTACTGCGCCCCAAGGGCAGGAAGTCGAAGTGGAAACATTCTTCAAAGGAGAATTCAGGCTGTTTCTCCTCTAATTACCAGGTGCAGACTGAATGTTCATTCAAACTCTGCTTTTTCTCACTAGATCAAGTCACACCGGCATGAAAATCTCCTCTCAAAATACATGTTAGTGACATGACTGAACAGCGTCTTGTCGTGTTTGCTCTTTGACAGATGTGAGGGGGATGTGTGACTTCTCTTTTAGCCAGCTGGGTGATTACTGTAACCCTAAAAGGAGGGGACTTTGTTACAGGAAAACAACAGTCGTTTGGTTTCAGGATCACTCATGACTCATTGTGAAAGAAATGTTTGCATCCATGACATGACTCACAGCTGCTGACCTACTGAGGAACTCTTGAATTCTCTTGAATCATGTGGTTTGGGTCTCAAATGTAACAATGTGTATTAGTCAATAGAGACCTGGATTGTGAGGAAGCATGGGCATGTGACTGTTAACATGGTGCATCCAGTCGTACCTGAGCAGAGTTCTGGAGAGCGAGTGGTGTTTCCTGGTGCTGCGGCGAGCAGCTCGCTGCCCCTTAATGGGCACTGTGTTAATCCGCTCAAAGTGCACCCTTCTGCTGCTGTGACCAGGCAGAACAGGACGGGGCAGGCGGGAAGGAGGGAAAGTGGCGAGAGGGAGTAGAAGGAGGGAGAAGAAAAGAGAAGAGATAACAAGAGGCAGTGAGAAGGAAGAGAAGCTGGACAGTGCTGTAGATATCATGCAGAAAGAGCGAGGCAGATGGTTAGGTTAAGTTGTTTCAGATTTACAATGTTAGGAGAATTATTCCACTGAAGTCAAGATTTTTGATCAGAAATAGCCATGCAGTTACAGAAAACGGTAAGAAGGAAGGGGGACACAGGCTGCCTACATCCTCAATTTACCTCAGAAGTACAAAAGAAACACCAATTCCAATCTGCAAACTTACAAAAGAGGATTCAGGCCACAAGAAGAGAAAAAAATAATTACAGGAGTGAGAGTTTTTTAATTTTAGTCAAAATAATAAAATAAATTAAATTAATTAAATAATTAATAAAAGTCAAAATTTCGAGATTTAAGTCAAAACTCACAAAAGTCGAAAATTTGACTTTATTCATGTTGACTTTAATCTCGAAATTTCGACTTTAATGACAAAATTTTAATCTTTTTAATATCAGTGTCAAAATGTTTTTTTTTTTAATCTTGAAATTTCAACTTTATTGACATTATTCAATTTTTTAGGATCAAAATTTCAACTTTAATCTCGCAATTTTCAGTTTAATCTCCTTCCTGTAATTTGTTTTTCTCTTCATGTGCCTCTAATCCTCTTTCGTAGCAAACACATAGAGGGTATATGCAGGTTTTTTTTTTTTTTCTGAAAAATGGTTGTTCATAATTCAATTTCCAAGACTGTGCAACCCCCCTGGTATCAAGATATTCATGCACTTCATAAAGAACTCATTTGTACGTTTATAAGCTCTTACCTTTTTATGGTTTGAGTGATGGAGGACTGGCGTTGTAAGACGGGCCGCCGGGTGTCAAAGAATTCACGGGGTGGAGACTGGAGGTGAGAGGTCTCCACTGGCATGCTGATGCTGCGCAGGAACCCCTGCCTCTTCACCGGCTAGAAATGATGCAGAAGAAAAACATGAGGTGCATGCAAACATGAGAAAAGTGACAAAAATTAAGAATGGTAATATGTATCGGGACTTAAAAAAATAAAAAGAAAGAAAGAAACCTGGACAAACGTGGGGGGCTCATCCAGTGACATCTGAGCTGTAGGAATGTCCAGTCGGAGCCAGGGAGGTTTCTTCCTCTGCAGGCTGCTGGTACTCTCCCGCCGTGGTTCAGCCATGTTCTCTGTCCCACCCTAGGCCTGCCAGCTACAAGTAAACATAAGATTACTCTGTTAAAACAAACACTCTCAATAAAATGCACAATCAAAACTGAACATAGAGTTTGCAGCTGTTGTAATGGTCAGCACAGTTTTGTGCTGCAAAATTGTTTCACAAGAGGGTGCTCAGGCCCCTTATTTGATTCAAGAGTGGGAGTTTCTGTCTCTCTGGGCATTAGATAATGAAGGGGAAAGCACATGGGACAGTCTACAACTGTGTTCCTTTCTCTTCTGCAGCTTACAGGAGAGTTTAAAGGCAGCAATAAATATTTGTGCTCAAGAGTGAGGAAGTTTGTAGTCTTAAAAAGAATCCCTTAATCCTACACTGAAAATCAGACCTAATCCCTGACTGTGGTTAAAAGTTTTTCTGCTTCCAGGAGACCTATATAAGAGGTTAATGACTGTGTATGCTCTGAGACGAGGCCTGAGGGCCGTAAAAGGCTGTGAAGTAAACTTCATCATCACAGAGCCTGCCTGTAGCTGCAGCGTGTATCACCACTCTCGTTTTATTGTCCCACCACCAAACCTCACTTTTCTGGGCCTGGCGGTGGTTCACTTCCCGTCAGTTTTCTTAATTCCCATCATTGCCATGGGAACCTGAACTCCTTAACCCTTTAGCAGAACACAACCACTGTGCCGTGCCTTTAAAAAATGTAGTAAACAGGCAGTTATGCATCCAGGACTTTTTAAAAGCAATCTTCCACACCCCCTATAAGACAAATGCGCAAAATAACATGACCAAATGTGTAAACTTGCGAAAATGGGCGTCTCCTCAGCTGTGGAGCTGTTGCAAAACCAAATGAATTTGAAAAATGCCTTCCAGTCAGTGAGTCTGGCTGAGTTTTCAGAGTCTCACTGAAGTTGAAAATGCCTCATCAAACACAATCCTTAAGGTCAAATTGGGAACTTTGAGCAGTCAAAGCAGGTCACATCCTCACGTCTCCTGTTACACATCCACTTCCCTGAGAAAAAAAAAAAGTCACTGGCCTTTAGTGACCACATCTGCTTCACATTGCAATTTTAATGCACCGCAGGCTTCTGTTTTAGCCCAAGTGATGATGGGAAGTGCAGTCAGTGGATCAGTGGAAAACTTCAGGAGGGCAGCAGAGGTCATCATCAGCATGTGAATATTCAAACACAGTCTACCTCTAGCTAACAGGTGTTTCTACAGAAAGTTCAAGGAAGTAACTATAAACATGTTTACATGTGCAAAATTTCTTGATCCAATTAAAAATTTAAAGGAATCAGATCATCTGAATCCACTCTTTATATAGGCACAAAATCATGACGTGCGTTTGCACCAAGCTTTATTCAGATAAGAGGCATTTGGACATGCGCAGAGATTCACGCCTGTGCTGTCAACAAACCAACAAACAGGGTAGTGGCTCACTCCATCCAATTCAGGAGTTTTCCCCCTGTTAAATGTTGTCACTAGATGGCGCCCTTGCTCACTTATTTTACTGTTCTGTCAAAGGTTGCTCTGTGTGTGCCGATGTGACATCATTATGCTGTATGTATGCCTTGTTATGTTACCGGAGGAGCAGAAACGATTTTATGCCAGTGTTAATAATGAAACCTCCTGTACTGACCTCAATAAATAAGCCAAAGGCTAAAGAGTGAAGACAGAGTCAGGTAAAAGAGTCACGATCGTATTAAGTGTTTACACGGCCGCTTTTCGGAATAACAATCAGCATAAACCACTCCTCTCGATCGGAATACAATTTCTTTCCGATTAAGCCGAATTGGATCAGAATCTTTCGATCAATATGTTAACATGGCACATTTTTATTCTGATCGGGCATTTATTCAGATTATTTGTGCCCATGTAAACACAGCTAATGCTTCCCAGAATATAGAATGACATTGCTGATTTAATTCAGTTATTACAGGTAGCATGGGAGGTGGAAATCTAGATGAATGTTTATAAATCAGGACTGAGCATCCGTATCAGTTCCTTCAGGGGGTTTCTTTGGGCCGTCTGAGCCAAATACATCTTTATAAATGAATTGATCAAAACACTTATTTCCCCCTGCATTAACCTGCTGCAACGCAATTCAAATAAGCAAAGACATTTTATAATGTTTTCATTAAATTAACATTGTTCTACTTGTTATTTCAGGTGCTGAGCTGTTAGAAAACCATTGTTAAGAAAGGGGGATTTCTACCTCGCTGCACAAACACTGAGGTCATACTAATGCACAGTTATAACAGAGCCTCCACTTTGTGAAGAGTTGTGATTGGTCAACACTTCAACAAAAGGAACCAGAAAGTGGCTATATGGTTAGCAAAGTTCAACACAGATGGAAGATTACGAGAAGACTTTGAGTACTAGATTTATTATTATTATTATTACGGATGTCTGTAAGTCTGATTGATGTGTGACCTCGAGTGACCCTGTCTTGACTGCGATACTAGATTAGCTGCACAGACTGCGCCAAAGCTAGCTGCTGCAGAGTCAGAGAGAGGCGGTCAAATGAGGACCAGCAAACAGCACAAATTGACACAGTCTGTGAAAGTGTTTTACTTTCATGTGGTGTCAGCACGACTTCACTCATTCTTCTTTCTGGGTTTTCTAAAGTAGAACTGCAGAGTCATGTGCTTCTAAATGCACTGAGTCGGATCTCCACAGTTTTTATCTCTGTCATGCACTGGCTACTAACATTAGGGAAATGCAAATCTGTCACCAGTATCTCTGCACAGCAGCCCTCTCTCCTGCCCCGGGCCACAGCACCCAACATTTAATTACTTTCGCCATCAGTTCAAACAGCGGGGATCCTGATATAGAGCAGATCAGTACAGCGAGGGGGCACTGGCTTCACTGTTGTAGATCGGAGCAGACCAGGACTGCAGGGACAGCTGAGGGACCTTATTCCCCCCCCCGTGCTAAACATTGTTTGAATACTTTAACTTTGACTCCCACTGCTTTGACTCTGTTTCCCCCCTGAAGGCTGTTTCGATGCTGCTCTGCCCGCAGATAATGACGGAAGGATGGCGGAAGCAAACGAAACAACACTCATTGTTCTCTGCTGTGCTTCCTTCTTCTGCTTTGGCCTCTTTTCCTGTCCACTGTCTCCTAATACTTCTCAACCACACTTGCATGAGAGATCTCCATTTGAAGGATTTTTTTCGTGTATTATTGAACCGTAGGTGAAAGCCAGATTAAACCTCCACACAGTATGAGTCAAGTGAAGTGAGAGTGTGCCTGAAATATTGGACAGAGAGGAACCATAAAACACAGGAGTATTCTCAGGCTGTTTGATAGGTCGGGGAGAAAGTAATGAAAGGGCACCTGCTGTACGCCATGGAGAAAACAGAGAGTCGTGATTAATGAAGATCTGCCTCGAGCAGCATTTTAAAGACCATTTTGTAAGATCTTCCGTTTTCTGTCTCTCCTTGACTTTGTAAGCATGAGATCTTTGCACAGGCTCAGTTCTAGTCTGGAAAAGTGAAGTGGATAACCTGTACAGAAGGTACCCTGGAGGCCTCAGACTTGGACTGCTTTTCCAACCTATGATACCCACAGCTGTCTTTTAAACATATTGAGGCATTAGTGATAAGACGGGGGGTTTCTCCCCCAGGAAGTTTTGAGCATCTGACACTTAATTCCCTGCAATCTGGTGAATACTTGAGCAGCAGTTTGAGGAGAAAATGTCATAAGGTAAAGGGAAAACACTAAATTTTGAATAATAGTTACCAAAAATGAAGACTACCTCTTGTTTTAACCTTAAATTTAATCAAGATTTGATTATTTTTCCCATGGTCATGTTCAAACAGAGACAGAGACTTAAAGGGATATTCCGGTGTAAAATTAATTTATGGTCAATCACACCATAACAAGTTAGACACCCCCACGAGATAAATGTTGCCGACCGCTTGTTTCTGTAGTAATACCAACTTTAGTAACGACTGCAGGATAGCAATACACAGCGGTCTATGGAGCCACACGCAAACCCACTCTATAGCCACATATAATGCTCAGAACAGCACTAAACTTCATCAACCGTAAGAGTCGATTACCAAGTGCAGCAGAGTTTCACAGCTCAAGGAAGAACATTGATGATCATTTCTTCATGGAAATGCAATCAGTCCAAGATGCTAAGGCAGAAGAACTACTGCGTCTGCAGTGCAAAATGATTAATATTACTTTAAGGAAACGATCTGCTGCACTCAGTGATCGCCTCGTCAGGGCTCCCCCACAAACAAGCGGCTGCTGGAAGAGAGTAGGTGAGTTTTGTTTGGTCTCTTTGCTAAAGAAATTAGGCAAAGTTAAAAAGATGTTTGGCGTCTAGTACTATGGCTGGGACCCCATATGTACTGTTGATGAAGTTAGGTGCTGTTCTGAGCATTATTTGTGGCTATAGAGTGGCGTTTTGGTTGAGGTTTGGAAGTGGAGACGTAGATCGCTGTGTTTTACTATGGTGTGGTTGTTACTAAAGTTGATATAACAAGCATTAGGCAACATGTATCTGTCGAGGGGGTGTCGAACTCAGTGTTACGGTGAGTTTGACCCGAACTTAATTTTATGCCGGTATATCCCTTTAACTTATAAAACATCAGTACCACTCAGCAGTATACAAAGTTTTCTGAGGTGAGAACAGAAAAACTATTCTTGAAATAGATGACAGTACAACTTTGAACATCAGTGCAGTCAGGAAGCTATTGTTGCAGTTATCCGTTAGCCTTCAATTAGTGGGCTGCAAGAGGCACTGGTCACAGACCAAAGTAAACCTCCAATGTTCAACAGACAGCAAAGCCAGTGGCCTCAATGTCTGTCTCTGCCTTTCTCTCTTGTCCACCTCCAAAGTCAACATGGCTGCTGGACTGGCATGAGCCTGCAACTCGTGCTTCAGGAGGAGTTTATCCGGAACAGTTGGCACGATCATCTGAAGCACGGTTACGGCTGCCAAATACTTATTTCTCACTGTGAAAGAGAACTCTAAATGTCACTCCCTCCATCAAGTGATGATTACAAATCACTGCACGGTGAATGGCGGGACAGAGAGTGGGTTGCTGTCTGGGAAAGAGGAGTCTTCATAGCAGGAGAGTCCTTCAGAAGGACAGATATCCTTGGAGGAAGGAGAGCTGATTGAATCCTGTGTTTGGAAAATATCCAAGCTGGAGGATTAGCCTTCTAATAACAGAGCATGTTATCTGTTCATGATCAAGTTTGATTGAAATAGAAAATTAATAGTAAAGCAACTCCTAAATGAGGCAGGATACATGAAGCCATCAAACTGCTCAGCTATAAGACCACAACGTCTTATCTTAGTCTGAAGGTGACTGTGTTTTTCTGGTTGAGATGTCACATGGCAACAATTCAAAGCGTGTAATAGTTTCCCACAGTGTTTACATTCCCAGCACTGATTCGGCACACACATTCTGTGGAGCACCGTGATTTAATCTATGTCGTTTCTCAAATAGCATTTGTTTTGACTTCAAGATTCACATCTAAAGAGGGAGAAAACACCCACACCCACAGCTTTGTACAAGACTGGCTTCCTGCCGTCTTTCTGTCCGTGCACGAATCCGATACGTCCTACTCCATCACGAGAGTTTGTAAAGCTGGGGCTGACATTGTCTCTGCAGGCCACTTCTTCTCTCCATTAGGCGAGGGGAGACAGACAGGCGGACAAAACACAGAGGACAAGCTCTCCAGGTGCAGGGACGTCCAGCAGGCCATAATGACTGGGGCTGACAGGCATAACCAGCGCTCTCATTCTCTGTCTGCAAAGCCACAATCTATTGTTATACGCTCTGAATACAAACTCCAGCCCGGTGAAGTTTTCCATGCCATCATTTAATATAATCGCTCTGTAATAGTCTCCAGTCAGGCAATGAAAGGCAATGGTTCACGACAATAGAGGCCCAGCTGTCACAGGTGAAGCTTAAAGTCAAACAGAAGACAAGTGGGCGGAGCTCTAAATGTCACCCTTGAAAACTCTCAGTCAAGAGTAAAAAAAAAGTCAGCTCAGTAAGATGTGGAGCTGTGCCAGAGCTTCAGTTGATATGTTTTGTGTTTTAAATATATGTTGAGGTTTGTAAAGTAGTACAGGATGCCTGTTTTATACACATAAATTAAACAGTAACCTGACACTGCAGCTGTCATCGGCAGAAATACTGTATATCTTTTTTAATACCTCTTTAAAACACACATCTGTGTATAAATGCAGCTAAGTGTCATGTTTAGATTAATACTTCATCTGGAGCGTTAAATCTGTTAAGTGCAGTTTCACAAAGGCGAATTGAGGTTCTGATTTCTTTACTTCCTGGAAAGCATCTGAAATGAACAATCCAACCTTCATTCTGAACTAATTCCGTCCGAGATAGATGAAGAGAAAACTAATTACCATCTGGGAGCCCCCGGTCTGAAAGCTTGTGACTTGTTTTAATTTTCTGGTAAACAATGGTTTTCATGGTGTTCAGGGCAAACATGAAACAGACAAAAAAAAGTATCTGTTTGTCTTATTGATTTTAAATCATTTTATGTCTATTCAATTTTAAATAGTTTTGTCTTTATGATTTTAATTCGTTTTATGTCTGTTTGATTTTAAATTGTATCAATCTCGCCTTTTAAATTTTTTTATGTATTTCCTTGCATCTGTAAAGCTATTTAAATTGCTTTGTGTATGAATGGTGCTATACAAATAAACTTGCCTTGCCTTCTAATAAACAAGCATCTTAAAAGGTGTTTTCTCCTCTTCCACAAGATAGACCTGACGAAGCTTGCATTTTGACTTTTTCAAATATGTATCACAATGGTGTAAATTTATAACACTCGAATCTAAACATTTCTTGTGTGAATCTAAATACAACTATTCTCCTTTGTGGATTCAGGGCTGTATGAACCAGAGAGTGACGCCTCTGTTTGTCAGGCTGTTTACAGTGAAGCTGAGACTCACCAGAAACAGACAGAAAGGGGTTCTACTCTAGGAGTGTGTATTCAACTATGGCAAGATACTGTTTTTATCTGCAGACACATTTAGACACATTTAAACTTGGACTGTGGCAATATACTGCTTTTGACAGTGACTGTCTTTGTCAAAACATAACATTTTGAATATCGTGCTAAAAATGAGCTAACGATAATACAATAAGTTAACAGCTTAAGTCCTTTAGGCTAGTTACCATGAAACATAGGAGAGACAAAGACATGGCAGCAGACTGCCTTTGAGTAAGCACTTTTAAAAACTGAAATCTAAAGACATGGTTTAGGAACGATGACGGTGATATCAACCTTGAGAGGGTTGATACTTATTAAGTCTGATATCGTGACAGTCCTAATTTAAACACGTGGTCACTCTTCAACATGTCAAGTGAGAAAAGTCCTCACAGGAGGTCTTCTATGGCTGACAGCTACGCCGGAAATGTCCAAGGAGATGGTCTTCATTCCCAGAGGCCTACACTGACATAGATAGCTGACAGTGGGTTCAAAGACTGACGAAACAGTTAAATTATTTCTCTTTTTTTTCCTCTAAAGAGAAGTAATGACTGCTAGTTATTCTACTAAAACATATCATCTTTGATCAACCAATAACCTTACAATTACCGCATATTTTCCAACTAAACACCTATGAGTTATTCCTGTGAAATATTTGCACTTATTTTTTTTATCTTCACACATTTCTAACCTCAGCCCATGCCATACCCACATTCCTCAAGCTCTTTGGCTGAATCACACCAGGCAAAAATGGCAGGAGGAGGAAACCACATGGAGTCTAACCATTATGGACGGGAGCTGGCTGGACTCCGGGTACTTTGTGTACTATACTGCTGTGCGCTCCTCAGCAGGAGGCAGAGGCTGACTGTAGCCACACTGAAGGGGGTGACAGAGCTGTGGCTTTGAGGTTGGCGATGCCTCAGATGGCTAGCCAGGTAGGGCCTGAGAGTTACATAGCCAAGGTGAACCGTAAAACAGCGGCGTAGCGTGTGGCGGCAGGTACGGTTATAGATGACCTCATTTATCAGAGAAGTGAGAAGTCCGTCTGCGTCATTCTGAGGAGCTGCAGCACTTCCTGCCCTCAGGCCTTCATTCCTCTTCCCCTCTCTCTCTTCCTGCATGCTGTTTCTACTTTATTGTCCACTAAAGATCATCTTTTGAACACTTTAGCTTTGATTGTCAGTTTAGAGCTAACATTAGAGTTTTTTTATTCATCTTTTTTATTCCCAAGTCATACTACAACAACTATGAGTAATGAAAAGATGACCCAGGGAGATTAACTCTTCACTGTCTGGTTGAAAACCTCAATGGCACAAACAGGTTCTGTTGGTTTCCCTCATTCTCTGGCGGTTAGTCATTTACTATAAATGCTCCTACTCTCCATTGTTTCGTATGTTTCTCTCCGTGCTGGAGGCCATGCTTGAAACTGGAAACAATGAAGGGAACCAAGCTATTCAGGCACTCACTCTCCCTAACTTTTGCTCTGTCATTACAAGAATCCTCTCTGGGAGGGAGTTTTTGGAGAGTAAGAAAGAGACAGAAAACATGAAAAATAAAAAAACAAAAAGTCAAATGTAAGACTAAACATTGTTTTGTTAGATAAACCTCAATATAAAAAGGTGCCTTAAACAGGATTTAGCAACAAGCTGAAACTCATGATCTCACAGTCCTTCGACTGAGTAAATCCAGGTATGTGGGAAACAATATCAAGAAGCAACTGACAATCTCAACATCGATCTTTAACACTCATAACACATCAGGCATGTGAGCTGTGTGCGTATTTCTTGCAGGCATCCAAGGCTAATCTGCACATTAATTGCTGAACGGTGCTTCTGATCTTTAAATAGGGTATCGTGCCACTGAGCTGCATGAATTAAGAAGCCGACTAAACTACAAGGCTGCTCATATCTTTATTTTGATGAGGAGAACAAAGAACGGTGCAAGGCGATGCACCAAAATAAACGTGTTGCCAGGTGACTGAAGCAGCCGTGAGAACTGATTCGTAGGATAAGTTCCATCGACGATATGAAACAAAACCACAAATTTTGCTGCATATCTTCTGGTTTGTGTCAACTATGGAATAACACATGACTTAATGAATCAATTTTATTCTCAACACAAAGTAAAAATTGAGCTGTGAGTCACGGTCAAGGCTTAAAACCTCTCCCCAGCTCCCTATCTGTCCATCTTACAGGGAAGCAAACACGCCGTCAGAAACAGCCCCAGGCCAGTGAGTGAGGAGTAACCGAGCACCAGTAAAGCTACAGTCATCTGAAATGACCCTTGTGACATGTGACAGGCTGTCACATCAAACCGGCCCTTACGACATTAAAAAACACACACAGCAGAAATATCCGTCGCAGCTGACCCTGAGATCAAATGTCACAGCGAGCCGGGGGACAGGCGTGGAGGCCCGTCGGGGCTGCTGCTGCTGCTGCAGCGACTGGCAATGTGGAGGGTGGGTACTGGTTGGCAGACCCAGCCAAGAAGGGCGGAGCAGCTCAGGCCTTTTCCCATGTTTTTCCACAGACCTTTAGCTCGGGGCTGTCAACGCTCGGTGGGGTTTTACAATGGAGACTTAACCTTTTCGTCTCAGTGGTTTCAGTCTGGAGTGACAGATTTGTCGCGGGTCCAATGCCAGGCTCCCCCACTGTCATAACAGTGTTTACTAAATGACAGGATCGAGTGCCAGAGATATGAATAGCTCATGAAAGTATAAATGGCCTCCTAACAGCAGACTGTGTGCGAGCGGAGTATTTATAGAGTTTGCTTGTAAATGTACGTCTGGATGAAACCGTAGAGCAACATAAAAAACATCCTGCTCCAGATCTCCGCTCAGTGGGCTGTTTTTCTTTAAAAGCGAGCGTGGCTACACCTTTCAAAAGCGCTGCACATCAAACCAGTTTCATAGAAGTGGACGTGTCCCATTATCTCTGTGACAGAAACATCCACAACCAGAAGCAATATCTGTTTCCACGATCAGGCTCTTGTCTCCATCTGCAGAGTCGTACATATAGAATACTGGATATTTTATCAGTACAAGACGGGGGCTTTCTATGTGCTGCAATATCCTGCACAGGAAATCAATATGACAGGAGGTGAGAACAGAGCGCAAAAGCAAGAGATACAATGAATTTAGAGTATTACTTACTTTATTAAAGGTTACCTAAATGTTTGTGTGTTTACAGAAAATAAACACTACCTCTGCTTAACACAAAGTGATGCTCCCTTTGGCTCCTCAGGTGAAATTTTCTATTACGTGTCGTGAGGCTAATTCTGCTCTGAATTATTTAGTCGTTCAGCACAGGTGAATTATTTACCGCATCCATTCTACTACAGCTGCTGTGCACACCAGAGGCCTCTTAGCTTGATTTTCTCAGGCTTGTTAGCGCGTCTGTTTTCGCTCACAGCAGATAGAAACATCCTGTCTTCGCTTTAGTGGAAAAATACAGCTCACTTAGTAAAATCTGTGTCCTTTCCCTGTTGAGTGTTTGTGTTTCTTATCTTTAAGGAAGAGACAGGGAAATATTCTTCATTGTGGGCTATATATATATATATAAACGTACCTCACAAGCAACCAGATATGGCTCTATACAATAACAAGAGAGGTGTGTGTACACTCCGTGAGCACTCTAGCCAGATCAGGTAACACACTGTTGAACAGCTCACAGTGAAACAGCCTTCCCCAAAAGCAGTTGATAAGCAGTTAGCTTTTCAGCTGCCAGACCTCTTTGTTTGCCGTGGAAGCTTATCTTCCCCTCACTGTATCTCCAGCTGCTCCCTACGAGGAAGCTAATGCCCACGGCAGAGTGGGAAAATCCAGAAGCCCCTGAAACCACATCACTACCAAGGAAAAAAGAAAGGGAGCATGTGCATGACAAACCCAGTCAGTTAGTGAAATTCAACAGGACTGTGACACTCGCGAGGACCTGGCTAATGTTAGGGGCTAAGCACAGAGTTGTAAGGGCTGTTTCAAGAAGACACAACTAACAATAAATGAACAGAAAACTACTGCAGCTGCATGGATTCCTACAATTTACTGCTCATAGCATTAAAGTGATGTGGATGAATTAGATTATAGCAAAAATGTTTCCGCGTATTATAAGAAATGATTGACAAAGTTAAATGATCATAACTGGATTCACAAGGTTTTTAAAAAAAGAAGTAGCTTAATTTGTTATTTTGCAGATTATGACAAAGAATCATAAATCTGAATGTCCATAGAGCATGTAGAGCATGTAAAGTGCATGTTTATAAGTAGATGATTGATCAAAACCTTATGACAATTAAATTGTTTAATTAAATTGGTAATTAATACTGAAATTCAAGAGCAAAGCAATCTGAGACTTACCTAAGGTTGATGATTACAACACCTCTTCCTGTAGATGATGTGGGAATATATATGTATGTATGTATATATATATATATATATATATATATATATATATATATATATATATATATATATATATATATATATATATATATATATATATATATATATATATTTATATATATATAAAAGAAGGGTATTTATAGTGTTGTTTTAAATTTAAGTTGGTAAGCCCAAAACTTTAGATAAGTGCTGACTGGCTCCAAAGTCATCGGCAGAGAAAGGAAGAAGAAAAGAGGGAAACCACACAGGGACTTAAAACAGACATCAATCAAATTGAAGAAAACAGACATCAAACAACCAGAAACTACAAACCCAGTTAGGGCGTTGGCAGTGTTATAGTACTGGTACAAGTTGCTGTTGTTATTTTCTTCATCTGTTAAAAATTTTAAAAAGAGAAAATGTAAAAAGCTTGACTGTCATTTGAACAAAAAGAAATTCTGTTTCGATCTTAATTCAAGGTCAGCTGATGGTGATAATGTGTTATCAGTCCGTCACGTCAAAACCATATAGGAACATTAATAATAATAATAATAATAATAACAATAATAATAATAATAATTATCATTATTATTATCATTATTATTATTATTATCATTATTATTATTATTATTATTATTATTTTATTATTATTATTATTATTATTATTATTATTATTATTATTATAACAAAGTGTGGATGGGAGGCCAAACTGCTAAGAAAATGTCTGTTTTAAAAATATAAAGAGGGTTCTAAGAGAGGTTCTTTTTTGTCAGCAACATTATTAAGTCATTTAAAATAAATGAATAAATAAATAATTCATATTCAAATCAAGGCATGATGTCAACTTGATTTTCTCTGGATAATGTTTAGTGAGCAGGTGGCTTTGCACAGTATCAGGGTGGACATCCTGTCTCTTCCTGTCAGATTACTACTTCGTGACAACACCCACCTCAAGGAAATATTAATTCTTGTTCTAAATTTATTAAAAATAGGACAAAAGCTGTCAAACAGGCTAAAACAATGAACACATTTCTCTTCGTCAAGAATGTAAATACACAGGACCTATTTTTGCACAACTTTCCAGATAAAACCAGGAGATCAAAAACACAACCATCAGACCTTCTGACAAGGCTCTTTAGTATTTCTCACCCCTTCACTGGCCCTGGTTTGACACAGCACCTTAGATTTATATTTCACAAAGTGAAGACGCTTGGGACAAAGGGAGGAAGGCCGAATGTCTGGCAGCACCCTGTTCACCAAAATGTGTCCTGAGACTCCAAACAAGTACCACATTGTCTACAGGAGGTTTGACATTCTCTGATTAAGTGAGCAAGAGGAGAATCTCAGCAACAGCATGCCCTAGCAACATGTGATCCCCATCTAAATAGTTTCCAGCATGATATCAGCCTGAATCAGGCCGACAAAAGGCTGCATTGTGTGTCCTTATGTGGACCGGCTGAACAACGGTCATTGTGCAGCCTGATGGCAGTCAAGAAAAGCAAAAACAGGCTGAAGTTTTTATTTCTCCTTCAATGGAAATGGCAGGCTAAGCAAATTTCCCGGCTGAGGTGATTACATTGAGTCAAGTCCATTATGGTTTAGCAGGGATATTGTTTTATAGCTTGTGTGATTTATAGGCAAAATGTTGATTCATGACAATCTTTTTAACTCCTAAAAACAGGTGGGGTTTGTTACTGAGACAGCTGTTTGAGTTGAGCTTTGTTATCTTATAAAATCAACAGGGTTAAAATACTTCACTGAGAAAATCCATCAGCTCTGTCACCTCACATCCTCTGTATGAGACCACCAGCACGGAGAGAGGTCGACTCACTGCTTATTTTACCTACAAGCTCCAGAAGGAAGGAAGTGCAGAGCAGAGAAGGGGGGGGAGGACGTGCAAACCACGGCAGGAAACACACTGCAGACCGGGCGCATTCTCTGAGTCCATGTCTAACAGCCACGGAAACAACTCGCTCACATGCACAGGAACACATCAGAGCTGCACACGTAAACATACATGTCCTATCCTCAGCTGTGATCAGGCAAACATCACTGCAAACTCAGAATATAATAGGCTTTGTTGAGGTCGGGCCTGCCGCCCACTCCTGCCTGATGCAGAGCAGCCAGAGAGTAGGGAGTGAGATCTCGGTGTAGTGTGACATTGAGGCTGACACCTCTATTGAAGAGAACAGATGAAGTGTGGCCTGTAGCGCTGGGACTGTGGGATTTAGTCGAATTAGCATGGATTCAAGTCGAGGAGAGAATGGAGGCTGTCATGTCCTTTATGACAGATATTCCTGAAGTCAACCTCAAAATTGGCTCTTGAAAGGGTTTTAAAAGAGAGATTGTTTAACTCACTTTTAGCTCTACTGCTACATAAAAGTTGAGCCTCTTAAGATGTCATGCTATGAGCATCTTTTTTCAAAAGACAGATCAGCTGTAGTCCCACAGCCTTTGCCTCACAGGCTATCTACTCTCCACTATTAGTCATGGAGTATTCAGTGCCTAAGTACCATCAAGTATGAATTAGTGATAGACTGAGAAATCGGTCAAATGATGGCCTTTAGACATAATCATTTCCAGAGAAAATTGCCTCACCTATTAACAGCATATCAAATCTAAAACAGTCATTGGCTGGTGTTTTAATCTAATGTCTGATTTGACGTGTAGAACAATGCAGTTTAGTACTGACTGCAATTTCAGCCTATTTCTGAAATCTGAAGCAAAACCAAAAATGTTTTTCTCTTTGTTGTTCATAAAAAACATCTCAAATACTGAGAAAAATATTTGATTCTAATTTGCATGGATTATGTATCTGCACATAAATCTCTTGTTTTTAACATCAATATTTACCTCATAATGTTTTTTCCTAAGTATTTCAGATGGATAAACAAAATCTGTAAGCCTCTGGTGACAATATTTCAATCAGCCAAGTATTATACCATCTACACTGACTTGATCAAATGTTCACAGTCAGTCATTTTAATTTTTCATTTGTTGGTGATATTTAAATCGGTGTTTTTTATTGGATTCCAAAAAACAAATGGGAAAAAACAAAAAGGAAAAAAACGGATTAGTTTATCACTATTATTAACTTTAAAAGAAACATTTTCAGCAGTTTCAGCTACTACAGGGAAATTAATTTAATTAAAATACCATCAAAATAGCCATTAGCTTTATCCTTTTAACCCTAAAATACAACTTACCAATTTTTTTTTTTTTCAATGTCATTGCGCACGTTAGCATCATGACTGCTTTTTAGCTAACTGAACACTAGTTTGAATTAAGTCCTCAATAATGAAGCCTGAGAGGCAAAAAAAAAGAAAAAAGAAAGAAAAGAAAGAAAAACAGGAATTGTCAGTGTTTCCAAGATATTAAAATAAACAACAATTCACTCATGTGAAAAGTTAATAATCACTTCATCTCTTTGGGATTCAAGCAAAAGTACTTCTGGAGCAACAGCAGCTTAGTCCCTAAAGACTGATCATGGACACTGTGGAGTCGCTGGTTCAAGTATCGGTTTGTTGCATAGGCGGTACTGTTTGCTTGAGAAGTTTCAGGTTCTTTCCTCGGCACTACTGAGATGCACTCAGGCGAGGCACTGAACCTTAAATAACCTGGGATGCTTGGTGGGATGCAGCCTCCTCTGAGACGTCTCTGTTGGTGCATGTCCACAGCACCCCTGGCTTATGTGCATGAAGCATTTTCAATCACAGAGTAAAAGAAGTGAATTCCCCCTGCAGGATAAATAAAATGCATTTCCCCTTTCTTCTAGGAAAATTAATCCAGGTAGCATTTTCTTTTCTTTATAATTGTCCTAATAAGATCAGGCCAATTGGAAAACCCCTATTCAGCTATTCAGCTTTATCTCGCAGAAAACAGCTGTTGGCCTCTCACGCCCAAAATCCCTGCATGATCTCCCTAAAGTAAGCCTGAATTCAAGAACTGAGCAGGAACACCCGCGTGAAGAATGTGATATCATTTGTTTCAAAAATCAGGACATTAAACACCAAAAATTGCAGAGCACATATGATACATCACACAACGAAAGTATTACAGGAATCCCACAGGATATACCGTACATCAGTCTCTAAGAAGTATTCAAAAGTTTTCTGATTCTCACCAATTTCCCACGAGTCATCTGGACTGTAGAAGTAATTTAATTCAAAGTCGCTCAAATTTTTTGATAGGTTAACTCAACCTTCAAATTAAGGTCTAATTGGTCTTATTAATCTTCATCAATCATTTAACCTCTTCACCACAACACATCACTGGAATTCCTTGACTACCTCTGATGGATGCAACCTTCACGTTCATTTAGAGGAAAATGTCTCTCTGACAGATTTACACGCCGGTGACAGCCAAGGGTACAGATTCTAAGTTGCATTGATTTTTTACTACTGCAGGGTGTGAATATGTGTACTACGCATTTACATGTGTGGGCGGGTGGGTACGTGCGAGTGTGAGGGTGCAGTGTGCCTGAGTAGGTGTAGGGTCAAGTGAAGGACAGATTTTCAAATAAGGCCAAAAATCATCCTTCAGCACAAAAACACATGTAGTGTGCCATGCTGTACAAACTGGATTTTCTCACAGGCAGGAGGATTTCATTTTCGTTTTTGCTGAGTCAGCAGCTGCAAACAGGGATTTAAGCGTCAGAGCATCACAGGTCAGATAAATAAAGGCGGCATGCTTGATTTGTCGTTCACCACAGATAATTGACAAATGAAAGAGGCACCAGCAAATAAGGTCTTTCACGCACAAGTCTGTCTGGTATAGGTCATGACTTATGGAGGATGAAAATGCTTTTTCACAGCTACAGTATGTGCTCTCATTCCTAACACTTCATGTGATGAGCTGAAGACACACAGTGATCCTCTATACTTCTACTACAACAAACCTTTCCTTCAGACAACTAACTCGGCCTTAAAACAATGACAGCAGTCATATCATTTCTTTAAAAGACCAGTAACATATTTAACATACTAATATACTGTTTTCACGGGTAATAATAAGGGGTGTGTAGTGACTATGCTGAGCTGAATTTTAGTCACCGTCTGGGTGCAGAAGTGAGGTGTTTTTGATGCATTTCTAGTACAATCCAGTGTCCAATCCAAGGTTGTTGTTGAGTTATCTTATTGCTATTTATAATACTTTGATTGTGATGTGCGTGAGAGTGGTGTCAGAGATTAGCAGTAAAAACCGTGTGCTCTTCCCGTTCCCCAGATCTCTGCTTCACCCGTGTCTCTTTGTAGCATTTACCTGCCCATTTACCTTAAGTGCCCCTTGTGGTAATTGTGTGAATAACAAATCAAAACACCAAAATGAATATCGACAAAATGTCTCATAAAGGGTGCTTGATAATGACTCATGTTTGGCTGCCATCTTGCACCGCCTTGTTTCTACAGTGACAAATAATGTACAAGCTTGCATCATACTGTACGTGTTTTTGCCCTTGGTGAGCAGCCTCCTGACAGAAGTTTTTAGGTAATAAAAACTTGAAAAATAGAGGATCCCATTCATGCATCACATGAGTTTCTTGTCCTTAAAGGTCATCGTCGTTTCTCTGACAGAGGGGGTGAGCGAGGAAGAAGTGCCCCATATTCTTTTGCCTCTCTTTAAAAGAGGCTCAATCCTAAAGAAAAGTACAAAACTAGTTTTCAAATTCTCCGAGAGACCTTTCACTTTCAACAAGTACTCATGTCCATGAGCTCTTGTGTATACAGTGAAGTTCAGGATTAAGTGCTTAACAGTTTCAAAACAAAGAGGGAAAGACAGATGAGGGGATGGAGGACGTTTCAAAAGTTGTAGTGGCTGGAGCGTCAGCTGGAGTAGATGAAGTCAGTGTGGGAGGGGGTGAGCAGCTTGTGGAGTAGTGATCGTCCATTTATCGTTATTGAGGTGAACTGCTCAATATATCGTGATATCTATATAATGCCATATCGTCCAGCCCTATCAACGGGTGCCCTGATTATCAAAAGCAGGAAGACCCCGTGTTATCAATATAGTAGACAGAAAAACACCCACATTCGAGCATCTTTTGCAGTCTGCAAATGAACTCATACTGAGGGAAAATCTGCAATGTGACAGATGGGTGATTGGAGCAAATAAAACCTAATGTTCAATGTTTGCAGTGTCTGTTTCATCCAAGAAAATAGCGTTCAGTAAACAAGCCTCAATCGAGTAAAATATACTCTGGGAAAGTAAGAGGTCATCCTAGGGGAATACCCAGAAGTGAATTTAGGGTCTCTAAGCCGAGATCAGGGAGATATTAAAACTTGGATGATGGGGAGTAAGAAGCAAGAAAGCAATAATTCAACTGGACCCAAAGATCAGTGGAAAAACTTTGGACAAAGGCACAGGAAGATCTGGGAAGGCCAGGGCAGGTCCTCTGGGACCATCAGGGACAGCCCAGTGGGGGGAGGCCTCTTCAGTCTCTTTGTCTATGGAAATATGGTCATTTTCCCCTTGAATTCCAGAATAGAAACTCAAGGACGCAATCTTATATCTTAAATGTTGTTGTGCAGGAGTGACAATGATGAGGAAATGTAAAATCAGTGAGGAGACAGAGAGTCTAAATCAGGCAAAATGAGAGAAACGAAACCAGCAGAGTGGGTGTAGCAATCCCATCGGTCTCCAGGAATAAATTACTTTTGATTTGCTCTGTTTGTTTTTGCCTGCTTCTCAGCGAATATGCTTCACCACATATTAAAGTCATGCGTTCTGTCTCTACCGTAACAGGGTGTGATCAAGTAGGCACCATAAATGAAAGACTTTACATCATTTTCCCTGGCATGAAGCTTTACAAGCGCTGTCAAATGGCAGATGGAAAGGAAAGTTGGCATGAGAGCATGGGAAGAGAGGGAGGAGGAGAAGAGGAGAGCTGCGAGTTACAGGATCAGGTACTTGTTCAAATAGCAGCGTCTGGCTTGTTGCCACATCAATCTGTGTGACTGACAAGTATCTAACTGTCTTAAATGCTGACAGGAATAGACTTCCACAAAGAATGCATAGTTTATTACTTCTGTAGATCTCCAGATGCACCCTCTTTCTGGACTGGTTTTCAACACTTACGTGATTCAAGTTCAGTGAAAACAAAAGAGCATTCAAATGGAGTAAGATCCACCTCTTTTGGAAAAAAAGGCAGTAAAAGACAAGTCACAGAGGAGTCCAAAACACACCCTCAGAAAGCTGCTGCAGGAAGTTTGATGCATATGACATCTGACGTCTGTGTGTGTGTGTGTGCCCGCTACGTTTAGTGAACTTGGGTTAAGCAGTCTAGTGGTGCACAATGACAATTCACAGCCTCTGGGTATGAAGGCTGACTGTGCCAGAGACTGAAGGGTGAGGGGTGGGAGGGAAGGAGGTCTATTCTATTTAAAACTGCAGTCCCATGGCTGCTGTAACAGGGCTGGCCTACTGAATCAAGAGATGGTCCTCTGGTCTGACAATGATCTGGGAAAATGTAAACAGACTGAGATCAGCAGGCTTCAGCGTGACATTGCATCTATCTTTTTTTTTTTTTTTCCTCTATAGAAAATATGTCCTTTCGGTGATAACCTGACAGGGATTTAGTCACTGTTATGAATGGACATCTGTATGACAGTACGTCTAAACACCTATTTTAACACCAATCAGCGTTGATATTTCCTGACTTACTGGAATGCAACAGAGAAGGTCAATCTGACCTCATTTTAAGAATCAAGCATGTCAAGATTGTTTTCTTCACTTCATGTTGATATAACTGATAGAGCGTGAACTTTTTAAAATCTCTTTTTGCAATCAGAAACCTCTTATCTAAGTAGAAGTTTGGTTTCTTTTTTATGGTTGTACTGCTGAAGTAAAACCGAATGAAGCCTCTGTGTGAAACTGGGACTTGACAAAAATGGATGACGGAGTATTATTCTGTAGGATTTTATAAGCTAAAAAAATGGAGATTTGTTTGTTGTTTTTTTTGCAGTTATCTAGAGGGGAAAATTTGGTTGCACTTTTGATTTGAACATACGGTACTCTAATTGGTGAACTAGACAGTAAACAGCAAAGAAAGCAAATCTAACCCAAATTGCTGACGACATCAGATTGCGCAAAAACATCTGTATCATCATTCTTCAGAATGAGTGACACAAAAATGTTTCCCGGATGTAACTTGAAAGCTAAGTTTTTCTCTGTTTCACTCATCCTCTATAGAAAAAACATGATTTTTTATAAGCAGACCATGACATTGTACTACTTTAAAATAAAACCTATCAAGGGATTTCACCCACAACTGCAAAATCCGTGTTTTAAAGCAGACGGTCAGGACATATATTTACTGAGTTACCTTCAAACACGCCCTCTGAGCGCTCTTCAAAGCAGAAGATCAAAGTTCAAAAAGGCAAGAAAAAACATACGGCATTCCCACAGGCCCAGGAAATCAGCTTTGTCCGGAGGTTAAACCAGCCTTAGATACCGAGTCAATGGGGGGAAAAAAAGCCATGGGAGCAGCAACACCCTGTAACTAACAACCCCAAAATTAGATGTTTTCATCCCTGCTTTGGCCTGCTGTTGGCTTTAGCAGATAACTGTGAAAACAATTCATAGTAACCTGTATTTTACACTCCACCACACCTCTGGTTTTCTGCCAAACCTGTGCATCAAAAAGTTTCTAGTAAATTCTGTGAATGGTGGTTCATGGATCCGTCAGGCTCGTGATAGATGAGGTGCTGACTGAGGGAAGGGGCAGGGTGGGCTGCTGGCAGACAGAAGCCTTGGAGGCTCAGAGGTGGACCTGAAATAGCCCTGCTGCTGTAATATAGCATTACATCACAACTGACTTCACTGTCATGGCTGCCGCTGCATCATGCCAGCATTGGGATGTGAAACAATTGAATGCAGACTAGGCTGTTTGGTCGCACAACTGAGGTGTGAGCAGGGAAAGCAATCTGAGATGTAAAACTTGGTGTGCTGCGTTTCCGAGCCAAGTCTACTGGCAGCAAACAGCACGGTACGGTTGCAATTACAATCAATGACACTCACATTATTCTGTTCCTGTTTTTCCACACATACCACATCATTTGACAAGTGGGAAAAAATTCTGCTCGCACTCCTGACAACTCTGTCAAAACCATAACAACATGAAAGGTAAAAGAGATACGAGCTGCACGAGCATCAGATCAAACAGCGCCCGCAGGCTCTCTTACCATCAATCCCTTTAAAAACCATACCTGACATGCTTTTCAAGCTACAACGTCTGTTTGGAGCTCAGTTGTGGGAACGGTTGTAACCAATATATTTGGCAGGAAGGCATGCGCATTGTCTCTGAAGCAGCAGAACAAGTTGGTTTGCATGTTTGACCTCTGTAGGTACTGCTGCCGTGCCCTACATTCACAAATCAACCCAGGAGACAGTTAACTGTGGCCGTTTTCTCACAGAAAGAAGATGCTGGGTTTGTTGACAGTTTAATAACAAGCCCTTAAGATGCTAAATATCTCACACAAAACTCCAAAAGCAAGTCCTGTGGTGTAATTTTCACCTTCTAAAAATGATTGTTAAATAGAAATAACAGATTAGCTAAATTAAATATTTTCTCAAGGTGTAAAAAAGTCGGTATCCAGTAAAGGTTTAACTGAATCCAAACATGACAAATGCAGAACCGATGGATGACCATGTTTAATATTGTACCCTAATAAAAAAATACATGGTTTAAAAATGTTTTAGCAGATTTTAACCTGGTCAGTCAAACATTAATAGTTTAGGTTGCGTTGTAAACAAGGTTTTTAAGAGAACAAATGTTTTACTCGTGATGCAGAGGTGTTTGCTGGTGAAATAGCCCGAGGTTATTTGGATAAGCATGTGCTCAGCACACACAGAGAACCGTTCAACCCGGTGACGCTTATTCCGTGTGTTTCGACAGAGAGACAGAGAGCTCTATCCAGGCTAGAATGAAGAAAATGACTAACAATCACAGAAAGTACACCCATGTCCAGAAAAACCAGGCCCATTTCAGAGGGGTTCTTCCAGGAAATCTGGAGCCGCCGTGTAATCCAAATGAAGACAATCTGCAAAGAGAGCCTATTCTGGACTTGTGAGGCCGTGTCCTGCATCATCTTGAAGTGATTAGGCCACATATGAAAAGCATCACCGCCACTGCACATGCACGCTTTTGAAGGTCTGAAAAGAGACGTCTCTAAAGAATGAATAAAGGTGTTGCATAATCGCTGAGCGTAAAATCCTGTAGCTCTTTGAAGGTAGCAGCATGAAGCAGTTGTACAGGACTGTGATCCTTGCCAGACTGACAGACAGACAGATACCAGGCCATGAGTCATGCAGGCATGACTACAGTGTGGCCCCCTTCAGCAGCCCCCCTGAAAAACTCACATACCAGCCAGTCAACACAGACCAGCCTGGATGGTCCACCTGCCTCAGCAGGGCTACACCCGGCTCCGTCCAAGTATCACGTACCCACATGCACCCACATAAACACACACGCACATATTGGGAATATTGGAGTAGGTACAGAGGATGAGCATGCCTGCCACTATCACACATACGGGCCTCGCTTTATCGGTGTGATTACATCATCCAGAGCCATGATACCCCCTCCCTCCATGTGATACAGTTTCAGGAACACTGGGCACACAAACCAGGCCATGTGGTCCTGTGTCCTGTCTGCCAAAATAACTCAGCAGTTTCTATTACAGTTCGTCCATGGTTTCACTCCAGTCTGGCCAGGTATTGTGGGACTTTGGAGTGGGTAGAGTTCCCCATGACAACAAGTTTGCACTTTTATCGGCGCCCTGTAGCTCTCATCCTCAGATGAGTCAAACCCAGACATTTAGGTGACCCCTCCATGTGTATGATTTTGTGGAATTTGCACCCTTTGTGACTGTCTGCCATGACTCACTTGGACTCACTGTGTGTTAGCGGCTCGCAGAAACCACAATTCAGAAGAAAATGAACATCTGAGAAAGAAAAAAATGTTCCAGATTCAAAGGGGGCTGTGAAGCAGGTGGGCTTAACTCACGTCCTCGAACTATATCACACATGTTAGAAACCAGAATTTAGATGATAAATTCATCAAGGGTTAGAGGAGGAGGATGGTGATGACTAGAAGGTTGGAGAGCGAGGAGGAGGTAGTGGAGGAGGATGACAAAGATGAGTGAGGCCATGGCGTGACTTCATGCGTGATGTGTTGCAAAACTGTTCAGAAACAGCCATGTATGACTATTTCATCTTTAAATACTGCTAAGGCCCTGATAACATCCATGAGGTGATCACCTGATATAAAAACTCGCTGTATGAAATAAAGCGTTTTGCTTCTTCAGTGTGGTTCAGATAAGAAAAAAAAAATACTTGGACGGGGTTCAAGTTAAAACAATCATAATTTGGCCTCTTAGGCCGTCTCATTTTATGAGCGAGGGTTATTGAACACATCACTGATTCCACTTAAGCATCTCTTAAATGTGTAGTGTAGCCTACCTGACACTTTAAAAGGTTATTAGGCCCTAAGGTAGACCCACGCACACTTCACAGCACTTTAAAATCACCTACTTTTACTATGCAAACTCCACTACAAGCAGCACAATTGTTCAGCACCTGCTTACTATATTCAGCCTGTATGTGAAGAAGGATTCCCGTGACGACCAAATGACTACATTCATTCGACTAGTAAAGGCTCGTTTCTCCTCCACGATCACGACGCGCAAGCGTGTCCTCCCGGCCGCTGCCTTCCGTATGGCAGACCGCAGGAGACATTCATAAAATAATGACACAACTTACCCTTAGAGCAAGCAGCTCAGATGATCTCCAGCAGTGAAAAAAATCCGCTTCCACAGATTTCTTTTTTCCCCCGACGAAGCAAATAAGTGATTTGTCACATCATCCTGAGAGCAGCAGGAATAAAAACACGCGTCTTGATTTGAACCCGCAGATGTTTTTTTAAGCCCAGCTCGGTGCCGTGGTGTTAAATCTGGTCACAGCAGCAGCACTACAGCCACTCCAGGCTGATGTATGTGGCCGAAATGTGGCTGCCGTCCGGGACTCTGCTCTCCACCTACGGATAGAGCCTTCCCACACTGCTCCATGGATCGACCCGGGCTAAGTTTTCTTCTGCCGGTTGTAGGCTAATTCAGTTTGACGGAGAGTCAGCCCCGCCCTGGACTGGAGACGGTCTGTGGAGAAGGCGAGCCCGTCAGGATCTCCAACCAATCGGTGTGTACACAGGGAGGCGCTGCTTCACCCGGTGATCGGAGGTGACTAAGCGATATCCTCAGTCAGAGAGAGAGAGAGAGAGAGAGAGAGCGGGGTCCGGGGATCCAGACCGGGAGTTAACTCTTTCCATCTTAGGTGACTCCAACACTGACATGACACTGACCGTGGAGTTTGCCCCTGATTTTACTCAGATAGGGTGCTTTTTTCTCTGATCATTTGAACATTGATTGTCATAACTGGTCTATATTGGAGATATTTGCTCACATCAGCTCTTATCACCTCCAGAGCCGGCCCAAGCCTCAAAGGGGCCCTAAGCAAAATCTGATTTTGGGGTCCTGTATTTCTGCCAATAATATTGATCGTTCATCATTCACACCTTTACAAATCTCTTTGATCAACATTCCATGACATGCAAACATACCTTTATCTTGGTGTTTTTTCTCTTCTTCCTCTTTCTTTTCTCTGCTCCTGAAGTATATGTCCTTTTTAGTGACATTGTTTTGCCCCACAACTACCTGCACTTTGGATACTCAGTGCACATTGCACAGCAGAAGGCACAAAATGGTAGCGGAGCTTTGACGTATCGTCAGGAAGAATCATAGGCCTACATCAGCAGCAGCATTAAATTGTTTTTACTTTATTTTATTTTTACAATAATATATATTTGATCATGCAGAAAGCATCGCTCATACATGCAAAAAAATATATATATATATTTGTTTTGATTGCTTTTGAGGGGCCCCCTATTGGCTGCAGGGCCCTCAGTAGGTGATGAGTTCGCTTATTGGCTGGCTCTGATCACTTCTACAACAACAGCTCATTGTCTCTCTGAGTTTATGTCTCAGGCTTAATCTTGGCTTTCTTAAACTTTAAATAAAACCAACACATGGTTCATGTCTCTAACACTGGGGGTTACCAAAAACATTTCAGGAGGAAAGAAGGCTGAACCATTTCCAAAAAGGCCTTAACTCAGGGGTGATTGAAACAGCACACCTGTGACTGAACTGGGATATTGCAGGTATATTTTATACAGTATGACAAACACTTGACAACACATGCAAATCGTCTTTTTGTTAGTCTTCATATTCATCTTTGTAAAACTTTGTTTCTCAAGGTGTACCAGGGCAAAGATCACAAGAAACTTCTCCAAACTTATCCACTGTTACACAAAAAAAAATCGAAAATTAAAGACTAAAATTCTGATTTAATACTTTGACTCAAAAAAAAAACTTCTGTTAAAAAAACATTTTATGAAACACATTTGATTAAGGTTAAACCCTCCCATGAAAGTCTGAACCTCATTAAACGGTGTGCTGTTTAACTGCAAAGAAGCTGCAATATGTGACAAATAAAAAACAACAAAATAAAATCAGAAATCAAAAACTGAAGATGGCAAACCTTCTCATGTCTCATTCAGGTAAAATAAATAAAAGCTCTACATATGTACAAAATGTATTTTAATCAACCTGTCAGTCTGGTTTGTTAGGCTTCAGGTGTAATTAAAATAAAGAAAAAAAAACACCTGTTGCCTTATGTTTAACTGCGTGTTTATGCACAATGCAGCATAAACAGTATATTCATACATGAGCCTAGAAAATAGTCTTCCTTCATAACAAACTAATTAAAACACAGTTTTTAAGGTGTTGCATAATAAACAAATAAACACAAGGACATCATACTAAAAATCAATAAATAAAACCTGTTTTATTTCCTTCACAGGATTGTATATTTTGTATTGTATTGTACTTTCTTTCATTTTGGGGGGCAAATGTGGGCCCAGTGAGTGTTCTTCTGTGGGCTCACTGAAGTATCTGGGTTCTTATTCATAATTGAATAGAATTTTAAATGCCAAGAAAAATAAAAACTGACTACAAAACTGACAGCTTTACAGTCACTTTGTTTCGACTGGAATGGAGAAGATTTTCATCTGAGAAATGAAGCCGTCTGGTGTATCATAATGCATGCTGTTGCTCTGTCTAATGAAAAGACCATTTCAGTGCATTCCATCATGGTTTCACTGAAAGCTCCGAGCCACCTGGGGAAATTCTCCAGGAAAGAGACGGATGCGAGGAAGCAGAAGGTTTCTGAGGTGCTGACAGGGGGCACCAAGTAAGCACTCCTGCTCAGATGGGGTTTCGAAGCTCATGTGGCTCAGGTTCCTGGAAACGCCTCCTCTATGGCTGCTTTGATGTTCTTCACCGTCGAGACCAAACCTCCACTGGATGTGGCGGCCAGTGTGTGTTTCTGTTATTCCAATGAAGGGAGACATTACATGTTCCAGTTTTTATGCTGACAAGGCACAGCTTAAACAAGATAACACTACAGTACCTGAGTTAACGATTTGATTAAAACCAAAAAGTAGGAATATATGAGGCCAAGTGAACAAAAATAAGGCATACCACAGAAACACATGAGTACCTCTGACCTTTTTCACTTTAAAGACCCACTGCAGTATTTCTGCATTCAAATCGTTATGAATCTCTGGCAGACCCAAATGACAGGATCAGATACAATGAGATTTCCCATGTAACCAATCCAAGCTCTGCTCCCAGCGCACTGCTATGCAGGCCAGGCTAAGAGAGGACAGAGCAAGCGTCTGCATTATGCCCCTAAAGACAATAGTGTCTGAAAGCTAAATAGCTCCTATATGACCTGTTTCTTCTTCTACACCAGCAATGTCAGGCTGCAAGCTAACTCGAGGAGAAGTGTGCAGAGCAGCGCTGTCTCTGCCCACCACTCAGAAGTGAATTGCTCATGAGCGACTCGAGCTCTGCAGAAGAAAAGCCCTTGAAAACGACACAGGCAATGTGATTTTGGCTAAAAGATTCATAATCACAGTTTAAAGACCACTGAGAACACTTCGGAGTGGGACTTTAAGCTCCTGTAAGGAACTTTTGGTTTGTAGTCATTTTGGCGCCCTCTGTGGTCAAGGCGGTGTGAATGTTGTTTTTTTCAGGAGCCCATGTTTGTTCTTTCCATTTGTTTGTTTGATTTTCAAAAAGTCAACATTTACAGACACTTCTTCTGCAGCTTCTCCACAAATAAACACTTTCATTGGCTCCACCCCTGTATGCCAGTAAAAGCTTCTCCTTAAACCACAAGCTTTAGTCAAAATGAGTTATAATAGTTCACATGTGATCCAAAGAATGCCTAGCAGCACAAGTAGCTCATGTTCTCACTGTGTGAAAGGCTAGAGCTTCCTGTCATATCAAGTCCCAGTCTTGCACCCTCAGGTCTCATCCCTGCTGAGGTGACTGACAGCCACGCAACAAACTGAGCTAAGTCTGAGATATGCACCTTAAAAGCAGCAAAACATGATATTTTATTGAATGTCGTCAACTCTCCACTTGTGAGGGGTGTTTACAGGTCTGCTGGGACACTGATTGATATACCATGAAGTTGTGGTAATTAATGGCAAAGTTTTCCCCCCAGGAGGATTGAAGCTGGGGCAAAGGCAGCAATTAGGAAACGACGCAGGACCTGTGGGAGCACTCAAAGCCCCCTGAAGGCTCATCAATCAGACACAGATAAAAGGGTTGAGTGCAAGGGTAATGTTTAACCAGGAGGGCATCGTCAAAGTGTTTCTCCCTGTTTTCAAGCCAGAGCAGTGGAAGTGGGACCACAAGGAGAACAGACAGTCAAAAGGTAACCTTGTGTGCTGCTAGAAAGTCCCTTTAGTAAAAGGAATCTGGGAAAGAAATCAAACAAGGTAGGAAAACTTCTGCTGCGTGGTCATGCTGAGCAGATTTATTCTCTCTTGTTTATGAGCAGGGAGAACTTGCACACAGACCCTCCTCCCTGCCTCCCTGCCTGTCTGTGTCAGTGCTTGTTCCCTCTGAGAGCCACAGGTGTGAGATGAGACAAGGAAGCTGTTATCAGTGCGGACAGGGAAAGGTCAGAGGAGGCTGGAGGTTGTGGCGGGCTCAATCAACTAACCAAACAGCTGTAAGGCTGAGTTTTCCTCTGTTAATGATCCTCTAAATGGTTTCTGGCTGTCTGCTTTAAAACTGTGGGTGTATAAACCGTGGTTTATCAGTTCTTTTGATCCTTCACTGCCTCACTATCATGCCAAACAAACTGAACAAAATGTGTAGTCTGGGTGTGTAAAAGAAGACATGTATGCATATGTGATGTTCCTACAGCGGTTATTGCGTTCAAACCTTTGAGTAACACATCCCAGATGTGCATGTCCCTGTGCAGCAGGTGTTTCAACCGGCTCTAACATGGGGTAATCCTTCCCCCTCCCAATGAGATCTCAGCCACCTGCACAGTCACCAAGATAAGAGACTCATGAATCATTAATTGTCATCAATTAATAATTAATCCCGTCAAACGCTGAAAATGCAGATGGCTACCAGGTGCTGTGCCTCATTGGCAGGATAAAGGAGATTGCAGCCAAAGATGAGGCAAGAAGTGTTTTATGCGAGCCATTTTCAAGGATCACTGAGTTCATATTTTGGTATTTTTTCCCCCTTTTTTTCAACCAGCTTTATGATAAATACAGGAAAAATTAGGGTGCATGGTGAGAAAAGGCTGTCACGTGACAAGTCTACACCAGTGAGGAATACCAACGCTAGATTTAATATCTATAGTGATTATGCTGTCATGTTGCAGCACAGATTTAAACACAGTTTAAATCAAGAGATTATCTCAGCAGCTATAGGCAACGTCACTCTGCCTCTGTTAGAGTTTGCTGATGTCCTTTTTTAAACCATGACTGACAAATAAAAGACAAATTAAACACTACAACAGCAAAGAGTCACACAGTTGTTCAGTCTGATAATAATAATATTACTGCAGTAAACAACCACGCACCGAGTCTCCATCTATCTGTTTCAGCAATGTGCTTGTGTCCCGCTTTATATACTCAACTATATAGATGGCAATGACAACCTGTTGTGCTTTGGGCACTGACATGTGAAAAAACAATCAGAATTTGATGGTTCGTAGCTCAGTCAACATCTGTGGTTTACTGAAAACTGTGCAAAGACACCATATTAGATGTTGAAACTGTTTTTGTATGAGCAATCTTTTAGATTTCGATTCAGCAACACCTTTGTCCATCTTTGTCATGGCAACCCTTGCTTTGCAGTCACCTTCTCTCCCAATGCTGTAAATGTCAAGAGATAAGTTGTCTGAGTTCAAATACTGTGATTGGTTGAGAGATATTCCTCTAGGTTTTTTTTTTTTTTTGTTACAAAGCTTTCTCTGTGTTTTCTGTCTCTGTCAAAACATTTTTGAAACATATTCTTGCCATAAAATTCAAAAATGTTGTCAAAACCACCAAAATATACAGTTATTAACACTTCACAGTGTCCCAACTTATTGGAAATAGATTCTAGGTATATTCATAACTCTGTGTGCGGTCAGAATGAAGTGAAAAATACTGTATTGTAGTTTCAGCAGCAGTTTGCATATACTATTTTCAAAAATCACAACTTGAAAAAAATATATAAGAAGTATCTCTCTGTCTCAAAACTGCATTCAGACATGATATCATATACAAGATTTTAACCCTTATCCAGCAAAGGATTGTGTGACTCATAGGGTAGTGAGATACTGCATTCTGCTCGTCCATCTGCACACACAGACAAGTCCCTGGTCCATGCTTAGCTTCATTATCACTGCCTGCTGCCTGCAAGAGTTGAAAGTGATCCAGAATGCACAACTACAGCCAAGCTGTGGCTGCTAAGATTATCAGAGGCAGTAACAAAGAAAGCTGCCCAGGCCCAGAGCTGCACATCACTGCTGACATTCAGTGGAAATAGTCCAGGCAAACAATGGCTCTCACTGGTCCAGTAGCCAGGACAAAGTCAACAGCCAATGCCAGAGCTCTTCCACTGAATATGTTCAGCAGATTTCTGTTTGCATTGTAGCCTGGCTCAAAAAGTGAGCTGGTTTCTGTAAGTCCATAATTCCTGCAGAACAGGTTGTATAAGAAATGCATTTACTGGGGTTCTATAATAACATAATGATGCCGACGGTCTGTGTTTGGGAAAGAAAACAGAACCACAACAAGAGATAATGCAATCAAATACAATAAAGACATGCACAGTTATAATAAAAGGGACAGTTGTGGCATTTTTCTTTTCATTGCTGCAGTAAACCAACTTATGCATTATTGAATAATGTGCACAATCATTTGTTTCAGCAATGCATCACACACACACGCACGCACGCACACACACACACACACACACACACACACACACACACTGGTGCCAGAGCCAGCGTGCATGTTGCACTCTGGCACCTCTCCAAGAAAAGGCTTCAGTGGCGAGATTTTTTACAATCGAAAAATAAATCATTGATATAACATTCAAAACTCTTCACATACCAAAAGTAATTATTTATTTTAGCGGTCTGGTCTATGCTCTGCACTGACTCGGGCAGGGGTGGCACAACATTTCTATATTTATATCTTCTTCAAATGCTAACATATAAATACATACATGTGTTTCATTTTAGCTTTAAAGTGTATTTAACAGAGTGAGAACAAAATCTTTTAGATTCAGTTTTGCAGCATTATATAAAGTCAGACTTTTTCCAAAGTCACACTGAAAAGCAGCTTAAAAAGACAAACAGTATCAGTCAATGTAATTTTGGAGTGTGTTTAAAATGTTTAATGTACTTTTTCCTCTCCTAAGTGAAATATTTTTCTGGTTTGCAGGCCCAGGCTTCAGACTCATCCCATTATTATCTCAGACATCACTATGGTTAAATTGTACTCTGCTGTTTAAGTTTTTGTCAGTGGCATGGCACGATGTCACACGTAGTTAGTTCTCCAGAAAGCCACATGGACCTACAGTCATGCCTGGGGCTAAACTGGCCCCATACACTTCCTGGGCACAGGCAAACATTAGCACACCATCTCTATTTATAACCTCTTAGAAGAGCAGACCTGTTTTCAAACAAGGCTGGAATGATAAGATTGGAGTAGGAAAAGGCCACTGATTGGGAGGTTGAAACCTATCAGTAAAATGTGGTTGTATGTTTGGTGGGAAAAAACGCCTAGGATATCCTCAGCTAAGGACTTGGGTTGGCAAAATAATCCAAATTATACTGGAGAATGTATTAGTAATGATGCCCAAACATGGCAGATACCACAGGGAAAATGCCCAAGAATTATTGAAAGAGATGAGCTATGAAAAATAATCCCTGCACAGTCTTACCATTAAAGTAGCCTTGACCAAACCCTTTTATTCCTACAAAGCTGTAAAAATATTTAAAGGGATATTCCGGCATAAAATTAAGTTAGGGTCGAGCACACTGTATAACCGAGTTTAGACATCCCGTCAAGAGATGAATGTTGCCGACTGCTTACTTCTTGAGTTACACCAACTTTAGTAACGACTGCAGACAGCAATACACAGAGCACCTAAATTCATCAACAGTACATATAGGGTCCAAGCCATAGCACTAGCCACAAAAAATATTTTTAGCTTTGCCTCATTTCTTTAGCAAAAACAGGAAACACAACTCACCGTTTCTCTCCCAGCAGCCGCTTGTCTGTACAGAGACCTCCAGGCAAGTCCATCGGCTGCAGCGGGGGGATGCAGCTCAAGGAAGAAATTTTATGATCATTTCTTTATGGAAATGCAATCAGACCGGGATGGTAACGCAGAAGAACTGCCGCGTTTGCGGTGCAAAATGATTAAAATGATGATTATTATTTTAAGGAAATGATCCGCTGCACTCAGTGATTGACTCGTCAGGGCTCCCCCCACAAACAAGCGGCTGCTGGAGGAGAGTAGGTGAGTTGTGTTCAGTCTTTTTGCTATTGGGACCCTATATGTACTATGAACGAAGTTAGGTGCTGTTCTGAGCTGTTTGTGGCTAAAGAGTGGCTTTTTAGTTGAGCGCGTGGCTCTGTGTATTGCTATCTGCGGTCGTTACAAGAGTTGGTAACAAGAGAAGCAAGCGGTCGGCAACATTCATCCCTCGAGGGGGTGTGTAACTCAGTGTTACACTGTGTCTGACCCTAACTTAATTTTAAACTGGAATATCCCTTTAATTCTTGGCTAAACATTGGTACTTTATTGTGACTCTAACTGGGCCTCATTTGGATACAGCCGAAGTGAGTCCCTTCTACAGATTTTATCAGGAGAGGCAGACAGGGTGCGCGGTCCCTTTAAGAGATTCAAAACAATCATGTACTTCCTGGTTAAAAGCATTAGTGCTGAACTACTATTCACACCGAGGATTTCCTCTGAATTAAAATAGATGCTGCTTTTTAGACAGTGAAGTTTTTTTTCCGCCTTGTATGTTTAATTATGTCAGGAAGAAAAAGAAGGATGGTAGAAGTGAGTAGAGCAGCTGAGCCGGCTGAAAACAGCCAGAAAAAACGATCGGATTTAACGCTGAAGAAGCCCATTCAGTGTGAAAGTCATGAGACAGAGCGAAGTCCTTATTTCCCCCCTAAATGTGACCTGCAGCTGAGACTGGGGGAGGACTTTTTCAACCAACCATGCATCAATTTGGCTCAAGCGTTCCTCGGCAAGGTAATGCTGCCTGCTACTAGCTTAATGTTGAATATATTGAAGGATGAAAAGGCATTTGGTGTCATTTTTCTTTTATTTTTAACTGTGCAATGTCCAAAGGGAGTCCAAAGGGTATAATGCAACAAAATAACTGAAATTAGGTAATCATAAACAAAAAAAAATTCTTACATATACATATAGGTTCAGAAAAAGAAAAGCTTCGTCCATCATGAAAATTGCAGCTGACTAATTTATTTGCAAACATACAATTTGAGCGCTTTCCTGTTCCTGCAGGTGTTGGTGCGCACCTGTGCAGATGGTACCGAGCTGCGGGGGAGGATAGTGGAAACGGAGGCATACCTTGGAGGGGAGGACAAAGCCTCACACTCAGCTGGAGGAAAACGCACCGAAAGGAACACAGCCATGTTTATGAAGCCTGGCACAATCTACGTGTATCCAATCTATGGCATGTACCTCTGTATGAATGTGTCCAGTGAAGGTAAGAACACACTAAAACAGTGGTTCTCAACTGGTCTCACTTTTGGACCCACATTTTCCCATGGTCCTTAAGTCACAATCCACTTTTATAAAATTCAAACCAAGCAAATGTCTTTTTAAAATAAACTTTAAAATAACCATAATTTATAAATGGTAAATATATATTTTATTAATGTTTAACCATCATTTAAAAACAGCATATAGACCAATTATAAAATGGCAAATAGATAGTTTATTAATGTACGTTAATAATTACTTTACCATTAACAAGCAATGAAATTATGATTAATAATTTTCAATAATCATCAATGGACTACTTATTAAAGGTTTATATAGGGTTTAAATATTGGTTGTAAAACAGCATGATTAAAATGTGTGTCAGTAGCACTTTGTAAATGGTTATTTTTTGTTTTTTTAACCATCTATAAATATTACTTAGATGGTTATTGTAAAGTTAGGGTTAGGTTTTTAAAAGTTATAATTTATTAATGGTCTATATGTTATTTATAAATGATGATTAAACATTAATAAACTATCTGCTTACGATTTATAAATGGTTGTTTTACCATTTATAAGTTATGGTTATTGTAAAGTGTTACCTGTTGCAGAGCACATGAACTGAAGACAACAACTACTTAAGTTGCATATACAGAAAATATCAAACTGCACAAAATGAAGACCAACAAAATGAAAAATTTGACTTATATGCATCTCTGCATTCAGAGCATATTCAGAAGAACCTGAGGAGGACCATGCAACAGCATGGACAAAAGTGAATAAATATCAAATTGCACAAAATAAAGACAAAAAGAAGGAACTTTTTAACGCCTGCCTTTTAAAATAAGCTATTTTTCAAAATAAAAGACATTTCAAACATCAGATGCGCATGAAATATTTATATTTTTGACCAGCGACCCATCCAGAACATGGCCGCGACCCACTTTTGGGTCAGGACCCACCAGTTGAGAACCACTGCACTAAAACATAAGCTGTGCTCTTGTACTGCTGCATGCTAACAGAAATGTTTTAAAAGAAGTGGATTCATGAGCTATCCTCCAACTGTGTAATATCAAATTAATCTAGTGGTGTTTCCCATGATCAAGGAGACAGAATGGAGTCTTGCTGACTAATACACATGGTGTGCTGTATTTCTCAGGGGAGGGTGCTGCCGTGCTGCTGCGTTCCTTGGAGCCCCTGCAGGGTCAGCCCATCATGAGGCAGCTGAGGGCGGCCAGACGCAAAGAGGGAGCCCCTAAATTAAAGGAAAAAGAGCTCTGTAACGGGCCTTCAAAGCTGTGCCAGGCTATGAACATACCCCGCTGTTTTGACCGACGAGATCTTGCCTCAGACCCAGAGGTATGGCTGGAGAGGGACCCAAACACTGATCCAGAAGAAAACTATGATATAGTAGCAGCACCACGCATTGGAATTGAATCCCATGGAGAGTGGGCTAAGAAACCATGGCGGTTTTATCTTCGTGGCCATCCTTGTGTTAGTGTTGTGAATAAAGAGGCAGAGAGATTGTCTCAGTCTGAAACAGGACAGCACGATATTATAAGGACTTAAAAGGAACATCAGTCAAACTATTCTGCCATCTGATCCCCTTGTGAACTTATCCAGCATCAAACATGTTTGGCTGATATTGGTTTCTCCTCAAATATATGAAATAACTCTGTAACACTTTTGTAATTTTGTAAACCCATGACTACTTTAGCTTAAATCAAGTAAAATGTTTATCATCTATTTTGTTAACTCTGTGGACAATGTGGTTTGTGTCTTTGTGTACGTTTGATCATGTGTAGGTAGTGTTTTCTTACCTGCTGTCTTTTAAACACTAAATGAACCACTCTTAGAGGATCTTGGATGTGGAATTTTAGGGTTGAGGGAAAGACAGGGTTTAACTAGTTAAGGGTTAAATAGGATGTTTAGAGGGTTTAAGGCATGCTTTCATTAGTGGGTGCATTAGGAGAGCATGGACAGAGTTCGCTAAAGACAGTAACAGGAACATAAGACTAAGCAGCAAAAACAAATCAGTGGATCTGGATGAGGTGGGATAATGTTGGTCAGGGGCCAAAATTTAACAAGCGGAAATGTTCATCCCTTTTCCTCTTCTCATTTAATTTAGAAAGTAAAGATAGGTAGATCATACACCCCAATCCTAGCACTACAAATGTCTGACATTTTTCTGCATACTCTTCTTTGTTTCCCCCCCTTCCCTCCTCTCAGGGGGGTAAAGCAAACAGCCTAACTCTGCAGGGGTTAGCTCCCGCCTAAATAGGCTTCTCATCCTGACTCTGCCACCCCTATCACCTACCTGCCTACCTGCAGCTGGCATATATGGAGCCTGAGCCCACTGAACCTGACAACTCCCTAAATGTTGTAACATTTAGGGAGTTCAGGGTCCTGCTGGTGGATATGATAGACGGTGGGAGATGCATTAATGAAAGCACAAGCACCTTGTGTTTATCTGAAATTCACCCAGCTACAAACTCCTAACAGAAGCTTTGAGTTTAGTCAGAAAAGGACTTAACGCTCCCACTCCAGTTCATCCATCGCAAGTGTTTCCTCACAATAAACAGTCAAACACCCTTTGAATGATCCTTTCTGAAACACCCCTTTGATCACTCATCAGTGTTTGTGTTAAAGTCTGAGTTTCTCCTCTCAGTGATTTCACAGATGCCTGGAACACTCTCCTTCCCTCTCAGCAAAAACCGCCTGTCTGATGTTTGGAATCTTTCCTTTCTTGCTGTCTTTGTCTCCCCACCTCTAGGATTCCTGAGGAGAGGTAGCTTGAGAGGTCTGGAATAATCATTACTCAATGTGCCCCTCTGTGGTCAGTCCAGATGATCTTTCACATCTGGGACAGGAAGTAAGAAACTAAACACAAAACATTTGAAGTTTAAGGACAAACACATGAATCCTTTAGGTATGTACAAAATAATTTAATACTGTAAACAAACAAAGGCTCATAAAAGAAAGCTCCTTTCTTCATTGTGTAAATCTGCACACATTATTACAATTAATGTGTCACTTCATTTTGTCGACAAATAGCACTTCGCTGTGAGAACAGCAGAGTGTTAGCTGCTTTCAAACCGACTTCTTTTTTTTTCCATGAGCTGGGAGCTGATACAGTCTCTCTGCTGTGCCACCGCTACTCCATGGGCGACTGAAAGATTGAAATAATGGGATCCTCGTGGTTGGTCACCACAAGGACACTGCGGAACTTGTCAAGCAGCGTCTTGAGCTGTGAGCGCCTCATGTTCTCGTTGTACATAATCTCTTCCAGGTGGTGATGTCCTCGAAAATAGTGGAGCAGCCTGAAAGCAGTCAACAGAACAGGCAGCGAAATGAGATTAGAGTTATTCCGAGTCATTAGTTGTTGAAATTGACCATGAGGCAGCATTTTTCTCGCTGTGAAGACATTTTTCACTTCCCTACACAACACTGATTACTGGCTTTCTATCTAAGCAGTTTCTATTTTCAGTGTCTGCTCATTTTAAAGCTGCAAAGCTATTTTGATTCACCAGCTGATATTTTCTAATTACAATTTCCAAACATTCTATAGATGCAATTAAAATGCTATTATTTTCTACATAATGTCATTCTATCTTTCTGTTTCCAAAGAGAGGCATTCATAGAAATCTATAGCATCTTTCGTCACTACAACTGAATGATGCTGAGGCACCATGTGACACCAGTCGGTTTGACCTTCGAAGTTTACTGGAAATAACCCTGAAAAACAAGTCCAATAAAATCTGTTTTTGAGTTGAGTCAGACCTTCCAGTATCAATACGAGGATTGTGGAGTGATGTGTGGTGAATTACAAAAGTGTGATGCAAACAGAAAAAAACACGAGAGCTGAGAAATGCTATCCTTTCATCTGCGATGGTTTCATAATTAAAAAATGCTGCAGAAAAATCAAAAGCTTTTGCCTGTTGTGCTCCTGGTGTTTCAACAACATTTTTCTTCGTTTACCATCTTGTTTTGGTGGGTGCTTTTATGAAATGATGCATTAGTCACTGTTTTCAAGTTCAATTTATGTTGAAGTCTTATGGAAGTCACTTTGTGTCATGTTCAGGCTTTCACTGTTTTTTTTAAGGGTCCTATTTCAAGTGTGATTTGAACCCATGACTTTGCTGCCTCAACCTCACCACTTCACGGGTTTGTAGCATCTAAAGTTTTACGAGAAGGTTAGCTGGAGGTCACCTGCTACAAAAGAATACAGTAAAGGCACAAGAACAGTTTCAGATACCAGGCTTTTGAACTTCTAGAAGAAGCCAGTGATAATCATACAAACACACACACACCTGTTTCGAAATCACAGCAACAAAAATGAACCCACTGAATGGTTAACTTCGTCACTTTTGATTTTCAACGTGCACATTGGACTGGCACTGAAATAAGCTCTGAAGACAGACCAATAACTGTCATCGTAATTATACTGTTATGAGAAATCAAAGACAAAATAAATCTAAAGACTTTTCTAAAGTCTTGTGGACCAAAAACAAAATCTTTCCTCGATACTGAGTATTGACGCCTGTATGACGGCAATCAGCAGTTCAGAGGCAGTGACTGAGGGGAGTAGGCAGAAGAAGTGAGACTCTAAATCTGTTATCTTCATGCATGTTTCTTTAAAGGTATGAACTTTTTTTTTTGTTATAGCCTGAAAGAATCATAAAATGTCTAATTCTTGTTTTCTTAACCGCTGCTCTCTCTTACTTTATTCCTTTGCTTTAAAAATATGACTGTAGATCTGTTTTTTCAGACACTTGAGTGCTTTTTGATACCGTTGAGTATCTTGTATCACTTTGAAGCACATGGTGTCTTTTTGGCAACCTTTTCACAAGACTATAAGCTATGCTCCAATACCTGGCAAACATGCGCAGATCCTCTTGACTTTGTGCAGCGGGGATGTTCAGAATAACCTGCCTCTCGTGCTCTGACAGGCTGGCTAGCAGCGTCTCTGTCATCCTCTTGTTCAGTGGGGAGTCCCCGCCGGGCAGTAACTCTGCGCTGGAGTTGTCCATGCTGGGACTGGTGAGGGTCATGTCATCACTGCTGGCTGCACAGAAGAAGAAAAAGACCGAGAAGTAGAAGCTACTGTGTATTTTTACCTTGTTAGACCTCTGAACATCAGGCAGCAGAGAGCTGAGTGGGGACTTACTCGGGGAGCCAAAGCTGAGAGCGCTTGGCGTACTGAGACTCCGACCTCCTACTCTGGCAGCGAGCGGTAGGTCTTCATCTCTCATCCCGGGCTCATCTTCACTGGGTGGTACCAATAGGCAGACATAAGTGTGCAGCTGGATCAGCAGACGGCGCTGGAGCATCCAAACCACCATCTGGATCAGCTGGGCCTAGTCGGGAACAGAGCATCAAAGTGCACGTCAGCCGAGCGCAGGACAAACAAGAGAAACTAAACACACTCATGTCTCTAACAGGGCATGTGCGTATTAACTGGCCTGTGGGTACCAGTCAGGCTCAAAATAGAGCCAAAAGTAACAGGCATGGCCCTGATCTTGTTCTCATAAAAAATGGAGGCTTGCAGAAGCTGGGGCTGATGTCCCGACGCCATTTATAATTCATCACCCTCGCTCCAGCAGCTCTGCCAAAACAAGATGAGTCGTAGGAGAACACCAGATGGTTCTGCTCTTACAAGACACTCGCGAAATTTACATCATTGGATTTAGGAAAAAAGTTGACAGCAGCTCTGTTTGCATCTTAGTTATAAACATTTGAAGAAACTAACAGAATTTTGTTAGTTTCTATTCTTCAAAAACACGGGCTTAAATGGTGTGGATTTTCCCCCCAGCCACTGAACCATTTCGTGTTTTTATTCCATGTTCAGTATAGTTTCTTTATACACATTTAAGGATGTTACTAATGTAGATATAAGTGTAGTGTCTGTCTATGTGTTCGGGCATGTAAGTGTAAGACAGGGTTTTTCTGTGCATTTGTTATTCTACAGCAGTCCTACCTCATGTGCCGGAGCCTCCAGAGGGTTTCTGAACTCAGCCAGTGAGACAGGCAGAGAGAACTTGGCTAACATTGAGGGCAGATCATGGCCAGGAAATTGCTGGGCAAACTGCTCAGCCAATGGCGAGTATCTGTCCGGAAAGAAAAAAGGCACAACTAATTCTCAGAGTTCTTCCATTTGCGCAAGCTTTAAGAAAACCACCTTAAGAAAATACATGAAGAGAACAGCCAATGGACAGATCCAGGTCTTTCATAACAAATACCTGCCTAAATAAGCACAGGCTTTTAAAATCTGAATTCAAAACAAAGGGGGAGCAGTCAAATAACATGGATTACAGCTCTTCAACGCTAAAGTCCTCTAGCTCTACTGATACTGGTGCAGCAGAGTGGTGTACATCATCTTATGGATACTCACAGGCTAATGTTGGCATGAGGAGACAGCATGTAGACATTGTTTTCACATAGTGGGAAAATGATGATCGCTTTGCCCCAATAAACCAAGTGAGCAGCAATCTGGAAGATCTACAGGGGGAAATCATCACAAATAATTAAGGTTGTTTCAATTTTAAATAAGCATACAAAAAATCAAGATCAATCAGATACTGACACCACATACCACTGACATCACATCTGTCCATAGGTGCTTTATAATAATGGTAAAAACTCCTACATAAATATGATTGGCTTTCATTTCTAATACGTTTATCTATGTGGGTAAATGATGTCCGTTTATCCATTTAGTTTCTCTCCTTAATTTACTCCTATACCCATAGTGAGGAAGGTTTCCACATGCCTATACTGTGAAAAAATATAAAGACTATCATGTAAATCCACTGTATAATGTAAATCCACTGTAAAATGCAAATCCATCCCCGCTGCTGTTTCTTTTTGAATATTTTAAAACGTTATGCCATCAACAGAAAACCGCCTCCATGAGTGGCTCACACACTGATACAGAAAACAAGAAAAAATCTTCCAGATAAGAAAATGGATTTGTGACTTATTAGGCAGTCTTCTGGTGAGGAGAGAGAGAGAACACTATGTAGAAACAGGGTCATGCCGTGTGTCTACATGTGATGCAAAAACTGTCACATTGTGTGTAAGTTACTAACGAAGTCTGTCATTAATAAAAATAAAATATGAAGTGATAAAAGGTCCGTCTACATGATTGTTAGTTCTGCAACTAAAAGTCAGCAGGAGATAAAGAACAAAAGAAGTCATTGTACTGCTGCGACTTGTGCTGTCTCTCATCTGCTTGAATGTGCAGTTTTGGTCCACTAGATGGCAGTAAAACAATGACAACACAGGCCTTTAACTGGGTAAACAGCTTTCACTTCTAACATACCGCCTTACTAGGATTAATCAGGGCTTTGACATGAAGCCATTCAGAATAAATCTCAGCAGCGAAAAAGCAAATATGAAACTGATGTCACCTAGTAGCTACTTGTGTTTTATCACTGATATGCAACAGGAAAAAATATCATTGATTAAAATAGAGACGTACAAAAATGAACACTGTGCCCCCAAACCATCTGAGTCTGCTACAAGAATATATTGCTGTCATTTTGGCAGTTTAGATGTACAGTGGAGAAAAATGTACAGAATCTGAAAGGGTGATGGTCTACCACTAAAATTTTAGTTTAATCTCTTCTAGTCTTGTCTAAGTTTGTTGTTATCAGAGATGGATTTTTAGCTTCTTGTTGTCTCTTCTTTGTTATGAAGAAATCGTGCAGTTAAGGTGATTTTTATCTTTGCTACCTTTATCATGACTAATATAGGAGGATACACTTATCTTACATAAGATACAAAGATCTTTTTCAAACATGTTTCCCCAATCATTAAAAGGTGCTCTGAATTTTAAGGTAAACTTTGATTCTTAAAGTCTGAAACTGAATTTTATAAAGTGGAATTGTGATGCAGGTGATGGGACTGGTCTGCACCTGCAGTAAAGCCAGATCAGCATCCTGAGCAAGCTGCTGCAGGTTTTTCACCGCTGAGCAGGTCTTGATGAGGCGGACCATTGCAGGCGAGCAGTCCACAGGAAGCTGACTCAGCAAAGCCTTCTCACTCTCCAGCAGCAGCAGGGCATGGTAAGGTCTGTGAGATGAAACGACAAACAACAGCATGTTAAACTGTCTGTGAGATGAAATCAAACTGAAATCATCCTTGGAGTTGTTTTTTTAATCACACGAATCACACATTTGTGTCTTCTATGTCTCTACAACTCTGATGTCAGTATGTTGAAGCACCGATGGGTGGCAGCATGACCCGCAGAGAACCTCACATGGTTTTCTCTTGATGCTTTAAATAGTCATCACTGAGCTTTTGTGAACCTGGAGCTCTTAATCAGCTGTTAAAGACACTGAACTCCTTAGAGATAACAAGCTGTTGGGGGAGATATCCCCCAGTCTCAAGAATCGCAGACCTCTTGTCAAGCTTGTTGTTGAAGACTAATGCGGATCATAGTCACGTATGGGTCTGCTTTTGATGATGATGTGTGGTGTGTCGTGGGAGGGATTTTCTATTATCACAGCCCAGAGGAGCTGACTTGGGTGTTGCCATATGATTAAACTTAGACAATAAACATGTAAACATGGCATCTATCACAAGTAACACCTGGGTTACAGAGTTAATCCAAGATTTATGGAGGAACAAGAAAACAAAACAAAAAAAAAGGACACACCTTATGGCCTTAAGGCTTCGTTCTAAGGCCTCAGGAGGGATATAGGTGCCACCAATCACATGGATCTTGTGAGGTAAACAGAAGCTCAACTCCAGCCAGTTGTTGATATGAAGTCGCACTGAACCTGTCGTACACAGGCTGCAACAACAAACGTTCAGGAGTCAGATATATGAGCAATCCAAATTTCTACACGAGACGTCAACATGTGCTTCATCACATACCTGTCGTAAGCCTCCTTTAGATCCCTCGCGAGTTTACACTTGGGAAGAATTTGTCTGAATGGGGACTGGGGGGAGCCATCCGCTTTGATTAATAAAAAAAAATAATCTTTTTTTTAGTCTCAATAAGAAGAATTGATCACAATATTCAAAACATTTGTTCCAAAAAGACAGAGACAGAGCAGTGAACAGCTGTGCTCAGGGTTAAGTGTGTCTCTCACTCTCAGTCATGGTAGTAATCTCATCCTGGACCGCCAGCATCAGTTTAGCCTCTCTGGTCAGGTACTGGCAGCGTCGCTCCTCGTGCTGCAGAGCTATCGCAATGCGGCGCGACAAATTGTGCATGCAGCTGATGACTGACGGGTCAGCGTTTGCCTGGAAAAAGGAAATAAAGAACTTTTCAAACACTGTCAGTCTATCAGAGGTATGTTAGAAATTAGCACATGACTAAGCTATAACAGATAAGGCTAGAATTTCAAATTCAAACAGGGCTTTGATTTGTGGCATCAAGACAGGACAGTGGACACTGAGGGACACTGGGAAGACAGAGTGGGGAAGAGCATGTAGATTAAGAACTATAGGACTCTATCAATGAGGGAACCTGATTTAACCACTGAGATGAGCCAGTTAGGGATTCCACACGACCCTGAAAATATAAAATCGTCTCATATTGTACGACTAAATGTTGTGTATATTCCTTGGAATGAATGAAACAACTATGAGAAGTTACAATATTCAGAAGAGATCTGGAAACTGCAGACTACTATTACGAGAACTACCTGAAAAATCTGTATAAATAATATACTTCCTTTAAATCAAAAATGCTACCAGGTATTTCAGTGTATTTTCACATTGGTATGTCATATAGCTGATTGCCCTCTTGGGTGCCCTTGTAGTAGAGAAAATATCAAGTGTTTTCTCAGTAAAAGAAAAACATTGAAAAATTGCTCCTGTAGCTGTTCCTTCAGTTGAAAAGATACACTTAATCCCTCTGAATGTCACTCCAGTGGATGCAATGTTATTAAATGCCCTCTCAGATGTCCTTCAATTGAGTAACATGTGATAAGGTGTCTTATGGAGACATTAATGGGCTGTATGAGTTCTGTTTATAATCACGGTCTAAGTTTAATATCCCAAAAATGTATGTTCTATTGAAGTGTTGGATCAGTTTATTTGACTGATATAAGTCTACTCAGTTTTAAAACGACCATGTTTAATTTTAACTGAATGTGAGCTTCACAAAGTAAAATTCATTTTCTAAAATTATGATGATTATAATTATGTTTTTTTTTTTCTGTACTAAATCAAATTTCCAAAACAACCTGGTATATACATTTGCATCTGAATGCAAGAAACTGGGTGTTAGATGCTTCAAATTTCCAGACCCTCCCATTAGTGCTGTAATCAGCAGCATAAAAACTGTTCCATATCATAAATTTGGCTATCTCCTGTTCGCCCAAAAGAGTGGACTGATACAGGCCCACCCACTGTACAGGCTGTACTGAGCAATAACCTTATAACAACAGAAAAAAAAATCAAAGAGCTTAGAAAATGGTCCTCAAAACGCTGCTTCAGGCAGATTTTTGTTGCACAATTTTCTTTGCACTGATGCTACATGGCATACTTAACTGCCCCTCTTTTTATCCCCCCTTCTCCCACACAGCCTGAGTATGCCACTGACTTTGTGACCACGAAGGGTGCCATTTATTTTCATTCTTTAAAAACCTGGCAACCTTAGAAAGAGCATCCCAACTAATTCATGAAACATACATATACTTCCTACATTCAAATAACCTTTGGGGTAAAGATCTTGGCATGTGAGAATTGAAGATGATAAGAGCTTAGAAAGTGTGGAATGAACAAAGAGGAAAACGGTAAAATATAAGTGTTGATTGTAAATATAAAATGTGATCTCGAAAAAATATATCAGGGTTATTTTAGGGTTACATATCTGTAGCAGCTGTTCAACTGATATTGACAAAACATAATCAATCAAACTTTATTTATAAAGTGCTTTTCCTACAGGAATGTGACTCAAAGTGCTTTACAAGTTAAAAACAAAAACAAAAACTATCCCAGATGACCCCTTACCCCACCCCACCCCCCACCTACACGCGCGCACACACGCGCGCACACACACACACACACACACACACACACACACACACACACTTAAGGCTGTTGAGAAGGCGCCATCAGAGGAGCCGTCGGCACCAGGAGCAGAGAGCCGCCCACAGCCACAGGACACCGACACTGGGCCAGTGGAGGGATGTGGACGACACCAACCTCCACCAGGAACCCTGTGGCCGGCCCCTGCAACCACAAGCAACCACCACTTCCGGTGCCGAGGGCTCCCTCAGAGGAAACACTGGGGGCCCTAAAAATGATAAAAGGATAAAAACAAGTAAAGACTAAAATATGAACAAAACACAGACCTAAAATAACCCTAGGCTAACTAGAATAAATGAGGATAAAACAGATAAATATCAATTAAAAGCTAAGCTAAAAAGGTGGGTCTTGAGCCTGCTCTTAAAAAGGAAAGAAAAAGGAAAGAAAAAGGAAAGAAAAAGGAAAGAAGTTTTTTTTTAACCTTTAAAGCTATATGGGGCTTAAGCACAGTGACTCAGCATAGGCAGGGCCATGCTGGTTAACATGATTAGGCAGCTTTAAGTTGCCCCTCCTTCCTCTCAGTTGTGGTTGCTCCCTTAAAGATAGAGTATGTTAGTATATTATCTCTCTCTCACACATGCCTTCCATTTAAAGACAAAGTCTATTCATCCCGCCCACAGTCAGGTGACCTTATGGTGCTTACATTCAAAAAACAGACGCAGGGTTCATTTGATTCACACATAACTTATTCAGACTGGTAGAACAAAAAAAAAAAAAACAGCAAGTCTTAGAAATGAAAAGTCTTTTCATACCCTCAGAGCAAACACCACATTGAACAGGATCATGGTGGGCATTTCTCTCTTCGGTGAAGGATCTGTCTTTGAAAGCTGCACAGAAAGACAAACGCTTTTTTTGAAAGATGATGCATGAAAATAAAGAAATGTCACCATGTTAAAAACTGAGTCTTCAGAGCGCAAGCAAGTGGTGGCCATAAATGCTGACTTCATCAAAGATATAAGAAACGCAGAGGAAATCTCAAACCTTAACACCCACAGAATCAAGGAGAGTCAAAAGAGCCGCCTCTGTATAAAGACAGGCATTCAAGAAAGGATGTACATTTTGAAAACAGAAAAGGAAGACTAAGCAATCTTTGATCTTTAGTTTTGCATGTCACCAGTTCGTTGGTGTATATTAACACAAACACAACACAGTGTCAGCTGTGTTCAGTTGTGAAGTATTCACTGTGACCTCAGAGTGGCTCTGTCCAAACCTGACCCAAGTCTGATCTGAACCAGACAGCCAGTCCTTTTTTTATGTTTGAATCTGAGCCAAGCAGATTGTAAACCACAGTAATGAGATTGTTGCATTTATTCAGCTGTATGTGAACGGTATGAAAAAAAAACCCAACTTGGATTCTGTGGAGACATCAAAAAGTTTGGAGACCCTTGGTCTGAACCAAAGTAAAACTTTTACTCGATGCTCCATTCCTCTCCTTTTAGTGCAGGGGTCAGGATCCTTAACTTCCTCTTTAAGATCACGTGTAGGCTAACCACAGCCTCACATCAGAACTTCTTAACCTCATAAAAATACAGCTTCATTCTTGTAAATTTGATAATAATCCTGTGGCCCTAATCTATCAAGCTACTGTAAAAGAATATATCTAATAATATTTTTTAATAAGCTGGAAGCCATCAAAAATGTTTATACTTTTGACTGCACTCAGAAAGAAAAAACAATTTCTCTGTTGCAAAAGAGTGTTACGAAACTTACTGACCAAGAAGGAACTACATAACATCCTCCCTACACTAGGACTCTGGATCCAACATGTGTCTGGAGGTGATACCTGAAGGATGGGAGGGTGCTGGAGAAGAGTAGGGTGGCCGACGAATCGAACATTGTCTATCTTCAGTTCGAATTTCTTCCCGCACATGTCAGATTTGGTGGCCAGGATGGTGGCCAGGATGATGTCCGAGAACCTTTAGGAAGCAAGAGCGGACTCAGTGAGAGAAGAGTGCTGGGCAGTGTGACAGGGCCCAGCCCAGAAACAGCTGGGACAAGTAGAAAGTTAAACTTAGCTCTGATCGTTTTATTGTTCATATTCCTGTCTATGAAAGGGGTTGTGTTAATCAGATGCATCTGCCTGCAATACAATTCAACATTAAGAGTATAAATAAAAAAGCTTGTGTGGCTACTGGAGAGGAGGAAAGAGGAAGAGGCCTCCTTGCAGAAACAGTGAAGTCGCTGTATGAATGAAGAATGTGAAAGACTCATGCTGGTTTGTCTTAAGTAACTCATGCTGCAATCAAAGGGATCAAAATCAAGGCGTTAAATTCCAGGAAAACAGAAATTAAACACACTATAGACTTACCGCACCAGCACAATTTGAAAAGACGCTGTTGTCGTTGCTTTATCATCATTTGAATTTGCTTGCACTGCCGAGTTTATGTAATAATTTGTCTAGAACCAATGATAATTAAACTCGAGTTTGAGTTGCAAACTGATAAGATTTGAAGGCAAACAGTACAGAGGAAAGCAAAAGTGAGATCAAGAATTAACCAAGGCACCGATTCACTGGATCTACAACTGGTAATTTACGAGGAATTAACTGAGATCAGGGTTGGGGATCCATATAGGACACAAAAAAGGAAGAAGGGAGTAAAATAAGACAAGGGTGATCTAAGCGAAGGAAAGGTGGTTGAGAATGATTTGGTCTTACCCTGCTACCAACTGTTCGTCAGTTAGCGGAGATTGATCTCTGAAATGGGAATTGGGCCATAAAAAAGAAGAAAAAAAGCAAACAAAAAGGGAAAATGCAACACACAGTTGGGCTGAATGCATAAAATGGACATTTAAACGAACAACCCAAAAAAACATGTAATATAGTGATATGAAAACGCTGCTCTGTATTTGCTATATAGCTACCAGTTTTTTAAAATAAAACCTTTTTTCTTTTTTTTCTTTTTTTTGAATTTTGGAAAATCAAGGAAGAGTTGTATTCCCGTGGAACCAAACTGACTGTGAACTCGTGTTGATAACACAAATTCTACAAACAAAAACTTCAACTTCACTTAAAAAAAGATCAAATAAAATAAAGTAAAAATAAAAAAATTTACATTTTAACTTTGGTGAAACAACACTATTTCGCTGTTTCGTTGTTCTAGATAAAGTTATGTTTCTAAACAGCTCTAAAGCTGGATCACACTGGAAAAAAAAAAAAAAACTGGCTAGGGTTACGAAACTTTACCTTGATCCACAACGCACTAATCAATGTTATCTACAATGAGGCAGTAGCATGAATAAACTAGTCTCCCTTTAAAAACAACTAGAGTCAGCCGTGCTCTATCAGACATGGACTTGACAGAGAGACGTTCAAATCTCTGGAGGTGCAAACAGGGAGGGGTTAAAGGGGTCTCACAAGTTCAGCTCAGTCTCATAAAAAACTATTTTCAACAGGCTCAACCCCTCGTGAACCTCTAAGAGGGACTGTCTGGGGTTCTACTTTAGCAGCACTCATATGTTTACAGTATCTGATTTTAACTCACTTAGCTGCTGTTACACACCAAGTCTGTTTGTAGTTACAATAGAGTAGTGTGTAATTTATCTGTACAACTTCCAATGTGTTCTGGACATTGTTTTTTATATGCTGCATGTTTGTGATACTTTCTGCTTGAAGATTTATTCTGATGTTCACCAGCAGCTTTCATAACTCAAACAGAGATAGTGTCATTCCGTGTGAATACACAGCAGAAAGCATGTAAATAAACACAGCTAAGGAAGCAGAAAATTGAGTATCTGATAAAGCAATATTCACAAAATCATTAAGCCAATGGCCATGATGATATTTGAGCAGCCTTGTTTTTATTGTAGTAGACGCTAAGTCTCTCAAGGAATTGACTTGTTGCTCTTGTTGTTAACGTGTTCTTAACATCAAATAAACATCAGGGACCCTGCCATAAATCATAAACTTTTTCAGATACACAGTTCCTGCTAAACATCCTTGCTTTGTGGGACGACTGAAGTAGAGGTTTTTAATCTGTCTTTTCAAGAAATCTTGGTGCTGTTCAGGATGATGGGTCTTAAAATGCCAAATGAAAGTACTAAAGAAGCGTTGTTTTGCTCCCCCTCCCATACGCTGTGCTTCACAAAGATTGAAATGATCTTTTTGCCCCAGCATTTGTTGTGATCGCTGTGTTAAATAAAGCACTTTCATACGGTTGATCTGTTGGTGTTGGAGCATAAAACTTGTGACTATGTGTGAATATTTACTGCATCACTTTATTTGCCGTATGTACTGACAGAAATATTAGTTATATCCTGCACACTTTTACGAGAAAGTTCATCCTCTGGAGTTTCTATCTTGGTTTGGAATTTTTCCTATTTTCGATGAGTGACAGTTTTTGTTTTTTAATTAGCTCGGAAATGTCTGATGTGGTTTAATAATAATAGACTCAAAACTAGATCTGACAAAAAAAAAAAAAGAGAAATCCAGGGTGATACTTGTATGCTTATCCAAAATACCTTGAATCTCCATCCTGGTCTTCAACACCCTCCCCATTGGTGTTCAGTGCATACCGACTCCGTTGTTTTGCTTGTGGACATAAACATAATTCACATTACTCATAACAGAAAAACGCACATTAAAAGCAAAATAAAATGATACATCACAGGAAATCCTGTGTCAAATAAGTGTTTCATAGACCTATTGTTTCCCCTCTTTTGATACAGAGCCATGTTTTTTTCTGTCTGTGGTTTGTCAGAAGAGATCCACTTGTCTACTTGTCACCATTTTTGCTGTTTGCTTATCATTTAATTTAGTGATTGGACTTCCACTTTTTGTCACATGCAGCTGCTGTTTTTTGTATGCAACAGTTTGACTCTCCTGAGAACGAGTTTTAAATTTTTGCAAGAGAGGATCAAATAGAAGTAAAAGCAACCAGAAAAATATAAAAGTGCAGCAAATCAACCACAGTTACATCAGATTTCCTACGGTGGCCGAGAACCGCCGCTGCAAATAAAAGATAAATAGAAAAATGCAGAAGTAACAAAAACAAACAAAAGCAAATGAAAACAGAAATAGTGCAGATAAAAAAACAAGCCACAACAGAAGTTAGCAACGCAGGAAAAGTGGTGATGCAAAAGTTTCTTACAGCGAAAATAAGAGGATGCAAAAAAAGGCCACAACGGAAGTTACTGATGGAATAAAAAAAAGAAACTGAAGCCTGCTGCAAATAATAAAAAGAAACAGTGCAGATTAAAAAAAGGCCATAACATAAGTTAACGATGCAAAATAAAGCGGCGATGCAAAAAAAGAAAGAAGTTTCTTATTGCAAATATAAAAGGATGCAAAAAAAAGGCCACATCGGAAGTTACCAATGCAAAAAAAAGTGGTGATCCGAAAAAAAAAGGTTTCTTACTGCAAAAATAAAAGAATGCCAAAAAAAGCCACATCAGAAGTGAGCTGCAGGGGACCAATAATGATGATACACCAGTGTTTTACGATCAAGGCACAGAAGAGGACGTAATCATTATTGGTCCTCAGCAGCTCACCTCTATTGTTGCTTTTTTTGTTTGCATCCTTACATTTTCGCAGAACCCTAACTTTTTTTTTTTTCCATTGCCACTTTTTTTTTGCGTCATGAACTTCCTTTATGTTTTTTTTTTATTTTTATCAGCACCATTTCTTTTTTTATTTGCAGCGGGCTTCCGTTCCTTTTTTTTGCATTGGTAACTTCTTTAGTGACTTCTTTTTTTTTTTTTTTAATTTGCAGCAGTGGCGGTTCTCGGCCACCATAATGTTCGTTATACTTTGTCTTCTCCATTAACAAGAGGGAAGCAAAAAAGGAGGAAATATTTTACATACAATTAAAAAAACAACCTAATTGTCACAAAAAATGTAGACTATGGTATAAGTAGATCTAAATAGATCTGGTGGAGCTGTTATTTTGGCTGCAAAAGGTTGCCCTGGTGATCATACCGTAAAGTTTGATAGGAGTATGTTGAGAAATCTGATTAAACTGTGTATGAGTTCCTGCAAATGACGGTCACTCTTTCTGCTTGTACTTTTATTGGGCGAACCTGGTGAAAACAGCTCACTGGGTCACTTTTATTACTGTTGGTCAAATTTATGCGAATACATTGTACACTTTTACGAGTAACTGCAGACATAACGCTCCTCTTACCTGTTAGAGACGACAGACAGTCAGCCACTCTTTGGAAAGGGTATCTGAAGAGGAGTTTGTTGCCACGGCTACCGGAACTCACCAGTATGACGCTTATAGGGCTGGTTTTATCACCAGTTTTGTACACACTGTGGTGGGACTGACTGTATAAGGATTTTCGTTCGTCTGGTAGTCCGGCTGATGGGTTGAACATCTTGTTGGCATCCTAGCTAGCTTTACGTTAGCTGCGACACTTTCAGGCCGGTCGTGATCCGTGACGTCACCTACCACCCACCGCTGTGCGTGTTTCTGTAACATGTGATATCCTATGTTCACTTTAGACCCACGACACGGTCCAGGAATGGTTTGGTTTGTTTAAAAACAACCACGGACTCCTTCCAACACGACTCCCATGCACTGTTGTGGCTAAGTGGTGTCACTTAGAAAAATACCCGACAGGAACACAAAAGGGAATTGTAATGTTCCGCCTACTTCTGCATCACACAGGCGTCTGTCTGTCTGTCTGTCTGTCTGGGGCTAAACCTCCTCATACTTACCGACTGTTTCATCACAGGAGGTTTTTACTTCTTTCCTTTTCATCAACACGCTTAGAACGTGTCTCTCAAGAATTAACTCAATGAGCTGAAAATGATAAGCCTCTGTATCTAGTTCATCTTATGTAGGGGAGGGTGGGGTAAGTTGAGCCAAAGGGTAAGTTAAGCCATCTCCTGTTGCTTGGAAATGGTAAAAGAAATTGATCATGTGACCAAACATTGAAGAGATGGGCAACAATTCATGGAGTCTGTGAAGGTTAGAAGCACATGGATAAAGGGGTTAGATATTGAAAGTGAATTCAGTCCATCTTAAATGTTACTAAAATCGTGTTCAGACCAAGAAAGACCATTTTAAATTTGTTTTATACATCAATTATGGTATCTATGAGCTACGAGATCAAAAACCTAGAATAAAGGTCCACCATTTTAGCTTAGAGGACTAATAAAGTCACAATAGTAGTTCTGGGGTAAGTTGAGCCAGTGGCCCAACTGAGAAAGTAAAGGAGTCTGATGAGAGGATCAGAGTTTCAGTTCAGATTGTTGAAATGTTTTACTTTTTCTTTTCAAAAATACAACTGTGAATGTTCTGCGCCACTTGAAGACATTCTCATGTTAAAATGGCTTTTTAGCAGTTATATGCAATAGTAATACAACTAATTATTATACCAGTTGAATGGTGTATAATAGGCTCAATTTACCCCACTCCTATGGTTAGTTGAACATAGGAGACCACTTTTTTGGCATGCTATATTATCAAGACAGTTTTGTTTACACTCATTCTGTTGGTTTGCACGGATGCACAACATCTTGAAATATATGCAGATACACTAGTTAGAAACAAACCAATGATTGCCTTGATGTAGTGATCTGAAATATGAAAAATGGCTCATCTTACCCCCACTCTCCCCTACACAGAGTTGATATTGAATAAATGAATCAATCAGGATTAAATTGCAGAGAGCTGCAGTTGCCTACCTTTTAAGCATTTTTGCACATCATGTAACCAAGATACGGAGATGGTGAGGGCAAACTTTCTTGGTGTCAAAACAACGACAGTTCACTCTCAGATAGTTCCCACAGTGGGCTGCCATTACAAAGCCAAGAAAATTAATCCATATGGTTGGAGACAGCACTTGCTTAAGTTGTTGACAGACTAAATAGTCTTCTTTTTGTGGAGGATGCAAGCACGGATAATAGGTAAAACAAGGCTGAACCTTTGCTTGTAACCTTGGTCAACCTCTCTTCTCCTGTAAATCCAGATAAAATAATGCATTAGCAACAATGCTGACAACTATGCCATTGTGATATTCCAGCTTGGATTTGCTTAATGCGACAGAACATTACACAGATATGCCAAACCACGTTCTCTAATTTTCAGTAGGCCTATCTATTTTTTCAATCATTGATAGACTCTAAGATGAGCCATTTTTCATATTTCGGATCACTACATCAAGTCAGTCATAGTTTTGTCTCTAACTAGTGTATCTGCATATATTTCAAGATGTCGTGCACCAGTGTCAGTGGTCTCCTATGGTCAACTTACTCCGTGTATGGGGTAAGTTGACCATAGGAGCGGGGTAAGTTGAGCCGTATCCCTACTACCACCCCACTCACCACCCCAGCTCTCCCTCATCTTCTCTCTCCCTTAATAACAGTCACTTCTTTACATTCATGTGTATTTTTATCTATTATACACTATTCAACTGGTACAATAACTTTTTATTATTATTGCATATAACTGTTAAAAAGCTGTTTTGTAGAAAGCCATTTTTCTGAAACTTTGATTCTCTCATCATACTCCTTTACTCTCTCTGCTCAACTTGCCCCTGGCCAAATGGCTCAACTTACCCCAGAACGACTATTATGACTTTATTAGTCCTCTAAGCTAAAATGGTGGTCTTTTATTCTAGGGTTTTGACCTCATTTCGTAGCTCACAGATACCACAATTGATGTATAAACCAAATTTAAAATGATCTTTTTTGGTCTGAACACAATTCTAATAAAACTTATGACAGACTAAATTCACTTTCAAGAGTGAAAAATGTTGTTTTTTTTTTTTTTAAATGTCTAACCCCTTCACCCATGTGCTTCTAACCTTCACAGACTTCATGAATTGATGTCCACCTCTTCAATATTCGGTCATATGATCAATTTCTTTTACCATTTCCAAGCAACAGGAGGTGGCTCAACTTACCCCTTGGCTCAATTTACCCCACCCTTCCCTACTACCCGGATGAAGTGATGCAAAACTCCAACATTGTTTAATTCAGGGGATTTTTTTAAATAACAAGTAACTCCACGACAATAATATTTCGATTGCATTTGCTCTTTTATTTAAATATTAAGATTGACAGAGGGTATCCAAGCCGAAGCTGCCGTCCACCATGCCCTGCTCTCTTCCTGTAGTTTATCGGTACTTCTCAGACAGAGCGCGAGCCAGGCAAGCCAGGAACTTGTCCATACACACATGGACCTCTGGGGTGAAGTCGTTGGGGAACATGATGGCCAAGACCACAAGGATGCAGTGGGCAAGGATCTGATGAAAAAAAAGGGGGGGCGACAGGAATATAGTTAAACCATATCAACCACCGAGGAAAATATTTGTTCTTCTTTTAACCATACAACCTATACGAGAACAGCACGGGAAATGTGTAAATTATCACCCCTGATATTTACCTTGAAGTTGGCAGGGTCCACACGCAGAGTAAAGGCGTGCAGCTCGCTGAGGGACAGCAGACCTCCTGCTATGTTGTCTATATTCTTCACAGCAGAGGCAATTCCACCCATCACAGTCATACCGTGCTTTCTGACTGGAGCAGAGCCGGGGCTCAAGTCCTTCCAGTGGGAGAAGTAGGTCTTGGTCTGTGGATACACCACCAGCATTCTGGATAGGAAATGTTCGATAGTTCACGAGTTAAAAAAAGACAGATTAAAACAGGCTACACGCGACGGTATGCAGTAATATTTACCTGCCCAGAGCATCAGATCCGATGGTCTCCGCGCTGCCAGATATTTTAGCCCAGAAGGCCACGACTGTTTCTTTGTCCCTGCCAGTGAGAGAAGTCATCTTGTTGAATGTTGTGCTTGAAGGTAAATGCCGTTAAGAGCTCTGAGTGTGGGTGCTTTTATACATCAAACAGGGCATGGGCATGGGCACACCTCCGAGATAGGCTGCGTGGCATCTGGGATGGTTCCAAATCTTGCTGCTTGAATGAGATAACCCCAGAAAGACATCCAAGATGGTTCTGAGTTGCCTACAATACAATCCAAAAGTGGATAGTCTGAAATTTAAAATGTGCCAGACCCCTAAAGAACTCGAGAAGCTTTCTGAATTTATAGCAAATAACATAAAAGGATCTGGTAGGCTATATGTAGGAACATGAATTTAATTTAAACTTTACAACCAGTCAAACATTGTTAAAATGTCGCTTTTCATGTGTCCAATCTTAATGATTTTGAGCAGATTAAAACCCTCCCACCCTGATAAATATGATTATTCACATGACTAAAATGACAGACCAAAAAAGGAAACACGTTTCATGGTTACTGCGCATCACAAAACAGGCCATAAACTCTTGAAAGGGGGCCTCATCCTCGGGAATATTCTCCCATTATTTGCCTATGTTTTATTGATAAAAAAGACATTTAAATACATTTAGAAAGCGTTATGTCATAATGAGCATCCAGGCCCACCGAACAAGACTCTGTATTTGATTAATATGAAATGGTTTGGCTATCTGTAACATTTCGATGTCACATGGGGTGAAATGAGTACCCAGTAAATTGGCTTATCTCATGGGCGATGCTGACTTGAAGCGGAGGGTCCACCCAAAGGGGACCACAGATAAAGTTTAAAGGCATGTGACAGGTAGGCCTATAAACTCCATGTGGGTGCATGTAGGGTAACTTCGCTCATCTCGTTTCTTGTAGGATGTTTTATCGACTGGATTACGCGGCTGCCTCGTGCCTTCACTGGACATTATTATTTATTTATTTTTTCAGTTTTGTGGATTAATTTTAGACACCTATCACCCCGGGGCATTTGTGATGATCCACTCGCGTTATCAACACTGGGGTCCCATAAGACCGCCGCCTCCAATTCACTCTAGGGTCACTGTAAGGACAAGGGGCGTGAAGTGATAGCCAGTAGACTTGGTCTGAAACTGAATGGAGAGAGTCAAAGAAGACGAAGCTGGAGCTGTGGGTCACTGTGCAGGTCTAACTGATCCCCAGCCATTCTCAGGTAAAAATAAAGGCAATTCAACAAAGTAGGCTTTAAAGCGTACAGAAATGTCTCTTAGTATTTTTTCTTCTCGTTAGAAGTTAGCGAGATCGTGAATCAAGAAAATACACCGACAAGGAAGGGTTTCATAGATTCCGCGCTCCAAACTCTGTAAATAGTTCAGACGAGATCATAAATAGTATCTCAGAATTTTTATAGCTTTCAATCAGCACTCAATGCGCAAATCCTTCCAGTCCCATGGCGACGATTCAAATTTGGCCAGCGTGTACCAATCAAACTTCACTGCATGGGTTCACATCATGCATTTGTGCAGATTAAGCAAATCTTAGTTGTATATTTCAATGTGACCAGCGAACATGCCGTGATTTTTATACGGTAGGGGAGACTGGGGACGGTTGCGACAAGGCGTATTCCTCCAATCAAAAACATGCTAGGTTGATGACACTGATAGTCTACAGCAGATGCTCAGTTGGACCCCACCACCACCACCACCAGCAAGAGAGAAGACATTTAGCATCATCTTCTGGATTTATTGGAGAAAAAAAACATTTTTTTTTTATGTATGAAAGTATTTTTTTTTCATGTGGTTTATTTTCGTCATACTGTCCTGACCATAGACTATATGTAGAATGGACGCCGTCTGCCTGCTCACTGGCTGAAGCCACTCTGAGAACAGCACCCTCTGGTGACGGGCTGCAGTATAGGTCGTAAATCCCACTTCCTCGAGCCATCTTTATGGGGCTGTGGACGAACTTTAGAAATTTATTACACAGAACATACACATGTGCAGCTCCATTTTTAAAAGTTATTAGGGGGTTCACGTTTTCTATGATTGACACTTGATACAGCCTATCAGCGTACAAAGATTGCGTAGCTCACCCGGGGGATACGCTGTTTGAGCCGAGTGTCATCACCTTGGTGACTCTCCCGCCAAATGCTATTGTGCAAGCGGTGGAGTGCGTACAATGCCACTGTGCAATGTTGGTTTCAGGAAATGGAGAAAAAACGTGGAATTACAGAGAGCTTTTTGGTTTCAAATCCATGTACTGGCGGAAGGCAGAACCAAGTTGTCCGTAGTATATACAGTCTATGGTCCCGACTGTATGCATGAATAAATCAACTTAGTTTAAATTGTTGTTTAGTTTATTTTTAAGTCACATGGTTAGCATTTGTTAAAAACTGTTTTTAGTTAGCACATGGTGTTCTGTCATGGCTGACCACTTTGGGACAGTTGCAACACTTGTTGCAAATGTCCCCGAGCAAGTGTTGCATGATTTGCATCAAGATTTGCATTCGTACCTTGGTAAAATCCACAGTCCACTTACTAACATTGAAATCTGTAACATCTGCACATTGACTCAAAGTAGGCCTATGTTTTTTTCAGAAAGAAACAAAACTCAATATTGGACATTAGATTAATGAATAAATAATAATTTTGTATATTAAATTATCATTTTAATATCATATATAATCCCTATTCTCAGACTAATATGCACATTGAGACAAAAAAAAGGAAAAAGGAAATTAAATGGATCTGTGACATGTTGGAACCATCCCAGGGATGGGGTATTTAGATGAGGAAAAAGTCACCTGTTTACCTCATGGAGCTGTTAAGTTTCTATATGCCACTCTAACTTTTAAACATACTAATGAGGTCTTATGTGATACAGGGAATCCCATAGAGGTGACCCACAACTTTGGAGAATTATCACTGTTGTTCCTGCAGAGGCCAAGAAGGTGCTGTCCGAGGTCCTGACATTCCTGTCAAACACCACTAGGTGGCAGCTCAAAGTGCACGACCAGAAAGTTCAGTCTCCCTCTGATGAAGAGAGGATGATGATTGTATGAATGTGTTTGTGTATGTGTTAGCCTTGTTTTGAACTTTTTTTTTATTTTTTCAATTTTTAAAATAGCATTTAATATTTTGAGTTCAGAAATAAAGTTTTGTGAACAGATAAGTATTTATCATTAAAATATATATTTTTTTTTCCTCACAAATAATCATTTCTTTTAGTGCATATTTTGTTTCTACTCACACTTATCATTTTTTCCTTTACCTTGAGCTCTCAGTAATTTAGATCATCTGTATTAAGTAACGGTTACTTAATACAGATGACCTAAATTACTGAGAATTATTGAGGTTCCAAAAACATTGGAATAACGAGGATGTTGGGGTCGGTAAAATCAGATCAGTTGATCTGAATTGAACTGAACTGAATTAAAATTGTTATGATAAATATCACAGGATTAGATCTTCTTATGGATTGGGGTTTTTTGGCCCTCCGTGGATGCTGTAAATATATATTAGAGGAGAGATTAAGGCATCCTGTCATACCTCAGTCATTGTTCTGTTTTAAGCTAACTTTAAGCTAGAGCTAGAATTAGCAAACATGGAAGTTTGGGGCAACATGTCCCAGTCATTTTGGGGTTTTCCATTGTCAAAACTGATTCAATGTTTGAAGGATTGAAAAAACATAAAGAGTGAGCTGTATCAGCAGTTGAACCAGTTTGAAATTTCTGACTTTACTTTCACAGAAAAATGATTAAATAAATAAATAAACAACAACAACAAATAAAACATTTGACTGGCCAAGCAAGGGCGAAACAGGTGAAAGTGTACCTATTGGTGCGCTAATGTAGGGAAAAGGTTGCTGCTGAGGGGCCGATGAGTGTAGGGGAGACCAGGGCTTGTTCTCACATGAGCAAGTTGTCACATTGCAATTACCAGAGGGCACAACTACAAAGTGTACTCGTTTTCTTACAAAGAATACTAGTTTTCTTCCTTGACATGGTCAGGGGTCGTGTCCTGTTTGAGAAGAGACGGGCACATTGTGAGCCGAGATGAGCGCCAGTTGACTATTTTGCAAAACCCAAAGTAAAACAAAATAACTTGACATATTTTAAAATAAGCTTCTTCCAGATAAAAATCCTAGCAGTGAAACATGTGGACTTGTTAGAGGAGAGATTAAGGCATCCTGTCATACCTCAGTCATTGCTCTGTTTTAAGCTAACTTTAAGCTAGACATCTTACCCCATGTAGTGAGATAACTTACCCGATGATGGGGCAATATGTCACATGTTCACACTCTCAAACACGATATGAAAATGACATGAGTACGAGTTTGGTCTTATCAGCAGTTGTCATATTGAAATTTTGACTTTACTTTAGCAGAAAAAGAGTGGTTTAAAAGGGAGGAGAAAGTGAGAAGACATGGTCAGGAATTACAAAAGAAAAACAGAACATGGCAGTGCAGTACATGACGTGATGCTGAGGGCAGTCAGGCAGGTGACCCTCGCTAATAAATCAATCTGGAGTACAGTAAAGGACTTTAATGTTAACTACCATACCTTAGCTCGGTACTGTAAAACATTCACCCCAGCTGAAATACAGAGTCAGACAGCTCTCCAAACTCCAGAGCATGTTGCATAATATTTTGTTAATGTTTGTTCAATGACTTTTTGTAGCTCAGTGATTAACATTTTCTGTGCCTGACTTTGATGTTCACTTCAAGTAAAAAAATTAGAACAACAATCATTTTGTCCTTGTTTCATTAGCTGTAAAATCAACTGTGAGATCTTACCCCATGTAGTGAGACAACTTGCCCGATGATGGGGCAACATGTCACATGTTCACACTCTCTATTTGATTGCTTATAACTCTGAACTGAAACATGATGTGAAAATGACATGAGTACGAGTTTGGTCTTTCATGTGGTACACATTTTATTTATGTATGGTGTATTAGTTTCAAGAAATATGTTAGAGTGTAAAAAGTGTGACAACAAGCCCCAGTCTCCCCTATATGATTAGAGAGGAGATGCTAAGGTTATTTTATTAATTTAGTTTTTCCTTTTTTTAAAAACTTTTTTAGTCCACTATTAGAATTAAATCCACACATACACAAACAAATATTTTCAGGCTTTTGCACTTATTTATTTTTTTACTTTGCGGAGTATTTTGCACTCGCCGTCTTCTTCATCTTCTCCTGCTGCTTTTTATCGGTACTTCTCAGCCAAAGCCAGAGCCAGAGCGGCCAGGAACTTGTCCATAGCCACATGGACCTCTGGGGTGAAGTCGTTGGGGAACATAATCGCCATGACCACTAGGATGCAGTGGGAGATAATCTGCAAAAGACGGCAATGGCGCAGATTTAAGTTTATGGGTTTGCGTACATTTCTGAATCCAAACATTTAAGCGCAAAAGCGAGTTTGTATCCGCACCTTAAAGTTGGCAGGGTCAATACGCAGGGTCCAGGCGTGCAGCTCACTGAGGGTCAGCAGACCTCCCTTCAAGTCATCGATTTTGGTCACAGCATCAGCAACTCCAGACATCACAGTGATGCCGTGCTTTCTGGCGTCGGGAGAGGTGGGGCTCTGGTCTTTCCAGTGCGCAAAGTAAGTCTTGGTCTGCGGGTACACGATCAGCATCCTGTGTGAAAAAGAAAAAATAGTTGATTTCGTATATGTATACTTTTTACAGCTTCAGCAGGTGGAATCATTCGGTTAATTACCTGGCGAGAGCATCTGTGCCTATTTCCTCTGCCTTTGAACCCACTTTGCCCCAGAAGGCTTTGACTGTGGCCTTGTCCTTGGCAGTGAGACTAGTCATCTTGCAGGCTGATTCAAAGTTGCTGGGATCCACGATGTGTTTCAAACCATGCGAGGTTTTTATAGGTGAAACACAGCTGGGACACGCCCCTGCCTTCTTGTGATGAAAAGATAGACTGCATGAGGAGTTCCACATCTGGCTGTAGTGTCCATGAGATAAAGAAGAAAACAATCCTGTCATGGTGACGAAGATGTTTCTCTTACTACAATTGACATGACTATGGCGTGTCAATGTCTCATTGTCTTACTGTAAGACTAAACAAAAGTGTTAGTGTAGGACTAACCAGCACTAATTAAATAATCTAAGACAGAAAGCTTCAACCCTGATCACTGTCCAAGTTACTAAAACTTGATTTCTTCATATCGACCTGCATTCTTGAAAGGATGGGCTTTGTGAGGCTCCAGGGGGCTGTAATTCTCCAACCTGATAAGAACTCTCTGTTTGCAGAGATAATCTACGCAGTGCATGTGTGCCTCTGGTGTGTCCACATAGTAAACCAACAGTGCAGATGTTGCCGGCCCGTCAATCATCCAATTGGAAGCTTTTTTGGGGATCTTTAAAAGCTGCGTTTGGTGCCATGGCTGCTGGACCTGCTGACCATCACAGAGTCGCAAACATGGTAAGAAAAGACAGGCTGAGTGCGCCACTATCCTGGAGATCATCTCCAAGATGGACTATGAGGTCGTGGTTTCCAGATGTGGCACCCTCATTTTGTTATGATCATAACTTTGCTCGTTGAATTTTGAATGTCATGTCTAGGTTTAAGCTGAGACCTGAAACATATTCATGGCATGATTTCTCAGGTGTAAGGTTGTTTACCTCTGGACTCAGGTATTTCAGTAACTTTTGTGACCGCTGCAGTGCCGATAAGATCACTTCAAACCCCATGGTTGCTGCTCACAGGAAAGTAATCATACACGGCATGGACCAGGCTATGAAGAAAATGGACAGCACCAAGGAAACCCTACACCCAACTGAGCGTGCTGCACTCTGAGACTGGATTAAGAGCCCCCACCTTTATGTTGTTGTTGATGTTCCCTGATGCTTTGTTGTATTGTAGCTACTGCCTGACTGCTTTACCATTGTGATTGTCTCTAAGTGGGGTAAAGAGTTCATGGTTTAAGTCCAAGCAGCTTTTCAGAAGTTCCTGGCTCTCTGGACAAGAAGTACCACTGAAGAGCTGCTACAGGAGATGGACACATTTTTAAAAACCTTTTTTGGTTTCAAAGGCCAGAGAAACATGTCAAACCACCAAGCTTACAGCAGCAGTAATTTTAAAAATAAATCATTTTATGGGTTCTGCTTTAATGTTTCAATAAAAAAGCTTGTAACCAACACACAAACACAAAATGCACACAAAACGGGCATTGATAGCTGTTGTGGCTTTGGGGATTATTTGTCTACTTGGTGGTCGCATCAAATGTGCTGCAAAGACAGTAATGTGCAATTTACCAACAAATTATTTCTGAACAGATTTAGATTGGGAGAGCACTATCTTCATAAGAAAAACCTTGTTAAGGACTTACTTTAAATTGGAGATATCCACAATGGTTCCCCTGGTGAATTTGTTTTTTAGACCTATAATTTCAGAGATCCCCTAACTAACTGGGTACAATCATCTATTCTTAATATTCAGTTTCTGCAAGGTGATCACCGTGTATAACACACAATTCTCATAGTGGGCTATTTTGTTAAAAATTATGATCTCTTTTGCAGAAATAAAGTAGTAATTCTGTAGTGGCTTTTTTCTGTAACCGTGAGATGTTGTTCAAGTCTTTGTTATAATTCCACTTCACATGTATGTCATTGTATTTTATTTTTTATTCACCAAAAAAAATTAAACCTTTTTTTGGTAGCTTGAGTCCAACTACCTCTTCTTCAGCTTCCTCTGTCCTGTTTTATCCATGCATCATGCTTGCTAGTCCTGGATTATATTTTATGCCAAAAATGCAGTTACAAAGAAAAATGAGCTGTGTCCTTGCTGAATAAGAGGCTCTTTAAGTGAAGTGGAAAGTGAACACCACACTCTAAAAACTCTTGGGTTATTCTTTCAACCCAATTCCTGGATTATACATGTTGAGTTAAATTTCTAGGTTATTTTTCAGATCCATACCAAATTCTTGGGTCATATGGATTCTATTGTAACCCATTTTGAGGTTTTTTTGAATGGGTTAAGAATTATGGGTTATTTTTCTGAGAGTAACCCAATAATTGGGTCAGAACGTTGGGTTCGATTGACTCTACGTGGTTTCAAATCCTGCATGAGACACATCTGTAAGGAGCAAACTACATCTACCAGTGTGAGTCCTTAGGCAAGACCCTTAGCGCTATGGCCTACCTCATAAACATGAGTGCGTTACCATTGAAAGCCAAACCGGCTCAGACATCGCCTAGGTTAATAAGGTATGCATCACATGCTGAGGAACCAGGGCATTGTGATGGGAAATGGGCCACTGGAACAACAAAGAGAAGGCAATTGACACGAGATGAGAACAAGGCTCTGTTTGGATGCTACCAGTAACTCTAACCAGCAGGGTTACATGAACAGGCTGAGGGATATATGGTTGCTTTGATACACACAGTCAGTACACCGAAACAGCTAGGGTACAACCTGTACCCTATTTTCCCACCAACTGATTCCCACCAATCAGTTAGAAAAAAGTACATGGGAAAATAAGGTACATGTCGTAAAAGCAAAGCTTCCAAAAATAAGCTCCCCAAATGCATATATAAATTTAACCCAAGATCATGAGTCAAATTAACTCGAGGATTGGGTTAACTTGACCCTCAAAAAGGGTTATTGAGTCAACCCAAAATTTGGGTTAATTTAAATAACCCAACATTCTGGGTCAAAATAACCCAATAAGTAGTCTGTGCCTTTTCAACCCTGGTGTTGGGTTAAAAACAACCCAAGTTGGGTTGTTTTTAACCAAAGGGTTTTTAGAGTGCAGGGCAACCTTGACTTATGAGTTTTATTTTGTTTATCATCACTGTACCGACTACATAATTTTAGTAAATTAGTAGTAAAATATAAAGTAAATCAGCTGAAAATAACAACAAAAAGAGATTTTCTTTAAACTTTGTTTACAGCAAAAACAAAGATAATGTTGATAAAATTGAACTTTGTGTGATCAGACTACACAAATGTTTTACAAAGTGCTCAAACTTCATCATCTAGACAACAAACACATTCAACTGTCTGTCAGGATGACTGTGTTTAGCAAGATATGGTGCATTAATGACTGCAGTCATATTTACATATGAAATGAACTGTGCTGAGTGGGGTACACTCACTTTATTGTTCCTGCTGAGAGGAAAAACACAGGGTCACTTTATGGTCAGATTCTGTTAGACTGTGAGGAAAGAAGTGTTTTTGAAAAGAATAAAACTCTTGTTAATATAACATCAGCTATGCTCTATTGGACAATTGAAACCTACAGTATAAAATAACCCAAAATATGATAACCTATAATACAGTAGAAAATAGAAAGACACTCTTAGAGTGCTAAAAACAACAACAAAAACAAAACTCACCTGCTGGACAAAAGTGAAGCTTACCTGGAATTGGAAGTGTTGAGAAGAGCAGCAGATGGGGAAGAACCTGCAGCTGGGATGTCATACAGTGCTTCCCCATCACTATCCACACACAAACACAAAATGGTACAAAAGGTTAGATGACCTACCAAAGAAAAAGTGTCTGTAGTTGTAAGGTAAAGAGGAATGAAGTAATGAGAACTCACTGTGACCTTTCTTGTGTGTCTGCTTCTGTAAATCAATGTTTACATGACTTACAGCACTGTAGGTCTTCTGGAAGCTCACAGGGAATCCACAAGGTTCCTTATTAAACACAAACATGATGACAAAGGGAGATAAGATGAACTTAAATTATGTCTTTTGTTCACTAGGTGTCAGCATTACTCCTTAAAATGAACTGGAGTAAAAACACATTGATTATTTTAGTGAGTTTCAATAAGGTAAAAGTGAATATTTTTAGTGTGAAGTCAGGAGAAGATCAGATGACCACAGTGACGGAGGCAAGACAAAATAATACATATATGCAATATGTTATGTCTCAACAGCTCCATGCTGCTTTAAAAAACAAACAAAAAGAGATCAGTACAAACAAAAAGATCAATACAAACAAAATATGAACTGTATAACTCACAGCCAAAGCTGGGCCCTGAAAGACACTGAAAGCATTGTGCTGTGTAATGCAACCATGAGTAAAATAAAAGAGAGAGAAGTTCTCTGGTGTCCTACTGGCCGTAGAGGGTAGCTGCATGCTGCGAGGCAATAGATGATACTGGTGCAACATGATTTAAAGGTCACTGACAGGGCAGACTCAGCAGAAAGACGAGGGAGGTGAACCCAGCTCAGCTGTGTTTTCCAAAGACCTGGAATGTATTGGCCTTTCTGCAGAAGTATATTAAAATTAATTTATAATGAATGGAATATCATAATTGTTTCATTTCTGATGATTTATAAAAAAATCCTTTACATTGTAGAAGCAGTAGGTCCTGCTCATAGACTTTATAATGATCCTGCTGCCGTGGCCAAGAACAGATAAACTAGCAGGAACAGTGTGAAGCTGAGGAGATAAAACATCAGGGACATTAACCAGACGTTCTGTTTTGTTTGAAATAATAACTAACATACACACACTAACACACTAATTAATGTTGAAATCAATCAAAATATTGTTAATAACTATTTAATATAAACAAATGAAAATTACTGAGAAAAAAGGAAACAACACACTCACTGGGAATGCCCCACATGTGCAGCAACCCAGTTCCTGTTTTTTCCCCGTCTCCTGCCCTATTCACTGTCCTCTATCCATCAATAAAGGCCTAAAAAGTAAAAAAAAAAAATAATAATAATAATAATATAATAAATAAATAGATATAAAATGTCTGCATGAAATCACAGAGGTGACAGACGTTGGACGATTAGTTGCTCAGCTGCATTTCTGTCACTGACAATGTTTAAGCATCATCATGTCTTCCACCCAAGTTCAATTACAACATTTGTGAACTGAAATCTTTACCAAAAAAACTTCATGAGGATAAAGTCAGAATATATCCTGAAATACATCTTTGCTCACCAGTTATGAACCTTTATCAAACTGACTTTTGAGCCAGAAGGATTATTGCAAGGGATGCAGCACCCTTGAGTACAATTGGAGACCCTTACTCAGTCATAAAAGCTGACTCAAAACATCCTGCTCCCCACTAACTGCTTGTTGCACTTAACTTTACTCACTTGGACAGTAGATGAGTGTACAACCTGCTCCAAAAGCATGCACATTGTATTTGAGAACTGCCTTCTACTACATGTCCAACTTAAACTGAAGCTCATCTAAAGAACTGAACAAATTTTTAAAAGTCTGTGAGTGTTACCTCTGTGAATTGGAGAAAGTGCTGTGACTTTTTTCATATTTGCCCTTATTTTGAAAACTGTTGACAGTATGCTTTATGCCTCTTACAGTTTTATTGTAGTTTTTATGTTTTTTGTGCTGTGATTCTTCTGAGAGGAGGATTGTGATCGAACAGGCCTATAACGTAACAGAACAGTGGTGTCTTTTTCCAAAATGGTGAACTGTCATTTGTATCCATTTTAGTATATCTCCACTTTTTGATCTCCCTTTGCTCAGCCTCACCTCATTCACATCCCTTTGATGTTTACCCTCAGTGTGAAGCCAGCTGCTGAGTCTCTCTCAGCAAACAGAGCCTCCTCTGTGTCTGCAACCAGAGAAGTCAACATTCCTCTGCTGAGGCCTCAAATAAAGACCCAAATTCTTGCAAAAATAATTCAGATCCCCACTGGGGGACTGCAAACCTATCCCCTGATCCTGGATAGCTGACTCTCCTAAGGTGGACAATCAGGGTCTTTGTAAAGCCAAGCTGATGCCAACAGGCTCAGCTCAGTGCAGGTCACTGTGGCAATACTCGCAGTGCTGCTGCCTGAGCAGAGTAGATGCTGTTCCTCGCTGTGGAAACACTGGATTATTCGTGGCAAACATCATCTTCATTTGTACTGGATTATCAGAGTTGCATGAGTTTTCCTGTTGGATTATGGGATTGCACCTTTTTGAAATGGATTTAATGGCCTTGATTAAAGATCGCCGGCTGTTTGGGAATACTCAACATCACGGAGGTTCCAACACATGCAAGGTAGGCCGCAGTTACCCAGACATATTGAACATGCTGCCACATCAGCAGCCACATTGAACTGCTTCTCCCATGTGGGTTAACACCTTTAGGATTCAACATGGAGATAGATAAATGGTAACTGTGGATGAAGATGTCTATTTGAACTGATCACCTCTGGTAGCAACAGATGTTAAAGTTCAAGAGTCTTTAAAACTGTCAACACAAGGATCACTGATGACCTTATTTAGCTCTTAAACTAGAGTGAAGAACCTGCTTCAGTCCCACAGACCATCAAGATGTTTTGTTTTAGATGCTAATGGTATTTTTTTTTCTTCCCACACCCACACTATCTGCTTTGAATGAATACAACAAAACATTTCTGAGATGTTTCTCAACTTTTTTTTCCCTCAATCAGTCACCGTACAACTGGAAATTAGGTAAAAAGCTGCTTTAATACAAGAAGTTGGGGCGTAGTCAGCCAGTCACTCAGGGAATTAGGCAGGATTCAATGTTAGACCACTTAACATGCTTTATTTCAGCATTCAAAATAATTAAAAACATCTCAATTTATTATACATATACAAAATAGGTACAGATCCTTGTGGTGTTTTTCAATCATGGGTGTGTCTGTCTGTTTCCTCTCACAAACTCTTTCCTGATGGCTCTCTTTTTGTGCATTTAAAAAAAAAAACTCCTTTTGAATATTTTTTTTTTGTTGAGAAATTCACCCAAACAAGAAAACAAGAAACAAACTACAACAGATTTGAGGACGAAGAGGTGGAGAAGAATTTGAATGACAAAGATGTTGGGGGAGGTTGAAAACATAAAACCAGAAAAAGTGTTGCCACTTGAGCTCAGAAACAGAGCAAGAAATTGACCGCCAGCCCTACCAAGGCTGCAAATAAGACAGTTTGTCTCGACCTAGACTCCAAGAATAAAATGGATGGTTGATTTTTTTAGCACCAAGAGGGCCCTGCCACGCCAGAGTGACCTCAAAGAAAGAATAGCACCTTCAGTTTTAGCTGTTCCAGCTTCTGTAAGAGTGTCAGTAAACTTGGACTGCCCCATCAACCGCCACAACAACTGCAGGCAAACACTGGGCTCCATTATTTCAAACACATAATCCTTGCTTTTCTGAGGTAGCCAGAGGACTTTTTTGTTTTTTCAAAAAAGAGGTTAAACCCATGTTTCTCTGCTGGTGGTTTTAATGTGACTTTTCTTCAGGGTAAAGCCGAAAGGAACACACAAGAAAGCAACCACAACAATGAACAAATCACAACAGCTACAACATCAGCGGATGAAGAGGAGGGAGTTGTCAGAGTTGTCTGGGAAAGGTGGAGGGGGGCAGAACAACAGAGACAAACATGGCTGTCAGTTTCACCGTTTATTCATCAACACCGGAAACGTGGTACATAGCAATTGGGTTCTGTCTGTCTGTTGGGACTGTCCTTTCATTCCTCTCACTGCAGTGGTGTATAAAAATACAAAAGTCACCTTTGTGTTTCTGTTGGTTTCCGTAAACTCCAGAGTGGCCTGGTTCAGCTGGATGAAGAGGGGACGTATTTTTTTTACACTTTACAGAAGCATATATTATTTTCTTGTTGCCAGTGAAACAAAACGTCTTCTTTACAGGATCCTTGGTGTTGGTGATGATAAAAAAAAAATAAAAAAAAAACAAGAGTCAGAAACAAAAAAAAAAAAAGTAGTGGTCCCGAACACGACGATGCAGACTCCGCCGCATTGCCGCCATCTTGTTGAAGTGCAGGTTTCAGGCAAGGTGGACCATTGGAACAACGGCCAAATGGAAACTCGTGAGATCACGAGTTGAGGGTCAGATTTTTCAGAAAAATGGCATTAGAGAAATGTTTTGGTGGGGCTTTTTTAGAGAGAGATGACTGGAAGGAAAAATAAAACACACACACACACACAACAACAATTTCAAGTCCAGATTTCTCTTTTTACAAGAAACAGACAGGTCCAACTTCAAGGCCGAACTCTTGGTCTGGACCACCAACATCCATAGGAGCGATATCAATGATGGGCAGGCGAGATGTTTTCGATGTCTTGTAGTCAATGACTGTCTTGCCCCATGAACCGGTGTGTGACTGGATGGAGGGAAGAAGAAAGATGAATCAGTATCAACATGAACAATGGCTGCTGCAGATTCAAAACCTTCTGCCTTAACTTTTGCCAAAGCAGATCAACTTCTAGAATAGCAGCGGTGGCTAGCGTGCATTTGTAAGGATTTTACTTCCACTTTCTAATATCTCACCTATTTGACCCAACTAGCCCTAAGAAATTGCAGCCCTAAGAAATTTGAAACAAAACCTTCTACTTGCTGGTTTTCTTGACTGTGCAGATTTAGCATTTAGCAAGCTCACAAACAGTACACAGGACCTATCTGAGACAATCAACATAAGGCTCCTCACCGTGCATCCATCCTCCAGGACGCTGTAGGTGAAGCGGCTGTTGCCCTCGGCTCTGATCTCGATCTCGTTGGAGCCCTGGAGGAGCACGGCCTTCTTGAGGTTGCCGGCGCTGGCGTCCATGTAGGCGACGCTGTTCTTGCAGTGGTAGGTGATGTTCTGGGATGCCTCGGTGGACATGAGACGCAGGAAGGTCAGCTGGATGTTGACATCTTCTGGCTGAGAGCCCTGGCTTCCATACTCGAACTGCGGGAGACAGAGGAGGACAGTAATGTCACGGACTGGCAAAGCTAGGCAAAGATTCTGAAATTACCACAGAAGTGAATGGACAGGACTAAGGACTAAGAAGAGGTAGAGTGGGTAAAAGACCCCTGTGAAACTAAGATGAGATGAGAGGAGGAAGAAATGAACTTGTGCTTTTGGTTGGTGGAGGCTGTTTTACCTGGAATCCGTCGGTCATGGCCTCTCCGTACCAGACGTGCTTCTTCTCCTTGATGTTCTTGCTGAGGTACCAGTTCTTCTTGGCAATCACACGCTGAGTTGGTGATACACAGGTCTCTCCAGTCTCCATGTTACAGTAGACCTTGATGGCATCCTGAGTGCAGCCCTGGTCGGGGTCAATCCAGTACTCGCCTAGAGACCAAGGAGTTCATAGAAAGGTCAGATTTCCCGCTTTGATGCATTAAATGCTGCCATCTACCACTGTCTTCCTTTTCCTATGTCATCTACAGCCCTTTACTCACCGCTCTTCCAGTCAGGGTGGCACATCTTCAGGTCCCTGCAGGTTCTGGCAGGGTTCTTGCGGGTACCATCAGGGCTGCGGATCTGCTCGATCTGCTGGCTCAGGCTCTTCAGAGTGCTGTCGACCTCGAGGTCACGATCGCGGAGAACGTTAGCATCATCAGCACGGAACATACGGAAGGGATCGGGAGCCTTCTCCTGAGGCTGGGAGATGAAGCCAAGGTCGAATCCACCACCAGGGGCACCTGGTGCTCCAGCAGGTCCAGGAGGTCCGGGAGGACCCTGGCAAATGGAAGAAGGGAGAGAAGCAAAAGAAGAAGAGGCTTATTTAACTGATATTTGAAGCCTTGTGTTTCCAGAGAATCAAAACCTTGACATTCACAGTGGAAGCTAACTCAAGCTAAATCAACAGAGTTTAACAGTGAGCTGGACTTACAGCAGGTCCCATCTCTCCAGAACGTCCACGAGGTCCGGGAGGTCCAGTGGGTCCGGGAAGGCCAGACATACCATCCTTACCAGGAGAACCAGCAGATCCAGAGGGGCCCTGTAGATAAAATGAAGTGGAAACGTTGAGATACAACATAGATCATGACGCAAAATGTGTCAAACTGCTCCAAGCCTAGTTTACTCACTCTGGGTCCAGCGGGTCCAGCAGTACCAGCGGGTCCCTGCTCTCCAGAAGGTCCCTGTGCTCAAAAGAAGAACAGACAGCAAAAGTGAAGTCCGTGCACTGATAACTAGATTTTGAACGTGTCGGTAGAAATGCTACATACAGCAGGTCCAGGGGGTCCCTGCATTCCAGTGAATCCTCTATGTCCCTTCATGCCTCTCTCTCCAGCCTCTCCGGCCTCTCCCTTGTCTCCACGGAGTCCATTAGCTCCCTATAAGGAGAAAAAACTTGATTAAGGCTTTGGTCTTGCGCCTCTGCAGGCTGTTCCAATGATTAGAGTGGTCATTTCATAGAGATGATGCTGAAACTTACAGCAGGGCCACGAGGTCCAGCAGGGCCAGCAGGACCAGCGGGGCCAGCAGGTCCCTGAAACATGCAAAAGTAAGTTTGTTGTAGATATCAACGCCAGGGACACACATTTTACATTCTCAGAAAAGTCCACTGAAGATGTGACGGTGAAACCAAACCAACGAAGAGTTTTTCACTCACAGTCTCTCCACGGTCACCATTCTTTCCAGCAGGTCCGACAGGTCCAGGGGCACCAGAGGGTCCAGGGGCACCAGGGGCTCCAGAGGAGCCAGATTCTCCACGGTCTCCCTAAAACACAGAGTTCAAAGATGTTTCGCTTTTACCACTACTTTGTCCTTGGGCTGTTCTGAGCTGTTCAAAGACAAATATCTCTGAACAAAGCTCTAAAATGTTTGGCCAGTCAGTTTTTGTTCAAAGAAACTTCAAATAAAAGTTATTAAGTTTTCTTTGACACTTTCTTGGCAGTGCAAAACATCCCCAGATACCCAAGGAAGTCTCAGGAGTTGGAGGACTGTTGCCAACCTCACCGGTTGGTTAAGCCAATTCCCAAGTCTCATTTGCTGTCCCCCTTAAAGGTTAACTTTTCAAACAGGGGCTGGAATGATGGGCAAACTTAACTAAGCTAGAGTAGCCTTTGTTCTGGAGAATAAGCTCCAGCTTAGTTGTCACCTTAAGCTCTTCAACAGCTTTGTTTGAACTCACCTTGGGTCCAGCAGGTCCATCACGACCAGCTGATCCCTCGTTACCAGGGCTTCCCTAAAAAAAGAGGATGACAAATTAGAAAACATGCATATGTTCCACTGTTCTACATAGCAGCAGACAAAATACGCAGCCTCAGTGTTCAAGGACAATTGCATCTCAATACCTCACGTCCAGGCTCGCCAGGGGCTCCAGCCAGTCCAGGGGGTCCCATGGGTCCAGGGGGTCCACGCTCGCCAGAGGGGCCACCGGGTCCTGCTTTGCCAGCCTCTCCCTGTGGGTGACAAGGGGACAGTTAAGATTTTTAGCCTGATCAAATTTGCAAGAGTCAGGGACTTGGATAATACTTATTGTGCCCCTTAAAAATCACACTGATGATAAAATTTAGGTCAGTGGGCTTTCAAAACATTAAAATTTTATCTATTTCTTTAGTGTCCCCAGAGCGTAACAAAGGTATCTAAAGTATCCAGAGTATTTACAAAGGTAAACATGTGAAGTTAGACATATGTCTTGATGTCATGAAACCAATTCACAGCCTTGTTGATGCTGATTAATCAAATTCATGGTGAGGTTTGTATTTTTTCAGCGTTGTAAGAGTGACAAGTATTTCTTACAGCAGGTCCGGGGAGACCAGGGAAACCTCTCTCTCCTCTCTGTCCAGGCAGACCAACAATACCACGCTGTCCAGCAATACCTTGGGGTCCAGGCAGACCAGAACTACCCTGCAGGGGGCAGCAGAGACAAAGTTGTTAGACATCAAGCTGTAAGGTTATAGACACTAAAATTCTGGCATGTGCTCATTGAAATCTTCAGGACTATAAGACTCAAAGGACAGTTAAGCCAGCACTCCTGTTAGTTTTGATGGACAAGGTGAAAGATTACTTACGGTGGCACCGTCAGCACCAGGGCTACCCTTCTCTCCTGGAGCTCCTGGGGGTCCAGCAGCGCCCATCTCACCAGTGCGGCCAGCAGGTCCAGTCTCACCACGGTTTCCTTTGGCTCCCTCCTTGCCAGCGGGTCCGGAAGGTCCAGCAGGTCCGGCGTTGCCCTGTGAAAAGAACACAGTAATGCTGAATATCCTCTTGGATGTTTGTTTGGTCACAGAAATATAAAGTGCTAGAACTTAAGGGAAAGACTTACAGAGGGGCCAGGGGGTCCAACTCTACCAGCGGCACCAGGGAAGCCAGTTGCACCCTAAGGGAACAGATACAAATCCATAAGCTGACTGTGGCTGGAAAAAAAGCTTATCAAGATGGTGCGAAAAACAAGAGTGATGACTTACGGGAGGTCCAGCAGGTCCACGAGCTCCCTTAGCACCAGTGTTTCCTACGGGACCCTGAAAGGACACAACAATGTATTAGTCAAAATCTGAATGAACCAGACTCCAGGCGTTGAATCTGCACTTCCATTAGCTGCAAATTTAGGCCTTTACAAACCTGAGGTCCAGGGGCACCAGTGGGTCCAGCAGCGCCGGGAGCACCAGCGTCTCCCTTACCACCATTATCTCCAGCCTCTCCCTTAGCACCAGGCTGTCCATCAGCACCCTGTGGTGAGGAGATAGATGGAGCAAAGATGTTGTCTTCATTGAAACTTTGACAGAAGAAAAACAGTCAGTGAAAGACATGAGGGCATGTATGAAGACTTACAGGGGGTCCAGCGAATCCGGCAGGTCCGGGTGGTCCAGCCTCTCCACGCTCACCCTGAGGAAGAGAAAGGGAAAAGACAAGTCAGCAAAGGATTGCGACAGTGTTGTTCAAATGGAGAACTTTAAGTTGAGGATTCATGGGTTTATCCTCCGAGAAAACTGGGAAGGTCCTTACAGGGGCACCACGAGCTCCAACGGGTCCAACAGGTCCAGCAGGGCCAGGCTCTCCCTTGTCGCCAGTGGATCCAGAGGGTCCGGGAAGTCCAATAGGTCCGGTCAAACCACGGACACCATCCTTACCAGGAGCACCATCAGCACCCTTGGCTCCTTGGTCACCCTGTGTTATTGAATTGAGTGGAGGAGTTATACAAGTTATACACGGAAAGATCATACATGACATCCTTTGGTTCAAGGAGCATCATGGGAACATTTGTTATCTGGGGATAAATTTAAATGGAATTGGTGTGACAGTGAGTATGCTGTTCTGGTTTAGGAGTATTAAGAAAATTGACCACTCACTCTGTCTCCTCTCAGTCCTGGAAGACCAGCTGCACCACGCTCACCGGGCATTCCCTGCAGTCCTGGAGGACCCTGAGCTCCTGGGGCACCGGGGGCACCAGCGTCTCCCTAGTGAAGAAGAGGAGGAGGAAAAGAACAAGAGGTTAAACATCAAGTCAGTGAGACTTTCAAAGGCTACCAAGATTTTTCCTCCATGCCTCCTGGGGGGCCTACCTTAGCACCATCGTTTCCAGCACTTCCGGGGGCACCACGGGCACCAGCAGGTCCAGAAGGTCCAGGGGCACCACGCTCACCAGGGAATCCTCTATCACCCTGAATGGGAGAAGTGGCCAAAGATTAGGTAAGCCTAAGTGCAAAAGTGCTGAAGCTAATCATGAAGATGGAAGCCTGTATGATCTGTTTTTAGCTAGCTTTAGCTGGTTAGCATTAACACTAGCATATGTTAGCCTTGACAACGTGTTTCAGTAAAACTGAGGCAGAATTTCTGCTGTTTTCAACACAGAGAGCAAAGTTTTGTCTCGCTAAAATAGCTGTTAGATATCACTTTGAGGGCTAGCATTTACAACTACAGGGGGATCTTTGAATTAAAACAAAGGTTTTGTCCATATTTTGCAGTCCGAGTTTGACACCACTAGGCCCTGAGACGTGAATATACTTAGAATTGCTTAAGTGTAAAAAATCTATTGAAGGTTACTGATGGGAGCAAACTGCTGAGCAGTAGTGAAGATGATAAATAGTTGGTGAGTTACTTACTCTAGATCCAGCAGGTCCTGGGGCTCCAGCCTCACCGGGCAGACCCTACACAGACAAACAAAAAGGAAGGCCGTTTAACAGTTATGCAACTATGACATATTACGGCCACTCTTTAACTCATTTTTAATTTTTCGTACCTGCTCTCCAGGCTTTCCACTCTCACCAATAGCACCCTGGGGTCCGGGAAGACCCTGGAATCCAGGTCCTCCAGCAGGTCCCTGCTCTCCTCTCTCACCGGCAGGTCCCTAAAAAAGAACCAAGAGGACATCAGTTACTGCTGACAGAAAATGACTGGAGGTAAGGCATTTTTGAGTATGGCTTACTGTGTAGCTGATAATAAAGGTTTAAGTTCTTTCTAGTGTGAGTGTGCATGTGTTTGAACGCTTGAACATTTTGTGTTCACTTGTTTAATTCATGCAATAATTTGATCCATTTGGGTGTCATGTGTATCATCTACAAGAAAGCCCAAATATACAAAGTAAAGCAAGAGATGTTCAAATCTGCAGCACCCAACAAGAACTCCTATCATACCCATCTTTACACTGAGTGAATTATTTTATTCCCGTTTAGTGTGAGGATAATATAAGGCTTATGGGGGCATAGTTTGTGTTAATGTGGGTGCTTGTGGGTAATTTTACTTACAGCAGGTCCAGAAGGTCCTGGAGCACCAAGGTCACCGTCCTTTCCTGGGGCACCCTGTGTAGAATGATGCCAAGCTTTTAGATACTCAGGTTCAGGATGTTAGCAGTCAAAGGAAAACGTGAGAGTACTGTAAAAAAGAAGAAAACAGAGTTTCTAACTTACAGCAGGTCCAGTAGGTCCCATCACTCCCCTCTCACCGGGCTTTCCTCCCTCACCCTGCAAGGAGAAGAAAAGCAGTTTCAGTTGAGATCAAGAGACAACTTCTCTTGCCTACTTATTAGTTCTCATTAGTTAGTTCAGCAGTGATGTGCTACTCACAGCAGCTCCTTTAGGTCCGGGGAATCCCATGACTCCAGGCTGGCCTCTGGCTCCAACGGGGCCAGGGGGTCCGGGGCGGCCATCTTGTCCAGCAGCTCCCTGTAGGAGAAGATTCATTAGAAATTAAAAAAAATGGTGATGGCTTAACTGGGTTGTGATGGAAACAGGAATATGAACAAGAACTTACAGCGGGTCCAGTCTTGCCGTCAGGTCCAGGGCTGCCAGGGCTACCAGTCATACCCTACACATAGAGGTCAAAGGTCAGAGAGGGCTCGTGCGGACAATAAATGATTATACCATAATTGTGTGACAAACAGGCTGCTTACCTTAGCTCCAGGCAGACCAGGCTCACCGGTACGGCCACTCTCACCAGTATTACCCTTAGCTCCAACAGCACCAGGGGCACCACGCTCACCGGTGGCACCCTGTAGTAGTGATGAAAAGGAGACAAGTGCAAAACGTGTAAGAAAAAATGACAACAATAAAAAAAGGAACCTCTAGTATCTCTGTGTTTGTAAGTGGTACTGAATGACACATCATATATCTGTGCCTTTGACTTACTTTGGGTCCAGCAGCGCCATCAGCACCAGGGAAACCACGACCGCCAGGGGCGCCCTGTTGAAAGAATCAAATACATCTTGGTTATCTCTTTTAACCAAATCCAACACCATAACATCTTCACAACTTTTACTTATAGCTCTACTCAAATTCAACCCCCCCCCAGCTAAAAGTATTTTGCTGTCCACAATAAAGGCTTTTAGAGAAATATTACAAAGTAATCAAAAGCCACAAGTTTGCAAAAGCAAGAGGCAAAATGGACCACAGCAGAGAGTGTCAGGAAGCAGGTCCAGGATATGGCTATGGTAGCCCCTGATGCGGCAGACATTTTAAATAAAGGTTCTTTTTTTCTGTCCTAAAAGGGGCACCAGCTTATTTTCATACAAATTTCATTTCAAATGAGCCACAACTATGTGCACATTTGACATTTGTGTCCACTATCATTTTATACTTTTAAAGCATGAACAGGCAAAAGTTGAGTACAGGGTAGACACTTCTATTTCAGACTCCACTGTGTACATATCCACTTCTAAATCCTTTAAAGCAAAGCTAGAACCTGCCTTACTCTGTCTCTCACTGGTGCATTCATTGGTCAGGTAAGGATATCAGGGTAAGCCAAACACAAATAAAGTAAGGTGGGTCATACTTTGTGCTCGTATATATATGGCTTGTCTATGATGCTGGATAAAAACACTACACAATATGGCCGCATCAGTTAGTAACTGCACCAGTGAAGAACCAAAATAGAGAAAGCTGAAGCAGACCATTTTATCTAAACTATGTTTCCACTAACAACCTTGCAGCTTATTTGACCAACTCTGCTGCCATCCCTACCCATGTTACAGCCAAAGGGAAGGTCACCAGAGACTTTTTGACTGTAAAAAGTCACTAATGTTGAACACTTTTTAAGACCTTGAGGTTTGATGTTCAATACAAACGCTTAGTGAGATGATAAACTCTGTTTCTGCAACATTCGGGGACTTTATCCCTTTAGAGAAGTGTATATTTTAAAAATGATTTGGTCTCTCAAAAACAGAGTTAGTATGTGATCATTTGGACACAAATCTTGGTGTAATAGCATAAGCTTTGTTTTCAGCTGGCTGTGCTGGGTGAAGGCTGACATCTTTGTTTTGGCCTCAGAGGCTGCATCTACCATCAGCTGACCTGTAAAGGTCTGTTTAGAAGCCAGGGCAGCCAGACACCACAACACAGAAATACAGGGCAAGGGGCTGATTTGACTGGATTCACCTAGTTCAGTTTATGTGTAGATGTAGATGTGTGCGCTTACTTTATTCCATAATTATCTGTATTTAGTGAAGTCAAGCAGAAGACGTTAATTGACTGAGTGCAGAAACAAAAGGCCTGCTTTTTAAGTGGACCAAATACAGACAAGTCCAACATGTCACTGACCACCTCACCAAGTTTTACAAGTGAATGGATTTTAAGTATTGTAGCGTATGCTTACTGACCAGGAGTTATGCTTTTAAAAAGGAATCATTGGAGTCTGCAGCTGCACCAAAAGTCAGAATTTCTGATTTCCTCAGTTAATAGTAAAATAACTTTCTCAAAATGCTAATGTAAGCAAAGAGAGAGAGAGTTGTAGGGAGTAAATTAAATATCTTCATGGTGAAAATATTCGACCAGGCGGCCACTCTGAGCCCTCTCCATCTCCAGTATTATATCTATGGAACAAAGTGAGGTACTTACTCTCTCTCCAGGGGCTCCACGGCCTCCGGCAGCACCGGGCTCTCCTCTTGCTCCTCTCTTGCCTTCCTCACCAGAGGGTCCTGGGGGTCCCTGAACTCCTGGAACACCCTTGAAAACACAAACACAGACACCATAAGAGACTGACTGTGCATTCATACTGAAGTGTGCAAAGATGGTTGCTCCATGCTGAAAGTGGTAAACTTACAGCCTCTCCCTTAGCACCAGCCTCTCCCTTGGATCCTGGGGCACCAGCTTCACCCTAAGGGGGAAAATCAACCACATCAACACATATGTAAAACAAAAGTAAAACTATAGCAACAGTTAACCAGTAAAATCAATCAACAATAACAAACTGAAAAACAAGGGATAAAACAATTTGCCCGAAGTATTCTGATTAAGTTTGTCAAAATTGATCCATTTATTCAAAAAAAGTTTTTGCTTTTATTAAATGTTGAGAAAACTCCACTCACAGTGTTACCCTTGGGTCCGGGGGCACCAGCAGCACCCTGAGGTCCGGGTGGTCCTCTTGGTCCTGGGAAACCAGGGGCTCCAGCAACTCCAGCAGCACCCTGCAGGGGGCAGCAGATAGCAACGAAACAAACCCATCATGCATCAGTGTTTCTAGCTAGATCAAATATAGAAAAGCCTAAAGTCTGGTTCATCTGCCTCTCATCCTTTTCAGATAAAAAGCCTTGAACCCTTGACCCTGACATTAACAGTAAGGGTTGAAAAACTCACAGGGACTCCCTTGGCTCCAGCGGCACCATCAGTTCCGGGGTTTCCCTAAAAGAGGAGAGAGGAAAATATGTTTTAGCATATTGGTAAAAAAATCCTCTAATACCCAAAGAGTCTGGTATAAGAAGTCAGTATTGATCCTTACAGAAGGTCCAGCAGCACCAGCAGGTCCGGGGTTACCAGGCTCACCACGGGCTCCAGAGGGGCCCTCGGGTCCACGAGCACCCTGAGGTCCGGCGTCTCCCTGTTCAGAGGAGGGTAGAAAAGGACACAATTTAGAGAAATATTCATTAACAAAATGAGAAATGATGACAGACTTGTAGTGGTTCTGAAGAAATACAAATAAGAAGGCAAATGCTGGGAAAAAGAAATACAAATAAATAACAAGAAGTAGCTTTTATGTGCCGAACTGGGTATGATGTGACATGATTGAGAAACCAGCTGGTGGTATTTAAAAAAAAACATGCCACCCTTAAAAACACCATAATGCCCACGGACCAAAATAAATCCACACTACATGCTTTGACCAAAAGGTAATGCGATAGACTCACATATTTTTAACACAGAGCTTAACAGTCTTTTAACGACAAAAGAGGTAAACAAAAAAAACTTCTCATACAACAGTACAGTGCTTTTTACACAATTTGATATGAAGCAAAATGTAATACTCTATTACAGTCGTCTGCAGCTGGGATGGCCTGATATGACCTCAATCCCATGTGACCTCTTCTAGGGTCAAAATTGTGGGTCAGTTAAAAGTTCAAATAAGTTCAACCAAGTTATTACTGTAACTCTCCAACCTGTGCTACAACCTCTCAGAGAGAAGAGAAGTCAAGAGGAAAGAGAAAAGATGTGTAAGGTTATTTTGGATAGCAATGCTTGATGATCTTGGATGCGTACCTTAGATCCAGGGCCACCAGGGAATCCAGGGGGTCCAGCTGGGCCAGTGGGACCCTGAATAGCAATAATAAAATGAAGAGACAAGCGTGACCCCACGATCAGACTCTCACAGCTAACAAAGAAAGTTATAGCTTTGAATGATTAGATGGAAATGGGATCTAAAACTGCATCAAATGAACCTTTAAAGCTTCAACTACAGCTGGATTTAGATAAAAATTTTAGAAGCTGAATTTAATCTGTATTCAGAATTTAGAGGAGAGAAATACTTACGGGAGGTCCAGCAGCACCAGCAGCACCATCGTTACCACGAGCACCCTGCAGCACACACAAACATGATTAGATTACCTGTTCTTCAACCTCAACACTGACAAGTTGGTAAAAGCAGGAATATGTGTGTTTGTATTTATAAACTCACAGCAGCTCCAGAGGCACCAGTACGACCTCTCTCGCCAGGCAGACCACGAGGTCCCTTGAATAGAGAAAAAATAAAACCAGTCAGCTGCCATTTCAACTCACTGGAAAGGAGAGTAACTCCAAAATGGTAGTTTTCATGATAAATATGTAAAGGAGATGGCTGGGTTACTCACCATTGCACCGGGGGTTCCATTCTCACCAGGAGATCCAGCCTCTCCCTAAAACACACAGGAACAAGAGTTGACAATGGGACAACAACTGCAGAACCATTTCAAAGATAAATTTAACCTAGCAAAATGGCTGCTACTACCTCATTTGCAGCTAATATGATTGCTACCAGCTAAATAGTGAAGCCTATGTGGCCTCCATTGGTTAATAAGGGTCAAGAATAGCTACTTTGGGCCAATATGTATGCTAATGCTACACAACAACATTGCTACTCGCTAATACGCAGCTAATATCTCTGCTGCTTTAACTGCTGCATTAGCTAGTGCTATTGTTACATGTAGCACTGCTGTGAGAGCAACTTAAACTTATGCTTGACACCTTAGCTTGGGTTTAAGACTGCACATATTTAAAAGAAAGCCTCACTTACAAACTGGTTAGCCAAGTATTATTGTTTTTTTTTTACTAGTAAAGCATTCTTGAAGGAAATCTACAATATGGGAAATGTAGGAGCAGGTTTTAGACTAATATAGTGGCTAAAGTAAGAGTCGCCTAGCTTCATTTACAACTTTCACAAAGTACAATTCCGTTCATTTAGGGACAACAGTATTAATTTAGATGGTATTTCATTACACCTAACATCTCGATCTCTGCTCCTGTTGCTATCACAGCCCCCATATGCTCTCTGTACTTCAATTATTGTTACATTTACAACCGCTAATACTGCCTCTACAATACATGTTATGTGGGTTTTCAAAACTGGTCTATATTTACACTGTGTCAGAGAGGAAAAGAAAGGGAGGATTACCTTAGGACCAGCAGGGCCAGAGTCTCCCTTAGCACCATCCAGACCACTGAATCCCTACAGAGGAGGGAACCACACAGATGAGTTTTATAACAATGTTGGATGGTTGATTTTTTTATTTTTCCACATGTGAGGATGACAACTCTGACTCACTCTGTGTCCCTTGATGCCGGGCAGACCAGGGGTTCCGGGGAAACCACGGGCTCCCTAAGGGATAAAGATAGGAGATACGATTCATTATCATAGCCAGGTCATTGCACTTTTGAAGATACTCCTGAGAATTGCACAGCCAAGTCGACGAACCTGAGGGCCAGAAGGTCCACGCTCACCGGCGCGTCCAGGTTTGCCGGACTCACCCTAAGAGAAGAAGGGAAGGGGATTAGTAGGAACTTTCAGTTAACCAAACCGGTGCACAGATAGTTAATATGAGAGTGTGCTGTATTTTCCACTCTACTTACATCCTCTCCGTTCTTTCCAGGGGGTCCGGCAGGGCCACGGGGTCCCATGGCACCCTATGAAACAAGATATACAAAAGGTAAGAATGGAAAAAAACTACTACAGGTGGATATTAATTTCCATATTTAAAATACTCACAGCAGCTCCGGGCTCTCCAGACTCACCAGGGGGTCCAGTGAATCCCTGAGGTCCCTGTAGGTGGAAAACCAGATAAACACCCTCAATGGACAAACATAACAACAGTCTCTATCTGATTTAAATCTTTTTGTCTTGTCCTTGTCAGGGTATCTTGGTCACTAAGGTAGGAACAGTAGCAGTAGTAGTAGAAGTCCCTAACGCAAGCCCTGGTTAGTTTGTACTAAACACAAAAATCTGCTCTAACCTCAATATGCGGATAATTCAGTACAGACTATTTCAATTTGAAAAAAGTTTTTATAGATTATTTTGGTCACTATAGTGAGTGTCAAACTCCAAACAGTAAGCAATCTTTCTACAGGTGTTTTTGGTACATCTTAACAATGTACATTTATGCTCCTAACTATTCAGATGTGGCCTGTGGAAGCTGCAGGTAAAATCTAGCTGTGCCCAGCTGAGAAAGTAAAGTATTGCTTCATTAGTGTGAACCTCATTATCAAATCCAAACAATGATAATACAGCTTAGATGTATGCTGCAAAAATTCCAGCAACTTGACATGCAGGTTGTATCTGTGTGAGTGTGATTATTTGATTAATACGACACAGCGATACGACACAACTGTGTTGCTTTTAGGAGATGACCTCAGGTGCAAAAAAAGAAATTCAGCAACTGTAGCATGACACAGTGATGTGTCAAAGACTTGCTGCCATCATACCAGGACCTTCATTCTCTAATCTTTGATTTCATAATAAGTTGAGTCCAGGACGGAGGAAGTATGTACTTACGCTTGCACCAGGGGGTCCAGGAGGTCCACGGGGTCCCATTGGGCCCTGTCAATCAAACAGTGCATGGTTAGATACTAAGTCAGCATGGTTGCCAGGAAAAGACACAAAGAGATACTTGTTTGTTTGTTTGTTTGTTTGTTTGTTTGTTTGTGTGCATGTTTTACCATGGGTCCAGGCACAGGCATGGCAGGGGATTTGTCATCGTAGCCACCGGACATCTGAGGGGAGAAGTTCTGAGAAGAGAAAACAAAAAATAAAGTTAGAATTCATTTCTGTCTGTCACATTTAGTAACCTGACAGTTAGATTTCCATGCAAAGTGAGCCGTTATTTTCAAAGCTAAAGCTGCATTTCTTTGGGTATAGACTATGGAATAAACAAAATCACCATATATATATAAACATATAAATGTACATATGCATGAGAATGGAAAAAAAGGTCTGCTGTTAATGTGACAGTTCAGTGTCTGACTGTACCTCCTTTTCTTATCCTACTCTGGTCAAATTGTTTGGTTTCCCTCACTTTGCTACCAGCCATGTTCTTTTCATGACCTTTGACCTCATGACAGGCACTGAGGTGATGTTGGGTTCAGTGAAGTCTGTCTAGATGCTGCTGCTGTAATCTGACCAAAAGCCATAGTGTAACACATCCACAAAGCAGTAGATGGAGATGTACCACATCTTAGCTAGCTTTGCATGGTGACTTTACAAGCGAAAGTCTGTTCAGTGATCTGCTCATTGAGGATTGATTCATTTAATATTGTTAATTATGATAACTATTAAGAGAGCATTTGAGCCAACAGCAGTTGGACAAAGACAGGGAAAGTGCATCAAGTCAGCTCAGTCTGAAGATGAAGCTTCTGTGTCGATGAAGAATATTCCATGGAAATGCAAAACTATAACATCGGTATAATAGTCATTAACAGGTTCTGCATAATCAAATGGAGTGCTTAAAATATCATATTAGCTTAGTCTGGTGAATTAGCATGTCAGTCAAAAGTTATTTCTGCTTGAAAACAGAGTTATTTTCAGGGTTATTTTAGCCCGATATCCTGCTCCACCTTATGAGTCAGAGAGGATGATGGTTAAGATTACTGATGGTGTGTGAAAACTAACAGTTAAATATATTCAAGGACAATTTGTTTGCATTTAGGCTTATCCTGGTAAGGAGTAATGAAAGGAAAAAATATTTTTTATTATTATTACTTTTTGAAACCCCAAAAGATTTGCATTAAGTCCATACATTTCTGACCCACTGACCCAGATTGAGGCAGGAATTTTGAAGCTCAAATAAAAGCAATGACAGACTATCATGCTGCAAATATACTTTAGTTTCAGCCTAGAGACTAAAATATGAGTTTCCCTGAATTTTGAAGCAGTATCTCCTGTTTCACTGGTCTGCACTGATGCTTACAGTGGATAAAATATTCTCTAAGTAATTTGAAAATATGGGAAATTGGATTTTTTCAGATATTTTTTTGGAAGGTTAAGAAGAACAGTTTGGCCTTTTTGTTATCTCCATTGGTCTCACTACTGCAGAAAAAAGCTGAACTCCTCTGTCCTAAGTGAGGTTTAGACATGTGTTGCTTGTTTTTCTCACCAAGGTTAGCTCTGAGATGGTCAACCTTGTATAAAAACAAAAAAACAAAATTGATCCAAAAAATCCAAACTTACTCCACCAAGGCCAGGGGGTCCAGGGGGGCCAGGAGGTCCAGGCATACCAGGCTGGCCGGGGATGCCATCATTACCAGCGGGACCAGGAAGGCCCTATAGATGGGGAGAAGATGTCAGGTTTAGGATTCAATGAAAGGGTCATGTTAGTACAGGGCTTTGGCAACACATGCTAAGAGAGAGACACCCCCAAGTCACATGACCACCTGGGCATATGCAGATTTTTGTGTTTGATATCTTTTTTCCTGTTTGTATCCTAAAGGTCCATTATCCCCTGAAATGAGGAGCGCAATATTACATAGGACAAGGGGGACAAGGTGGCTGATCAAAACTGACCATGTGACCCATGATGAACGGACTGGCCATGTGACATCAGGATACATGATGTGGGTGAGATCAGTTGTTGACAATTCTTTCAAGATATTCCTTTTGATGATTTAATACATACATCATGAGCTTTATTTGAATAGACTCTGACATATCCATTTTTTTTAGGTACTTAAGTTCACTGGGTTGTAGATGAGCTAACCTGCCAAATCAAATAACCGCAATGATAAGAGTTCAGTTTGAATCATTCATTCGAATCAATATGAACATCTGTGAAACGACTGAATGATTACATTTCACAAGAGTTTCCATCGATTGATGCAACATTAGGCTCATCACAACACTCGTATGAAGCCACATCTAACCTTTTATGGAATATAATCATATTCAGAGGTTTATTTCTCAGTAATTTATTTGTTGAATTCAAAGAGAATCCTTTCCTCCACGTCCTCAGTAATCCCTAAACTAAGCTTAAAAATGCTCTGCTGTCTGTCCTCTCCTACTCCAAACATCTTTACCCACAGGCTGCATGTTTCAACCTGACCTCAGCATATTTTCACTCATATCTCTTTGCTGCCTTAAGTTAGTCATGAACTTGACTCTGTTGCTTTATGATTACCCCTAGAAACCAAAAATAGTGACTTCATTCTGTTGACAAATAGATTTCTATTGCTTTAGCGTTTTTCTCTTTTCTGGGCTCATTGCATACATCTGTTTTTGTACATAACCATACAGTGTTTACATGTCAAATATATGGTCATACAGGGTATTTAAGCCTTTCCTAAGCCAGTCAAAAAACATCTTGTGATGCATTATACTCCAGCCACTGTTTAAACATTCATCTTCAATTATTGTCACTTTTTCTCTGCAAAGATTACAAATACTTCACATCACCAGATGATCTGGGTCATAATCCACATGTGCCTGTATTCAAACACATTAAGAGTAGCTGCTCTAACTCCAGCATCATTGAAAGACACTCTGTTTGGACAGTGAGCACACCGCCAGACAAAGATTCAAAGATTTATCATTGAAAAACTGGAGGGACAAAAAAAATGAACTTACTCTGTCTCCCTTTGGTCCACGTGGTCCCTTGGGTCCCTGTGTATGAAAGATAAAAAGTCTTAGTGTTGGATTTTGATCAACTATGTAACTGCTGTGCAAGAAATTACTCAACATGCTGAAATATGTGATATAGTTTATGTAGCTGGAACAATCTATGAACTGTGTCTGATCTTTGCTGCAGAAATACAAAACTCAGTCAAAGAGCTAACATCTCACACCTGATCAATATATTTCCCGGTCTAGGTCCATCAGTGATCAATCATCAATGTGACACTCAGATACAACAATCTGATTGTTTGTGTTATATTTACATTGTTTGTGTGTCGATTGTCATAATAAGTATGTTGCAAATGAAAGGCACTAGATATCAATGAACCTTGTGGTGTGTGGGAAATCACTGATCAGTACTCACCTCAACCTGAGCATCCCTGAGACCTGCAGAGAGAAGAAACACAAAGTTTGTTAAAGAAACACAACACACACCAGACAGAGTCCCAAATTAAAATGAAAATAGTGTGAAATGAAGAGCTGGAAATACAAAAGAGGAAGAAGATAGTAAAAAATAGGACAATAAGAAAGGACAGTCTGTGCATAACCAGCATGAAAACACCAAGTATTAGCTACCATAGGCCTACATTGTCACAACAGAGGAGAATTAGCCTGAAGGAAGAAATGATTTGTGTCCTGTAATGTGGGAAGTCAAGCTTTAGCAGGAGAGAGGGAAAGGACATGAAAGTGAGTGAAAGTGTTGAATAATGTTTTTAAAAACACTGAAACAAAGTGCGAGTAAAAGACAATTCAAGAGCCTGTAATCACCGCCATAGGAAAGGACAAGGTGCAGGAAAATCAAATTGAGGAAACATTGACTAATGGAGGAGTCATACCATCGTCAGGGCAGATAGGGCAGCACTCGTCGTGGGGAATGACGGGGTTGGGGCAGTCAGTCGTGTCCTCGCAGATGACCTCATCGCACATCACCGTGCCGCTGTCGCACACGCAGATCTGGCATGGCTCTGGTTTCCACACATCCCGGTCCGCGAACACCTGGCCGTCCAAGGTGCAGCTTCCGCCCGTGCCTGCGGGGAGGAGGAGGGAGAGACAGGAGTGAGACCCGTGCAGACACGCACACAAACACAAAATAAGTCCTCCTGTGAAAAGTGACAACTTTGCATTTGTAATTTCTTGCTATGAAAATAGAAAAAAAGTCCAAACGTACAGGGCAGCAGAAACCCACTGCATGTAGTCGAGATGTTGAGTTTTGATCAATAATGACTTTCAAAAATATCCTGTACAACCTCATAATCAATCAATACTCAAATGATGTTGACTGGTTAAGTTTCAACTTCATCATAGGGCCCTATAATCGGATTATAAAAACACCATTTTGTTTCATTTTGTTTTGGTCTACAAGTTCTTTTGTCTTTGTTGGCACCATTAACACTAAATCCATTTTCAAATACGTAATTTGGAGGAAAACCCCCCAAATGATTCAGAAAATAGTGATCAGAACAGTTCAAGTGTCTAAAGCAGTAACATAAGAGGGCCAAACTGGTCGAATGGGGACAGGTGGGCAGGAAGTGGCCTCAAACTCGCACCAGAGAGAGGCTGAGGTGACAGAGAGGTCACCGACGTGCTGCGTCTGGACGCACGTCACATCATCGTTACGCACGCAAAATCTGAGTCTCCTGGTGATTGCACCCCCGTTAACCACCATGGAGAGATTCAGAGCTCCTCTGCCCTACAACCCTCAAGTTGCTTGAACCTCATAACTTCTGTTAAGTTCCCCAGCAAACCCAAAGTAGGGCTTCTTTGAAAGGCTTATAAATCTCCCAGCATGCCACAGTGCTGAGGTCAGAGGGAAAAGCAGCAGCGCAGCAGACTGTCGGCTTGGCAGCATCTGGTGGAAACGATCCGCATATGTTTGTAATTAGAGGTAACAAAAAAAAAAAGAGTGGAAAAGAAGAAGAGGAGGAGGGAAGAGGAGGAGGCGGTGTAGGAGACGTGGCGGCCAGATGTTTCTGCAGATGCTGAGAAGAGACACTAGATGGCGCCGTGAGGCCGCTTAGAGGGTCAAACAACATCTGCTTTGGATAGACAGACAGGCAAGCAGACAGCTGAGTCCTTTCCAGACCAGAGGAACATCTGGAAAAATTGATTTTCTATGTCTTGGTTCTTGTTTTCAGAGCTGAGCTGCCTTTCTTTGTCATCTTGCAGGAAGAAAAAGCTTCAACACCCACAGAGGCCTCAAGTTCCACTGGGTTTCGACATCGTGTTACTTTTTTGTCTGTTTTATTTATTAAAAATCTGAACTATAGGGAAAAAAGAAAAAGTCTTCTCAGTCTGAAGAGGTCAAATGTTTCCAGAAGACAAGACTACGCCTGCTTCTTCTCCCTCCCTCTGTTTTTATCCCCCTCTCACCTGGCCAACTCTACACTTGGCTTCAGGCAGTGAATTTCTCTGCCACATCAATCAGGCCTGTAAAGCACTTTCCCTGTCTGCCTCGTGTCTGCTGGAGGAAAGCATAGATTTCTACTGAGAGTTGGCATGCAAAGGCCATTTTCTTTCCTCCTTTAAATTGAGTTTTTTTTCTCTCCATCCTTTCTCATCGCCACTGTCAATCTTTTGGAGATTTGGGTGTATCTTACTTGGTTTAACTTCTAAAAAAGCCACAAAAGGATCAGGCTTTTTGGAAACTAAGGAAAAGCTGATGTTTCTCCGACAATGCTCAACTTTTGGGGGTTAAAAATGTGCAATTCTGCCCCTCTCTGCTTTAAACTGTGCCTGGAGGACAGCTTGGAAAACCTGCAGCAACTCGCTCTGTATGCACAGGGGAGGCGGGGGTTGAGAGACATTAACAAACCCAAGGAGAGAGGTAGAGAGAGAGGCCTTCTCGGGATGCCCAATGCATTACGCACACACTGTACTGTCTACACTACAAGCTAGTCTGTTGCTCTGTTTATCTGTGAACCTATGCATTCAGGCATGAAAGAGGCAAAAGCATCAAAGTTTCGCATCTCTAGTTCCTTTCTTCTCATCTCTGACTAAGATCTCAGCAGTCGTCCACCCATGAAGAGAAAATCCACTTTCAACAACGAGAAAAAAAAAATAAAAAAACAAAAAGGGGGTTTCAGAAGGTCCAGTAAACAGTGATGAAACTTACTGTCGTCCTCGCCCTGCGCCCTGACCAGGAGCACCGCTGCGCTGAGCAGCAGCGCCAGCCGCAAATCCACAAAGCTGAACATGTCTAGATGCCACTAGACATGTAGACTCTTTGAGGCAAGAGAGGAAAAAGTTGGGGATGTTTCTCTTTCTGCTACACTCCACTCATACACGGGTGTTTGGGGCAGGGTCCGCTTGTCTGTTCACAGTCCTCCTGACCCCAGCAGAAAACTCCCTACTGCCTACACGAACTTTCCACCAGGGTTTTTATATGGGAGCCTGAAGAACTGGGAGGTGCTGGGGACCGGACTGAGTGGGGACGCACCCTCATTACCCAGCTGCTGCCGCTCACGTTTAGGGAAGACAAGAATGGACCCCTCCTTCAAAGAGGGAAAAAAAACAGAAGAACAGAAGAAGGAAAATGAGCAGGTCCCTCCTTCCATAATTCCACAGCACAGTTTGGATCAGAGGAGGAAGGGGGGCTGAGCAGGAGGAAACCTGATCCTGAAGAGCATCAGAGGGTCGGAGGAGGATCTCCTCCACCAGCAGCTATGGGTTTAATCCAGTTTTTATTTCTGATTTTGCGCTACTTCCTGACTCGTTGTTATTTAAGTTAGTTTTCAGTCAGCGTCTGTAACCCTGGCTTTGGTTTTACATCTTCAAAAACAGCTTTAGTCCTGATAAGGGTTGGTTTTACTTACTTGTGTCTCAAGACTGTAAGTTTAAGTTTTCCTAGGCTTTAAGTACCGGTCCTCCATCAAAATTGCTTGAAGATTTTTCTTAGTTGTTTTAGGGTTTTTCCAGAGTTTAAAGTATCTGATCACTAACATGCTGAACATGGCTGCAGGCTTAGAAGTGTTTGGTTAACTTTGTAGATTTAGCTGTGCAACGTTTTTGTGTCCGGTGCTGGATTAGTTAAAATGACATGGAGATACTTGTGTTTAGAGTGTCTTATTGCTTCTATTGTGAGTGTACCTGTCAAGTTTATGTTAAGGATTGTTGTACATCCCCTTGAACAAAATCAAACTGGATTGTTTATCATAACTTCTTTGGAAAGTTTTACTTGTATTTTTTTTCTTTCTGAAAGATGTGTGAAACATGTTTTTTGGGGGGCATACAGAAAGAAACAATTGCTGAACAAAACTCCATCTGGATATCTTAATCGCTCAATAAAAATGGTAAAAATGTTTTCCAAAATTTATTTTAATCTTACATATCCTTATGGAGTCATATCAATGATGACTTGTTGAATAAAAGTCCAATAATTCGTTTTAGCTCTGTTTTTGGTCTCCACCAACTCCTGCAGGAATTAACTCTTTAACTGCTCATTGGCACTTTTATCTGTCTACTGTTTGCTGCTGAACAAAAGACATACAGGTGTTTTCCAAAGCTTTGTCACCCATAAATGACCGGACGATTTGCTATGTGAGCCGTAAAAATGAATCAATTTGCAGCCCAGCCGGCACAACACTAATACGAGTTCACCATGAAGCTCCAAAAAGCCAAGGGGATCTTATTCTCTGTAGCGTCAGCTGAGTTTTCAGCTTTACTTTATTTTGGTATAAACCGAATCCCAGATTTGGTGGTCTCATGATGGGAAATATTAGATGCAACATTTTTTATAATGAGTGGAACACATCTAAGGTGTTGAAATTAGCATTATTTCCCTCTGCTGTTTCACTTAAACTCAATCTTTAAAAAGTCTGACTTTTGTAGGTCACCCAATTTTAATGAAGTGCCATACTGAATTAATGGAGTGTTACTTAAATTTGTCTCTGACTTATGCCACAACTTGAATAAATCCTATAACCTATACAGGTTTCAATTGCTGTATGGTTGTGTTTTATTTTAGTCATGTGTGCCAATTTCTATCACTGACGAGTCAGGACTGTTGCCAGTTTGGCACCCAGACTCTCCTACTTCTAAAACATGCTATTGTAATAAGAGCAAAATATATTTCGGCACCTTCTCACTGTCAAATGCAAGGTCCTGTTTGAAAAAGCATTGTCTGGATGGCAGCATATGTTGCCCCAAAACCTATTCATATGGATCTGTGCTAATGCGTCCTCCCAGAGTGTGTGAACTCATCATACCGTGGTCACTTATGCATCCCCATACCATCATGGATGTTGACTTTATAACAAAACGTTATCAACCGATAGTTATTCAAAGAAGAGTTACTACCATTTCTAGACCACACTCAAGTCCTCTTTGTATGGTGCAGTGTTTACCTGCATTTGTGGATGCAGCTCCTAACTGAGTTCACAGACACAGATTTTAGATGTGTTTTTAAGCCAATGCAAAGCTTTCCACAGGAAAGTCATGCACTGCTACCTGAGGGCCCGATGATCATGGCTATGGTATTGCTTATCAGGCTTTTGCACGGATATTTATCCAGATTTTCTGAAAATTGTTTTAAAGATATTATGTAGTGATGCATTCAGAGTTTTGTACTGTTCACTCACCCAGTCTCTCACAAAGGGGTGACTGCCCTTCTCGAGAGCCCCTCTATATACAGACATGTTACTTACCTGCTGTAAAGTAACCTAGTTAGTGAGGGGATTTTCTATGCAACTTTTACAGTATTTGTTGTCCCTGTCCTGATGTTTTCTGAAGCATGCCACTGTCATTAAAGTTAAAAAAAAATTCTAAAAGGATTAAATTAGTGGGTTTCAACATTTGACTTGTTGTCTTTGAACTATATCTAATTAAATATAGGCTTTTTTTTTAACTCAGTTTGGTTTTTGCTTATAATACATCTGTGTTTAAGAGGAGCTTTAAAGCTGGTACCAGGGTTCAGTGTGTTCAATTTAATTCAATTTATTTAGGAAAGCCCCTTGAGATGCAGCATTTTTGTGAAAGTCTTTTTTTCTTGGAACCACAAATGTATTCAAAATTTATTAATCAGAAAAAGTTATGTTAAAAAAAATGGATAAAAATGATGAAAACGTTTTCTTCTGTTACTAATAGGTAAAACCTCCCAGGTAGATACTTTGTGTGTTAGAAACTAAGGTTCAATTTTCAACTTAGCAAATCTCCACTCAGCATTATTTTGAAACTGGAAAGACCAGATGGCAAAACTTGGCACCCCCTGCAGACGAGACAGCACCTTTAATTGCTTAGGTGAGTTTTGTCATGTACACCTGAAAGTAGTGATTTTTTTTCAATCTAAAATAAAAACCTCATCCTGCTTCACTGTCAAGGTCAAATGTATCACCTGTGTGTACATTTTTCAACTTTTCTGTTATAAGCTTTTTCTATCCTGCAGCAGTAGAGTCGAGCATCAATATAAGCAACTCAGAAGCTCAGGTGGTCTTGTTTTTGGTATGATTTGTAACCAGTTAGAAAAGGTCAAAACAGGAGCTTTAAGGAAATCTGAAATGACAGACAGACAGACAGACAGATAGATACCTGGCTGAGTGAATCAGGTGATTGTTAAAAAAAACGAAGCTCTACCATTTCTTATGAGCAGACCAGATGTTTGCATTTTTTAAACGAGTGGCTGCAGTTGGCTGAAGCTGCCTCTGCCTGAAATACCTGCACAATTGTGGGGTTTGCAGGGGTTATGATTGTTATTGGCTCTGAATAATAAAAGCCCTTTTTTAAGCAGCTGAAGTTTCCCCCCCGGTCCAAATAAAGGTTTATATGTGGGATACTCTGGTTTCCCCCCCTGCGAAAGGCTGTGCGCAGCGCCGGCCAGGCTGCAGGTGAGCTGTAATTAAGCAGAAAGCAGACATTATGGAGCAGAAGAGCTGCAGGGAGACCCAGAGCAGCAGCAGCTTTCAGCCATCTGATCCACCAACAGCAGACACGTTGCACAGTCTGAAGCTGGCCAAGCAAGCCTCTAATTCACTCCTCCTCTCCCTCTCTCTCTCCCTCTTTCTCATACACACAGACACTGCAGATACCTTCACATTATCCATGTGTCTGCCTGTTCCTTTTTTGTTTTTTTTTCTTACAGGGAAGAGGCTGGAATGTAAGCTGTCTTTCAGGAAGAAAGAGAGGAGAAAAAGAGGAAGAAAGGGAGGAAAGCGCCACCTCATCATTCCCTGGTTCGACCTCCAGCTCTGGTTGGATCTTCGGAACGTCGCAACGTAACACGCCGAAGCTCACTCACACACGTACACACACACACACACCCACATGCATGAAGTCTCAGCTGCAATGTGTCTCTGATGAAAATAACATATTGACCTCTTTTTAGAGACACATCACAATGACTTAACTCATGACTATCCCACTGTATTTTTACAGTATGATTTGTGGCATACTACAAATCAAGTGTCTTACTTACTTAGTGTCTTACTAAGTTAATGCATTATTAGCCAATTAGTCACATTAAAAACAAACCTATCCCCCACTGTATCGTCTCGTGCTTGTAAGACAGTCGATTCATAAATGATGATTTTAGATAAACACACTAGAGTCAACAATAATTGTAAAAAAAAGAGAACAAAAGCAGATAAAACAAGTGACAAAACAAGTTAAATCAAGAATGCGCTGAAAAATGATGCTAGTGTGGAAGTGAAAATTCTGCAGTTCCTTGAGTGTCCACTTGAGGCTAAGTCCCAAAGCTTAGTAAAGCTAACCAGAGACACCCAATTAAAACACCCATTTTTACTGTAAGCCATGGCCTCTAACCCACTTCTTCAACACTCTCCAGATAAGCAGGAAGTTTGTCAGATAAAGTTAGTTAGAATCAGCCTTTCTAATATGGTATCTGCCATTTCTGGGCTTTGTAACTCCTCGTATAGATGGGTGTAATGAGCCATATTTTTGTACTGGTATGTCACTAACTAAAAGTGCTGATAAGCTTATAGATAAACAGTGCTTCTGTTCGTATTTGACATGAACATTTTATCCTCTCTGATAACATTTTCACTCAGTCATGTCATCCTCACATTGGTTGCATTTATTACCGAAGCTTGTCCATTTAAGCAGGTGACCTGATAGGTTCACAATATATGTCAGTGATACTTGACTTTCACTGTGAGGTGATTTAAGTGTGTAAAATGTACATGAGTGAATAAAAAGACCTACTTCTACGTCTCCTCCTCTGTTTGTAAAACCTGATGACCCCAAACTGGGATAGAAGCATCATGGAACTGAATGGGGTTTTTGCACCAAATAATAAGGAGTAATATTTGTTGGGGCACCTGTGAGTATTTTTATTGGTACACAGTGGCAGTGGTGGTATCGTCCCTGGTATCAGTAAAATTCTGATAATATGCTTCAAAAAATAACGCAGAAATTGGACTCCTATTTGATTGAGCCTCCATACATCTACCACCACATCTTTAAAGCTTTCTAAAAGTGGTCCTCAAATATTGGCTGTTGTAGTTCATGAGGTTCAAAACAGTTTTAAAACTGTTGCTGAAGAGTAAGCACTGTTTTGGTCTTCAACGATTTCTCGATGTAACTCTAGTTAAAGCAAATGTGGGTCACAATGAAGCAAGGAAAGTATTTAGCCTCTGTGTAGTCTGGTCTAAATTGGTGGTTTATGTGGAGATAATGATCGAGCTCTTCAACATTTCTAAAAATCTGACCATAATGAAAGAGCGAAGGGTAATGTACATTTGCCTTTGAGCTGTATAAATGCACAGAAAGGGTTTGATTCTTCAAAGACGCTGCATGCTTTCTACTGGGTGAGAAGTTTGAGTTTATCGTCAGGATATTGTGAGGTTGCATCGGGTCTTACCAGCAGAACGGTTGGTTTGACCCCTGAACCACAGTACATACACTCAAGTGAAGCCTAATTAAAACAGCTATGAAGTCTGAGGGGTCAGTAAGGGAAAGAATTCAACTCTTTCACAGCAGAACAGACTCAGACCAAGAATCTCTGCAGAAGTGCAAACCAAAGAGACTGAAGACCAAAAGTTAAAAAAATTACAAAATATCTTCTGGTGATGGAAATGTTACTTTTAGAAGCAGTCTTATAACTGTCAAGGACCACCTTGACAATAATGAATAATCTGGCGCGGGGAAAACTAGATTAGTTCAAGAGAAGAATTCAAACAGATTCTTCAATTTCCAGTGAAATCAATAACGGAAAAACAAATTTGAATCTTTTGAAATAAAGAACTTGGCTGACGTGAAAATGGGTTGTTTTTTTATTCTTGGGTGTAAATACACAGGAAATTATATTTTTGCAGTAGAGGTGTTTGCTGTAAATTAAGAGGTTTATTTACTCCTACACTTCATCTAAAATGGACATGTTAAACTGTAGTGTTTACTGTTGCATGAGTTTCTTTCTTGTTTTTTTCTGACGATTTAATTTAATATATTTTTACATTTTGTACAGTCGTCAGTTGAAAAGGTGAAAGAAAGGTAAGAGAGACGTGTCACAAACTCCTCACTGAGGAATGAAGGAGACCACGCGCAGGTCTTAAACTGGCACAACCTGAGGAAAAGAGATGGAAATGTTGGCTTTGGTGAGTGAAATGAAGACGAGTCGAATTCTTTTTCATGGAAAATCTTTGACAAAGAGTTTGAGGAAGCAGCAGCACATTTTTAAGTAATTCTTTTCACAGCCCAAGTGACTGATTTACTGCAGTGAACTGAGGAAGATACAGATCAAAGTCATCCAATTTTAGATAATATAAAATAAATTCAAAACGGTGGCTGAGACTGAAGAAAACTGTTTAGAATCAGAGTTTAGCAGCTCTCAGAGACTTCTTCAGGTGTTTGGAGCTTTGTTTTAAGAAATCTGATGGGCGTTACTCCAAATACTGACGAGACATCAAGAATGCATATTGACTGTTTCATGCAACTCAGAGTAATTTGAGAGGTGTAAATATTAGAGAAAGTGGTGTAAAAATTAATACAGCCCACTGCACAGAACTCATCAATAGTGGTGACAGACTGCAGGTTGGTCAACACTGTGGAAGATTGTATTCATTTGATTCCCACATCAAAACACTCCAACATCTGCATCATGTTGTTTTAATCGACTGGAAAAATGTCTCAAAATGCTGGAGTTCAAACCATGCGATTGAAAATGTGACTAATCAGGATAAATCATTAAGTGATCAATCAATCATTAAGATCTGATTTAACTGTTGAAAACATGGTTTAATTTGATGCAGAGGCAAAGTAACATTTGACTGCTGACAAACTTTTTTCAATATTTAAGTTGTACATAGTTAAAGGCTGTTGTAATATTTTTTTTTTTACTTTGACGGAGTGGTTTAACATAAATCACAAGAAATCTCAAGAGAGAATCACAAATAAGAACTGGTTATGGATGATAATTTTTAAAATTATCATTAAAGTTTTTGGATATTTTCTCGAAATCAAACTTAAGAGAAACTCCAGGAATCTCTCCAGGAAGTTGGCATCGGTCTACAGCAAAGAGAGGTGAAAGCCAAGGACAACTGTTAACAAGCTGTGAGATCTGTTTCACTTGAACCTGTGATACGTTTGACACCTCGGTGTCAACTTAACACCCAACAACACTCTACTCTGCACACACACACAAACACACACAGACGATTACAGTTTACATCCAAGTCAATGCTCAGTATTGTCTGATCTGTCTGGAGCTTTCTTTGAGTGGTCTTCGTGGTGTCTGTCTGATTTTGGTTACATTTTATAAACTTTGAACACAGAACAAAAACTGCAGATTACAGGAGGAAGAACAAAACTTTTAATTTTTGTCTTTTTTTTTTTCAAGTAGACATGACCCAAAGACCCTGTGACAGGTCAGTGTCATTTCCCGTCCCTGGTTTTACTAGTCTGAACTCAAAGTCTAAAGATTTTATGACAAGGTACAGGTCTGCTTTCAAGACACCTAATCATCTCAGTCAAGAGGTTAAAAAATGTTTCACATAGGCAGTGCAGATGCTTTAGTTTTGAGATTTTAAATGCATAAAAACTTAAGGGCAGCAACTCAAATTTGGTTTGATATAAAAGGTAAAAAAAGGACCAGAGGTGAGTAAAGAAATGGGGCTCCATCATATTTAATATTAATTTATTGTGTCATTTACTCAGCTGATGGTGAGTTGTTGTACATTAGAGGGTCTTTGGAAAAATCATGCATCAATATACCCAGAAAAAACATTTATTAGTTACCCAAAACTGTTCCCATACACTATTCAGCCCTTTTTTTTTTTCTTTTGTCTACTAAGGGTTATGATAAATTTGCAATATGACCTTTGTTGTCATTCTGTGTGCTGTTTGTCATTTCATGTCTTTGGTGCTAAGACTTTGGTCCATATTGTGCCTCATTTGTCTTATGTTTCTTTACGTTCATTTCAAGTATAATTTGGGTTTTTTTTTAATCTCTTTTGGTCATTAAAAGTGTTTGACAGTTACTTTTGTCTGTCACTTCTATCACCTTACTTTGGACAAAATGAAGAAAATGATTAACTGGAGTTGAAGATATTTGCCCAAAGGCTTCTACCCCTCCACTGGCCCTGTGCAGATACTAAAATTGGTTTTATTGAGTAAAAGTGACTGACAGAGGACAGATATTTAAGAAATGTGAAAATTCATCTTCATTGACACTATTTTGAGTGCTATAAAACATGTCAAACGTTTCTTATGTAAGGTTCTAGTTACTCACTGCTGCATCTGAATACAAGGACCTGCTTCAGAATTCCAGAAATGCTGAGCTTTTGGGAAATGAAGGGTTTTTGTTGCAGAGCAAAGACTAATAACAGTAATAGTGCCAATAGTTATGATAATAACCATCAGGGTGAAATAATTTAAAGGGGCCACAATGCCGTCTGGGAGCGTCCAAAGGTTTACGATGGAGCGTTGTATAAGTTTGACAGCGCTGTTGTTGATACTTCCCGGATACCATCACATTTATGGATGGAAGCTGCTTTAGGACAAAGTGAAGCTCCTCATCTAAAAGAATCAGACTATGTGGCAAATATTTGTCACAATGAGCAGTTTGTAGTAATAAGTGATCAATCAAATCCATTCCTCTGCTATTTTTCATTTTTAAAGAGATGAAAATCGTTCGTTTTCTAAATTAATGTTAGATTGTATTTGACCACTATTAGTCCTTAGGGTTAGGGTTAGTACATTGTACATTTTCAAAGCATTTGTTTTTTCATTTAGTTTTATAAATGGGGGCAGGTCATTCAAATAAGGGGAGTATCACAACTCTTAACACAGTTGCTATAATCCCTTTTTTTTTGTTGGTTCAGATTCTCCATAGCACCCAGCTACTCAGAGATGTACTCACCATCTCTAATGACAGGATTTCGCTTCTCTTTTTCTGATAGGAGACAGCTGGGCTCAGGTTGCTTTCTCATCTGCAGCCATAACTGTTGTTAGCTCACTTCTTAAGACCTACAAAAACCAACATTTTTGTGAAGTGTTAGTTAATTTTAAATGCTACAGCTACTTTTGCCACAGAGTCAACAGGCATAGGTGAAGTGTGGCCCTAACCAAGTGGCAAAGCAGCACAGCAAACACAGAGGCCACACCGAGAGTGTCTCAGTTATTGAACAAAAAGAAAAAAAAAAAGAAAAAAAGAGACTTGTCTTCTGGTTATGAAAGAAGTTACCCAAATTTAAAGACTGGATGTGCAAAAACGTTGATTGAAATGCTGACCTTTCAAGTCTGTGGTAAACGAGTTACAGGTTGTTTGGTGGAAAGCTGTTATGCTAATGTAAGCTTGTATGTAATTTAACCATATCCTCAATATCAAGAGCTAATTAAATGGAAAAAAAATGTTTTGGCATCTAAATAAAGCCTGAAATAAACCAAAAAGTTTTGTTTTTTCACAGATTTCAAAATTATTTTGTAAAAAATGAACATCCAAAACATCTGCACAATTGGGATTGAGAAATCAGGGACCAGGATCCATGAATTTATCACCTATACAGGAATAAGATATTTACCAAGGTTACTCTGTGTATCAATGCCAAACATGATCTAAACCAGGAAAAAGCTCATAACTGGGATAACCTTGTCCATACCCAACAGTTGGACTCAGAGAAGGCTGCAAAGTCAGGATCATGTTACAAGATTAAAAAGCAGGATGATTAGATGTTTTCTATATCAGCTCTGTAGGATAATTGTATATCAGTTATATGTATGTCTCATTTGCACTGTCCCAAAGTGGCAGCACATGTCATACCCTATGTTGTATGGGTATTCTTGTTCCTTAACACTTAAGAGTCCACACTCAAAACCGTAATTGATGGGAAGCTGTCAGTCCAGGTGTTGGTGCTTTTTGGTTTTCTGTTTCGTCTTTCAGCAGGTGAGGAGGGGGCTCCAAGTGGGGAGGTGAGGGGTGGATGGAGGGTCTTAAACCTTTATCTTGTCTTCCTCCCAGCTGTTTCCCCCCCGGGAGTGGAATCCCTCCCCGCTTTAGCTCCGAACTGTGTCGTTAAAAACCAGAACAAGTCATGGTAAGGGAGGCGGGAGGAAGAATGTGTAAAGGAGGGATGAGAGAGGAGGAGTGAAAAAGGCGGAGCGGAGAGGAAGAAAGATACAATTGTTCACAGTAAATCACAAATACAGATGGAGTTGTTTGAGAGGGAGACAGCCAGTCATATACAAAAAATATTACCTGAACGCCTTAATCAGCCCTTTAGTTTGACTGGCTGGAAATATAACCTGTTTTGAATGTCTTCACATGAGTACTGTCCTTCTACCTTCCATATGAAAGGGTACTGTGACGGGTAATAATTCAATAAGTGAGCTGACAATAACTGTCTATACACAGAGCAGCTTTTTCTATTTTACTTAAATGGTTCAACCAAAAGACTAATTCCAATTCCTTTTTATTAGGGCTGGGACGATATGCTTTTCTCCCGATTCGATTCTTCTTTGATTTTTTGGATGCCGATTTGATTTAAATTGCGATTCTATGATATTGTCGATCTTCTCAATTTTTAGTCTGCATTTTTAACACCATATTTCCCCAAAAAATACACGACATGGAAGGCAGTTTTTAAGATTTATTCTTAAATTTGAAGCAACAAAAAGATCTTTGAACAAAATAATCTATATAAAAATTGTAAAACAAAAAACTGCAATACTTATGTGAATCGATTTTTTCTCCCACCCCAAATTTTTATCCCTTTACTTGAGATCCAAGACAATGACGATACTGTAGCAATGAACCACACAAGTACGTGTGTGGGTGAGAGCACAAAGAGGGAAGTAGAGGGTTTCATTTGGGGGAGTTTGGACTACTTGAATACAGTGCTGACTGTGCATCGGCCTCAATAGTCTCTGATTCTTTATTATTTATATTTCCTATTTTTAATCTTATGTGAAACATTTTTGCATCTGGTGACCTTCACAGGGATTGACAGAAAAATATTAACAGTGACTGAGAGCATCATGAACTTTGTTAACCGAAGCAGCGCACTGAGCTGCAGGAGGCCGCTCTGAAAACTGTGTCAAAGAAGCATCATGTACAAACAAAAAAACACAATTTGAAAGACAAATAGACTTAATGTGAATGCTATTTAATGGCCTTTATCTTGTCAAAAGGCACAAAACCTGTGGAGTCAAAACCTTGAAAACCTTGGAGTCAAAAAAGAAATGTCCTCCTGTAGATATTTGCAGAGGTGATAAGGATTTTGGGTTGAGAACAGTGTTTTTAAAACTTAAGTCACATGTTAATGTCATGAAATTATTAGGTCCTGATAACATAGTAAAGGGAAAATTAAGTCTGCCTAAGAGTGGAGGAAAAGGAGAGGAGGGTAATGGGTATGAAAAACAAGATAAGACTGTTTGGACAGACAGTAATGAGCAGGAGTGTGGATGGAGGAGGTGAGGAGACGGATGTTGAGGGAGGATGACGAGAGACGATAGGAGATGGAGAGGAAAACTGGTTTCAAAGAAGTAAAAAAAAAAGGGGAAAAAAGGACATTCAAAGCAAGAAAAGGGCGTGTGTGTCCTTGGTTAGAAGGCAGTGTGTTGTCCAAACAGACTGAAATAGAAGCAGTCATTACTCCCTGTGCTGCTGTGACTGTTCACTGACGCTGACTTTCTGACTGTAGGAACGTGTGGTCGATTGTCTGTCACTCTGTTGAACAATGCAGGCAGGATATCACAAGTGAGGCCTTTTGGACTCCAACGTGAAGGAAACTGCAGAAGTCGTATCTCATGGTGTTAGCTAATACAACTCATTAATCAACACAAGCTAACAACTATCGCCACACACAGGTACAGCCGCAGATCCTCAAGAGTCCACACAAATGCAGCCGAAACAGAGTTTTTGAAACCTCGATGTGAACATGTCAATGTTTAAACCTGACGATTGTCCAGGTCTACCTCCGTCCTTTCATTCAAACATATAAATTGATTCCTTTATGCTCTTGCTCAAGTTGTCTGTGATCCATCTTACCATGCGAGGACAGTGTTTGGAAGTGCAGTTTTCCCTTATTATGCTCCTGATTGTAGTTCTTCCTGAGGCAAAGTGCATTTTGTGGCTTTGTGCCAAGAACACAGTAGGCAGGACAATGGAAATGAAAATAAAAAAAGTAATATCCTCCTTTAAAAAATCAACTAATGAGCACATCTGGCACTGCAATGCCTTCACCAGGCTTTAATAACTACTGCTTTGATCACTGGAAAACCATGATATAAACACCATTAACTCTGCATGTGGCTAAATGAGGTTTTCTTTTTAACTAGACTTCTTTGCCGTGAGGTACATCATGTAGAAATATGTATCAGTAAATATCAATTTGGGGTGAAATTCAAGCACATGATCAAATTCAAAGATGTGGTTACTTTTGGCGGCTTAGTTTCAAAACCTCGTCTTTTTTGGGTGGTTCAAAGATTCTACAGCAATTTCAGTTTGACTGTTTTAGTGCAGATTTAGGTTCTACAAAAGTCACCCCTCACTGAGTTTAACATCATCAAAAGAAGTCAGTGTGATCGATCAGATTAATCTCAGTTTGCATATGTTCTCTATTCACGCCTGGGTTCACTATGCAGTACTCAAGTTCTGGTACTTAAATCACTTCTTTCAGTTTACACTGCCCACAGGTTATATGTCTGATAAAGACTACACAAATGTCCAATTTGACACTTGCAATGCTCAGAGTTTCTCATCAATAGGGCCAGATTAAACTGATCAGCTGATACAGTCAGGGCCATGGCGATGTAAAGGCCTCTATGACGAGAAAGTTTTGACTTCAACAAAACTGAAAATATTGTGTCTCTCTGGTTACCCATGATACCAAAGGGACACACAGAAGAGTCTGGGTTCTTTTTGACAAAGATAAGTCCTACCTGGTTCATGGATTTCATCTCACAACTGTTAAACTGTCTGACCAAAAAAAAAAAAAAAAAATCCAAAATCTGAGCTTGCTTTATGCGCTTTGCATTGAGAAATGGAAAATGAAAAAGGTAATATGACTTTTCTTTTTTCTTTTCAATTTATACCAGCAAGAATGGTTGACCTGGTTTTTGGTTCAACACCATAAAACAAAACAGAGAGGTCGTTTCAATATTTGTCTTAAAATGGTAAAAGGAAAAAAGAAAAGAAAAAAAGAAGGATGAATGACAAAAATAGGCTAAAAGTGCTTTAAGTTTGGTTTTTCTGGTTCTTTGTTTTCCAGATCACAACAGTAGGGTGACCATACGTCCTCTTTTACCCATACAGTTCCTCTTTTGGGGGGGCTGTCCAGGTTTGTCCGGCTTTGTCAGGTTTGGGAAGTTTTTAAAGTCCTTCAAATGTCCGCGGTTTTGTACAGAGGTTTTGAGTTTGTGTCACGTGGACTTACTGAATTAGAAGCGCGTACAAGACACTTGATCCAACCCGGAAAACTCTGTGACTCCGCCCTGGCGTAGTTATGTCCTCTTTTTGGGGAGACAGAATATGGTCACCTCACACAATAGAGAAATAAATAATTCAAAGGTACCCTGACCTGCAGCCATAGCTCTGGTACTTAAAGTTTTCTCAGGTAGTGACGGAAGCAGAGCTTTCCGTTTTTCAGCAACCATGAAAAAGCTGCATCTTCTCTACTTTCAGTTGAATTTTCATGTTTTTCTTTTTTTGACAAAACTTACCAGTAGAGGTGGCTCAGGCTTGGACCAGCTCAAAGTTATGCTGCTAGATTCTGAGGTCAAGAAAGTTTGAACAGATAAAGAAAAGGCTTTTGAGTGCCTTAAAATATGATTGTGCTGGGTCTTGGCATCTGAAAATGGTGAAATTGGCATCATTGCATGCTTTAATAACGTAAAAATAAAATGATGACATACAGTTGAATTTAATGTAAAGACTGAAGAGAGGAGTGGCTTATAGATTGAGCTTTACTGTACAGTAGCAGTCCTTTGATGTTAATCTGCTGTCGACTTTGCACTTCCTCTGAGGCTGTAAAACCTGAACACACAGCTGTCTGTCATCACACACAGCAAGACAGCAGTGTACATGTTTGTGTGTGTGTGTGTGTGTGTAAATGTGTGAGAGAGGGAGAGAGATGGAGGGGGCGAGAGAGAGATAGAGAGAGAGAGAGAGAGAGAGAGAGAGAGAGAGAGAGAGGATGAAAAGGTTAGCCTACCTGCTGCTTTCTCATTAGTGTTTTTCAGAGCCTCTACAATAGTTAAACATGCATGTGTGTATGGTTTTCTGTAGGTGTGTGTATATGTGTGTGTGTAAATTGGTTCTTACTGAATGGATGCTACTGTGTGTTTGAAGTTTATGCTACTGGCGAAGACAGGGGGAGTTCTGAGTTTTATTCAGTCTGTGTGTTTGTGTGTGTGTGTGTGTGTGCGTGGCCTCCTGCTAATAATCATTTACTGCAACTTTGTGTGTTCAATGGGAGGTTTCCACCTACCAATCATGTGTTAAACCCCTGTGTGTGAGTGTGTGTGTCGTCTGTTCTTGACAGGAACTGACCACCTACTAATTGGCTGTTACAGGTCCTCTGTGTCCTCATCATTGCTGCGATGCAATTAGTCCGTTCCGGGTTAATGTTCTCACTCTGACCTGAAAAAAATCTGAAGAGAGGGAACTTAGACAGTGGACACTAAGTACAATACCTCTTGTTTACATTTACAAATGATCACATTGGCAACTTGTTAGGCAATAACATAAAGGGCAAATGACGCTAAAATTTGTAAAGTCTGAGACATGCAGCAAACCACAGCAAGAAAGTGTTGGCATTTTCTTGACCAGCCAATCATAAGTCATTAAGTCATGAAACTTTTATCGCTAAGGGGATTCTTGGCTTTGTTTCATTCTTTATTTCTGTTTCTTTATTTCTTTCTTCATTCTTCTTTTTTTACTTTTTTCTTTCTTTCTTTCTTTTTTAATTTTTATCTTTTTTCGTTCTTTTTACTTTCTTTTCTTTCTTTCTTAGTTTTTTCTTTCTTTGTTTCATTCTTTCTTTCTTTTTCTTTTTTATTTCTTTCTTTTTAATCTCTCTCTTTTTTCTTTCTTTTTACTTTCTTTTCCTGTTTTTTCTTTCTTTGTTTCATTCTTTCTTTTTCTCTCTCTCTTTCCTACTTATTTTTTCTTTCTTTCTTTTTCCTTTCTTTGTTTCATTCTTTCTTTTTCTTTTTTGTTTCTTTCTTTTTAATCTCTCTCTTTTTTCTTTCTTTTTAACTTTCTTTTCCTGTTTTTTATTTCTTTGTTTCATTCTTTCTTTTTATCTCTCTCTTTCCTACTTATTTTTTCTTTCTTTCTTTTTCCTTTCTTTGTTTCATTCTTTCTTTCTTTTTTCTTTCTAATCTCTCTCTTTTTCTTTCTTTTTTACTTTCTTTTCCTGTTTTTTCTTTTTTCTTTCTGTTTCATTCTTTCTTTCTTTCTTCCTTTCTTTCTTTCTTTCTTTCTTTGTTTCATTCTTAATTTATTTTATTCTTTCTTTCTTTTTTTCTTGCTTTGTTTCTTTGTTTCTTTCTTCCTTTCTTTTTCTTTCTTTCTTTCTTTCTTTCTTTCTTTCTTTCTTTCTTTCTTTCTTTCTTTCTTTCTTCCTTCCTTCAGCACGTTATGACACCTGCCATAGAACTCATGAAAGGCTTATATATTTAAGAAATTACAGAAACAACATTTAAGTCCCTCTCTCAGTCCTCTTCTGTGTTTGTCCCTGTGTTCAGACTCAGACTGCGTTTGTGTCTCGTCACGCGTTTGCCTCGGAGTAACATTTGTCGAATTACAGACAAGTGACAGACATCAAAAAATGCTTCAAATTGCCCTTAAGGATGTAATAAGTTAATTCAGTGGGTGTGGGTGTAAAGTGCAGGCCTGTGGGCTAGACTGACTACACTCCACTGCCACCTGTTATTAAAACAACCCCTGGAATTACAACTAAGAGAGAGAGAGAGAAAGAGCGAGTTGGAATCAGTTTAATTTCAAATTATGAAGGAATTTCCCAAGTTGAGAGAGACAGAGCATAAGAGAGAGAGAGAGTTAGGCAAAGTTCGTCTTGGTCCGTGGTCTCTTCCCTGCCTCTCTCTCTCACTCTTCGTCAAAAACAGATAATTGAAGGCCTTGCTCTGGTCTGGCAAGCAAAAAGGGGGGACGGTTGAGAACTAGACGCAGAGATCTGGAGCAAAAAATGAGAGAGAAAGAGAGCGAGGGAAGCCACGTCCACATGTATGACTCACTCTTCTTCCCTCCCCTTAGTCTGTAACTCATCATCTATGTCACTCTACCAACCTTTCTCTCTCTCTCCCTTCACTGTCAATGAGGTCAAACTGAACTCAGAGCAGCAAAAAGTCTTACAGAAAATCCTTCGACTGGTGCTATTTATTCACAGTGCAGCAGTAAAAAGTGTCTGAGTGTAAGAGCCCCTGAGCAAGGCATTGATTTCCTAAGTAGTTACCCACACTCCCTCAAGGACAAGAAGACAAATTGTCTGTTTTTGATGAGCTTGCCAAGGTGAACTCAGACAGGATCATGGAGGTTGTCTGGCATTTAAATATATACTATGTGTGTGTTAGGGGGTATATTTGTGGCAAATGCTCCACAGCACCTCTGTAACCACAAGAAAATGTTCAAAACTGACTGAGGACAGAAGAGGGTAACAAACAAAAACAAAAAGGAATAAAAGAAAAATCTATGGACATCGGAACATTTAGTGAGAGGTTCAAAATCCAAAACAGCCATCTGCAGAGAGTGCACTGGATTTAGAGAAAAATAGAGGGAGATGAAGAAAGAGAAAGAAGGAAAAAACGATAGTACATACAGATGTATGGTTGTAGTGCCAGAGATAGTGGACCAAGCAGATATACTATTTACATGAACTGCATGGTGATGATAATGGATAGAAAGTTAACAGATCTCTAGTCATATCATAGCAGTAGTGGCTGTTCTTCAGTGAGCTTTAGCTTTGTAACTCTGTTAAAAATAGCAAGACTGATCCATATAGTTGAAGCAGCTGTAAAGCAGGTACGTCCACAACAGTAGGACACCTGCATCAGAGATCCAGAGGGACCTGTGTGATGAGGGAGCCCAGGGACTCTAAAGTTATAGCAGCATAACTAACTCTAACTGTGAGCTTTTAAAGAAGAGAAATTTGAGGCCTATTCTTGAAGGGAGAGAGGGTGTCTGCCCCCTGAACCTCGACTGGTAGATAGTAAAAGTATGATGAGCAGGCTTGCATATGCAGACTGTTCTGACTATGAAGAGCTTTGTTGGTCAGAAGAACTTAAATTTTAACCCCAAATTTAAAGGGAAGCCAGTGTAGAGACGCCAATTTGGGGGAGCTGTGCTCTCTTCTCCTGGTTCTGGTCAGTACTAGAGTTGCAGCATTTTGAACCAGCTTAAGATTCTTTAAAGACTACTTAGTGCAGCCTGATAAAAGGAAATTACAGTTATCCAACCTAGAGGTGACAAATGCATGTGCTAATTTTTTTTTAAGTTGTCCTGAGACGGGGTGTGCCTGATGGTTGATATATTTCTCAGGTGAAAAAAGGCAGTTCTGGAGATTTGTTGGATAAATCCTGGTCGAAGACAACTCACAGACTCTGAACCGTCTACTGCACTTACGTCTTTAGAAAATGTCTCTCTAAGGTGTTTGAGGACAAGAACAAGAACTTCAGTTTTGTCAGAACTGAGTAGCAGGAAGTTTCTGGTCATCCAGGTCTTCATGTCTTTAGGGAATGCTACAAGTGAAGTTAATCTACTAGTTTCTCCTAGCTTCTGTGATAGGTATAATTTAATGTCATCTGCATAACAAAGAAACTTTATGGGATGGTCCTTGATTATATTACCTTGAGGAAGCATATATAAGTTAAAAAGGATTGATCCAAGCACTGAACCTTGTGGAACTCCATATCTGATCTTGGTGTGCACAAAGACCTTTGATTAATATGCGCAAACTGGGGTCAGAGGACAAATATGAACCAAGATCAAACAGTTCCTGTAATGTCAAATAGTTGTTCAAGTCTCTGTGATGAGGGGATGGCCAATTGAGGCAGCTATAAGATCTAACAAAAAAAAGTACTTAAAGAAGACCACTGTCCTCGGCCATCAGTACGTCATTAGTCACCCTCAGAAGTGTGGTTTCAGTGCTGTGGTGGACTCTGAATCCTGACTGAAAATCCTCAAGTGAACTGTTGCTGTTTAGCAAGTCACAGAGCTTATGAGCTTCCACTTTCTTCAGTGTTTTTAAAATAAAGGGAATGTCTGAATTTGAATTGACATTAAGGTATTGTTGTAATGTTTAAATGTATTAAAGAAACATCTCTGTCACACTTTGTTCAGTGCTGTCTGCTCTGGATTTAACTACAAAGTCATCACCCAAAACATCACAGTGAGATAGCAATTAAACAGGCTTTTGGGTGTAACCTCTTCTCAATGTCTTTGTCACTTCAGTTTGGTTTACACTGCCTGTTGAGAGTTGGCTGCAGAATTTAGTGCATCTCAAACAGCCAACCACCGACACAGACAGATACGCTCTGCTGTATGTTAGCAGGGGGAGAGCCTTTGGTCATACAGCAACATACATTTAGCATTTTAGTGACATCACCCCTCTGTAGTCATTCACACATGCGGTTAATGTTTAGAGTGAAGTTTGGTTTAAGGAGCACAACAATAAGGGAAACGTCCTATCGAAAATATGGGGAGTGAAGGTGACAAAAGTGAAACAAAAAAAAAAAGAGAGAGAGTTAAAGATAAAGAATGAAAAAGGAAAGACTAGCGAAGGGATAGGCTGGATCAAGAAGAAGAGAGGAGGGGGTCAGCTGTGAGTGAACGAATGGAAAAGCAGACGGAGAAGTGACTCAGTACAGCCAGAGAGAGAGAGAGAGAGAGGAATGTTTAACACACTTAATGTCTCTCTGTTGCACTTACTTTCCCAGTTTCCCAACATGCAAAGAATATCAGACCCATCCCCCCTCTACACACACACACACACACTCACACAGACACACACGGCAGACAGGCTGAGGATGGAAACTATGAGCACTGTGCTTCTGCCAGACAGCACAGAGGGAGAGAGAGAGAAATGATCAACAGAAGGAAAATATCCAGTTATATTCTGACTCAGGATCTTTTATTCCATCCTTCTGTGCTGAAAGGTTTTAGTTCAACAAAAGAAATTGAAGGCATTTGAGAAACTTCTGATAAGTTTTAAAAATCGATCAGGAATGATTATGGTATTTAAGATTTACAGATGTTAAAAAAAGGGAATAGTCCATCATTTGTAGGAATGCTGGCTTAGTATGAAGGAAGGAGGGTTATCTCTGGTTTATATGGTAAGTTGATGGGGATCATGAGAGTCTTTGCAGTCTTTTTATCTTCCTCTCTGCCACAAAGCAAAGAGTTGAAGTGGAGGTAGAAGTTGTATTAGTAAAGTACTGCATGTAAAAATAACAGAAACTGCCAACTTACTGTCGACAGTATTGGGGCTGAAGACGTAATCATTTATGAATATACCTCAAACTAGGTTATAAGCTATCAAAATGAAGAGAAATTATTAAACAAGTCAAGACACATTCATATTTCATCATAAATTAACCTTCAAAAGTTTGAGATTGTTTTAATCTGTCTGCCTCTTACCTTTATAAAAGAGTCACTTTACTGTAGATCATTGTGTGATTGTAGCTCATATATCTATCTGCATGTAAACATACCTGGCTTTATTCCCATCACACGTTCAGACAAACCTTGTGCACACAAAACACCCCTGCCTCCGCGGGGCAGATATCCAACCATGCAGAGCAGGGTGATGATAATGATATGGCGGCGTTCAATGGCACGAAATATGCAATCAGTGTCTTTCCTTTCAAAGATTACCTTGAGTCTGGGGATATCAGACAGCTTTAAACCGAGAGTCATGCCTTCTAGGAACAAACGCAGACTGACGCGTAGACACACACAATGAAATGTTCGACAGTTATCTGCCAGTGTCAAGGAGGTTTACCTTAAAATGCTTCAACATGAAAGCAGACATTAGCGTGATTGATGTCTGCCACTGTTTTCCATGTCTCTATGGTGAATCACAATCTACTTATTCCATAGCCTCTCACTTTATACGTTCACTACTTCACCTCAGCGGCCTGCTGGAGGGTCATGCCAGACCACGATATTATTAATCACACAGAACTAAGCACTATAATCTACTTTTTGATATGAAGATGGTAGTTTGATGACAAAACTTTTGTTAAAGTGCTCTAACTAAATGTTTGAATACATTCCACTTGCACAGGGAGCTTTTCAACTGTATTTAGATTCGGCATGAAGGACTCATTTGATTCATTTATCTCCATAAACAGACATCTTTATGCAAGTGAAACTGTACAACATCAGAAATGATTTGTATGACTGCCATTCAATAACAAAGCTTTGACCATTTTTTTCTTCTCTTGAGAATAGACCTGACAAATCTTGGATTTTTTTCCTTTTAAAAATCTGGATTATAATCTTGTTATCCCTGCAAACCCAAACCAAATAATATCACTAAAAAATGGTTTTCTAGGTTCATACCACTTTGGTAAGCCAGAGAGAATCCTTTGTGTAGGTAGGGCTGTAGAGATGCAGTCCGCTAAGACATAATGATTTTACATTGCAGATGAATCTGGAGAGGTGGTTTTTACTTCACTTTTCATCTTAAGACAGTTGTCTCTTCGATTGCTTTAAAAAATGCAAACCATGCAGTGAAGGGACGGGGAAGTCTTTGGCTGCAACATTCTTTGCATCTAACTGAATGCTGCTGTTCGCCAGTTGATCCAGAGATTGGTCCAATGGTAGGAGAGGAAAGGCAAGTCTCTGTCTATGGAAAAACCTGAAAGGAGGAACACTTGATGGTGATATCAACAGGTGTGCTAACCAGTACGTCTAACAGGTTTATATGTGCAGCTCTGCTTTGTCTTAACATCTTATTATCAGAATAATGAACCACAGAGAAAACATCACAGTTGACTGATTAAGAAAATGATAAGTTAGTTGTTCTGAAACTAACAATGGGGGACTAAGCCACCTCAGGGGTGGCATCTATCATCCGATCAGCATGTGGTTGAGTGGTTTCCTCAAGAGCTTTAAGTCAAAGCAACAAACTTTAATCTTTCTGTCAAGTTTAGAAACAGTAAAAGTAGGATCAAAGCTGCTCAGATTTGGTGATTTTTTTCCTCTTTTTTTAGTGTGTGATATAAAAGATGATATAAATGAACAAGCTGTTATAAAGGACCTTCCCTGTTTTTTCAATCAAACCAGATGCACTTCAGCAGAATTCATGGAAGCTCATATAAAGCTTGTTTGTAAATCATAAGGTTGTGATCAATGCTTTACAAATATATCAATAAAACACACCCAAAACCTGTCTGCCATGGCTTCTGTTAATTCGTATTCAGACATTACAGACCACAGCCAGCAATGAAGTAAAGGTCAATTTGTGGATTAGAGAACAAAATCTCATGTTACCAAAAATATATATTTTTAGGAAGACTCCACATGTGCTGAGGATTTCTTTCAACAGGAGACATTAAGAGATCCTGTCGCTGCTTCCAGGAATGACTTGCAGTGTAAGAATGAGTATGACTGCAAAAATTCAACACAGTTCACACACACACACACACACACACACACACACACACACACACACACACACACACACACACACACACACACACACACATAGCTAAAAGAACAGCAGACACCCAGCTCACTACTGCACATACAGTAGCCCCGCCCCCTTTGGCTACATCACTATTTACATTACATTAACCATTTGACAGAGGGCCTGATCAAATGTGTGTGTACTAGTGTGTGTGTATATGTGTGTTAATGACGTGTCATGACCTCCTGCAGTCCCTCCATTTCCTCGGTTGTAAATCCACAGCCTCCAGTCTCCTGTCACACCTGTGTGTGTCTGTGTTTATGATGCTGTGTGTTTTTGTATTTGTGTGTCTTCACCTCATGGTGAGCTTCGGCGCCATTTGCAAGCATTAAAAAAGGCAGTCCCGCTGAGCGCTGACTAAAGAGACGGCGTTAAATTCAGGTTTAGCTGATTAAGGAAGGCGAAGCAAGGAGCAAACTAAAAACAGCTCCCAAAAGCCTTTCTCCCTGACAGTCTTTGGGAACTTCTAGAGATGGCAGAACTTGGTTGACTTTGTTGAGAGACGAGGGTCTGTAGCAACCAAGACAAAGCAGAAGAATCAGTGCAAGGATAAAAACAGTGGAGAGAAATACAGCAGACACAGTGATGCATCATTCCCCTACGTGGCTGGAGTGATTGTATCATCATTTTATAAAAAAAGCAGGACAAGTGGGGTGGGAGTGGGAGGGGCCAAACCATCCCCTACATTCACATTAAAAAAACTCCTCCACCGCACAGGCTGGTCTTCAGAAGCTCAGTTTACCCGCTCTGCAGCCAGCCGCAGCTCTGTTAGCTAATGTTTGATTCTTCTCTGGCAGCAAGCCAAAACCACAAAGCCCAGGAAAAGGAAGAGACACAACAGAGCGAGCACTGCAACGTTTATCTCCACCACCCCTGCGGTTACAAACCTGACGTACCTGCACAAACAAACAGTGCTTAGGAGATATGACACAAATGTATCCTGTAAAATCAGCTGTGAGGAAATGACAGTGGAGAGATAGAGCTTTGTCCACAGATCAGTTCAGAGACTATCAGAAGATGAGCAGATTGTGCTGTGTACTCACACTTACACTGCATCTTCTATGTTAGATCTGAAGTGTTTTCTAGTTTCAGGGTACAGCTCTATAGCATGTAAAAGTCTAAAATAGCTATTTTTAAACTAGTATGTTCATCAATTTAACTAAGGTTGTTTTCACACGTGATAGTCACAATAACACTGTTATTGTGAAATTCAGTTTTCTTTCACTGCACTCCCTCAAATGAACCAAGTGTTCACTTCAAAGTTTGATTTACAGTCTGATATGTTTTGATGCATGATAAGTCAACCTGGGGTTGACCCAACAGAACTGAAAAAAGGGAACATGTCCAACTCTTGTAACAGAGGAGGACTTGTCACATATAGTTGGCACCCTTTGAAGCATCATGTTCTTGCTCCATAACTACCACATCACAATACTTCAGCTTCAAAATACACACATTAACAAGTTAACATATAATACTGATTTTAATATGATTGTATTGATTTGAGAATTATTAGTACAGCCAAACTAGCCTCTTTAATTCTGTGGTTGGTAAAGCATCCATAGAAACAGGTCCTTCCCAGCATCCTTTTGGGCCACATCAAACTGAAGTTTTTTTTTTAGGGAATGGCAGACAAGGTGAATGGGACTTTTGCAGGAAGATATATGTTTTATTTTTTGTTCTTATCTAGAATTCCCTCTTTACCAGACTTTGCAGGTGACACACACAGAAACATGAATGGGGACATGCCTCAGCTTAAGTCTTCCTGTTCACACTGTATACGTCAGACTTCAAATACAGCACTGAGTCCTGCCATATCCAGAAATACTCAGATGACACCGCTATTGTGGCATATATCAGAAATGGACAAGAAGCTGAATACAGAGATCTAATAAGAGCCTTCAGTGACTGGAGTCGCAAAAAGTGCCTCCTCCTCAACACCTCAAAGACAAAGGACATGGTCATAGACTTCCGTAGATCCAAACCCACTCTTCAGCCAGTGAACACCTGTGGAGTGGACATCAAAGTTGTGACATCGTATAAATATCTAGGTGTACATCTGACAGATCTAAGAATATAGACTTCATCTACAGAAAGGGGCAGAGCTGCCTCTTTTGCCTGAGAAGACTCCGATCAGTAGACATCTGTAGTAAGATGCTGCAGATGTTTTATCAGTCTGTGGTGGCAAGTGTGCTGTTCTATGCTGCAGTCTGCTGGGGAGGAAGCATCAAACACAAAGATGCAAGACGTCTGAACAAACTGGTGAAAAAGGTTGGCTCTGTGGTAGGACTCAAGCTGGACTCAGTGGAGGATGTGGTGGAGAGATCTACACTGAGGAAGGTGGAGACTATTCTAAAGAACATGGATCACCCACTTCACAACACCTTGATGGACCAAAGGGCCAGTGGTGGTGGACGGCTCCTCTCTCTTCGCTGCAGGACAGAAAGATTTAGAAGATTTTTTGTACCAACAGCCATCAGGCTTTATAACTCTTGTGTAAATAATAGATAACTTTAAGAAACACATTATGTGAGACAACAGACAATCAAATTTCCCTTCAGGAATTAATAAAGTTCTTATTCTTATTCTTTTTTTGCCCAGATTGCAGGACAGACTCTTGCTCCACTTTTCCCCACAAGAGATGGTCTGGGCCTAGTACCTTCCTTCTCTGCCCCCTTGTTAAGGTACAGTAGCTGTCACTATATCCCAACAGTCTGGACCATCCTGAGATTGAAACCGATGTTTTATCACTTTTCCCCCCCTTTTTTAGACTATGAACAGAAACTTGTGTTTTTACCACAGAGTCAACAGGCAGGGTTGACTGTACCAGGCACCTCCCTGCTGATTGATTTGACATAAGTGATCAGGAGGCGTTGCTTTCACTCTTGAGAATAGCTGCTATTAGTATGAGGTTGTAATTTCTGTTTTCCTTCAAGGAAAACTTGGATACAGGAGCAATAAACTGCATATTTTCTTAGATTATGCAAATGCACCTTACAGTCCCTGAGAAGAATAAGGCATGATGGGGGCTGATGGGAGAAACCCAGACTGGGGCTCCTGGCTTGAAAGACAGAGGAGGAAAAGGATGTCAAGACGACAGATAGAGCACATGTGTGTGTGTCTGTGTGTGTTAACGCGTGTCTACAAACTTCCACATGAGAGCTTGGAGAGACATCACTGCTCGTTCCTAGGTGGAGGTCAAAGGTCAGGGGTGGTAAAGTCTTAGTGGGGGTGGATCAGTCACTCAGACTGACACAGTAAAAGCTTTACCAGCTGCCCCAGCTCTAGGCTCAGGAAACCTTCATTTATTCTTTGGTGTTTGTTTTATCACCTCCAAAGTACCAGATGGGAGGGGCTTCGTAGCCTCAGGTGGCTCATGTGGCATCAGGTATGCTGTAACTCATCCTGTAAATGTTTGAACGTCATATTCAGCAGAAATTTGATGTGATTTTCTGCTCCTCTTTACCCTTAACTAAACCTGGAACTTGACAGCCCACTATTTTTAAATTTAGATGTACTAATCTTTCAAATGATTTAGGTTGGGGCTCTGCAATGCGTCTGCCCAGGGCAGTGGAACGTAAATTCTGCCTCCTGTTGGTCTGACATGTGGTTTCTCCATCACTGCTGATACTGTGCATCATTGGCGAAGAGGTCGGCGACCTTACCAGCCTGGGAAAACAGACAATAAAGAGGAAAGTCAAGGTTTAGATTCTCTTTAACGCTGTAATGCTGAACATTGCATCGCCATCACGGGACAGTGAGAGGTACCTTTCTGAGAACTTCACTTCCCAGAATTCCTTTTCATTATTGTACATCAAAGAAGACTGTAATTTCATAAAGTCTAAAAAAGGGAGGAGTTGGGTTCATCCCTGTTCAAAATGTGAAACTTTTGCAGTGTATTTTAGCTCTTTAAATTTTAAACCATAAGGAGCAAAAATGTCAAACTTTTGCATTATAATGTATCAGTAATAACTGTTCCTGTCATGGACACACTGTGAAAGGAGTTAAAATATTGGATTTGTGCAAATGATAGAAAATTAATTTGAAAGTTTGGGGGAAAACTAAAAAATAAGTCTACCAGACATCTCCAATGTATCAATGTTTTTATGACTCACTGATACAGAATTAGTCACTGCTGCAAATGTCTATCGATGAGTGTTAAATGTACAGGACTGGGCATGACTGTAAGTAAGAAGCTTTGAATATACCATGCAGTGCAGGTGCCACATTTGTCTTCTTCTGATGTAAGTTTTTTACCCAGAAGGCTTCAAGTTTCTCAAATCCAGGCAATCCTACTCTGATAAAGTGAGAGGGTAAGGACCCAAAGGAAGCCTTCCAAGCTGCCCTGCCCATACCGCTCTCAAAATAAACCTCTTTTTTGGTCCAATACGAGCCCTTTTTTTCCCCTTTCTTTTCTTTCCGTGCCAGCTATACAAAATTTCAGTGTACTCTTCTTGTTTTCTTTGCCATGAACTCTTGCATCTATCATATAAACTTTAGGAGGCAGTGATGTGTCTATAATGATGTCATTCCTGTTTAAACCCTCATAATTTTTTCATACAATGGGATAACTCTTGAACACCCCCCCTCATTTTGGTAGTTTCTTCCTTGCCTGCAGTCTCACTCCGAAAAAACAAAAAACAAAAACTCTCATCTATTCTCACTCTGTTTCATTACCTCCCTTGACCTCTGTCTTATGTGTATGAGAAGGAGAAGGAGAGAAAGAGGCAGACTCTCCATCCTCAACGTGGCAGGGTGACGTTGCAAAACCCAAAGACAAACCCAGAGTCTGGCTGACAGACAGCTACAGAGAGAGAGAGAGAGAGAGAGAGAGAGAGAGAGAGAGACTGAGTGGGAGGGGAAATTAGCTGTTACTTTTTTCATCCTCAGTGTTCATTTAGAGACAAAGACATTCGTACCGCTAACGTTTTTTTAATAAACTACAGGAGAGGTAAAAAAGGTTCTCATACAGTATATCATGTGACTCCCTCTTAGTTGCATGTGTGTACATATACAGTATGTTAAGATTAAAAAAAGAGAGCGACAGAGAGAGAGAGAGAGAGAGAGATATGAGGGAGCTAAAATAGAAACATTGAGATAAAACCAAGAGATTCACTTTTTAAGTACAATTTCAGAAAGTCTTTTTTTTGCTCTGACTTTTTTCAGTTTGTTTTCGGTTGAGTTCTCAGCCTAGTCTCAAACACACATCTTTGAAATGAAAAGCCAAGAGAGGGCAGAGCTGAAGGAAACTGCTGTGACTGTATAAGACTGGCTGAAATGGCTTTCTCTCATACAAACACACTCTTCCAACCTTAGTGTACTTAGTAATGCTGCATATCAAGGTCCTTATGATAAGCATTCATTACAGTTAATGAGCCACTTTTAAGACCTCACAGATGCTTGAAATACGTTAAAATGTTAATAAAAGCATAATTTTAGACACTTTAAGACTCTTGTTAGAATCCTGTTCACACTTCACATATAAACACAAGCATGGATAATATCTTTGATAAGACTTTATCAGGAATTATTACAGGTTAATGGACATTATTGTTTATTGCAAACCTAATCCTTAACACAGTATATACAGCATTTAGAATTTAACATTAGTAAAACTGTATGAGCCTTAATTATGATTATAGCCAACATTCATTATTAGTAATACACTCCCCTATAAGCACTTACTGGAATATTGATGACCACTTATTAATTTTGAATTAAATGTTCTTTGTTATGAATAGACCATAAAAGATTATTGTTAATATATTAACACTTATAAACATTCATAAACCTCTTGCAAGCATCTCATAAAGTCTTATAATTGGCATATTAACTATTAATTAACAGTAATTACAGGGAGTTAAATAGAAAGTGTTTCTATGTATTTCTCTTCAGCCCAAGCACTGGATAGGTGACACAGCTGCCCTGTCAAGGAGATGATCTGGACTTTTCCTGGCCACCTCCATGGACTAGCCAAACATTGGTACGTGGGCCAGCTGCAGTCTGGGTGTCTGCTGTCCCTGTTGGCACAGTTGGCACAGTCTCAGCACTCACGCTCAAGGGGTCATAAGAATACAGTCCAAACTTTCTGCCCCTCCATAATAACATCCTGACTTGGTGTTGGCAGCAGTGTTGTTGGTGTCATTTCTCTGTTCCAGTTTCAGTTTCCTCTGATAGGCCAGTTTGACATTTGTTAAAACAGAGCAGAAGAGTTTGAAGAGTCGAAATGGAGTGATAAAGAGTGAGGAGTGCTATATGAAGAAGCCTCTCCTTTTTTTAAGGTTTATCTTTAAAATTACAACAGCAAACTGACTAGTAATACAAAATGATTTGTTGTAGTCATTAACCCTGGTGATAGATCAAGTACGGAGACACGATCTTTACATATTTAGCTTCTGCATAAACCTTTCTCTTAAGTAAAACAATATACATAAGATACATGTAATACACTTGATTTGATTAAAAAAGGGACAGTTCAAATATAATATATGGTAGGGGGGATAAAAGGTGGATTAAGGGGATTAAAGTCATATGCACTTAACTTTTTTCATCCGTAAATAATCTTAAATAAGGTAACTGGGGGCATAGTTGTACATTTTGCCTTCTTATGCTGTGTTTGGACATTTTAATAGTTAACAAGGGTTTAATTTCCTAACTTTGAAAGTGTAGCTAACCAGTATCATGCTAAAAACAAACAGAGAGTGCAGGTGAGTCCTGGGACATCCACTTAATTCCAGGTCCATTTGAAATATAGATATTTTATACAAAAAAACAAAACAAACAAAAAAAAACACAAGTCAAATAACGGGTGTTTGAAACAATTTTGCATTGAATTGTTGCCAACACATTTTTTCTCATGTAACTTCACTAACACATAATGCTGCTTTGATAGCTCCAAGTGATTGTGAACATGGTAATTCATCTGGATATGTACTCACAGGTTGTTTACTGTGGGCACCTCTGGCTTTGGTGATACACTTGAAAGATTTAAAAAATATATATATATTTTAACTATTTAACTGAGGCTAAAAAGGTGACAAGAAATGACAGAGAAAAAACAGAGAGTGAGTCTGGGTCAAATGTGGGAAAAAGAAAATGGTCCTTCTCTCTCTCTCCCTCTCTCTCTCTCTATGTGGTAGTTTAATCTAACCAATATGTGCTGCAGACACATGAGGGGAGGAGACAAAAAGAGAGAGACTCAGAGAGAAAGAGAGAGAGAGTTTGCATTCTTTTCCATTGAGGTCAATGTTTTACAGAGAGTTTGACCACTGCCTGCAGAGTTTGTGTGTGTGTGTGTGTGTGGTGTGTTTGCGTGTGACTAAACAGAAAAAAGGAGTAAATTTGCAGTTTGGTCAGACATAAAAAATGGTCACTTGGTCTAAGACAAATATCAGACTTTTGCATCTGGCCAGTCACTTTTTGGACATTTTGCCTTACTTCTGTTGAATCCTCAGGGATGTTTTGGCTCTGTCCCACAATTATAGCATCACAGCCAGATGTTAAAAGCTGTTAAATCTATTCAAAGCTGCTGCACATCAGAACAGCAGCTGAGATCTTTACTTCCTCTCAGAAGAATACTCTACTCTTAAGTAAAATAACACATCAAGAGTAACCAATGTGGACTGAACTCCAGTGTTTCGTTGAATGGCGCTAAATGTATTTTGCATTTATTTAGCTTTTGCAGATCTCTCTGATCTTCTCTAACCATTCTTCCTCCTCCTTCCAGTTTTCTCCACCCTCAGAGTTACCCCACCTTTCATCTCCGCCTCCCCTTTTCACTCCTCCTTGAATATCCCTATTTTTTCAGATAGCTAAAAGTTTTCCCTGGCTCCTATATTTTCCGTCTTTCTTTTTGACTTTACATCATCTCTTAAATCCTTGATTTTCTCCTAATCGTTTCCTCCTACCCTCCCTTGTTTGTATCAGTCTTTCTGTATCTTTCCCCTGAACCACTTCCACAACTTTTCCGTTTGCTATCTCTACCCTTTCAGCTGCCCTGTTCATTGTCATTTTAGTTCTCAGTCTGCGTTTCTGCTTTAGTTTTCCACCTCCCACCCCCTTTTTCCTCCACCATTTTGCTGTCCACTCAACATCTATCATTCTCTCAGTATTTTACTTCTCTTTCTCTCTAAGCCTCAAAGGGGGAAAAAAATCATCTATTCAAGTTCATCATCATGAACTTGAATAAATGTTAATGCATGTTATTGATTTAATGTTGGACATAAGGGGCAGTAAGCTGGTTTGAAAGAGAGGCTCTGAGGCAGAGAGCCGTGATAACTGCAGACACTTTATTTGTTTTACCACTGAATGCAATCATTCTGAAGAAAAGTCACCGGGCTTTTATCCTGCAATAACACAAAGTGATTTTCCCATTAAAGCACACCAGTAAGAAACTGAACAAAATGGACTAAGACTAATTCTTAAAAAAAAAAAAAAAAGTGTTTATTTACAGAAGATAGTTAAAATAAGCAGTAATGATGAAACAAACACACTGAAAACACTTACATTTAAAAAATAGGATTATTTTGGTAAAATGTTTCAATCATTGTTTCAGGCTCATATGTTTGATAGTTTATTAATCTTCCTATTGCACTGTTAGCTGTTTTCGTTCATCAGCGCCATGACAGTGCATCAGCTTGATTCTCTTGTTCTACTTTTGTCCTCGAACTTCTTGTAGTCAGACTAAAATACTTAGATAATGCAGTTGGGATCGATTTTCTCTTTCATGCCCCAGTTGGCCTGATACTGCCATTAGTGTTCTGTGCATGCTCCAGTGTTTGAACCGTAAGTTGAATAGTACGAATGCCTTGCTTACAAACTGGGTAGTAAACACGACCTCAAAAGGTGAGGAAAGGTCGTCAAAAAGACATAACTTTTCTTATGCTAAAACAAACAGTACAGAGTTGTAAAAGTGATGCTGGTCTTCATTGTTCAATGGACATATCATTAGCATCTTGTCAAGGGTTTAGCCGACTAGCTAGCTTAGAGGGGACATGTTACCACCTATTGTAGGAGCGGTGGACATGCTTTTGTCACTAATCTGATTCCTCCCTACTTCTCGAAAATTGAAACAAAGACAGTAGACCATTATGACCTTGGCTCGACTTTACTGTGCATGTAAAAATAATGATTGTCTCTTTATTTTTCACCCCCTTTGCTCATTGACAGTGGGTCACACCTGGCTGCAGTCAAGAGGGGTTACATATGAGTGGCCCTGTCTTGAGTACTGACAGTTAACAACTAAACCCTCGCCATTGCACTACTACCATAACAGTCATGTATATATAAATTATGTTGCACATTGTGAGCAAAGTTTACCGGAGTGAAGTTCCTAGAATGAGCACCCATACTTGGCCAGTAAAGCTGATTTTCATTCTAATCCTAGCAGAAAAAACAGAGCGGGAAATGAGATTTATTTTAATGGGAGATTTTGGTTTGTCGTCTATTGTGTCACAACACATAGCCAACATTAAAACTTCATATATGTTTAAGTTTAAAATAGCTGCAAATAGGAAAACAAAGCCTTTTACTAGAGCTAGTGCTAAACCTGAAACACTCACACACACAAGCACACACACACATTCACATGCGCATATATTACACACATGCTTTTCTTATGACTGAGGCCTAGTAAGTTCACTTCATGTGGTCAGTCTGGATGGAGCGTAAAGGGTTAACTCTCTGTAAACGATTCCTCTGCACTGGTTTCTCTCACCACTCCCTGAGTTACAGTCGGCTGCAACACTGAGCGTGTGTGTTTGTGTGTTTTTGTGTGTGTTTGTGTGTCAGAGCCTTTCCTCCAGCTGTATTCGGACATTTTAGACTCAGCCGTGATGTTTTTGTTTTGTTGTCAGAAGTGGAAGAGAAGCCAAACCTAAACTGTTACGTCCGTCACAAACATAATCAACAACCGAGATCCTTTTAAAGATGTTTGTTTCCTGATAATCTCAATCAAGCATCCTCACACTGGTTTTTGTGAGCAGACGTTGTTCTGGCATGAGTGTCTTTTTTCCCCCTTTGTCTCCTGTGACTGCAGTCTGCGTATTCACTTTGCGAGTCCTCTCTCTTTTTCTCTTCCCCTTCATTCCTTAAACTCTCGCCCACATGACTTCACCTATTTTCCCTTTTTTTTAAGTTTCCTCTGTCTTCTTCTTTTATCGTGGAGCCTTAACTTCAGCAGTCACAATTCTGCTTCCCTTTTTCTAGTAACATGACAAGTTAAAAAAACAGCCATTATGACCAAATACACATACCTATTATACTCGTCTTTAGAGACCCTTGAAAAAGAGGCCAAGTCTTTGAGAGAGGCCTTCCTGGATTCAAAACATTATATCAAGCATATGCCTGTGATTAGAGATCTCTTATCACTGCCAGATTACCTACAGCAGCTTTTCATCCTGTTTTGGTGTGTTCTTCATTGTTGCTTATAAGTTATCAGGCCCTTCTCCTCCGGGATCATCTACCAGACTCCCTCTGTACCTTTAGGAGAGGCTTAACATGCTCCTCCTCTCTGATAAAGCTTATAGTTACTTGCACATTGATCACCTCTAGAGTCATTGATATAGTCTTTCGTGGGAAATCCTGAGCTTCATCATCCTGTACGTAGGTTCCTCTTGATTGCTGCTGCAGACTCAAAGTATGACCGAGTCTCTCCTCTGGTCATCTTTGTGGTTCTTCATCAACCAGAGAGATGCAAAATGACCCTTAATAAGCCAGAACACTGAAGTTTTTATGACTTATGACCTGGAACACCTCAATGAAAAATACGATATACAACATACGATTGATCTCCCCGCATATATATTAGCATGTAATAGATCAGGTAATAACCAATCAGAGAGATTGTTACGTGGCTAATTTTTTGGTTTTACCCATACATCAAATCAAAAACACTGCTCCTCCTACTATTTCTGGCACACGAAGCTAGGACAACGCTACACTTGTTAAATGGCTTTACTGCGATCAAATCTTGATGCATGTATCCACATGTTGTTAACATCATAACTATTCGTTGTCTATATGCACAATAAAGTTGGAATTTCTGATCAGAGTGATTTCAAATGTGTTACAGAATTATGCTTCGTTCCAGTTGTACTCCAAAGTTGGAATTTGAAGCTCTGAGTCAGAAATTTATCTGGAACACCATCCGGAAGTCGGATTTCTGACACGGAAAGTCGAACGATCCTTACCAACCCCAACTTGACGACAACGTCATTATCCAAGATGGCAGCGCAGTGCCACCAACATTAAAGAGTAACAGCGAAAGCTGTTGTAATGTATTTTTATTAGCACTTCTGTTTTGTTTTTATGAAATTAAATAAGTGGTATATGTTGTGCTACCCAACGTCTAACTGTGAACACGGTGCTATGGTGTTTGTAAGACCAAAATACTGTGTAATGTGTTGTTTACAACTGGTACAGCTAACAACAACTGACAACGGCTAACGACAGCTGACAATTGTTACCAACAGCTAACAATGGCTAACAGTAGGTGTCCGTCTTGGTTTTTTGACTTGTTTACTAGAACGCCGACATATCAACACAGCTACTGACTGTGCAGAGCATCTTTATATATATAGTTCACACTTTGTGAACCTAGATGCCAGAACATCAATGTAAATGTCACAGAGGTGAAACCATCAGGCCAAGCTGTCCCTATTCTGAGCTCATGTTCGGTCAAGATACGCTGCTTTGTTAAGATTAAGATACCTTTGTGTGGCAAATTGAGCAATTCAGTTCATTTAAAGTGTTTTTCAATCTGGGCCCCATGTGCTTGTGTGTGCTTGACTGATGGGGAGAACAGTTTCTTTCAGCAGGCAGATGTCAAACCAGCTAAAACATAGTTTGACCAGGAAATTGAGTTTTGTGATTCACTGCAAAAGTCTAAAGTGAAGTGATGGTTTGGTGCCAGTAAAGCTTTCTCAAATGTGCTTGAGGAAGCCATTTTGCAAACACCTGTCTGTTACACAGTGTTTGCTCGCTTAGATAGCAGATCAACTGTTAAATGAAGGTACGTCTGACTGAACCGTATGTCTAAAGCCGACCATTGAGACGGTTTGCTAGAAACTGTATTCATGGAACTAAAATAATTACACTCCTTTGAACACATTCTTTGACCGGGCCTGAACTATCCTGTTAAAACACTTCAAATTACACGTTTCTTCACATCCCTTGAGCCCCCCTTCCTCTCTGTCTAAACACCCCCTCCTTACTATGGGTCTGTCTCATCGTACCACCTGTGTGCTTTGAAACAGGTGTCTCCCATGATGCCATTTGCTCTGTAATGTGTGACATTATGAAAGCTGAAGGGAGAAATATGTGAGGTTTTATGATCACTATGACACCCCTGTTATTTAGTAATTAGACGTTCACTCGCTAGAATAGTGTATGTGTGTGGGTGTGTATATGTACGTATATATAAATACATGTGTGTTTGTGAGGATGAGGAGAGGCATCAAATAAAAGCATTAAAGTTGAGAAAGTTGGAACTTGTTTTAAATTGGGATCTGCTTTATTACAGATGTGAAGGAGTCAAAAGGTCAGCCTGAACGCAAACATGCAGAGTGTTCGTGCCCTGTGATCATTTGCTGCTGTGTCTGAGTGATTAAAGGACCGCTGAAGCGAAAAAGAAAAGACAGGAGAAAAAATGGAGGACAATAATAACTTCTTGACATAGAGGTTAGTTGTAATGTGGCAAGTTTTTTTTTTTGTTTTTCCAGGCTGGACTTTAGAAAACCACTTACTCTCTGGAAAATGAAAGGCTGCTGACATTCACGGGAGTCTGAGCTTAAATGAAGTGCTCACAGTATTTGTCAACAAGAAAACTCAAAGTGGCCTTCTACTTGTATATTTTCTGTGTACATCTACAGCAGAGGTGGTGGTGAAGCTCTTATTTCATGCATGTATGGAGGAATCCTACAAACACTGAATTGTACTTTTCTTTCACCTGAAGTAAATATTTCCTCAATTTGGCACTGAGGTTGTATATTCTGACCTTTTATCTTCCTTATATTAAAGTTATTTTCTGAAGACATAAAACCGCCTTCTCTCTGTCAAGTTAAAGAAAAATACTTTTGTGTCGCCGTTTAATGTGAATGTCAGTGTGTGTGCACAAATCTGTGAGAACCGTCTGCCTGATTGAAAAACCTGCTGTTGTTTTTCCACCAGGACACAGGAGCTGATGTGAATGTAAACAGATATGGTATTTAGAGAAAACAATCATACTAAATACATTTATTTTAAAAGCTTGGTGACACTGAGGATGACTCTTGCCAATGGACACTGGCATATGGCTGAAGGAGCTGGGATCAAAACAGCAACCTTCAGATAGAGAGATAACCTACTTTACCACTGAGCCACAGCTGCCCCACAGAAACTGGAAGTCTCTCTAAATCTCAAATGGTCAAATGCAGCATGCAATATGATGGATGATGGGTTTAAAGCTGTAATTGTTCTCAAGCTAAATGTGTACGACAATTTTTGTTCACCTCCTCTTGTCAGGTCCACTGTGGTGTGTTTTACAGTATATAAACACGTGTTGTTACCAGCAATCAACCAGTTTCTGATGTTCATCTAACGTTATGCTTGCTGTTTACAACTGTTGCCATGGATGCATTTGTCATGCTTACTAATTGGCTACAGTTCCAAGTGATTACCAACAGGGTGAATTCTGCACATGTATAATCTTATGATTTTCAGATTAATAAACCATGATAATCTTAGAAAGAGTAAGAAGAGTAAAAGCACTCATACATTTGAAACCTGTCACAAATATCTTAGGTGCGTAAAAAAAAGTTTATCTCTCCTTACTGATGTTGAAAGAAGGATATCAGGCTCAAAATATGTCTGTTTATTTTGTAGTGTTCACCTCGTTTAAAGTCAGTAATAGACAATTTGGTTTTGAGTTCAACCTTGACCACATGTTTTCAAAGCTTGCAGCAGCATAACAAAGTTTTTTTTTCTTCTGAACATTGGTAAACAATCGCTATGAAAAAATAAAGGCAGTTACATTAGTGCCTTTGACCACCAATCTCTTTATTTTGGTGACAGAGATACATTTGATGGATGGAAATGGAAATTGCATAATAGAAAATAAAGGCAAATTAACTCTGCTTCAACTGCAACTGAAGCACCTGTGAATACAGTTCCTGACATAATGTAGAGAGATGAAAGTGAATAACTACATTTGAATCTATTAAGGAGGCTGCAACAGACAAAGACATACTGCGTAGAGATAAAAATAGTTGGCTATAGGGGGCCACTAGTGGTAATATTATGAGACTACACTTCAATGAACCAAAGTAAAAGCAAAAAGTCTTAAAATAACATTTGTTGTGAATTAGCACTCCATAAAAAAGCTCTATTATTTGACATGTCTTTACAATTCATAACTAAATCTGTCCACTTGACTAGCAGCCCTGTTGACAGCGGGGACCTTGGAGGTGGTGACTGAAGAGTGAAGAAAGTAGAAACTGATCAGTTTTGTGTTGAACAGTCTGCTTTTATTTGACCTTTTTCTGTTGGATGAAACACTGCTTTACTAAATCAAAATAGACTCACAGTTATAAAGTTACCTGATGGGGGGTTGATGGTAAGATCACACAGACATTCAGATGAATAAAAGAGAACAAACAAAAGAGGGAAGTACAAATTTTATTCATTTTATTGAGTATAACAGCTGAGGTGAGTGTGTGTAGGTAGATGTGTGCCTGAGTGTCCTTTTTGTGATGGATTAAACACATGGAAGGAATTCATCCCCACTATGAATTTCTGGACTGCAGGTGTACTGCAGCCAGTGGAAGCAACGCCTTTTCCCCTCCTTACCTCCTGGTTTAAGTGAACACCAGGTGTTTCAATGCATATAGAATTTACATGCACAGACTTGCACTTTGACAAACTGCTGGAATTAAAATAAATGGTCTGTAAAGATATATGCTGTAGTTTGGCCATAATTTTAAAACTTCTTCTGCTATAGTCTTGGAAGAAATCTTTTGTCTGTATCCACAAGTAATAAACAATCAGATGCCAAGAGATACAATCTTTGGAGAAACTGTAATCAGATAAACTACAAGTGAGAAACATGAAATAATGAAAATAATTATACATACATGATCATCCCTGGCCATTAGGAAGGGCGAGGGAATCAATTCACAAAAGAGAAACCAATACATTTTGTTCAAATGCAGGTTTTATTCCCTAGGTCCTCAAATGACTTTTGCTTTTGCAATTTAAGTACTGATTTTGTCAGCCAAAACCACTAACTTGTACACTAACTGAACCTTTATGCCTTTATATTTAAATTTGTTCAGTTTTTCTCCCTGAAAAACACATAGCACATAGCACCAACACCAGTTTCTCCAACTTTTAAGAAACTACTAAAAATTAAGATTGTTCTCTTCACTTTACTACCATCACTAATGTTTGTATTCTGTTCTTTTCCTTTCAAAATAAAAGTGCAAAGAGCAAAGATTTGCCTTTCTCGATACAGGAAGGGAGGAGGAGAGCTGAGAATAGTAGCATGTAATCACGCCTTTACATTTTCCTCCATCCACCGTGGCGTCCAGGCCACTCAGACTGCTATAAATACACATCAAATTAGAGGCTCTCTTTGTGACTGGGTGAGTGTGTGTATGCAGGAAATAATGGACCTTAGACTGGGAGAACGAACAGTTGTATTTACAAAAGATGTCTGCAGACTGACCACTGCCTTTCTTTCTTTCTTTCTTTCTTTCTTTCTTTCTTTCTCTTTTGTTCTTTCTAGCTCTCTTCTAAAATTCTCTTTTTTTTCTTTTATTGTAGTTTCAGAGACAACCATCATCTCAAAATGCCTTCCATTTTTCCTGAAGAGTGAGATGTCTGGTTTTGCTGCAGCAAAAATCAGAGTTGTGGATCCTTCTTTTTTTTTTTTTTTTTTTTTGCGATGGACCTACCCCACAGTCGGCGCTCAGGGGCGAAATAAACTCAGTGTCCATCCCCACACAGCTTCCTCTGCTTCCAGCCTCTTCCAACACCTCTGCACTGCTCTTAACATACTTTTTGTTTGGCAGCAGGTGTGATGAGGCGTTTAAAAGCCTCCAACCTTTTCATTTAGTTGCACAGTGAGGAGAGAAAAGGCAGTGTGTGTGTTAAAGCAGCCGTTCACCACGCTGCTATTAACATTACAGCCACAAGTGCTCTTCTATTAAAGGAAAACTTCACTGAAACACTGTAACTGAGCTGAAAACAGCTGTCACTGATGTTCCTCTCATTCCTTACAGCATTTTGTACTTTTGTGCATATATCTTTAGCTGGTAGGTATAGGCAGCTATTCTTATGTTACATGATACCATGAGTTTATGTTTCTGGAAGCTGGAGTGAGGCCTGAAAGAAAATAAATAAAAAAATAAAAAAATATTTAGCTGTCATGCATTTTTTGGACCAATAAAATAAGTATGACAGTAACCATGCTCTTAATTATATTGACAAAGACCCTAAATAAAGATGGGTTCAGATTAAGATCCAGCTAGTAAGATCAGACCCACTCTTCATCTACACAAGTCTGACTCTTACAGTGGAGAGTAAAAACTTCCTTTCACAGGTAGAAACCTAGAGCAGAACCAGACTCCTGGTAAACGGTCATCTGCCTCTATATTGTCAAAAGACTTAAAAAATATATCATGCATTTGGCACATGTTAAAAATATCCTTTATTAACTGCTCTGTGAGAGTGAATTCTCAAATGGAGTACGTAACTAGGTTAAGAAAAGAGAGTCTTGATCAGAGGTGGTTGCTTGATGGAGTGCGCTGGGGTGCAACTTCCCCAAAAAGAAAGATGAGCTTTGAAAAAAGTATCTTGAGGTGTAATCTTTAAAAAATATATAATGGTAAATATTTCATTGCTAACAAGTTACATTAATAAGTTGAGATTAAAATGAGACTGAGAATGTTCCTTGGTGTGAAGTTATTGATTAATCATGTATCTCAATACCAATCACTTTTGGACTCTATTGTTTAAAGTTGTACTTGTGCGTTCACTCCTCTATAATACAAGAAACAGGAGCAACCAAGGGCACAATGAAACAGAATACAAAAACACCAAAACCTGAAAGTGAGACATGAATAATGTTTTTTTGTTTTGTTTTGTTTTTTGGCTTCTTCTACCTTATATTTTGAAAATTAGATCAGATCAGATCAGGTCTGGCATGGATCCAGACAAGTATGACTGATACATCATTAAGAGAAAATGGTAGTGTGGGTTCTCAATTCAAGCAAAAGTTGAGTCAATTTTAGGTTGTCAGTTCCAGTCCTGTGAAGTCATGCTAAACTTTGTTGCTAGGACAGAAAATAAAGATAGTATAAATAAGTGGTGATGGAAGTGGGAAATAGTACACAAATAAATTCAGCTTTAAAAGGAGTACTGTTTACTTAGTATGCATTCAGTTAACATCAAGTACATGTTTTAGTTTTATGAGAGATAAGAACAAAGACTGACATCTGAACTTGACTCTCAGTACAGCAGTTTGATGCAAGGAACTCTGGGAAATGTGAAAGTGCCTTACATTGAAATTATATAATACATAAGAAATTCAACTTTGTATTTGTGCTACTGCGCTGAAACCCATTTATCCATTAGAGTATGTGTGCGTGCGTGCGCGCGCTCGTGTGTGTGTGTGTGTGTGTGTGTGTGTGTGTGTGTGTGTGCGTGTGTGCGCACGCTGTGCCAAGTGTTGCTGGCAGCAACAGGTTTTTACACGTCAAAAGATCAAGGAGGGGAAGCAGAAGGCATGGTGGGATACCGTGTTTACTGCTTCCTTAGAAACCAGAAGCTCTTATTGGGCTGTTACTGTTTGTGTGAAGTCAGCTACAGAGATGGTAAAGGGTCAAACACACTCACCTTAATGTCTTTCATACCACCTCTATATTCTCTTAAACCTAACATCTACTCCTTCAGTTCTTCAGTTTACAGTGATATTACAGATGTATATCGTTCTCGTCCAATCATCTGATGTCTTTTTCCTCTCACTCCTTCATGTTTATTCAATTCTTTCCATGGAAAATCAAACAGACACACATTGTGACACACTCACAATGTTACTATTTATTATCTGAACTGTTGCTTATCAAGTTAGCTGCTAAATTTGTGATTTAAAACACTAAGGAAAGAGTGGAAAGTGCAAAGAGTCAATGATAAGTGGATAAGACATGGAAATGACAAACCATCCAGTTAAAAACAGACTCCTAACTGTGCATCCAATAGTATAAATGAGAAACTCTTGGTTGTTATTGTTAAGAGCTACATAAAAAATAAATACACATGTATGATTGTCAACCACAGCTTTCTACCAGTAACTTTGACAGTAGATATGTAACAGCACAACAAAGCAGAACCTGTTCACACAGACTAAACACATTCAAAGCTTAGTGATCTTATGGAAATCCGTCATAATTTTGTGATTTCTCTTTTTCAGCTGCACTCAGCTGTGCTTCACCTCAAACAAGCTTACACTGAAGCAGGGCATGCTGTACAGTTGCAAAACCATTATATTCTACATGTGCAGCAACCTCTGGTCTAGAAGCTTAAAGCTGCAGTTCCCAGGGTGTCCACTTGAGGCTCGCTGCAAAAAGCACCAGAAACCACGTACACGTTAATCTGAAAATTGCAAAAAATTCAACATGTTCAATAATGGTTTTGGTCTGAATAGCTAAGGGCTTCCATGACATCCACTGGAATACATTTCTTTTGCAACATCTTTGTTCAGAACATATTAAGGGTTGTGAGGTTGGCGAATCTGAAGCACAGCTGACTTGACTGATAGGCGGGCGCTTTGTAGCTGTTTGCACGGAGGCTAATGGCCCGCCTCTGGTAGGTCGACTGCAGGTTGAGTCAGCTTTAGGTGGATGTATCACTTAATCATATTGATGAGTAAGATTGTAGTTATGCCAGTAATGAGCATGATAAGTTTTGCTTAAAAACACCAGGCACCATTAATGAATTCAACAGCATGAATGATAAAGGTAGGTAAGACGGAGAAGAGGCAGGAGAAGGGTTGATTATTTGAGCTAAATTAAAGATAATCGCTAATATCAGTGTCTTGTTATTCGTGGATGCTTTGCCATCGATGCTAATCTAACAACAGCTCATGCCACAATGACAGAACATCTCAGTGAAACCTGGTCAAGCACACACACACACACACGTACGCACACACACCTTATGCTGAAACATCAGCATCTACCTGGCTGCCACGCTGGCATCCCCCAAACTCCTAAATTTCTTTATGGAGCAGTTTTAAAAAGGCCCCCCTCTGGCGGTTTCCAGTAGGACATTGGGGGGCCACAGGTCACCTCTTCCTCCCCTTTCTTCTCCTCTTTTCATGTCCCCCTTTCTTTCCCTCTCAGCAATTTTAAACAGTCCTTCTTTCCATATTAGCGGCTCTGAAAGCCTATTAACTAACCCCCCTCCCCTGCACACCTCTAAACCCACTGCTGTTTTCTGTTAGCACTTAGCCATGTTAGCAGGGGGGTTATGGATTAAGAGGCTGTATCTCCACACAGGGATGAAGAGGAGGAACCTGCTTGGAGTAGACCTGCTTGTTTTGAAGTTTTATGGTGTTGCTTTAAATTGGATTTCTGGGGCTTCAGGTAGCAAAATGAGCACTTTATAGCTGCCGGTTTTATGGCAGAGCACTTTATTTTTCTCTGTGTCAGGAAGCCAGCTTTTCCAAAGAGATGGGATCCCTGCTTAAGTGCAACGCATTCATTAAGCTTGGTTTAAGTTTGGATTTAATAACAAATAAATATAAATTGCCCCTTGTGGACATATAGATAGAATTTAACACTAGAAGCATTGTTCTCATAGACTTTAAAGGGATATTCCGGTGTAAAATTAATTTAGGGTCAAACACACAGTAACACCAAGTTAGACACCCCCCAAGAGATTAATGTTGCCAACCGCTTGCTTCTTTAGTCACACCAACTTTAGTTCAACCGCAGTCTCTTTGCTAAAGAAATTAGGCAAAGCTAAAAAGATGTTTGGTGGCTAGTGCTGTGGCTGGGACCCTATATGTACTGGTGATGAAGTTAGGTGCTGTTCTGAGCATTATTTGTGGCTATAGAGTGGCTTTTTGGTTACAGTGTTTTTAAACCCTAAATCAATTTTACGCCGGAATATCCCTTTAAGAAGACCACTACAGTTTAGTGTGCAAACAACAGAAAAATGCAAACTACTGCTGCCATAAAAAACAATGTAAAAAAGTAGGACACAAGTTTTCCTCAAAATGATCAGAAACCAAGACAAGGGGAGATTTAAAAGGATTAATAAAGATTTAAACCAAAAAATGTGACAAGAGGATAAACTCACTTCTTCAGAGCCTTGTTATGAATTCAATGGCTTCTTTTTAGTCTATACAAAGCTGATGACACTAATGTAACTTCACAGTTATGTTGTTTCTCTATAAAGTTGATGAATTATACTGCAAAGGGAAGATTGTCTTCACAGTGACAAACAAACAGAGCAGAAGTCTCTCATTGCCCTGCACTGTCGCAAACTGGGATGAATTGGTAGAAAGTCACATATTTGGCATGAATCCAATGAACTATCTTGCTCTCTTCCCACGTTCCTATCCATCCCATAAAATTAACAAACATTACAGAAATTAAAAGGCTTTCTGGATCATAAAGAAATCAAAGACTTTGCGTAACAGACAAATATAAAGGTTGAGAGGTTTGAGGGAGTATGTTGTAGTCAATCTGTTTGGTGTGATTTTTGTTCCTGTCAGTATGTAGATCTGTCTAAGAGATTAATAGACTCTTATAGACTGGACTGACATAAGATATAGGGAGTAGCAGGTCATCACAGCATCAAGTTAAGAGCCTGAGAAGGAACATTTTACAACATTAGGGCGGCACAATCATCATTGACATATTGTATATTAATCTAATTTCCCATCATGTTTTGAAATGATGTGGCTGTGCTCTACCAGGGATAGGTCTGATATCTTTAAGACAACTCTGCTGTTGACTTCAGTGAGCAGGTCAAAGGTTGTGGTCAGGATGAACCCTGGACTGGACCACAACTAGTCCGGACAGGGAGAGAGGGAGCTGGTTGGCTCTGATGTTAGATGGTTGAGATGATTATTAAAGCCTTCAGAGTGATACTGAGGAATTCCCTCTGAGCCGCAGATAGGAATTCTCTGAATCCTGAGCTGGGAAGGACATCGTGCAGAGTGATTAATTCTTCTGTTCCTGTGTGTTACTTCAAAAAGAATACAATCAAATGCATTAGTGAGGAGTGTCAGCTTAAATCCTAGAAGTAGCACAATGCAGATAATGCCTGAAATCAAGAAACCAGCAGCTAATTCATTCTAACCCTAGATTGGAGCATCCTGGCCACCCCTCAGTGAATCATTCTTCTGTCTACGCTGCATCACGTGTTTGAACTTTTCCCATGTGTCATACTTTGGACCTCTAATGTCAGATAACTGCAGAAAGTCAGCTCTTTGATTCTCCTCACATTTTTAAATGAACTGGATTCTTCAGTCATATGACAAGATAAATACAAGTCTGGTATGCGATGCAACTAACAAAGTTGCCAACCTAGCCAAGCTAAAAAGTGGGAAAAAAACAGACCAAGCAACAATGATTCCAAACTGCCAAATTGACTTGATAAATCCTATTTGTTTAATCTTTATGAATCTGAAATGAGTGAAAAAAAATCTGTGTATTGACTTCAGGAGGTGATGTGCTTATTCATCAGCTCTCTTTTCAAATCCCACTAGAGGCTGATATCTCTATAATTTCTAAGCAAGGACCAACGTAGAGTCTCAGTGGATACTCTAATCAGTTATTAAACTGATTAGAAGTTTTCCTATTTTCCATCTTTGACAACACTTACTCATCAAAATATGTTAGCTGTTATTCTGACTCTTTAGCCAGCCAAAATTGTGATAATCAGCTGTTTTGGGTTAGGCTGCATTGCTGATCAATGCATTCCGGCTTTGGCATTAAAGTGTTACTGGTCATTCTGTATTTGATCATTAACACATATTGTTGCTTTTAGGTCTTTTGTAGACAAAAAAAATAGTTTTAATTCCTGCTTTAGAAACACTGTTTGTACCTTTTTTTCTTTTTCAGGAGGAACAGTGACTTATACTTCTGCTGTGAGAGGAAATCCTCCAGAACACAAAGCTCTGAGCTGCAGCAGATGATGGCCAGGCCTTTAACCACTAGAGGGTGGAGCCAAGGCGACTGGGCGGGTCATCCAAACTGACTGGTGATGATTGGTCACACTCCAGAGAGGTGGCCTTCCATTGGTCGTTGCGGGGACGTCAAAGCTGCTGGAATCTGAGTTTGCTGATGGGATATGCAGAAGGCTGAGACACACACACACACACACACACACACACACACACACACACACACACACACACACACACACACACACACACACACACACACACACACACACACACACACACACACACACACACACATATACACACAAAGCAAGTATATTTCTCATCACTGCGTTTGCTGTAACAGTTATACGATCTGGTTTTCTCTCTTTGTGCTGCCCTCCTCGTGTATATCTTTCTTTGTCTGTGTAATTGGCATTGTTATTTTTTTCTGCCTACTCCTAGATTTGTCCTTGTGACGAAACTTTATACACGAACCTTTTATCCAAGGTATAACACATTTGAGTCACCTTCTCCCCCGAGAAGGCGTAAAAGTAGCTTTGGTTGAACTGAATCTCTTCATGACTGTTGTGATCAGCACTCAGTCAGAGCTTCTTGACACGTACCTTCTGCTGTATGCTTTTCACTTTTACTTATTGGTTCCAGTTGTGCAGAGCTTCAACAGTGTAGCACCAAAGATCAGGGGGATAAAGTGTAAGGTTTGAATTTTGATTGACCTTCGCCAAGAGTTGTAGTTTTCTTTGATGCTGTATACCTGAAACTAATTATATAATCATTTAAAACCTTCATGCACATATGTAGAAAAAAAAAGTGTGCCAGACATAAAAAATACTTCAGAATAGATTGGTGCTTAAACAGCTTGAGTGGCCTTGCAATAAAGTAACTTAACCAGCACACCAACATAAGCATGCTGAATAACAGTAAATAGTGTTTTACCTCAGTTTGGGTATCATGTTCCAGTGACGTCACTTGTTAGTTTTGAATATTGACCTACAGTGGCTTTGAGCCAGTCAAGTCAGCTGCACTCCATTATTAACAGTCAAATCTGTGATCTTTATATCATTCAATTAATCAATTAATAACACCAAATAAGCCCTTGTATGTCTGGAAGAAGTTGTTGGCTGTAAACAATATTTACCAAAATTGTGTGGTCTGATTAAAGAATTAATTTTCTTTTTTAGTAAAACCAGCACTCCACTAACTTGATCCGATACCACTGTTTTATTCAAATACATGGTTATGCCTTCATGAGGGAGAAAAGGCATTGACAGGTGGCACAACTACACTCGTCCACCTTACTTTTTATCCAATCAGCAGTTTGCATTTTTGCATTTTGCAGCACCATCTTCTGGGTAGAATATTATGATGCAATATATATTACATCTCTGTGTTTTACTCTGGTGTAATGGCTGCACTTGTGCATAAAAAAGCAAACTTTTCAGATGACGAAAAAAGGTTTTCAAGGGTGCATCCTACCCACCAGATTCTGTTTGTAGGATGGATATTTTACTGCAACATGGGATCTTCAGAACTTTCAGAACCAGCCCCAAGTGGACACCTGATGTATTGTAGATCCTAGCCCTTCGAAATTGGCTTTGTCATCAGCAGTTGCTGCTTGTAAAACTCTTGACTCTTAACTCTTGAGTTTTAATCTGTTTAAAGATGTACGGCCAAGTTTTCTTTTCCATTTTGGGGGCATGTTTATATTCTTCAAACTGGAAAACAAATTATCTGATTATTTTAAACACCATCTAGGTCATGACTAAGCTGCATCAAACTGCAGTGACATTAACTTGCAGTCTGGGGACCAGCAATGGAGTCTGATTGAGCCAAAGTCTTACGGTTAACAGAAACAGATCATATTTTAACATAATTTTAACAAGAGATAAACATGGATGTCTTTTAAACTTTTTTTTTCATATTTAGTCACAAAGATGGCAAAGATCTGAAGCGGAGTTCCTGCTGTCAGTGTACATCAGTCACAACACTTACTTTAATTTCATCCACACTTGTTGCTTTGGAACAAGATGGTGGCATCCCAACTCTTCCTGCCCACAAAGCTGATTGGTTGTGTAGTTTTGTTCAGCCAAGTCATTGGAACAAAACATTTAGCTTGCTGCTTTGAAGGCTGTGAGTCTTTGGATCATTGATAGTTTCCGTGGGTCTTCTCTCCAAACACATAAGTAGCTAAAAGCTTATCTTTAAACACACGCTTCAGATCAAACCAGCTGTTTTTAGTAAGTTTCATGTGTGCCACAGTGGTAAGCAGTTATTCAGGCAGAATCTTTCTATCAGTGCTGTCCATAAACTTAACCATTGGCCTAGTACCTGGGATCTCCCTTGCTCAGCTTTTACTGATGGAATTGTCCTGGCGGCCCCTGGTGGTCATATTATGTAACTGCTGTCCTACAACCAGAACTCCCATTCATACACACAGACCCTAGATCCCTGTATCACCCCACATCTTTAACTTGACTGGTACTAGTACTGGTCTTACTGGTGAACTGGTTCACTTATGATGGCTTTGGTTGAAACAACACAATAGATTACTTGGTTAACAGGGGGACTCACTATATGTGGGAAAATAAAGCAGAATTGGGGTGTCGGGGGTGAGAGAGAGGGAGGGGCAGCTGAAGGTAAAACCTTGGAGAGATCAGGGGCTGGGATTTCGGAGAGAAGGGCGGAGTTAAAGAGGAAGGAGGAGGTGTTAACTTTCCAGATGGAGAAAAAAGAGGCAGAACAAAACACTCCAAGATGCCCTCTGTAACTCACGTTCTGGCTGACAGCATAGAGCGCACACACACACACACACACAGATGTATATTAACCATGTGCAGACACAATTTCCATATATTCTCAGCAACATAATGTGGGTCTAGGAGATAAGTGGGATCAAAAAAGCAATAATCAATATAAAAAAATGTACTGATACATTTTTGTTGTTGATAGATATTGTCTGTGAGCAAACACAAAAATGTTCCTTAATAACCATAACCATGACAAAAACTGTGTTTGATTTTTATAGAATGAAATAAGATATTTTAGCTACAGCAAGAGTTCAAGGATTTCTGCTTTTCTTTTCCAACATCAATCCTGTTTTACCACACTACAGTAAAACAAACAAAAAAAAGATTCATTTCTTCAATATCTAATTCAAGGAGCATTCATCCAAGCATATAAGGCAAGCTCAAATTTAGGATTTTAAAATTAACTTTGGCATGATAACCTGATACTAATAAAGCAAAACTTACATTACTGCTTTATCTGGTCCAGCAAACAAAGTCTCATTAAAGAGGTGTCCACACAAATTTCAATCAGTGGGTGTGGAAGCCATGTACAGAAGCCATTTGAAACCCATGAGCAGAAAGGTGCTTTGGAAGCTCCTTTCGGTGGCGCTGTTCCTTTAAGGTCATGAGGTTAAAACATCTTTCAACCTCATAAAAGTACTTAAAGATCCTAAGTGTATTCTTCAAAGGTACTCAGCAGAACAGACTCAGTAGAAATGGAAATAATTTTGTTTATGATGCAACAAGAGCTTTGTGTCCTTAAAGGCCACCATTGCTTTACTAGCAGGTGGGGTAAACAAGTGAGCACCTCAAATACCTGCTATATAACAAAATATTGCCATTTCTACACACTCTGCATTTCCTGCACCAGGTAAGAAGAAGTTACTGTAAAGCTCCTGTGAGGAACTTTCACTTTGTTTTATTTATTGAAAATATTTAATGTATTATTCAGATGATCTGCTGACCCCTAACCCCTCGCCCTGGTTTTAGGCATTAGTCTTGTGGCTAATGGTTTTGTTTTCTCTTGTTTATCAAAAAAAGGCATCAATATGAATTTCAATTATTTTCATCAATGTAAAATAAATAAATAAATAAAAATAAAAAAACTCACCGGAGCTCTTAAGTTCTTGTGAGAGGCTTTTTGTTGAAGCCATTTTTTCTTGTGCATGTGTCAGTGGTGTATTTAACAGAAATAATCTCATTAGTCTTTGAATTGTTAAATGTACCACTCCTTGTGAATCTCTCTGTCTGGCAGCTATCCTGCTGCAGCAGTTTCATGCATTTAAAAATGACCACCTAAAGGTATCAGTCCGGTTGCTGGTGGTCTTGTTCGCTTTAATTGATCATGTTTGTGACAATACCAGGATGTATCTTAACCAACAACAAATCTTCACAAGAGTTTTTTATATCAACCATGCAATAACAAATTAAAAAGGGCCCCATTTTAAACCATTGGTCCTCAAGATTAGGAAGAATGGATTGCAATGTGTCTTGAAGGGGCCAAACCTATGAATTTAGTTTATGTTTTTGTCAACCTTAAAGGCAATTAACCATATGAACATCAATTTGTTACTTCATATGAACACGGTCCGCCTCCCTACGGTCACACTATTTTAGAAATCCAACCTTGCATCTGCATTCACATGTACTGTGCATCTAATTGATGAGCATTTACATACGTTTTGATCAAATGCCGTTCAATTTTCAATCTTTATCTTCAACTGTCATTTATAACTTTTGTGCAGCACAATGATCATCTTTGAATGCTTGAGCACTTCATTTGTTGCCTGTGTATTAACACAGAAACTATCGATTTGTTATTTAACCATGACCAACAATGTGAAGCCCATTTTTAAGTTACGATACAGAAAACCTGCTGAGTTACGCTGAAGTTGGACAGAAATGTTTCCCTTCAACTGCACAGCGAAGGATGTGTTTATTTGGGTAACAGGACTCAGCAGGACAGTTTAGGTTGAAGTATGGTATGTATGTGTTGAACAGGGAGATCACAAGCTGTGCCGTGTGTGCGTCTGCTGGGGAATCTTACATATGAACTGAGGGAGGGCAGAGCGATCAGCTTGAGTCAGGAGTTTGGATAAAAAAAGGATTCTTTGCTATTGATGTGTCGCAGCGAGCAACATCAGCAGACCAGATGTTTATCCTTGTGTGTGTGGGGGGAGGTGGGGCAGGGGGGTGGGGGGTAAAGATGAGCCAGGGCAGGGGTGGTCTTGTTTGATTGGCTGTCCGTGGATGACGTTGTGAGTCACTGAAGACATATCTCTCTTGGATTTTTCCTTTTCCTCCTCTGTTGCTCTCTTAGCCAGATGAATTCACTCTCACAGATTTAGACACACACATGGAGACACACACACACAGACACACACAGGCAGACTCCCCCTCCATCTTCTCAGGATGGAAAAAGCAGACTTACCATCAGGCGCAGGCAGGAAAAGAACTCAGGATCCATGTTTGCTTTAAGTCTACTCAGCAGCTTCGACACAACAGATTTAGTCAGTAGCAGTGCAAAATGAATTGTTCTTGTTACTTCCTCTGGACTAGGGCAGTAATACAGTAGGAATCTGTTTTTGTTTTGGTTAATTTGGTTAAACAGGACTTTTACAAGTCTATGGATCCAATATAGGCATCTTTGTCCCCCCCATCCCCTGTCTGTTCCTAACACAGTTGAGGCAGATAGCTATTCAATATAACTCTGGTCTTGCATAAGATTTCTACCTATTAGAACAAAGTTTTTCAACTTTTGGAGTAATGTTAAAGCTACTAGAGTATCTTCAGGGTATTAGGAGGATTGCTAACATTAGCCCAGATTTTTATTTACCAAAATTACAAAAACATCTTCAATTAGTCATCCTGCAGAAAAGAGATTTATAACAACAGGCTTAATTCTCTACCTGTAACTGGGGAACTGAGTGTTTATCTAGCAGCAGCCCTGAAATGAATAAAGCTCAGCACTGCAAAAGTTCCAATCAGCAGCAAAGTCCAACTTGTCCCATCCAGTTAGCCTAACAATTAGCTGTAACATTAACTGACTTTGCTTCATTAGCCATTAGCATTAGCTCCAGGCATCCTGCAGAAGCCAAAGCTCTGAATCTCCTGGCTGCTTCAGTTCAGTGTATCCTCCTATTCTCTGATAAAGCTGTGTCACCTGGTACCCCACAGGCCTGGAGCACTTCCTTTAAAGTCATCCATATTTGGTGTTTTTTTTCTCTTTCTCTTTATTTTCAGCTGCTTTTTGTCTTTTTCATGTCCCTGTTATGTTTGTTTCAGACTTTTGCATGTGATTTTAAAGTTGTGTTAATTCTGCATTCACGTGGCGCAATTCTCTTGGTAAAGATTTTCCTGGCTGTTGCAGAACATTTGCCCTCGTCAGCCACCGTGCTTTTGCAGTTGTATGGCACATTACACATCTTTTTATTTATTTATTTATTTTTTTAGTAAAGAATAGTTATTCACCTGCTTTTCAACTTGGTAAATGTAGCCAAGTCAAATCAACCACATATTTATTAGTATGGTCATCTTTCATCCCCTCCCCCACCACTACAATGTGAACAGATTCATTTTTAACAGTCATGGAGTATTGTCTCATTACAGAGAATAATTACAAACAGTTGTTTTAACAGACGAAAAGCATGCATGTTAGTCAGTAAAGCAACACGTCACCCCCTGCTCCCTCCTCCTCCTCCTCCTTCCCATCGGTTCAGATGAGGGAAATGTTTCAGTCGTGGCTGAACCAAAACGTTGGAGGCTGAGTGTGTACACCTCCTCCCTCCTCCTCCTCCTCTCCTCCTTCCTCACAGGGTGTGTCTTTTTCACCCAGAGCTTGAGAACTGCCCTGGAATGTGAGATGAAACAGCCAAACAGCTTCACAAGTTAATGATGACTGTATATTTATGTGTACTTCGTTTAAGTGTTTTTAAAATTTAAACGTCTCACAATAAATCAGTGTGTCTAAATGTGAGGGGATACTTTTTATCCAACAAACAGCATCTGAAACTTTAAATTCAGTGTCTTATCTGGACCACCTTTGTTGAGAAAGTCAGTGGTGTCAACTGTCAGCAAAGGCAGACAAGTAAAACAAGAGAAATGAGCAATGCACAAATCACAGTCTATTGGCTACTGACTAATCACAGTAAACAAAAGAGCCAGTCACATGACAGGAGAGACCAAGTCATGGTTTCTGCTGCCGGAGTGGATTTAAGAAAGTAAAGTAGCAGAGCAAAAATAAAAAAATTCCTGTGAAATGCTTCATTTATTCATTCTTAGATGGTGTCTTTCAGAATGGTCAGCAAAACATATCATGTATTTCAAGTTAAGGATTAAAGCTCTAGCGAGCAACATTCAGTTTGGGTGAAAAAAACTAAACTAAACTTTACAATCAATTATTTAACTCATCAAGATTCTTTGCCTTGGAGGATTTTAACCTTCAGTATGCAGTTATACTCATACTCATACTTATGACCAGTTCTCATGCTTTCAGTCTGTGTATTAAGTGAGAGTTATGTGTTTAGCATCACTGCAAGTATTCTGCCTTCATAGTGGCACATGGAGCTATACATCTTTGCTCAGGTTTTGTCTTGTCAGGCAACTTCTACTCTTGCAAGGAAATGAAAAACGCCTGTACTAGAGTCTCTCAGCTAATAGCTGGTTAGCATCTAAAGCTGGCAGCATCTCACTGAGTTGCTGATGATAAATGGTGGTGACCCATTCATGTGAGGTTAAGTAAAGATAGCTATATGAAATTAGATCTATTTTTGTCTAAATACATCACATCTGCATATGTACATGGCTGTCATTATAGTCTTTGAATCCTTGGCATCCCTCTCTCTCTTTCTCTTCAGTCAGCCTGTCTGTGCCTGCCCCCAGCATACCTTAAGTTCCAGCCCATTTATGCTAACAGTTTTCCCCTCTCTCTGTTTCTCCTCCACCACTCTTAGTTTCTTACTTCCTGTAGGTGTCCCATCCTGTCTCTTTCTTCTGGGCTCAGAGATGTCAGGAGCTAGTCCCTTGTTACTAAACCTCTCCACTAAATTTGTGTCTTTTAAAACAGCAGAGGGGTCAGGACGACTCTTTGACCACCCAAGCTTTTAGAGCAGACACGCCTGTAGGCATGTTGAATTACACCGGTTTGACCTCTGCCTATATAAACATATAGAGAACAGGCCTGTACCTGCACACTGCTGGTGATTTAGGGTTGCACACAAGCTGACATTGGTGAAGGACATCTTCACACATTATATTTCACACTCCTAGCGGGGAGGTTAAATGTCTTATCTCCTCATGTAGCCCCATTACGGAGCAAAACTACTGCTACTTATAAAACAGCATATGAATAAAAAGGGCAAACATTAGCTTAATGTGTTTTCTAGCAGAAAATAAAATACTCATATGCATATTATAACAATCATTCTGTTGCTTTGCATCACTTTGGCCATGCAGGAATGTCTTTCAGCCCAGGTCAGCAAACCTACTTACATCAGCTGTGCTGTAGTGTGACACCATTGCAACCTACAATGGTGTTTTTATGTGCATATTCCCAGCTGCATTGTAACCCATAAGAAAGTCATAATATGAATGAATTATGAAGCCACATTAAGCGCTTGAGAACAGGTCAAGACTGAGTTCAAGTTGGGTAAGGACTGTGTCAAGAGTAAGACCGGATCAGTAGAAGTCTCCTGCTAGATGATGACTATATGATATCTGCCAATCACAAGCATTCCTCATATTGAGTCTAAAAGATGGAGATCAGTATAAAAACACCCGCTGAAGAAAACTGAACATTCCTTTTATGTGCTAGGCTGAAAAGATCAAGTAATTTTACCAATGCGGATGTCAAATCCCACATGTAAATTTACAAACAAAGATGAATAATGGCATCTAAAAGTGAGAATGAAAACATAGAGACAGACGTAGAAAATCATATTGCCTATTTTCAACTGAGCAAGTACAGGGAGCCCCTGTATGGAGGATGTTTACACATGCGTTTGCACTGCAAAGCTAATTCCTGCACGTGCAAATTAACCTTATTTTGAAAAATGTTTTTCTTTCCTGTTCCTCTATGAATATCTGGCTTTAGAAAAACAATAACACAAAAACACAACAATAACAGCAAGTAGTAAGTAGGAAGGAGACAGTAAGTAAACATATTTCATTATACAAAGCAGCATATCAGATTAGTTTATAATTATTTAGATTAGTAAAGCTAATAAAGTTAATAGTTCAGGCTGAATTGTTACTGATATATGCAGTGAATTCATACTAGACTAGTTGCAGAAACTTATCTATGCTGTATGTGTGTATCCTCTTTAATATTTGATATTTAATGACACTTTATTTTTAACAGTAAAATACACTGCAAGCTGTATCACTGCCTTTGTTCCCCCAAATTTACACCACTACCCACTCAGCTTCAGGTGCACCTTGGTGTTGACATCAACAATGCCATTACATTTCAAAGTAAAGCATGTATGTGTACATAAAGTATAGGTCAGTGTGTGTGTGCCATTATTTCTGTTTGTGTACCATCCACTTCATTATGACAGTCCTTTACATTTTACGTGTTGACTTTCATGGAGATGATGGGCTTGAAGATGTTTGAATAATACAAGAATACGCTGTCCTCAACAGACCCAAGTTTGGTGAAAGCTGGTAAGAGAAGCGGTGTTTAAATATGTTCAAAAAAAAATTATAGAGGATATTCTGTGTACAGTGAGAGTTGGGTAGGTCACAAATAATGATAGGGTTACTAAAATGTCATGTGAAAATATGAAACGAACAGTGGCTGACTTTGAAAATAAAGGACAGTACTGCTGTTGCACCAATTTACTAGTTGACTTTTTATCATTTTTACAGTGTTGGTATTTTTCTTTCTTTTTAAGGCGTTTAATAAATCACTTTGATGACACATAGAGCTGAGTCAGTGTGTGTGAGAATGAGCCCTCAGATTCAGATGGTCTAAGCGCACGGGGTAAGAAAAAGCAGAGACATTACAGTCAGTGAAGTGAATTAAGGTTAAGAGTAAGAATATATAAAATAAACATGGTCGGCCAAAATGACAAAATATGACAGTCAAGCAAACACAAATTTATTGAAACAGTTAAACAATGACAAATATCTTTTAATTCAAATTTCAGAAAATAAAAGTAAATGACTCTGCATTATTATAAAGGAGTAATGTCTGCATTTTAAACATCTGTCCTATTTGTTGAAGACATAAGCAGACATATGTTTCCAAACTGTGAGTCATTTCAACCCATTTAAATGTGATTAAACCTTATAAATACATGGTGTACTGTGGATTTTTTGTTGTTATTGTTTTAAACTCTGCTTGTTAATGAAGTACATGCTCCATGCATACATTAATACAGATGTTGGGACCTTTAAAGTCATGTGGCCACATCCCAGACTAGGCATGTCTTAAAGGCTGGACTAAACAACTGGCTGTCTTTCAGTGCAAAGCCCCCTCTGGTGGATAGCACTGGTACTCACTGGTCAAACACGTGTACTGTTCTCTCCAGCCGTGAAACAGAAACAGCTGGCAAACTGTTTCTGTTGGCCACCACAGAAAGGGAGAGTAGTGCATTGTGGGAGCTCTCTCCATGGCACAGTTTGGGCCTGACTCTGACCAATCCCATCCAACAGACAGACCTCATGTAATTCTATGTTGCAGTAATCACATACAAAGGAAAGTCGACATTCTGTATTGTGTTTTTCTGCACATGACTGGATTTTAACTCTTAAGTCATCTTTCGAAGCTCATTCTACTCCTGAACCAAAGTACACAAACACTTTTTTCTTTTCTTAATTTCACATCATTGGACTCTTTCTCTCACAGTCTTAATCCAGCGAGGTGTACTGATTTATTTATATATTTTTAATCAGAAAATAAATCATGTTGTGTTGATGGTCGATCAGAGGGCTCTGATGTCCACAGGTTGTCCTGGCCTGCATTAAATCAAGGACACCCTTTAAATTTACTTTTCTTTATTAAAGATTTGAATACACACTTTATGTGTATTATTTTACCTTTTAAACCCTCTTTTAAGAAGCTTTTGACTGTTAAGAAACCGCTTGAAAACAAAAGTGATGCCTCTTTGAAACCTTCAAAAGAAATTAGGATGAAATTTTGGGGGTCAGAAATATGAACGTGTACAAGACAAAACCAGCATACATATAAGAGGTAGCACTTTATGTCTTGAGGGGTTGTTAAAATCTACACAAGATTCCTCAGAGGCTTTAAGAGAGAAATACTTCAAACAAATCCCTAATGCTCTCATTAATAGCTGGTATTTGAATTCTCCTGTAGGGGGCAGTCACACTGTAATTACAGAGAGGAGTGCCTTATCTGTAAGAAGAGGTAGGGAGTGTGTTCCTCTGACAGTCAACCAGGCAATTACTGGCAGATTAAAAGTATCACTCACACATTAAATATGTCTATCAAGTTTGTCCCTAAAGTATTGAATGTGAAGACATTGTCTTTTACATGTAATAAAACACACAGAGACTTTTTGACATTCTTTATTTTTTCACTGTGTACAAGCCCCTCAAACAGAGCTGAAAATATTTGAGAAACGAGTCTTATCGTGAGTCTCCTTACTCACTGAAAGAGCACAAGAAGTTTTTTTTTCCCAGAGAAGTGGAGTCCTGAGGTTGCTGGCACAATTTCACAGAGGAGTCTGTAGGAGGAGAGAAGCAGTCTCAACCAGGACAAATAGGACTCAGATGATTTGCTGAAGCGCCCCCTGGTGACCAAACATTTCAGCCAGTTTTTAAAATCTAATTATTATCCTTTTTTATGATTCACACAAGCTGTTCCTACAGAAAAGTCATTACTTAAGTGTTTTGTGAAGTGGTCAAACAGACATTGAGATCTGTGTGGTATGGTGATAATCCTGTTATCTGAAACCATGTTTGAAAGCTGAGAAAGATACTTGACAGCTATTTTCATAGGCAAACTATGTTGAAAAACACACAGCTCGCAGCATGGACAGTCCTTTTTAAAGAGCTCTCAGTTCATTCCTGGTGTTCTTTCAATGGTATTTTCTTCTTCAGTAGGTGAACCTTAACCTAACTCAAGTTATACTAAAAATATAACAATGGTTGAATGCTTTTGGTACTTTATTTACTAAAGTTTCAAAATCTGTGACAAATGTTCATTTGACCTTTACAGTCTTTTCTCCACGTAGATAAATCCAAACAGAGCATGTTTGCCGTTTGCAGAAGCAACCAGCCTGTAGATTTGAGGCATGTGTGATGGTTGATGGTGTGACACTAAGCAAGCAGTGAGGTAATCACAGCTAACATAATCTGTGTCTCAGAGGTACTCAGGACTGCCTGTTTGTGTTCCCTCCCTTAACACTGCATCACATGGCACAGACCCTGTCACCCTCTCACAACATACCGGGGTTGTAAGGGTAATATTAAATTATATTAATAATATTAAATTCTAGCCTTTACATTTGAACAGCTTTAAGTTAGGGTGACCATACGTCTTTTACCCAAACATGTCCTCTTTTTGGGGCTTGTCCAGCCTGCCTGGCCTGTCCGGTGGGAGTTCATAAAATCCTTCGAATGTCTGGGGTTCTGTATGGATGTTTTGAGTTTGTGTAGCATGGTCTAACTGAGTTAAAAATGTATAAATAACACTTGACCCAACCCGAAAAACCTTCAAACTTTTGCGCACAACTTCAAACCCACGTAGTAGTGTCCTCTTTTGGGGGATTCAGAATATGATCACCCTGTTTCAGTAAGCAACATTTCGTCTTCAACCTTTTAAAGGTTGCGAACGTTTTTTTATCATCATATTTTTGACTGGCCTAGAGGCTGGTGCGCCATCTAATGATGATGTGACCTGAGTCCGTGATAAGCTTTGCTCAAAGTTTCATGGCGTGACATAATTTTTCTGTGATACCAAACAACCATACCTTCAATCAACATGAAAAACAAGAGAGATCAACCTGTCACTCTTTTATTTATAACACAGTGTTAGACCCATGTTGTCAAAAGAGACTGAAGTTACATATATCTATGACAATAAATGTTGTAAAGCAAGACTATCGTCACTGATCTTTATGTGTCTCAGAGTAAAACATGCTCCAAACATTCAACTGTTGTAAAAATTTAGATTTAAAGAGGAACACACAATAGATCTGAGACAGAGGCAATTATTTTACCGTGGATAAACAGTGGGTAATAATGAGTGAGCCTTAAACTGGTGTGCACTCTACGTTATTTGTTAAAGGTTAGAATAATTGATAGGGGTTAAAAGGTCATAAAACAACAGAGACAGTAATTGGCTAGTTTTTCAGAGAAAGGTCAATCATGTATTTGAAACCCCGTAAAAAGACATGGACTAATTTAAGCAGAGGCTTCAAAATAAAGATTTGTTTCAGGCTTCTTGTAACAGAAGAAGTTTCTTCTCTCCTCACAGGACCTTATCTCATAGGTTTTATTGCTTGCTATAGGCAGTGTGCCACAGAAACCCTCACTCAGGCATCCTTTAATGTCTTTGTAGTTCATATCCTCTCCTCCAACCCACAGCCAATAACCAGCCAGGTAGCGCAGACCCGTCCAAAGCTGCGGACAGAGAAAAGTTAACAGAGAGTAGTTCCTTTTCCTTTACTGCACAAACAGTCTGAACTAAAATTGCCTACCTCATCAGTGGTAGCACTTTGTGCCTTCTCTCGCGCAAACTCATGGTCATCGTCTGTGAGCAAGGTGGCCAAGTCGTACTTATAGTTCTCGTAGGCTGAGACTGGCTTACTGGGGTCTTTGGCCTCGAGAGTCCTGCAGTGCACCAACGCCTCCTCCCAAGTCTTCTCCTCCTTCACCAGAAACAGCAATTCGTCATTGCATATGTAAGGGTGCCAATGATAACAGTTGAGGCTGTGCCATCCATTTTCTCTTGTCTTTTTGTAGGCACAGTTCTCCCAATCATTTGGATCACCTTTCAATCAAAATAATAAATCAATCACTCAATCAAGTAATCATCTCCTCAATATCACGATTGTCTGAAACAAAAGAGATGCTGAGGTTGAGGGAACAACCTAGGAGGGAAAAGTTTAGATAAGTCTGTCCCTTTCAAAAAGTACCTTCTAATCAAACTTTTGTGCACATGTCCCTCTCCAGTTTTGTTTTTTCAACATGGTTTGGTTCTGTCCTGAAACATACGGAAGACTTTTTTTTTCCTGAAAGTGTACAAGGAGCGCAAATGCAAAGTGCAATGTTGCTTCAACATTCCAGAAAAGTGAGTAAAGGAAACTACTCAAGAGGAAGCGGAGACAGATTGATCGTATGTTATAGAGTTTTTTTGTAAGAAAGATGGATCAGAAGACTTCTTTCTGTGTCTAAAGATAAAAATCTGAGTTTGTTATTACAGGACTGCTTTGTCAATAAATCAGTTGATAGTCTTGATATTTTTCCATGGATCATGTATGGGATCCTCTTACCATCCTCCCAGAGAAGGAACTTTGCGATCTCGTCTCTTCTGGACCATTTCCACTCAGAGGTTGAATTCTTTCGATACAAACCAATCCAGCCTTCGACTTCGTAATATTGTCTGTTCTCCACTTCATCTCTGATGGTGATCATGTCGCCATGATTCTTCTTGCAGTAAGCCCTTGTACTATACCAGTTCCCCCTTATGATATTCTTCTCGTGATAGAAATGTCTGTAGGGTGTCGTTCTCAGCTGAACTTCTGCAGGAGCAGGAAGAAGCATCAGCAGGGCGGCGAGAAGGCACATTTTTCTCATCATGATTCCAGTGGCAGAGTTTTCAAAAACCTGCAGACACATGAATATTTTTTAAATGAACATTTATTTCAATCCTTAAACTCGTCATTAAGCTGAATGGTATTTAAAAATCAAAGATAATCAGTGTGACAGTGACAGAGTTTATTATGTCCATCGATCTACAGCATAAGATTTATCTATTATTTGTTCTTATTGCCCTAAGGCACCACCTCTTGGTTGGATTGTACATGCCATATTTGATTGACAGAGATAATCCTGTGCTATTATATTGACAGCATACCTGAGATGAGTCGAAGAGCTGTATCTACACCCTAAGGGCCCAAAATATTCTGTCAATGATGTGATTAAATTGTATGTATCGTATGTACATTACTGTAATCTGTGACTTTAAAGGAGCAGACAAACTTCATACACACAGTCTCTGTAGCATCACTCGGTGGTTTCTGAAGACAGGATTGATGGTCCTCATGTTTGAAATGTTGACTCAACTAATCTTTTGGCCAACCTTGAAACAGGCAAATCCTTGTAACAAAGTCGTTACACTCAACTCATCCACACCCTTCATTATGCAAATTCGTGCAGAGGCTTTAACCCTTAAATCTGTATAATCCCAATGGAAAGGCAACTATAGGTAAAATGTACTATGATTACTATTTTTGTCATTAAAGGAGGAAGTGACCAAAAGTTGGAGTCAGAATTTCAGACATGGCGACTGCTGCTGATGGGTTTTACAGCACAGCTTCTGCAGCTGAGTGCATCTGCTGAGTGTAACTTCAGTCAACAGTTTTTCATATATCCAGCTTAGTTATCACTGACTTTCTGACCCTGAGTGCACTAAGACAGGTCGTGGCTGGGTTCCATTTTTTAAAGGGCGTAAAATTAATTAAGGGTCAAACACACTGCAACACCGAGTTAGACACCCGATCGAGAGATTAATGTTGCTGACCACTTGCTTCTCCTGTTATTTCAACTTTAGTAACGACTGTATGATAGCAATACACAGCGGTCCCAAAAAAGCCACTCTATAACCACAAACAATGCCCAGAACAGCAAGATGTTTGTTGGCAGGGACCCTGTATGTACTGTTGATGAAGTTAGGTGCTGTTCTGAGCATTATCTTTGACTATAGAGTGGCGTTTTGGTTGAGCGCTTGGCTCCTGGGACTGCTGTGTATTGCTATCCTGTGGTCATTACTAAAGTTGGTATAACTAGAGAAGCAAGTGGTCAGCAACATTAATCTCTCAACAGGGTGTCTAACTTGTTGTTACAATGTTTTGACCCTAACTTAATTTTATGCTAAAATATCCCTTTAATGCCTATTCATGTAATCATTCACAAATCAGTGATTGTTGCTGAGGAACATACTTCTATCTGTTCTCTTCTCCAATCAAAGTGCAGCAGAAGGTAAGCAAGCTCTGAGCAGGACTGAAGGCTACACCCAGCTAGTGCGCTCAGCCCTAGAAACCATAGAAACCTATATCTCGATATTTTTACATTCACACCTGGAATTCACTTTAAAATTCCTGAGAAGGTTACTGATCGAAAAGCTAAGCACATTTAATCACATCAATGAACATCCTGAACTAAAGAGGGAAGGGTCTAAATACATTTGCAAAGAGATGCAAGCTTCACTGTAGAAATTTAAATGTTTTTCTAGTGTTTTGAAATCTCTTAAGATAAGAGAAAACCATCTGTTGCGTGTTTTTATTGTGTGCTCTTCATTTGCATATTCAAACTGTGTTAGCCTGATTCTGAAAGACTAGCAGAGCACGGCAAACCTTTGTTGAATTCCAGACGTGAAAAATTTGGTTAAAAAAAAGGAAGATATTTCATGGAGTCGAGTTGGTAAGAAGATTGAAAAAGATCCTTTCTCTTTGTAAGACCGCTGAAGAAAAACAAAGTTTTTGGAGAAACTAGTTGAAAATCAATAAATGCCTAAATTTTTTAAAAATAAACTTTTTAACTCCAAGATCATCCATTATTTATTATTTAGTTTGTACTACAGTTGAGATTATCTTTAAATGCTGGGTTTGCATCTGTTCAGTTGAAACAGAAGAACTACTCTAATTTATTTACTCTTTCAGCAGTGGAAACACAAATTCAAGCTTTATTCTTGGTCAAATAAAGGAAAGCAATACTATTAGTTCAAACATTGTATTATTCACTGGCTGAAATTTGTGAAAAGCACAGTTGTGATATATGAGCCCCTTTCCCCAGCAGTGTTTCTAGAAGGACTCACCTGTGTTTATGGATTTGGATCCCTCGGTTTTCAGGTGCTAATGTGTCTCCGTCAGTCTGTGAACTGCTCCGAACACTGCTCCGGTCAATTGTGACTTTACACATAAATATGTAAAACCTTGCTGATATGCAAACCCCGCTGTCTGCAAGTCACATTGTTTTCACCTGTCCATTCCCTTGTAAATCCTTGCAACAACCATGCAAAATAGAACTTAGCATCTTAGAGCTGTTTTGAAAGGTCTCACGTTACATCTCAGTGATTGTTGTTAAAAATCAGATAAACCACAAGAACAAATTTAAGAAAATGTGGCAAAACTTGAAATGAAAATGATCAAAAACCAAAACATCAACCCCCCCAAGAAAGGAAAGAAAAAAGAAAGAAAAAACAACCAAACAGGACAAAGAAATTCTCTATCACCTGTAGTCTTACTCTTCTTCAATGTTCTTAATGTAGTTAATGTACAGTGTGTAAAAATGGCAACATTTATCAATATCAAGCAGACAGAGTCTAGATTTAAGAGTAAAAGCCAGATGTGACATATTTGTCACAGCGATCTTCTCTTTTCTTGAATTATATCAATCCATGTCTATATGCTTCTCTCCCTTTTTCCTGCAAACTCACTATCAGGGTTGAAAAAAACATGATGTGAGGATTTGTCATGGAGCATGTAGACATGGATTATCACTGATTTTAATGCAGTAATGCAAGTTGATTGTTGATTGTGATCTCCATTCAGAAATGAGTGAGAGTCACAAATAGAAATAGATTACAAAAACAGGAAATTAGATGCTAAGAATTCTGTGTTTAAATCACTGGGGGGTATAGCCACAGTGGAATAACATACAGTTCATGTTTTGATACATATGTGAGTATGCCTGAAGGAGTGAATACATTTTTTTTACTATTTCAGGCATACTCACATGTGTATAAAAGCATGTATATTGAGAACACCCAATTTGTATTTTTTTCATCTTTTTTTGGATTAAAGTGCCATAAAGATACTTTTGAATTTGAAACTGGGTGTGGGAAAACCTGAGCACCAGAAGGAAACCCGATAAATGATGTCAGGACTTGGGGTCCGACACTGCTGCTGCTATATGCCTGTGGAGAACTAAGGCACGGTATGATACAATACGGTACAATACAATACGGTACGGTACTATACACTTTATTGTCCCCTCATGGAAATGTGTCTTGGACTCCAAAAGTTGCACAGATTTTAGCTGGATGACTGTCCCACAACACAGCCCTGCTGTGCTGCTCTACTAAGGTAATATAGAGGACCCAACGCAGTCACAGCAGCTGACTGTCCCAAAAGCCTTTAAACAGAAAGAGGCCTTTCTGAAGATGATTTAGGAGGCTCAAATATGTTTTACTCACGGTGAAGCTCATGTCTCTTTTCTTGCTTCCATGCATCTTCCATGCACCACCAAATGAAGAGAAGGAGAGAAGGAACCAGGAAATAGGAGACATCTGTTCTGCTGTGCACAAATGTGCACTGTCCTCAATGTAGTAAAAGACACACCCCCAGATCGATTTTTTGTGCCCTATTTATCATTACAGTGCATCTTTATTTGATTGTTGATAATCATTTAAGTCTGTATGTATTATTTGTATATGTTTGGGTATTGCATTGTGAACTCTTTGTTTCAGTAACAGCGATAAGTTACTTTTACAATGTCTTAGGAACTTGTCAATTGTTTTTCAGACTTTGAGATTTAGAGAATTTAAACATCAATTTTAAAATTAAATTGAAGGGATAAGCATCATGAAGATAAATCAATCAATCAATCAACATCTTGTCTACAAGTCTTTTTTGGGGGGGTCTTTTGCTGCCATCTGCTGGCCATTAGCTGGAATTCTCTATGTCAGTCACATTGCTGTAGTTCAGCTGAGAGTTATAGGATTCGTTTAAATTTACTCTGCAAATGTACAGGAGCAAACCAATGTAAGGAAATGATCTTTTGTTAAAGTACAGAAAATGATGAAAAATGAAAAATACAGAGAAGTGTAGGTAAATTTTCCTCAGCACTTGGACATGTCCCTTTGGAAACTACATTTCTGAACTTAACTTTGTTACTTTTCTGTTGGCCAGATTGTGATAATGCTTGACTATTACAGGGCAAACAAGGAACAAAAATAACAAGTTATCACCAAAGTCAGAGGAAGTGATCACTGGAAACATCCAAATATTCAAATGCTTTCATGCCTCAGTGTCAGAAGAAACACTCACTGTATTTCATTCTCAAACAGGGGATTTATACCTGATATCTGTGTACTGACCTTTGGTTGAACAAATTAAGTCTGTCCGATCAAAGACATGAGTGGAGGAGTGAGAGTGTCTTCTCTTGCTATCGTGATCATCTCTTTGTCCTTTTTTATTGTAGAAGTGTTATAAAGCAAAGTCACATATCAAACACAGGAGTGATCAGGGTTTCACGCTAAAGTAAGTAAGTAAGTAGGGTTAGTTCAATTTTAGGTTCTGCAGCTGTCTCTGTCAGTAAGAGACTTGTAGTAACCTCTCTGACATACCTGCATACATGGTCAGTAAGTAATGATAGGTGAGTCTTTAAGTAAAGTAAAATAATCAGAAAATGTAGACGTTTAAAAAAAATGAATCTGACATGGATTATCATTTTCAACCATTAAAGGTATAAAAAGCGAATGACAACCACATTCATATGTCTTTCATGATTTACTCAAGCCAAGCGAAGGTGTTTTACATGTTTTAAGGTATTTAAAGTTTGAATCAAATCAAAGCTAAGGGCTTCAAAATAAAGATCTGTTCAAGGCTTCCTGTAACAGAAGAAGTTTCTTCTCTCCTCACAGGATCTTATCTCATAGTCTGCATCGCCCTCTATAGGCAGTGTGCCACAGGAGCCTTCACTTAAGCATTCTCTAATGTTTTTGTAGTTCATATCCTCTCCTCCAACCCACAGCCAAGAACCAGCCAGGTAGCGCAGACCCGTCCAAATCTGCCGACAGAGAAAAGTTAACAGAGAGTAGTTCCTTTTCCTTTACTGCACAAATAGGCTGTACTAAAATTGCCTACCTCGTCAGTGGTAGCACTTTGTGCCTTCTCTCGTGCAAACTCATGGTCATCGTCTGTGAGCAAAGTGGCCAGGTCGTACTTATAGTTCTCGTAGGCCGAGACTGGCTTATCGGGGTCTTTGGCCTCGAGAGTCCTGCAGTGCACCAACGCCTCCTCCCAAGTCTTCTCCTCCTTCACCAGAACCAGCAATTCTTTGCAAGTCATTGCAGGAATCACTGCGCCATCCTATATCGTTTTTCTTTTTGTAGGCACAGTTCTCCCCATCATCTGGATCATCTATCAACCAATAAATAGATTATTCTCACTCAATCAACCAATAAATCTTTCTAAATTTTTTATAGCTCCAATTCATGACAATTTTATCACACGACATTTGACAAACAAACAAAAAAAAACCAACAAAACAACAACAACTTTATACTATCTATAAAGTCCAACCTGTAAGATATGATTCTCTTTTTGCTACAGACAGCCCCAGACTGATTTTAACCCTGATTGTGATTAAAATAGTCATGCCAAAGTGATTTAAACAGTATAAATGCACATTTGTGTTGTACTTATGATGTCCAGAAACATCAATGATCAATGTAAAAAACTCAGTTTTTAACTTACTAGCTGAAAGTTTGTAGCAAGTAGAGCTGATCAGAGCGCCAAAGTATAATATTTAAATATAACTGTCAAATAAAATAAAAAATAAAAAGTAAAAGTTGGACAGCTTGGACTCAAAACTGGCCACGTTATTAGGTACACCCATTAAAATGCTTGTCAACACAAATACCTCATCAGTCAATCACAAGGCAGCAACTTCAGGCATCCAAGTGTGTAGACGTGGTCAAAGCAACTTGCTGGAGTACAAACCGAGTATCAAAACAGGGAGGAAAGGGGAATTAAGTGACTTTGAACATGGCGTAGTTGTTGGTGCCAGAGGGTTTACAGAGAATGGTCAGAGAAAGAGAAAATATCGGATGTGTAGCACTTGTGTGGACCAAAATGCCTTGTTGATGTTGTTATGACCCCCTAACAGCTCATCTTGCAAGGGATTGAAACACAACTAAAGTCAAGATAAAGTCAAAAAGGTGCTCAAAAGATTCATTATTATTGAGGGTACAAATCTTGTTTGTCAAAACTAACAAACAAGATTTGTACCCTGGGTAACCTGAAATAAAAGGGGTGGATTGATTAAATAAACACAAGAAAGAGACGCCACCAAAACTAGCCCACAAAGGGCTGTCAGGTTTGAGGCTGACCCTCCACCCAATTAAACAAAACCAAACCCCAAAGAAACAGGAAAAGAAGCCACAGAAAATTATAATTTACCAATCCAATCAAAAGTAAAAACAAAGTTGCAACTAGGTATGGCAAACGAGGGTCCAATCCAGTACTAGCAAGGTGTACCTAATAAAGTGGCCAATGAGTGTAGATAGAATTAGAGAAGGTGATTTCTTATTCATCCTTGTTCAAAAATGTGGTCTTCTTACAAAGTCATGGGAAAAATGAAGAAAACTAAACATTTTAAGTGAATTACACCTGATCATCATTACGAATGGTATCCTACCATTTCAAAAGGACTGATAGTCAATATCAGTTTATATGTTTGGTCTGCTTACCATCTTCCCATGTGAGGAACTCGGCTATCCCACCTCCTCTGGACCATCTCCACCTTGAGGTTGAAGTCTCTCGGTACAAACCAATCCATCCTTGGGTATGGTAAAATTTCTCATTGTCTCTTTCACCCTTGATGGAGACCAGGTCTTCGTCATCGATCCTGCAAAGGAACTGTGCGTCCTTCCAGGTAACCTTCACGTCGTCAACAGTTCTCATTTCAGTTCTCAGCTGTGCCTCTGCAGGAGGGAGTAGTGGCAGCAGGACGAGGATGACCATGAACATTTTTGTCATCTTGTTTTGGCCCACAGGAATTTTCAAGCACCTGCTGTGAAAATCACATTTGATATATTTCAAAATAAGTCACTGAGATATCTGATAAAAGAAAGAAAAGTAAAATTTAACTCAGACGATGCAGTAGGATAGGTCAGTGAACAGCAAGTGATGATCCAGCTGTGTATTTAAGCAATGTTAATTAAAAAACATTGATGTTTGCTGCATTGTCTGTACGTTACATCTGTCCTCAATTCACATTAGCAGTGTAAAGCAATTATTACCAGTGCTCGGGTTGGTGAATCAAATAAATGCTGAAATGTACTGATTGATCCTGACCTTTAATTTAATTTATTTTTTAGAGGTTAATATTGTTTCACAGAAAAAAAGTGCAAGCACAAAACTGCAGTATGATGTGCAGTTTTTCCAAAATTATGGTTACACATTAATGTCAAAGGATCCTTGGTTAATGCAACAGCATCTACAGTGCTGACTGGCCAGCAGTCAGTTTCCGCCCATTCAGTACTGTTAACTTTTTGAATTTAGTTCCATCTACAGGTTTTTTAGACAGTGAATATGCTGTCTCACAATGTAAATACAGTTCCATTACTTTATATGTCATCAAAAATGAGACTTCACATGATCTTTTATCTATTTCTCCCTAATGCCAAAGACACTCCCTAAAAACAACCAGGTAAACTATTTCATCCTGATACTGCCTTTGGTCCAAGACTGATTAGTTGTTTATATAGAGTTTTTAAAGTGAGTGAAGATGCACAAAGGACACTGACAAAGAAGTATATGTGTCATTTGTATAAGTGACACTAAAACTAACTAATAAATCACATGTTTAACTGCAGTCTTCTCATAAATGTCTTAATTAAGAGCATTAGCCAAAATATCAGTCAGTCAGAGTTAAAACTTTGAAAATTTTTGAGTATGATTTCTTCAGTGCATTAATGCCAGACTTTTTTTTTTTCTTTACGTATTTATTTTTTAGTTTTTATTTTCTCTGAAAAATCTCATATCTTCACAGTTTGGGGTGAAGCCGCCTTCAGAGAACCTGAAACCACTTTCTGTCTTGGATGAAATCATTCTGTGCTTATATAAAATCTGTCTGCAGCAATTTTGGGATGCACAATGTAAGATTCCCTGGCCGAAATGCAAATAAAAAGAGATTTCCTTATAGTTAATAAGTGATAATTAAATCACTGTTCTCCAGCAGTGTTTCTAGTGGCACTCACCAGGGATGATGGTTGTGAATCTCTTGGTGTTCGGTTGCTGGCGTTCCTCTGTCTGCACCAAATGCAACACAAATAAACTTTCTGGACTCATCAATGTGCAAAACTTTCCTCATATGCAAACCTCTGTCTCCAAGAGATAATGACTTCACTTCCCACAATTCTCACAGCAGTCATGTACAGAATAATACTCTTTCTTAGTTGAGGACTATTTTTGTTGTTAGTATTATTATCACCAACTATTTCTTAACGTTGATGTTCAGTGAGAAGTGGCTGAATGTTAGCTGTGATCTGATATGAGCTAAAGGGCTGTCAGACGTTTCTAACTTGAATACAACCTGGTGTCCCTCCTGACTACCTCTGTCTTTTGTCTGTGTCAATCAATCAGGGAGCTGTGACCACAATTGGCCAGAATAATGAGGTATATATGTCTTACAAACCCTAAAGATGAAACCCTAAAGATATTATGAGTTCTCTCCCTGTATGAAACAGGTCAGGTTGTTAACAATCTGGGAGCTTTCTAAATTGCTAATTTGCATTGCTTTACCTCATTTTACCAACCCAGAGAACCAATATATCACAGGGAGGCAAAATGCGGAGGGAAATAAACAGGCCGATGGACTTTGCAAATTGGTTTGCAAATAGGAGCCAGGCAATGAAAACAAAAAAAGGCATTGTTCTTTAAAATGCCAAATTCTTATTTCTGTTTTGTGAATGCAGGTGTTTGTCATTTTAAGACTGTATTTTTGAACTACTTGTTGAATTCAGCTCAAGCTTTTAAGGCTTTTGTAGAAATTGAAGGATTAATTCATAAATTCTTATATAATTACCTCATTTATCTGTGTGAATTATTCAATGAATTTGTAAACCAGTGCATTAATTCCTTTTTTTTTAATTGCACAATTGCTTTTAATTTTAGAAATATTACTATACTATGTCTGTGACCCCCATGGTCCTCCATACTCCTCTGTAGATGGTTTGACCACTCACTCTGCCCCAGTGATTGTTCTTTAACATTAGGTCCGCACAAAGAACAAAATCAATAAAAGTGAAGAGCTCTCTGAGTGTAACACTGTATTTAAGGGGCTTCTTGGCTTTTTAGAGCCAGACTCGAGGGGGCATCTTCAGTCAGTAGTGCTTTTACTATGAACATACCTCAAATGGACACCAGAACACAAGTATCCGAGCCCTAATTGATCCCAAGTCTTCATTTTTTTTGTAGTATCTGTAAACAGAGATTACCTTCTTTTAGAAGTCCACAAACAGTCTGCAACGATGTCAGTATACTGTCCTGGAGCGCAGCACTATTCTGGGGCAGGGGTGAAAAAAGCAGAACAAAGGCAGGGTAGTCTTGCAGCTTAATTAGACCAACAAAATTAAGAAATTTCTGTCATGTATTTGTGGGATTTACACCTGCTAAGTGTAAAGTCAGTGTAGCTTGATCTGCTTGCCTGGAGTAGCTCACAGGCTTTGCTTCATTTGCAGCAGTAATCTTATGTTACCCTCTACTTCGTTATGGTGGTTTCTGTCAGATAGATGTCAGATGTTGTCATTTTGTACTGCCGTTGATTGAACTGCTCTCATAATGTGTTTTTTTTTTTATTATTATTATTGTTATCTTTGGTATGAAAAACACCAAATGTTGAATGTTAACATGACCAACCATTCAAATTCTTCTATGCAAACAGCGACAAAAAACAAAAAAAACAAAAGAAAAACTTTGATAAACAAATAGGTGAGCTAGGCTTTACCGGCTCACCGTCTCCTGTCCTCTGACATGTTGGTCCTTCAGTGTCAGTCAGGGGACTATCTCTTTAAGGTTTAAATGTACACTCACACAGTGGATGAATTCAATATGAATATAAAAGGCACACTAGTATTGGTTACACACCACAAACACCATTTAAGAACCTTTTTGGGAAATTGTACATCAGCCTTATCACTCGCATGACTCATTTGCCTGTAGACACAACAGTTCATTTGCTTCAAGCCACTGAAAGTCCAAAACCTGAGTGGCAAGAGAGTAGACTTCTTAAATTCTTGGAGTGCTGTCCTGTTGTTGTTTCTGTGTGCACTGACTGTCTGGCTTTGTAGATGGATACAAATGTTGAAAAAGCAGTGCAAAGAAGGCCTGTTCCTTGTCACTTGTAGGATGATTTAAGGCCTGATCTTTGCATTATGATAACAAATAAAAAAGTCTCTTTCTCAGTTTAGCAGGATTACTGTCTCTTGATGCCTCGTTAAATTGTTAGAAAAGTTTAAATTTTATTCAAAAGATCATGAGGTTTGTGTTTTTTGTGATGTTTTGCTGGTTATCAGTTAAAATAGCACTTGTGACACTTTCATTATAAATGTATAAAAGTATGTGCAAAACCTTGAGAGGGAGAGCCAAATGAAACCAAAATCTCAACATCAATTTCCTGTGATAGAATTATGTTCAGTTTTATGAGTTGTAACCAGTGGGCTGAAAGTGTCAATAACTCTTAAACTGGAGGGACAGTTTTTGTTTTGTTTTTTTTGTCCAAAAATCATTTTCAGATGAATAAAATCATCTTAAAATCAATATCTTTGTCTGCTTGGTCTTTAGGATGTGGATACTCAATAAACTGGATTATGTATGCTTATTAAATGGTTAAGCAAACAAAATTCCCTACCGGTCCAGTAGGGAATCTTATTTTCGTAATCACTCAAACACTGCATTTGACTTTACATTAAAAGTTTTAAGGACTCAACACCAGTGCACATTACACAGGGTGAGCATCCTCTTTGATATTGTACTTGAATGAAATACCATACCAAAGACTGGTGTTTTTCTAAGGTTTTAAATACGGGCTGAAAAGGTGAATTAATTCAACCTAAACATGTAAGACACACTACCTCTGAGAATGATAAAAGACACTGATAATTGTGCCCATACTACTGAAACAACTCCAATAAAAGCTGACCAAAGAGCTGTGTTCTTCAGGGACAAATAAATGACGTGACACAGAAGTAGGTTACACAATGCAAAGTGCTGCTTTTTATTTACACATTTAAATCTGTTCACCTGGCTTCCTCTTTGCACAAGATACTAGCTGTTAATTTCACTGGACTAAGTTTTCCTGAATTTATGGCCATTTCTACTGAGTAACAATTTAACTGAATATTCTTAAGCATCCAGTCTGATAGCAGTAAACTAGTTATCCTGAAAAGTTTAGCCATGTAAGTTATAAAACTCCACAATAGTATTGTGTCATAGAATAGTGATTCATTTGAATTCTGCAGAAAGGCTTTTCTTACTTTATCAGCCCAAACAATCAATCAGATTATGGCATACAACATATCACATTATTTGTGATTTGAACAATTTAAACTTTAGATTTTGAACACTTCAGTAAATATAGAGCAATGAAATAACAATCTGGGACATTTTTTCGAGAGGCAGGTGTTCAACAGACGTGATACTTGACATGTCACACAGGATAACTTCTGTTTTTTTCAGTCGCATCTTTTCCGCACACTGTCCAAAAGTTTAGGAAAGTTCACAGTAGGTGACATCAGGAGTTGGCACCGGTCCGTGGCCCCCTGATGATGTGGATCTTGGCTTCATCATCCAGCTCATCCATAATTCTCTCCTGTTTGACTGAGAGGATGGTGTAGCTAACTGAAAAGCAAGGTTAAAGAAAACTCCAGAGTGATACTGAGTGTATCGACTTTTCTTTCAGAACACTATTCGACTGCTTTGGGATGGTATGGATATTAACAATTTCTACTCATTTTCAGTGCTCCTGAGCCCACTTGGAAATACCCTTTACAGAATGATGTGGGTTTTTTATGCAGTGCTGCCTAATATTGGCTTTGGGCCTTGCTGCTTCTGTGTTGAGATTTCTACAGATTCTCTAAATCTTTTGATGATATTATGGACTTTAAAGGGATATTAGGGTCAAACACACTGAGGGTGCTTTACTGAAAGAAAAGTCAAGGGGGTTAGACACCCCCTCAAGAGATGACTGTTGCCGACCGCTTGCTTCTCTAGTTATACCAACTTGAGTGACAACCGCACAATAGCAATACACAAAGGTCTGAGGAGCCATAAACAAACCTCAACCAAAACGCCACTCTATAGCCACAAATAATGGTCCGTAATGGACTGGCCTGAGGTCTCAATACAAACAAGCAGCTGCAGGAGGAGAGTAGGTGAGCTGTGTTTAATGTCTTTGCTAAAGAAATTGGGCAAAGTTCAAAAGATGTTTGGTGGTTAGTGCTGTGGCTCGGATCCTGTACTGTTGATGAAGTTAGGTGCTGTTCTGAGCATTATTTGTGGCTATATAGTGGCTTTTTGGTTGAGGTTTGTTTATGGCTCCTCAGACTGCTGTGTATTGCAATCGTGCGGTTGTTGCTGAAGTTGGTATAACTAGAGAAGCAAGCGGTCGGCAACATTCCTCTCTCGAGGGGGTGTCTAACTTGGTGCTGCAGTGTGTTTGACCCTGAATTAATTTTACGCTGGAAGATCCTGCTGTTGCACAGAAACCTTGTTCTTAAACTGTGGGACTATTTCTATGCCCATGAGTCCATATTTCTATGAGTCTGAATTTTTCTGTATTTTATGAGTTATGACTGTCATCAGCTGCGATACCACCAGTATTGGTCAAGGCTCTCTTGAGTTAACTCAAACTGTATTATCATTTTAACTTACCTTACCTTATTAACACTCATGTCTGACATTTTAAAATCATGTTCTGTTTGCTGTTTTCTAATGAAATGTTTTTGCTTTCTGAGTTTAACAAACTCATATCTTTCTTACTGTATAGTGCACATCAATACTGTTTAAAACTACCATTGGCTAAAAACAGAAGTGCCCATTTGAATTGTTGAGGCGCATGCCACACTATAGGGGAGAGTGGGATAAGATGAGCCATTTTTCCTATTTCGGATCACTACATCAAGGCAATCATGGTTTTGTCTCTAACTAGTGTATCTGCATACATTTCAAGTAGGGATGCAATGATACCGTTATTTCACCTCTGATACCGATACAGATATCTACAGTTTAGTATCAACTGATACCAATCCAATTCTGATACAGAAAAGCCACACTGAATTACCTTTTGTTGCAACCTGAAGTTTCACCACTACCCCTCCAAATGTTTACTCCGCATGTATTGCAAGTGGCCGTCGAGCTTGTAGGCTGAGGTACTGTGATTAAGTTCAAGATAGCAGACCCCCTTGCTTGCTCCATTTTGAAAACAATGTGGGCATCCACTCAGCATGTTTACTTGTGGATGCCACTCACGGCGCATAGCAGACAGCTAGACTGAATACATCGGCCTTATGCATAGGGCCAATTGTCACGATACCCGATCTAGAATTTTCCTCAGTATCGGGACCGATACCAATATCAAACATGGGATCGGTGCATCCCTAATTTCAAGACGTTGCGCATCCCTGCAAACCAACAGAATGAGTCTAAATATAACTGTCTTGATAATAAAGCATGCCAAAAAAGTGGTCTCCTATGGTCAACTTACCCCGTGTATGGGGTAAGTTGACCAATGGTACATTCTTGTACCATTTCCAAGCAACAGGGGGTGGCTCAACTTACCCTTTGGCTCAACCTACCCCACTCTCCCCTACATGTAGTTTTTAAACTGATGGTGTTTTTTTCAGACTGTAACATTTTTCAGTATCTTACGTTTACAGATCATGGAGGTTGACATTCCGAGGCTCTCTTGACTCTTCTAGTTCAACTTACCAATTCATTTCATTATTTGATCGCATAAATCAAGGTCATCACTCATGCTATGAAAACAGCTGAATACACCTTTAGGATGAATGATGAAGGATACACATGCCGACCACAAACGCTCCGATAGCCAGACCAGTGATCAGGTTCCGCCTGCGGATCCGCGCTGCGTTTTGCTTCCAGTAATCGAGCTCCTGTCGGCGGCGGATGAGCTGTTTCTCTGCCGCTGTTAAAGTCGCTTTCTCGGGTGCTTTTGCTCCTTGGTCCGCCATGCTTGTTTGGGTAATCAGCTGCAGGAAATATCAGTCTTCTTCTACAAACTCACAGCGATTAAAATAACCACAGCGCCATCTGCTGTACAGATGTGGGAATAACAAGAATACAAGGCGCGCGAAACGGTCGAGTTAAGGTTGTAAGTCGTCTCTCAATATATATATAAATATATTATGAATTACAGTTAAGAAGAGTGTTTTTCAATATTATTGATTAGCTGTGAATTATTTCTCTATTTTTATAAAACAAAGGTTCAGGTAGGTTCTAAATATTTTACAAACTTACTCAGTTGACACAGTTAGAAAAATATTCATGGGCTTCAGTGGAATCCAGATTAATGTTTTAAACTATGTGATGTTATATTATTTCATGTGGTAACAGAGGGATCTGAAGTTTGTTCCACTTAGCCTGCCACCTTTCTACCCAACCCCCAAAGAGGAATCCTTGTTCTCATAGAAATCGAAGATCAATTTCCTCCAGCCACAAGATCAGGTGTCTCTCTCTGCTGGCCCCTGTTCTTCTTTTGTCCATGTGGTCTTTGTTTCCTTTTACACTTTGTCTCCCTCCTTTTCCATCAACTTTGACATTTTTCCCTCCTGTTATGGGGCTTTACTTCATGGTGGGTTGTCCTTCATTATTCCATATGCTTTCTATAGGGTCCTCTAAATAGGTGCATAGATAATAGATGAAGCCACCATGACACTATACAAGGTGTGTCAGCTGACTTGAAGCCTCGGGTTCTTTGTTTTGAGCTGCTGCTGGTTTTCTGTGGGCAGAAATGACCATACTGGGACTGTCAAAATTCAAGAGACAGTGTTTGTGGCTAATACATGAACTTGAAAATGATCCTGCAAACAATCGTGTCTTACAGAATAATTTTATTCTTTCCTTATTTATAACTAGCATAACTCTCTGGGGGTGCCCCACCAGGACTTTGGGAAGTACTTTAGAGTCAACATTCAATCAAGAAATGGGTCTATAACTACGAAACACAAGCGGATCTTTATCATTTTTAAAAGGTAAAGTAATTGAGGTCTCTAATAAAGTTGGGGGTAGCTGTTCCTAAATAAAGGCATCATTAAATAAGACTGAAATTGCGGCAAGAACTGAAGAATAAGTTTTAAAAAGTTCACAGGTATAGCTATAAGGCCCTGGCAACATGTTACTTTGTAAGGATTTTATTGCTTTAAGTAAAACAAGCAATACACACAGAGTACTGTGTCTTGAACCTGATTGAAATCTCCTCCAATAATAATATGGTGATCAGCAAGCGTAGGAGTATCAGAGAAAAAACTTTGACAGGAACTTGTGGTCCAAAGTTGGAGCTTGTACTGATGCCAGGACCACAGGAGACACACACACACACGTTAACAAAACTCCAAAGAAATAAAAGGAAAAACAATCCCTAGTTCAGATGGGAACATAAGTCTTCTCCAGTCTTCCCCATTAGTCACATAAGGTGACCCAGGAACGAGGCGTAGGGATTCACCAAGGCTTCAAACTTGATAACATATGCCTCAAAACAGCAGGTAAAAGTTGAGTAAAAGCTGCAATTAGCTACCCTCAAGTGTTATCATATGTAGTACTAGAAAATAGGTCCTGAGTAAACACCCAGCTAACACCCTTTAAAAGTATAGAAAACAGTAGAAATAACATCAGAAAAAACTGTGTAGGTGGTTGGCTCCACGATGAAATAGAATAAATTAAAGTGCAAGGCCCCTATGCTTACAAAAAAATAAAAATCAAAGAAGCAGTAACAATATCTTGTAAACCAAACTGCATGAAACATTCACTCGAACAAAGTTAGCTTCATTCAACCTGTAGTAATTGCTGTTTCAAGTTAGCCTTGCAGTTATTAGGCCAAGTGTTTTTCATTAGTATCTTTTTAATATTACAATCATGATGGTTCATTGAGCAGCTCCAAGTGATTCAGTTTTTTAATGTGTAAAGGCCATCCTTCATTTTTTAATACAACAAACTTACCACCAGAAATAACACCTGGATGGAAAATTCCTGCAGTCAAAGTAAAACCTTCACCTATTATGTTATAAATAGACAATGTGTCTAATTGTGCCACAAGCTGATCAAACGCTCTTTAAACCACCAGTATTTGTAAAAGTAGAATCAAACTTTTAAACTTAGTTCAGTGTCAGTCTCACAAAACTGTAGAGTTTTTGTTCCTGCCTCAGGGAAAACTTAATATTCAAATAGCAACCCACACAGGGGAGATGTTGTAAACAACAAACCGGTTTTTACCTTCCTTTGTAATTTGTCCTTCCTGAGAAGTGTTTTGTCCAATCCTTTGTAATTTGTCCTTCCTAAGAAGTGTTTGTTCAAGGTTGAAACACCTTTTATCAATAACCTTTGTTGATGTTAGTTATCTGCTAACCGATGGTGAACTGCTGTAGCTGCAACAGCTCAAAAACTAACAATGTCTCAGTGTTGTCTTATGTAACTTATAATTTGTTTGGTAGTGCAAATTTCAGGATCTCCTTTTAGGAACTGAGAAGCAAGAATTTGAGGTAATTTCTTACAATTAGGCGGATCATATAAAACCACAAACAATACAAATATAGGCAATCAAAAATATCCCAAATATGCACAGTCCCATAAATGTAAACAAGGCTGACATTGGTCAAACATTTCATCACTTTTCTAGTTTCAATTGTGCATCATAGAAAAGTATGATAATGGCTTTGAACAAGAAAGATCTATAAGAAAGCTCCACTGCTCATGGTCTATCCATAGTGAACACATTTTAGGTAGTTTTTGAAGAAATGAAGGCGAAGTTTGAAGTCTTGGTCACTCTTTGCAGGATGTCTGAATTGTGAGTAGCGAGCTGTGTCCTTGTTACTGGAATGGGGCTGATGGCCAATAGACACATGGTTACAGCTGGCAACCATCAAGGAGCCCAACCCATCCATGAAAAACTCTGGGGTCAGAAACAGATATTAGAAAAGTGAGCTACTACACCTTCTTGTGCAATGGTTAAAATCTTTGACAAGATTAGGATTTGCCTCAGCATTATGATCCAAATTCTATTGGGGCTTCAACCTACCTGAATGGGCTACCCTCTGGAGTTTGGGGTCAAATCCCACCCTCTGTACAGCATCTGTACGAGCCAGGAAGAAGTTGACGACCCCACTGGCCAGAGCGCAATTTGGGTAACCAGGGAGTGGCTGAAACTTCCCATTGGACTTTCTGTTCAAGCAGCCACCCTCCATTTCTTCTCCTTCTTCATACTCTAATGTGAAGTAAAACTGGTTCCCTTTCACTGTTCCACCAAGCTAAAAAAAAACAAAAAAAATAAATAAAGGGAAAGACAAAGAACTGGTTGTAAACTGGTCTGTTATGTCCCTGCAGCTCAGCCTGCCTGGGGGGAAGATGCTCAGGTTTACAGTTTTATTGTGTTTGAACAAAAGTATGTCAGTGTTCTCCCACGATGCGCTCATGTTGAAAACTGCTTCTACTCCTCTCTTTTCTGACATGGAGCTCAGCACAGAAACTAATCCTATAGTAGAAATGCTTCAATGCAAACAACAAACCTTATACAAATTTGTATTGAGGAGTTACGGTCTGCTGTGAAAATACTTGACAAATGATTGACCCCAAGTCTTGCTCTTGAAACCAGATGTCGACTTAAATGATGTCTTTCACTCCATTTGTTACTGATTTACTAATTAACAGACCTTGTAACTCTCTAACTTACAAAAACAGTTTGTCAGTTTCAATATAAAATACTGGTTGCACAGACACACAAAAAGCACAGAAGAGGAAAGAGGTAGTCTGTGTTAAATCCTTCATAACCTTGTGTTATCTGAACAGTAAAACTGTGAATACACATGAACTGTGAATTTGTTTATGTACACTACAGGCCAAAAGTTTGGAAGCAAGGCCATTACAGGCCAAACAGTTGGGAGTAACTTCAAGTTTTTGTTCACAATTCTTTTTTTTTAAATCCAGGATAAGTTTTATGTATTTTGGGATGTATTTACTCCATGATCAGATGTTGCTTTCATGGAAATGCACCATTTTACTCTATTTACCTTTAGATATACATTGATGTTAACAGACCATTGCTAAATATATGTCAGCAAAAGATAATAAGGGCTTAGTTTTAGGGTTGAAAACATTTGCAAGAGTCACAACTTCAGTGCAAAAGCAAAAAAAACATCACAATTGGATTATTCAATTCAACTTTTTGCCTTTTGAGAGTCTGCATACAAAAATCCTAATAAATCTCAACTGCGTTCAAACTACCGCAAAAATGGCTAGAAAGGAGCAACTGAGTAAAGAAACAAAAGTACATATTTGTACATTGAGGAAAGAAGGATACACAGAAAGAGAAATTGCAAAACGCCTAAAGGTGTTTAACAAAAGAGTCCACTACACTCTGAAGAGACTAGAGGAACCTGGAAGTTATGATGACAGAAAAAGACCTCGACGAAAGAAAGTTACTACAAAAGCAGAGGATAAACATAGCATTGTCACCAGTAAGAGAGATCGGCGAAAGACAGCACCAAAAATAAGGGAGGAAATCAACATGACAAGGTCGAAACCCATATCTCTGACAACCGTGGAATGACGTTTGAGAAAGGCTGGTCTGAAGGGTTGTGTATCTGCAAAAAAACACTACTTCGTCCACAGAACAAGAAAAAGAGATATGGGTGGGCAAAAGCTCACAAAAATTGGACTTATGATGACTAGAAACAAGTTTGCACTGTTTGGTTCAAAACGCAGAGTCTATGTCCGCAGACAAACTGGTGAACTTCTGAAAGCACCATGTGTTACACCCACAATTCAGCATGGATGTGGTAGTTTTGTAGGTGATCGATTAGGAGATTTGTGTGAAGTAAAGGGTATCATGAAGAAGGAACAGTACCACTCCATCCTCCAGCACCATGCTGTTCCATCTGGACTCAGACTTGTGGCTCATAAGTTTGTTTTACAGCAGGACAATGACCCTAAGCACTCTGCCAAGTTCTGTCAGGGTTATCTAGACAAAAAAGGAGAGGAAGGTGTTCTTCAAAAGATGGTTTGGCCCCCTCAGTCTCCAGACCTCTCTCCAATTGAGCTTGTGCGGGATGAATTGGATCGATCAGTCAGAAAAACGCGTCCCACGAATCAGCAGTCTCCTGTTAATGAATTTAAGAAAGCTTGGAATGCAATCCCTGGAACATACCTTAAAAACTTGTGGAACGAATGCCTCGTATATGCCAAGCTGTTGTTAAAGCCAGAGGAGGTTACTTTAAAGAAAGCAAAGTCTAAGCAACAATAACTCAAATACCTAATAATTATAGTCAAAATGTCTTCTGATAAATTACTCTTTACACAACAGTCATGTTTATTGTGTTGCAAATTATATATATATAAAACTATGATCTTTTTTTGTACAAATCTGATCTTGCTTCCAAACTTTTGGCCTGTAGTGTACATTTTACGTCTGGGTGTTACAACAGTTTTTAGTCTTATAAGGATACACACAGACACCAGCTGGGCACCGAGAAAGTTTTATAGATAGAGGCGCCAAAGAGCAGTACAAGCTCTTTTATTACCAGTAACATGATGGTATAAAATAATTAACACAGATGACCTGCTGCCAACTCTGGAGCCACTTATGCTGTGTTCGAGTTACCTCGGAAGTCAGATGTCAGAGCTGGGAATGACGTCACACCTAAGTTACCAGCGTTTCAGTTACCAAGTCGGAAAAAAGCAAAATTGGAGGCGGAAACAAGATTGCTACATCTATGAAAGTTATTTTAGCACTTGCCTTGTCCTTGGTATATTTGGACAAGGCAAGTGCTAAAATAATAATAAGTCCTTTGAACACTAAGTTACAGTATACAGTGAAATGTGTCACTTAAAACATTATGCATGAAATGACAAATATGAGACAACTAATCTTGTATTTCATCAAAATCCAAACCCAATCTTGATCTCATTCCAGCTCCTTCAGTCTCTGCCTGAAACCAAATGTAAATGACCCTGAAAGAATGACCTGAGTAATAATGGAGGTAAGAAGGTTTTCAAGTGTTTGAGGATTAAGAAATCATTTGTTGGTGAGTCGAAAACCTCACATAGCAAGAAAAAAAATAATAAATCATTCCTACCACGTCGAGTTCAGGGACAGCCTCCATGGTCTCTACCAGCTTCTCTATCTTTGTGTCTTCTGTAAACAGGAAATCATCATCCACCCACAGGAAGTACTTTGTGGTTACCTGGGAGATGGCCAAATTTCTGCCAGCAAACCAGCCCTGAAAGAGATAAAACATTTTTTTAAACAAAACTGTTCAAAAAAAAGAATCTGAGGGGCATTCAAGTTTCTCCTTAAAGATTTTCATTCCATCCATCCATTTTCTACCGCTTATTCCCGTTCCCAGGGTCACGTGGGGGCTGGAGCCAATCCCAGCATCTTAAGGCGATGGCAGTGCGCTTGTGTGTGTGTGTATGTGTGGGTAAGTGACGGTGGGTGTGTGTCTGTGTGTGTGGGTCCATGGGTGGGAGGGTTGGGTTTTATTGTTGTCTAATTGTTGTTTTTAGCCTCTGTGAGGCACTTTGAACTACATCTTTTTGTCTGAAAAGTGCCATATAAATAAAGTAAAATTTTAGATTTGAGTCAGAACAATGAACTCTTATTAATCTAATAAGCCAGTTGCCTCATCAGAGGTGGCATTTGTCCTGAAATAAAGTTTTCTTTTACTTGACTGCACCTAGCTTCTTTGCATTTCAGTAAAAAGAATTTTCTTTTGCTAGCACTCCAGGTGCTAAGTTAAGCACTAAAAATGACAGAAATGTTTGACAAAACTAATGAAAAGACCAACAAAAGATCAAAAGAAATGAAAGAAACTTAAAAGGCCACAGCCAAATAGTGACTTCTTTCCGACAAACAGCTTCTTTTTAGTCCCTAAAGAATTTAGTTCATCAGATTGAAATGTTGACATTTTGTTAGGATACATTTTAAAGTCACAAATGATGCAAGAGTATCCCATTTGAATATTAGAAGGTAAAGTGGAAGTGATTGGTGTAAATAACCCTGGGGATATACCCTAAGATATGCCAACATTACCTGGCCACCTCTATCAAAGTCTGGACTCTAATGTGGCCACCTCAGACAAAAAACCTGGCTCCGCCAATGTCAGTCTAACGCCTGAAAAACCTCTCACCTGCTTTTAACACTGGCGCAAACTGCCACACATAAACCCATCGATCTAAATGATTGTATTTTACTTTTGTGTTGGAGAATGTTATGTACGTGTGTTAAACTAAGTGTTGAGCAATGAGAAACAGGATGAACTTGTTACAGGGGCTGCTACAAGGATCAACAAAAGGCAAATACAAAAGGGTTTTTACCTGTGCTGGAGGCATGGTGTAGTGTAAGATGTTCTCCCCGGTCACTTTCTGTGGTTCAAAGCTATCATCTGCAATAATGACTGTAATGTCGCTGTAGAATTGACGTATGCTGCTCAACAACACATTGAGATTTGGGTAGCGCAGGAATGTCTTGGTGACGATGGTTACCTGAGAGCGGATTTCTGATGAATAAGCAGAAGAAAACAAATAAAACTAGAGGATGTAAGAGGTTTGAACTGCCTTTAATGGGGACTTGCTGCAGCTAACTTAAATGTGATTTTTACGGCGATTGATTAGTTAAATTTTTCTGAATCTTTGAAAAAGTTAAAGGTGAATATATTTGATTGAGGTACAGAACATCTTTTGCAGGTACTCATCTGACAGTAATGTTTTTAAGTTACGATTTTCTGAGAATTTTAACTTCCAAAAATCCGAGGAAAACAAATTTGACAGCATAGGTTGATGTTAAAAGACTAAAATCCAAAGAGCAGACTGATTGAAACTTTTTCTAGCTTTTTTAATAATCTCCTATGTTACATTCTCAGTTTTATTTTGAGGTCTTAGAGCTTTTACAATTTGAGCTCTGGGTAATTACATTATACCTACCTGTTCCCATGTCATACAGGACTGGCAGGCGAGGCTGTTTAATAGTGATGGGAAATACAGCTTTATGGTCCTCAAACTGGAGGGAGGCTGAGTGCAGACAAGGACATGTTAATTGAGTCTCACTGTTCATCATTGACTGTCAAGTAAACAATCATTTTTGATGATAACTATCACAAGTTACAAGACAAAAGAGCTATTAAGCATCTGCAATTGATGTTCACGAGGATTTATTTCTTGACACGTAGACACATACCAAGGTCACCAGTGTAGATATGGTAGACAGTGCTGGTATATGATACTTGAGCCAGCACGCTGTTGAGGGTCTCCAAGCTGCTCGACTCCATTATCAAAGTCACCTCACCAACACCTGTCATTTACAATTATAGAATTTCACCAGTTTAGGTCAATTAGGCTGAGTCCTGCTCATTCTGGGCCTTACAGTCAGCTTTGTTCTGATATATCTCACCTGCTACAGTCACTCCTTCAGGTGTGATTCCAGTGGTTAAGACCCCCTTGGTCACAGACAATGATACCTAGAGTAGATAGGTTTATTTTTTCTTAAAGCTCATAATGATGTGTTTGTACAAAATCTAATTTACTGTAAAAGTACTTTGTTTCAAGTGGGACTGCCAGATTTGCTGTACCACACCTACCTTATAGCTTTCTCTTGGTTGCGCCTGGAGCATTAAATCTGAAATCAAGAGGACAGGAGATGATTTTGCTGTCCTTTGGTGGGTCACGGTAATTTCCACACAGGGTTTACTGCCATCGAAATTTACCAAGCTCCCTGTCTCTGCACAATGGCCTTATGTACACGTCAAGGTGCATGTTTGATATTGCTGTGTGTTAACAGTTTATGGAGTGAGTGGTAAACCTGGTATGAGAGTGGAGGTCAATGGGCGTACGGTAAAACCCTGGATAGGATACTGCAGAGGAGAGTTAGGTGGAGCAATCAGTGGACTGGATAAGACTGAGTTAGTCCTGTTGAGGAGATGGGGAAAGAGTTTTTAGCTCTATTTATTTGCTACAGACCTAGTGTAGTAGTCTTTACAGGACTAATGTGAACACCTGAGTATCAGTACAATATGGAGCCAAAAAGAGTGGTTACATTTCTACATCAACAGGTTGTGACTCAAATTGGGTCAAGAGTCAGTTTTTATTGGGTCGCTAATCAGCAGAGTAAGACAAAAATTAACTGGGTAAATTCTTTTATCAAAACTGAAGACTATTTTACATGGTGACTGTCTGGGTAGCTTTCACTTAAAACTTATTTAAATTTAACCCGGTAACAAAGCTATCAGAGGCAGACTGGGCTAAATGAATACATGAAAAAACCTTAGACTAGGTTACGATCAATTAAATAAAGTGGATATCTTTACCAATTCCCTCAGAACAAACAAACAACAAAAAAAGAAACACTGAAGTTATCCATCTGACCCTACCTGGCTTTGTGTTGCTGTAGCTCCTTGGCTCTGCGCTTTGCAAACTCTTCATACCGATCCTTGGGGAATTGGTCTTTGAGGAGCATTGAGCCAGCAGGACAAGTGCATGGACCTGAAGAGGGAGATGGACTGGATGGTGATGTGACCCTGAAAGGATAGATGTGAGAATTCAACTGTGTCCTCTTTAGAAACTTCACAACTATTAGACCATCAGTGTATCTTAATGGTTGGAGCAGAAACCCCTCAAGATTAGGACGCTCTGAAAGTCTGCTCAGTGGTGTCGCACGGCTCAGTAAGCATTTTCTACACATGTTTTTACAGGTAAGAGGAGGTGTCCAGGATCAGCACTGTAGAACATCATCATCTTTACATCCTCACAGAGAGGTTTTTTAAAAACTCTATTAGAGGGGAAAGTAAGTGAGTATAACCACACTTTAACAGTACTTGTTTGAAATTTTAAAATGTCAGAAATAAAAGACAGCCAGAAACAAGTGCCAGTATGCTGAGGAAGTCCCATTTCCCCTTATGGAAGTGGTGTCTGGTGTGACAAAACCCTCGATTGAGAAGAGTAGCTTTAATTCATTTAAAAAATCTGAACTAGTTTGGTCTCTAATAATGTTAAGCACCAAGAAGGAAAAACAAAAACATGGTTAAACTAACATTCTAAAAGCTCTGAAAGTCATTGAAAGATAAAAGCATATACTATGCTCTCAAATATACAACATCCATCTTGACCAGCGTCTTCATCTCATCTTCACACCTCCCTATCATTGTTATCATTGTCTTCTATTACTGTACTAAATAGTGTTAGCACAGTAACTATTAGGCCTATTTATATTATATAACGTTATGTTGTATGCCACAACTCCACACAATGCATTGACTTGATAAATGGATAATTGACTTGATCGATTATTTGCAGTCAAAGTTCAACATCTTGCCCTACCCGTTTCATCTTCCTCATTTGTCGTTGGAAACTGCGAGCTCGTTTCGGTGAAAAAGTTGCCAGACTGGTCCACCGGGAATTGTCCCGGTCTGCCCAATAAACCACTTTGGGCTTGAGGGGAATGACGCATAAAAGTCTTACGTCCGTGCAAACGTTTTCACGGACGTAAGACTATGATATAAAGCAGACAGAGATCTGGGCGTGACTTTAATATCATTTTCACACTTTATGCACAAAATTACAACCAAAAAAAAAAACAACAAAAAAAAACAAAAATTCCAGCACATGAAATTTCAAATGTTGACAAAATATCTGGTAACGCTTTCTTTTACGGTACACTTATTACCAGGTAATTAACAGGTAATTACCTAGTAACAACATGAAATTATTTGGTAATTACATGATAACTACTACGTCAATACTGTCTAGTTTTTCTTTTTTTCTTTATTCTGTTTTTCAAAAGCTATTTGGGGTTCTTATTTTCTGTGATTGACACTTGATACAGCCTATGGGCATGAGAAGATTGCGTAGCGATACGCCGTTTGAGCCGAGCACTATCGCAGCGATTCACCCACCGGATGTGTACAATGCTACTGCGCAAGTGGCGGCTCCAGGAAGCAGAGAAAATCCTGGAAATACCAGAGCAATTCGGCTTCAAATTTGTATGATGATGGAAGGTTGACTACCTGGTAGCTAGACAGTATTGACTTAGTAGTTATCATGTAATTACCAGATAACTTCATGTTGTTACTAGGTAATTACCTGTTAATTACCTGGTAATAAGTGTACTGTAAAAGAAAACGTTACCAAATATCTGTCAGATTAAAAGAAGAAAAAAAAAACTGTATAGCGCATATAGACTTCCTTTGCCATTGCAGGATTGTTTCGTGGGTGTCAATATGATTTCTTGCACGTCAGCGCCCTTAGAAATGGTCCACAATCGCCTATAATTGTTTTTTAAGTTTGTTATTTCACCAGGTAAATAAAGAAAACAGAAGTGGAAGCATCGCCTAAGGGTGTTTTACTTTGAAAGACTGAAATAGAAAAGGTTTGGCTGGATGAACTCATTTGATTAAATTTGTTTTTTCAAATGTTTAGGTTAAACGGAAGCTGCTTTTAGATTTGTTGAGGAAATGCTCAATGAGTGTACTGTATGAACACACAAATAGCCTACATACACAAAGAGTGAGCTTACCTTAGGTTTTGTGTGTTGATATTCTTACTGGCCAGGTTTGTGGGACAGGTGTGGTACACATGGATATAGAATGTCAGCAAGGTGATAACAGAGACCAAAGCCACCACCTGGAGTAGTTGTCTGTTGAACACAGCCATCTAATGAGAGACATAGATTAGGCCACAGCAGAAAAGCCAGTCACCAATATACAAGCATTTACACCTCAGTCAATCATTTTCGAGTGATATGTTGTGAAATGAAAACTATATCTTACAGCAATAAACAAAAATGAAATGTAAACAAAGTAATCTGATATTATAAGCATATATTTATATATATATATTATTTTAATTAAGAAAAGAAAGGACTGGTTGAAGATCAATTTATTTTTCTCAAAAGAACGATGGCCTCTAAAGCTGTTGATCACCTGCAGGGCAAACAGCAAACTGGTTTTACACTCTCTGACATACATCCAACAAAAGCTGGAATGGTCTCCTGTTGCTTCAGTTGGCTCATGCAAGTTTCAGTGGGGGGATGTACAGGAAGTTAGGCATCCCTCAATACCACTGATGTTTCCACCGACACCTTCAAACTGGTCCAGCAGGTTGAAAGTTTTTTGTTTTTTTTTTGCAGACCAATATGTATTTAAAACTGCACACTAAACCCTTGAGCATATTGGAGATAAATAATAAAATGAAGCTGACAGACAAAAAGAGAAAATCATTAGGCCTATGATGCAAAAGATGTATATTAATTTGTAAGCATAATATATGAAGTAGACTAAACATTCCCCTGTTAGTACATGGAAAGTTTAAAGGTAAATCATAAAAATGACAGACATGAATTTTAAGCCAAAGCAAAAAAATCCTCCCACATCGTACATTCAATAAAGTATGCCTTGTAAAGTAGACATTTTATCCCTGGACACGTTAAACCCTGAGCACTCTAAGTGCCCCAGACCACTACATTGGAAAAAACAAACAAACAAACAAACAAACAAACAAACATAAAACACCCCAAAGTGGTACATTATATTTTACAGTGATTCAACAGGTAAATGACAGCTAAAACATGAAAAACTGCAAAAATAATATTGTTCTTACCATTTTCTCTTGCCAGTGTCTGTCTCTTGTCTGTCTCTTGTAACATGGATACAGACCCTCCTATGACATGAACAGGTAAAACGAGCAGCCTGAAAACGCTGAAAAACCTGCTCAAAAGTGTGACACAGGGTTTAGGAGGGGTGGACTAACAAAAAGTCAGCAAATGAGAAAGGTTAAAAATAACAGCTATCCCTTGACACAGGAGAGGGCGTTGTCTTCTGCCCTCACAGTGACTGGTGAGTTATAAAATATGCCATGCAGGTAGGAACAGGTTAGTTCCTGACCAAAGTGAAACCACGATCAGAAATTTATAGACACAAAAGAATCATTAAACCCCAATTAGATCAGTCCATAAAAAAGGGACATTTCAACAGAACAAGCATTAACTTATACAGATCATATTATAAAGTTTTGTTACATTGAAACAAAAGAAAATGAAATAAGTAACTGTCATAAATTAGCCATTAGTTATCAAAATGATTCTAAAATCTATTTAAGCTAAAGGTACTTCCTATTTAAAAATCAACTTAAACTTAAAAATAAATTAAATTTAAAATAAAATAAGATAAAATGAAATACTAAGAAGGGTCCACACCATTGTCTCCTTTAAGAATACTTTAAACTGAAATAATCACACAATTCCAAATAAGTTAGTTTGTCATAGATCATCACTCACCCTGCTCCATTCTGCATAGATGAATGTGAGTGAATGAATCTGGTATATCATTTTACAGCACTTTAAGTGGGAAGGAGACCAGGGAAAGCACTATAGATAATCATTTTAGCATTTGGAAACAACAAAGCAATCAACCAACCAACCAACCAACCAATCAATCTATTTAAATAATTTATTACAAATGTTGTTCTGGTACATTTGTCCAAATAAGAGCAAATCCACGGTCTTTGCTTCACAGAGACTCTGCATTAATCCACCATGAACAAAACGCTTTGTAGTATTTTGAAGGTAGCAAAAACAGACTTCAGTTTAGATTGGTTGATACCAGGTAGATACTTTAAACAACATAATACAATTGAAATTTACAATGCTGATAATTATAAAAGTGTGTAATATTACAGGACCAGCGAAAATCAGAATCAGCTTTAGTGGCCAAGTATGTGTATGTACACATACAAGGAATTTGACTTTTATGAACTTTGGTCTCTATGTATAAACATTAAACAAAGAATGTTCCAAAAATTACACGTATGTACACAACGAACTAAACATTTCACTTATATATGAAAAACAGTTGTGCAAAAGTGTAATAATAAGGAGCGCAGTGAAGTGAAGAGTGGTTATGAAAGAAAATTAGCCAATACTTGTCACTGGATTACAGATGGATTATGTAGCCTACTTAAGGTAAATATACATTATGTTTACTGTATTAACATTGAATTTAATATTAAATATAAACAGTGTGCAAAGTTAAATAATTGCACGCTTAGTCTAACATTTCATCTAGTAGTAGCAGCTATTGGAGTCAACAAGGTACATGGCAGCAAGGTTTCAGTAGCAACATCAGGGTATGAGGAACAAGCATTATTTTAAGGTAATGTTTTACTAGTGCATGATTTATGGTTAGACAGATGATTGCACTAATGCATGTGTGACACAGAGCAAATGTGTCATCACATTTTTTGGTATTTGTGATTGCTATATTTGGTCAACAGGGTATTCATGTTAAAGGAGCAGTAAAACATGAGCCATAATAACTGCGAGTAAATGTCTTGGTAAGAACTTCAGAGTTCATTGTAAAATAATGTATGCACCATACAGCAGAAGGCAGTGTGGCTCTGTGCTTTTCCCCTTGGGACTATCTTGGATAGCGGACTCTTGCACAGGGAACCTCCTCAGTCTATGGAGCTAAAGTAGGCTGAACAGAAGCACTGATACCTGTCTCATCTTTTCTCCAGTTCTAGACAGGTTTGTAAGCTTTAGGAATGCCTACATGCACAAAACAGAGAAAACAATGTTGTTTCACACTAAATATGAGTTTGCACAATGTTAAGAAGGTTGCACATTATGAATAACTTAGCATAGCATTGCTTTAATAACAAACAAACAAACAAAAAAGAATAATAAAAAATAAATAAATGGGAGGGCCAGTGCAAAACAGAAATACACATCTAAAAATGTGAAAAAAACTATAAAATGACAATTGTGGCTGCTGTGAATTTTAGTTGGAGCAGCAATGTTTACAACAGCAAAGTCACAATAAACTCATTATCTAGAAAAGTTTAAGAATCGGGGGATGATAAACAGTCTACACAGGCAGCTGTCATAGTAGATTACTCTTTACTCTTATTAACAAGCAGTTAGCTTAACAAGCACTGATGGGTGCTTTTCTGTAATATGACTCATATTTACCTTGAATAAGTTAAAGGGGACTTGTTAGCCCCCACGAAAGCTGCTTGTCTTAATTGCTATAAAAATCCTAAAGGTTCAAGTCACTCCTCTGTCATGTCTAAACAGTTACCCATAAGGCAGCAGCTTCTCTCTTGTGCACACGGTTCTGTGAGAGACAGAGTGGAATGGAGCCTTAATCACACACACAACACTGTTTTACAAGAAAATGGGTATGGTAGATAACCGTAGCGTTTTAATACCGTGTGTGTGTGTGTGTGTGTTATTATTTTTTTGATTATATCTTTAACAGGAATTTATTAATGCATTAACACACACACACCCTCACTCACCCCTTATGAGTGCACTAACCGGCTTGTGACTCACAGATGTCCTCGATTTAGAAATTGAAGAGGAGTTGAATTTCACTGTTGTTCCGGCCTTTCATTTTTTGGTCTGTTTTGTTTGTGTAGTTTTTTACCATTGTCTCATTTGTGACAGCAAAAAAATCTCAGTGGAACAAACACTTAATCCAAGACTTTCTTCTGACAATTTCTCATCAAAGGGACAGAACTGACTGGCATCCATCCACACTTCACTAGTGATGTGTAACTCATCAGAATCTGCTTTATTGGCCAAGTATACAAACATGGAAAAAATGAAATTTTACAAAAACTGTTACAAAAAGTTACAAGTATGTACAAGCTCAGAATAGACATTTAACTTATATATATAAGTCAGTAGTTCAATAGTCCAATGATCAGTGCAGTGGAGTGATGAGTGGTTGAGAAAAAAATAGTGCCAGTTATAAAAGAAGTGACCTGATCAATTTTAAAACCCCATTATAATTTATTGATTGCAGGTCTGGGTCTGTATAGGACAGCATGTCTATGTGTATGAATATATGTGCGTGTGTCTTCCCACCAGGGCAGATTTGGTATGCACCTGGGTAATACAAGTGAGTAGTAAGAATATTCACTTCAACTCTTTCAACGTCAAGGAGATGAACAATGCCACTCAGGCCAGTAAGGTAATTTCACGTCTACACGAGCTCAGAGGGGACCTGTGCTTTTCACAAGAGATGCACCTTTGCACTTCAAAGAAAAACATGGATGGGCCACTATTTTTACACAAGATTTTCAGAGAGGGCCCCAGTTGCAGCCATCATTAGACACAGAGATATTGTGATTGAACTCACTGCCTCTGTATAGGACCCTAAAGGGTGGTACATTATAGGGGTACAACGATTTGTCAACATCTTTGCTTTTTTCGGGTCCGTAAATGAACGCGTATGAGTCAGCGCAACTCATGACCGGCAAGCAACAGGAAGTTTTTAAAAATGGCTGCAGCCATTATAACAACACAATGAGTGAGAAAAGAAAAAAAACAACATCAAAAATATGGGAACATTTTACCCTAAATGCGTCAAAGACACAGAAAATGTGCTCCTTTTGCAAAGCAGACCTTGGTTTTCATGGCAGTACATCTCTGATGTGGGAGCATTTTAAGCAGAGGCATGTTGAACAGGTTGTGATCTCCAACTCTCCTCAGTAAGATAGTTAGCTTGTTACCTAGCATGCTAACAATGGAGAGACAGAGTTGTGTCCTACAGATGTCCATTATACTTCTGCTTTAAATGCTCCCACATCACAGACATACTGCTATGAAAATCATGGAGCATTAGCAAGTATAAGTAAGGAATACCTTAATTTTATCAGCACTTTGCTTGTTCCTGATTTTAAATGGACAAAAGTTTAATAGAGTTATTTTTATTTTTGTACCAGCCTAATGAGCAGCACAGTTTCTTAATATTTCTGAATAAAGAAATCGTCTTTATTGTCAGCACGTGCAATGTCAGGCTGAATTTAAAGGTGATGGCTAAATAAGAGCCGTTGAATAAGTGTATGCTTCATAATCTGATTAGCTGACTAATTGTTAAGATAGTCAATAAATTAGTCGACTATTGGAATAGTTGTTAGTTGCAGCCCAAGTACATTATAGTTTCAGGCAAGCTTCAGAATACTGCCGCAGCACATCAGTTCACACCCCTCTGACTTGGGACAATAAGAAGTTCCTGTCTAAGTTTTTCTCTGAAATTCCGAAGCTCGATGATCATCATATTATTATTGATGGAGATTTCAATTAGGTTTAAGACTAATTGTTTGAACTCCCTGTAAGCGGCCTGGGGCAGGGACCTTGGGATCTCTCTGTCTGACAAACAATGGGAGCAAACATTAGGCTCTGTGCATTTCTCCTCAGTGTGTGCTAGACATGGTCTTTTACAGTGTAAAATCTTACATAGGACTCACCTTACTATTATAGAAAGATGTTGGACAAGAAGTTGGGGCATAACTTCTGTTGGAGCTCTTCAAGTGGTTTCCCTACTAAAGGGCTTTGCGAACCAGAATAATGCCAAGGGAAATATACTTACAAGTACTTCATACAACCCCACGTGAGAAAAAACTAAAATTAGTGGCTGTAAATTTTGAGCCTTTTCCTCTCTGGGTCTCATTGTCTGAATGTGCTGCATGATATTTGTCCTTCAAGTCAATCAGATCTATCTTTTGAATAAACTGTGTACTGTGTTGAAAAAACTTGGAGCTGTGGTCATGCTGGATAGACATAAAGAATCAAGTGTAAGCACTGCTATTTATACAGAGCTCAGGGAGACAATCATTCATCCAACTCAGTAAATAATGTCTTAAGAACACTGAAAGGTGGAGTGAAAATATGTGTTCAGGGCCACTCCTTGTCCGCTGAGCCCACTGTTAAATTTTGTTAACCCTACACTGGAAGATGAGGTGGATGTGATTTGTTAAGATAAACTGTTTGCTGAGAAACCTTCATAATGCTGGTTCCAGCATAAAATGTTTCCTGTGATTCCTATTGACAACTGCAACTTCGTCACCATGGTAGAGGTGGCACATGCCAATGGTTTGGGATGTTTCTATCTGTTTCGCCTGTTCACCTTATTCCTGGGTGCACTACTGTATTTATGATTATGGGTGAAACTTAAATAGAACCAAGTAAGTGGAAACCTTGGCTCAGGTGGTTGGCTGTGCAGGCGTGCGGTGGTAGAGCAGGGTTGATGGGTGAGCCAGAGGTCTTATTGGAGGAGGGACTTTTGATGGGCTCCGGGAGGGTGGGTGATGAGGCTGGGACTTGGCTGTCAGAGTAGGAAAGTGGTGGTGGTCCAGGATGTCAGACTTGTTCTTCAATTGCATGTTATGTGGAGACAGGGAAAGAGATAAAGGCTTCCTTTTCCGCCCCCAGGTGCTGACCAGCGACCAAAAAAGCCTGATGGGCTGGTTTGGAGCTCATCAGGCCTTTAGGTCGAGCCTCGAGCCGTGTCCAGGAATCGTCAGGAATGGAAATCTGTGGAGGTTTGCCATCAGCTGAATGGAGGGTGGAGGCTGGCTCAGACGGAGAGGTCCCTGTGGCAGCTCCACCAACTGCAGCAACAGGAGAGGATAGAGCAGAGGCCATGGTGAATTTCACACAAGCCTGCACTGGGCCAAAGGTGATAGTTTACATCAGCCTTCTGCCTCCTGGATTGGATAAAGTGAGGAAATCCTCTTTCTAGCTCAATAATCTTATTGGCGCAGCTGCCACAGCCGGGATAATAGGTGGAGCCATAGTTTAAAATGTTTCCTAAGCATCCTATTCTATCCTCTTCTCATTCCTAAGTACCAGTGTGTCACGCTCCGATCATACTGTATATGCAGCTAATAGCTGTGCACATGCAATTTGCACATGTAGATCTATCCAAAAATAATGTTTAACTAACACAAAAGAACACAACTGATGAACTACATTTTATTTTTAACAAGCTAGAAGCAGGATACAAGAATTTTCAACACTTAGGCTGTAGCACTGAATGGACTGAATGGAGTATTAAATAAGCAAAACTGCAGGAGTTGTCATTGTGTGTTTGTATGATTTATACTAGTTTGCAAGTATGAACCTCATACTTTGCATTATTTTATCAGTTTCATGCAAAATTTATATATTTTTGTACATGGTTTTACAAATATAATATGACATTATGAATAACTTAAACTACATCTTACAATTGGATTACTGATTGTGAGGGGGTTAGGGTTTGTTTTTTGGTTAGGGTTAGGGTTCTAAACATTGCAGAAAATTCAACCACAATCCTTTTTAAAGTCCTTTTATTTGTTAAATAGTAAAAGCTCAATGTTAGGGGAAAAAAGAAGATCAACAGAACCAGCACAGAAAATTTAAAATGAAAAAAATTGGCGTCTGAGAGTTTCTACACCAGCAATGATACACGGGTTATGTTTAACATTTATTCATTCAGTCATTACAATGTCTACAATGTCTGTGTCATTCATGATGAACCGGTTGTGAAGGCCCTCTCTGTCAATATACCTGTTCCTTTGTTTAATGAAAGTTACACCAGCAATGATACACGGGTTATGTTTAACATTTATTCATTTAGTCATTACAATGTCTACAATGTCTGTGTCATTCATGATGAACCGGTTGTGAAGGCCCTCTCTGTCAATATACCTGTTCCTTTGTTTAATGAAAGTTACACGACAATATTTCCTAAATATTGTGTTTAAAATGTTGAGCCATCACAACCGCTGTCTGCATTTCCATGTCTATCTTTAAGAATAAAGAATAAATGAAGAGCTTGTATATATTTTTTCCAAGAGCTGTAAATACATTCAAAGTTAAATATTGATTTATACCAATCAGCAAATGATGGAAAATAAAATTGAATGTGACTTTAAAAGGTACAGAAAACAGAATGGCAAAATCCATTTTTAGTCACACCAATCAGCCTCAGCGGTGATCTCGATGTCCTTCAGTCACCTCTATCCAAAGCGAATACACTTCAGGTTGTTTTTGAAGAAGTGAAGCCTCTCTTTGAACTTCCCATCTTTCTCTCCTGGATGTCTAAATTTTGCGTAACGAGCGTTGTTTGTATGCGGCTGATGACCAATGGAAACATGATTACAGGTGGCAACCATCAGGGAGCCTAACCCATCCATAAAAAACTCTAGAGTCAGAAAGAGATATTTCAAGTGTTAGCCAAAACACCTCCTTGTACAGTATCCATCAGAACTTCAATAACTGCAATCCAAACCATGGGTTTACCTGAATGAGCTACTCTCTGGAGTTTGGGGTCAAATCCCACCTTCTGTGCAGCATCTGTACGAGCCAGGAAGAAGTTCACAACCCCACTGGCCAGAGCACAATTTGGAAAACCAGGAAGTTGGTGAAATTTCCCATTAGACTTCCTGTTCAGACAGCCACCCTCCATTTCTTCTCCTTCTTCATACTGTAATGTGAAGTAAAATTGGTTCCTCCCTACTGACCCACCAAGCTATGACAAAAAGACAAAAGAATTAGTTAAAAACATGTCTGTTGTGTAACAGCATCTCCTAAACATAGACTGTATTTTGATTGGCTCCATTTGCAGGCCACCTAAAAGAACAACAGTTTTTTGGGGGGCAATAAGTAAAACACATTTCTCTCTACTGTCCCCTCAGAACTGCTCATCCAGATGTCTCTATGGAAGTGCAGCCAAAATTCACTTGTTCAACAGAACACTACAGTCACAAAACTGTGCTGTCAAAGTATTTAATTAGAAATACTATGTGGGCACAAGAAGGGCATTAGAAAACTGTAGCGCACCCAAGAGCAAATCCCCCAGATTGTAAACTGGACACATGGATTTGCATGTGTCTTTTTTTTTTTCTCAACTTAGAACTTGGGGGGAGAATTGAGAAAATTTTATACTCTTATCTCTCCATCTTCACTGTTACGCCACCTCCTGCTCATAAGAGATAAGAGAAATAAGATAAACCTTTATTCATCCCAGGGTTGAAAAAAAAAATGCAGTCATAACAGTAGCAAAGGATCAGCACAGCAAACGTAGAAGAACAATTACAACCACCATGCAGATACTCAATTGGCATAACAGGAACAGCTTTATTCTAGTTTAAATTGTATCTATTCGATCAATCTCAGTTTGTCCATGTTAATTAACTAATAAATCCTCTGTGCACACCAAAGTCAGCTCATGTGTTCCACGAGGTTCAGTGCTTGGATAGGTCCGCTTCACTTTGTACATGTTTCCTCTGGGTAAAATCACGAAGAAACACTCGGTTAATTTTCACTGTTGTGCAGATGACACTCAGTTATTCTTGTCAGTGAAGCCAGAATAAACAAATTAGGTAAACTAACTAGAGGCTTGCCTTAGGGATATTAAGGGTCAATTCCAACTGTCACTCTTTCCCCCTTCCCCTTCATCTTACCTCTTTGTTACCTTTTGGCCCTCAGAATAGAGGGCCAAGGGGAAGGGGTGAAAACTACGTCATCATGCCTTGCCACTTGTTGGCTGTGTTGTAGGTTGATGCGACAATACTGGTAAACAAGTCGGAAAACAATGCCTACTGTTGTAATGTTTCGCCATTGTTAGCTATTGTTTGAAAATAACACAGTATTTTACTCATAAAAGAGCATTTGTAGAAGCTCCTGATGTAGCGTCTATGTAAGAGGTTACTGATATACTGAATGTAGCTGAGCTGGACGATTATTGTCTAATCATTCATGAAATGCAGTACATTGTAGTGCATTCTGTCTGCTTTAAATTGCCCGAGTCTGACATGAGTGTTGCTATTATTTTCTATATATTCTTTCGCTAGCTTGCATAATGAGCAATTTTAAAGTGAAACAAATTTCAAAACATCACTAATATTTAAGTGGAGTAGCAAAGGATTGAATATCTGATAAAGACATATGTGTTAACTACTATAAAAATCGTATCAAAATCATACTCCTTGCTTTCAAGAAAGGGTCCTGGTTTGTCTTCGTTTCAAGAGCTGTGTATCCCTTGGCCTTAGCCCTTCCCCTTTACCCTACGGAGAATTGGGATACCCCTTTGCTTGATGTGAATGCGCAAAACCAAGGGTTCAGGGGTGAGACAGGGACTAAGTGTTACAATTGGGATTGGCCCTAAGTCTCGGATGACCAATAACTTTCTCATGCTCAACTCAGACAAAACTGAAGTTCTTGATCTCGGTCCTAAACACCCTAGAGAGGCATTTTCCAATAATATAACCATGTTATATGGCATCAGTCTGGCATCCAGTCCCACTGTAAGTAATGTAAGAGTTTTATTTTGTTGGGATTTGTCCTTGAACACCCACATTTAACAAATTTCTAGGACAGCCTTTCCCAACTGTGCAATATCGCAAAAATCTGACACTTCCTGTCTTCGGCTGATGCAAAAGACTACTTTATCATACAGTGATGATTAAACTGTCTGTTTGTTGTTTATCTAACTCCTATTTTATGGATGGTACTGGCTTCACATTTGGGGATAACAAAGCTTTCTTTGACCTTGACATTTAGAAGTTTAGCTATTTTATACTCACCACATCCAGCTCTGGATTTGCCTCCATGATCCTCACCAGCTCTTCTATCTTTGTGTCTTTTGTAAACAAAAAGTCATCATCCACCCACAGGAAGTACTTAGTCGTTACCTGGGAGATGGCCAGATTCCTGCCAGTGAACCAGCCCTGGGGTAGTCAACAGTGCTCTTATCATGAAAAGTTAATTTCATACCAAAATGCAGTCCAGAGAGTTAAAAATAATACAATGATAGTACACATTGTGATTAAACTGGATCGTTTTATCCATCAAGAACAACCTAATTGAACATGGATCTCTTTTTTTATTTTGATCTCTGCCAGTGTTTCATGTCTACCTGAGATGATCTCTGAAAAAAAAGTTTTATGCTCAGGCATGAGGCAGCAAGAAGTGGTGCCCTGTCTTCTGGTGTCACAGAAATATTTTACTTCCAGAACTATGACCTTCCTGATTTCATAACATGTACTTTATATGATAAAGCTGTACAAAGAAGTTAAAAGGCACCTAGAAAAAGGAATGGGAAAGCACTTATTCAAATTATTCAAGTTTCACTTTTTTACCCCCCTGAATAACCTGATTGAGGTTACAACAATTAACTCAAACAATAACAGAAGGATTAACTTTGTTTTTGTCTGTTCTCATTGCTGTTTTTTTATCTCTCAGTATTTCTGTCTGTCTATCTCTTATTATTCTTATCATCAGAGCATTAGCCATCTCTCTTCTACAAAAGAAAAAGAATTACAGTGCATGTGTAGATGAATACCTGCGCTGGAGGCATAATGTAGTGTTGGATATTATTTCCAGTAATTTTCTGCGGCTCAAAGCTATCATCAGCAATGATGATTTTTATGTTGCTGTAGAAACTCCGGATGCTTCTGATCAGGGTATTAAGATTTGGATAGCGAAGGAAAGTCTTTGTAGTGATGGTGACATGAGAGTTGATATCTGAGGGAAAAGTAAATTCAACAGTTAGAGAGAAGTAGGTGCTACAAACCAGCTGATACTAACCAGATAAATGCTTGAATGATTATATCTCTGGATCACCACTATTTTTTATCTCTTACCTGTTCCCATGTCATACAGAACTGGCAGCTGAGGTTGTTTGATTGTGATGGGAAACACAGCTTCATGTTTCTCAAACTTGAAATACACTGGGTAAAGAACATTAAAAAGTTAGTCGGGTCCAATTATAACAAATTCAATATCATAAATAAACCTTGTTCAAATCTTAATACAAACATTTACCACTACGCCAAAATTTAACAATTTTATTTACCGTATAAGGACCAAAAAGAAGCTGCCTACCTAAATGATAGGATACATTTCTTAAATAGCAAAAAAAAAAAAAAAAAATTTTTCAGAGGTAATAAAGGGCTGTTGCTAAGTAAATCCTGAAAGTGACTGCAGATGTTATTGTGACTGGCACATGACCTCTATAAATGTTATCACCAGTCTTTTGAGAAGTCGCCACAGCTTCAGAAAAACAACTACCAGAATCTTTCCTGACCAGAATATTTTGTTATTTCATTTTTGTAAAACATTTTCATCACACTAAATATATTTTGTCTTAAGTGTTTGACACATACCAAGGTCTCCAGTGTGTATGTGGTAGATCTTACTGGTGTAGGACACTCGGGCCAGCATGTAGTTGAGCTTTATCAGGCTGTTTGCTTCAATGATCAGCTTACTCCGACCATCACCTGTTATTTAAATCATAGATTTTTCAACACAACTACAAACCAACTCTTGAATCATCAAACTTCAAAGCCCCTCCATCAGCATTTCCATTACACTCAGTAGGCCATGAAGAATTTCAGAAACAGATGCTTAGGACATTTAGGCTGGACCTAGCTTTCTAAAGGTCTTATCAACCAGATACTTGATATTAACAACTCTTATTTGAGATCAATGAAATGTCATGAGGTGGATTATAATCTAGGCAACACCATGGGGAACTTTCCAAGGCCACTAAAGTTACCAGGTTCAGCCTCAATAATGGGTGAAATAAGGTTGAAGCTAGCTGATGATATAAACCCTGATGTTGTTGGCAGCAGCTGGGGAATGAGCAGGAAATTCTTATTTGCATAACTGCCTCAGGAGATTTTATGAGCACTGGTGCACAAAGATGCTGGACAAATTTGAGACACAGTTTACCCTTTGTCTGTGTTTTCGGAGTTACTTGTTTTGACTGGAGCTTCCAATCACAGAGACAGTACCTGACTTAAATATACTTTCGGTCTCAATTTTTTACGTGCTTCAATAACATCCAGTACATGACTTTTCCAAATGTTTTAAATGTTAAGGAACAGACAGACAACAGCTTATGTGAAGCAAGTGTTGATATTGAATCTTACCTTCAATCATAATCCCTTCAGATGGCATCTCAGTGGTAAGCACCCCTTTGGACACAGTTAAGGTAACCTAGAATAGACCCACCTCAATAAGATAATCACATGCAACAAACATAGCTGCCTAATGCTCTGCATTAATATTTTATCAATACAAAATATCTCTTTATCAATAAAATATGCAAATTAGGCGACGACATCATCTAGTTCTGTATAGGACAGCCACTAGTGACTTTTCTTACTAAGGTGTTGACAACGCTGAGTTTCACCTCACCACCTCACTAATAGTTTTTTACTGAGCACCTTAAGAGTCAATCCAAGCCAAGTCAAGTCAAGACTATTTTTAGCATTTTAATCACAACACAGTTGATTCAAAGTGCTTTTTAATACCTCCAAAGGCAGGTTTTTTTAACAGAATAATTTCCAGGGTGCCACCATGATGACTGGTACAACACCTGCTTGTTCTGTGCCATTCCATCAGTTAGACCCATCTATTTTACCCCAATGTGTAAACAAGACCCTGAGACTCCTTGTCCACATATACTATACATATACTATGTCCACAACAGCTGGGCTTTTTCCCAGCAGAAAGCCATCTCCTGTGAATTTTACAATGTCATCAGATGAACTGAGCAGAGTCCTATCTGGATGACAGTTCAAGGCAGCAGTAAAGTTAAAACCAAACACAGCTCCTGTAGATAAGAGGCACAGAATTAACCAAGCCATGTGTGCAGGCCTTGGATATTACATACTGAAAGAAGGTGGCTTTGGTTTATACGATGTATACAGACAGTCCTGGCCAGTGTTATTGCAGGGCACTGAACCAAGTTTTGTGACAATAAAGCCAGTAAGTATAATAAACACCCCAAGGTACATGTAGTTCTGAACAATGTTCACACTGACCACCTGGATGGAAACAGGTGTCACCAGTACCTCCTTTTCTGTCTTAGATTATCTATCAGTTCCTTGGTCTTTGTCATGCTGAATTGAAGATGGTTCTGCTCTACCATGTGGCAAAGTTATTCACCACAGTCCTGTATTCAGCCTCATCACCCTTCCTGGTGCATTCAACTACTGCAGAGTCATCAGAGAACTTCTAAAGGTGGAAGGAATCTGTGTTGTAGTTGAGGTCTGTGGAGTAGAGGGTGAAGAAATAGTGTTGTCCCTTGCAGGGCCCCATTATTGCTAACCACTCTGTCTGACACATAGTGTTGTAAGCATTAAAACTGTGGTGTGCCAGTCAGACAGTCAACAATCCAGGACTCAAGAGGAGCCTCCACCTTCAGCTTCTCACCCAGTAGAGCCGACCTGATGGTGGCAAAAGCTCTGGAGAAACTAAAAACATGACCCTTACAGTGCTCTTTAGTTTGTCTAGGTGAGCGTTGGTACGGTTGAGTGGGAAAATGGAAGAATCCATTAAATTAGCATACAGAAAGTTCAGGGTCCTCTCTCCTCTTGTTGGACAGCACACATACTGTGTGAAGGTAGTAAATCAGTGCTTTGTCCAGAGGGGGCACTAAAATTAATACAAACCAAAAGTCCCGCAAAGGAACTATAATGTATATTTACCACAATTCCTCAGTTCATTTATCGCAATGACAAAGAGGCAAGTGCAAAGAGTTTCAGTGGTCATATGACAGGTTAACGCTCTAGTGTAAAAGAGGTTTGTGTTCCTAAACTCATATGATACATTATTTTTGATAAAATATGAAACAGAAACCACCTCATACAATTAAGCAACATATGTATGTGCCAAAAGTGTATCAGATACATTTGAATGACAATGAGCTGACAACAATGACATGAGTTCACACCAACCTGGTAGTTGTTTCTTTTTCCTGCATGCAGCTGCAGGCCTGTAAAACAAAAGAACCACTGTCATTGATAACTCACCTTTAGTGAAGATTTGAAAGGTTTCATGAACTGTAACTAACAGAGTGTAGTTTCTGAGATCAAAATAATCAAGAAAAATAACCAAGGAGGTGGTATAATATATGAAGTGGTACAATATATCCAGCCTCCCATCTTAACGTTTACCTGTATTGATATGTTTGTTAATGTTTCTACTGATTCTACACAATGGTGTACCCCATTGCATTGATTTGTAATAGACTCAGCCAAAATGAATTAAGGTCTTTTTTTAATGAAAGCTTAACTGCAGATCACCATGTGATGCTTTATAGCTATAGAGCTAAGCCACATTTGTAAAAACTTCCCTGTTCATAATTTTGTTGTGTAGTGTAACATGAAAAATACAAGCACACAAAAACGCTGTCTGATCTGTATTTTGTTGATGGTGTACCTGGTATTGATGTAGCAATCAAAGGCTGCACTGTAAAGCCCTGGATAGGATACCTCAGAGGAGAGTTAGGTGCAGCAAACAGCAGTTCAGATAACACTGACGTTGTCCTGGAAGGGGGGAAATGGATGAACAGGTGATAAGACATGAGATAAGTAAAGTTGATATATATCACACCTATCAGGAACAAGCCTTAAAGTGCCTCACAACGACAGAGTAAAAAGGATGAAACAATAAGACATAAACAGTAACAGAGTCAAGTCAAAGGAAATGGATCTTCAACTGTATTTGAAAACGTCCACAAGAAAAGGGAAAAGGGACACAAGACAACTTGAACTCAAGGGGCTCTATTTTCGTGTCCACCAGCGGAGGGTGGCAGTTTGGTATTTTCATGGGCGTGGTGGTGTGGCAGGGGGAGGTGTCAACAGAATAAGCTGGCACAGTGACATTTTCGTGCTGGCCAGTAGCGTGTAAAGTGTGCTGAAAGCTCGCAGATTCAAACCTGATTCAGCTTTCAGCGCAGACGGAGCACTGCTCGTCTAGTGGTATTTTGGTAGACCGGCAGTGTATTGGCATACGTCACCGATGCCTCACTGGCAGGTTTCCGCAGTATCAGGCACATTTCAGTGCAATAAATAATCAACAACAACTAATAATCTGAGTCAGAACATACATTTAGATCTATATAGATATATTCTGATCTATATCTGATCTGATGAGCGCATTTGGCACGCGTTTGGACACTCAACCTGACTGAATCAACACAGCTGAAACTGCATTAAATTAAATTAAATTGAATATCTAGTAAATAGACACACATGATGGAGTGAACAAGATATTTAGTTCGTCTCCCTCCTTTTCTTTCTTCCTCTTCCTCTTCTTTCTCGCGCAGCTCGACCTGGACATGTCTCCGTGTCCTCTCCCCGTCCTGCTGCAGCTGCTGCTGCGGCGGCTGAACAGATGATTTATTTCAGTGATCAGATGACTTATTTATTTTAAGCCTACATACGAATATTATAATATTCAGTTTTGTGAGCCAAATTTATTTTATATGCCAACATCTATGAAAGAAAGAGCCAGGCCACCGAGCGCGATCCGTCATTTACGCACAGATGTTTCGCACAACCCACCTTTGTCACGTAAGGTTTGAATATATGCAACTTTATGTGAGTGTCTTTATTTGTGGAAAAGGGTGTTTGTCTTACCAGTGGGTCCAACCTTACACACACCAAATCCATCTGTGCTCATATGAGACAGTGTGCAGGATGCCCAATGCAGCGCTTACAGTGACACTTGTTGAGGATCTGCCTTCTATCACCATCGTGTGGCATTACTGTCTTCAGACATCTCTTAAGCTCTTTGACTACTGCACAAAAATTGTTATACGCCTCGTTAGTGGAGGATTTAAAGGCAAGGAGAGGAACTTATGTTATTGGTCAATACAGGTCTCGGCTGTGTTAAACCTACTCCACGCCCTCTCTCCTCCCTCTCTACGACTCACGCCACTGGGAGGACCTGAGTTAGGGAGGGGGGATACTTACACCGGGTTGTGCCGAAATAACTGAAAACATGTTTTATATTTTTAGATAGTGCTGCAAACTTTTGCTGTTCTCTCAATGAGCTTCATGAGGTAGTCACCTGAAATAGTTTTTACTTCACAGGTGTGCCTTGTCAGGGTTACTTAGTGACTGACAGTCAGTCACTAAGTACTTCTGTCATCAAGAGCAAAGGGTGGCTATTTTAAAGAAACTAGAATATAAACATGTTTTCAGTTATTTCACACCTTTTTTATAAGTACAAAATTCCACATTTGTTCATTAGGGCCCGAGCGTAGCTGCTAAGCAGCTGCGAGAGCCCTCTTGTTCCTGATGGATTCTTCTTTCGTTATTTTTCCTCCGCTTTAAACTGGAAAATGGCCCACTTCCCACTGGCGAAAACTCAGGAAATTTGGCAGGACGACCGGGCCTGGTGAAAAATTTGATATTCTGAAGTCGCACAAACAAAAAAATGAAAAATGGCTCCATAGCGCCCCCTATGGTGAAAACTCACCTGACGCCTGTACGCTTTGTCAAAATGACACAAAATTTGACACACATGTGTATCTCAATAAGATCTACAAAAAAGTCAGTGCGGGCGTATCTGTCAAATGTACGGTTAAAGGGCTATTTCGCATTTTTTGCCGATCCGCACACATTGGAATTTCGCTAACTCCTCCGAAGGCTTTCGTTCCACCGGCACCACATTTGCTCAGGCCAATCTACACCCCATGGCCATTAAAAGTTGTACAAATCATGACGCTGCACCCCACGGTTTATGTTCTAGGGGGCGCCAAAGATAACCCAAAAATCCACATTCTTAAAAGTCTTATAACTTTTTATTTTTGCCCTCACTGGCCTCCAAGTTTTCTAGGATGATGCTATGTCCAGCCATCAACACATGTGTGAAGGAATTTTTACTCCCCAAAAGAGCGCCCCCCCATGGCAGGAGAAAAAAGTCAAGTTTTTCTTGTCCCCTAACATGAAAATACACATTTTTGAGTGTCACGCCTAAACGCTTTGTCATATTGACACAAAAATTGACACACATGTGTATCTCAATAAGATCTACAAAAAAGTCAAAGAGCGCGTATCTGTATAATGTACGGTTAAAGGTTTATTTCGCATTTTTTGCCGATCCGCACACATTGGAATTTTGCTAACTCCTCCGAAGGCTTTCGTTCCACCGGCACCAAATTTGCTCAGGCCAATCTACACCCCATGGCCATTAAAAGTTGTAAAAATCATGACGCTGCACCCCACGGTTTAGGTTCTAGGGGGCGCCAAAGATAACCCTAAAATCCAAATATTTAAAAGTCTTATAACTTTTTATTTTTGTCCTCACTGGCCTCCAAGTTTTCTAGGATGATGCAATGTCCAGCCATCAACACATTTGTGAAGGAATTTTTACTCCCCAAAAGAGCGCCCCCCCATGGCAGGAGAAAAAAGTCAATTTTTTCTTGTCCCCTAAGGTGAAAATACACATTGTTGAGTGTCACGCCTGAACTCTTTGTCATATTGACACAAAAATTGACAATCATGTGTATCTCAATTAGATCTACGAAAAAGTCAATGAGCGCGTATCTGTATAATGTACGGTAAAAGGGCTATTTTGCATTTTTTGCCGATTCGCACACATTGGAATTTCACTAACTCCTCCGAAGGCTTTCGTCCCACTGACACCATAGTTGCTCAGGCCAATCTACAACCCATGGCCATTCAAAGTTGTACAAATCATGACGCTGCACCCCACGGTTTAGGTTCTAGGGGGCGCCAAAGATAACCCAAAAATCCACAGTCTTAAAAGTCTTATAACTTTTTATTTTTGTCCTCACTGGCCTCCAAGTTCTCTAGGATGATGCAATGTCCAGCCATCAACACATTTGTGAAGGAATTTTTACTCCCCAAAAGAGCGCCCCCCCATGGCAGGAGAAAAAAGTCCATTTTTTCTTGTCCCCCAAGGCGAAAATACACATTGTTGAATGTCACGCCTGTACGCTTTGTCATATTGACACAAAATTTGACAATCACGTGCATCTCAATAAGATCTACGAAAAAGTCAATGCGCGCGTATCTGTAAAATGTACGGTTAAAGGGCTTTTTCGCATTTTTTGCAGATTCGCACACATTGGAATGTGGCTTAGTCCTCCTAAGGCTTTCGTCCCACTGACACCAAATTTGCTCAGGCCAATCTACACCCCATGGCCATTCAAAGTTGTAAAAATCATGACGCTGCACCCCACGGTCTACGTTCTAGGGGGCCCCAAAGAGGACCCAAACATCCACATTTTTAAAAGTCTTATAACTTTTTATTTTTGTGCTCACTGGCCTCCAAGTTTTCTAGGATGATGCAATGTCCAGCCATCAACACATTTGTGAAGGAATTTTTACTCCCCAAAAGAGCGCCCCCCCATGGCAGGAGAAAAAGTCAAGTTTTTCCTGCCCATCGCTCAATGGCTCAAACGCATCGCTCTCTCGGCAAAACCGAAAGGAGGAGCAACTTGCCATTTGGATATATACTAGCTGTGTTTGTGCCCTCACTCATGGTACAGACTTTTTTCAAAAAGGACATGGAGTTTGTCTGCAGCTAGCGTTTTGGTAGAAACTGCGCCTCCCATTCATTATTATGGTAAATGACCACAGACAAGTGCGCACACCATCTTTGGACCTTGAGTGTGACGCGATCGGGAGGGGTAGGCGGTCGCACTGGGGGCGGCGCGACACGGCTCGGGCCCGCCAGTGCCCCACCGGGGCCCTAGTTTATAGTTTTGATGCCTTCAGTGATAATTTACAATGTAAATAGTCATATAAAAAATAAAGAAAAGACATTGAATGAGAAGGTGTGTCCAAAATGTTGGCCTGTACTGTATGTGTGTGTGTATGTATATATATATATATATATATATATATATATATATATATATGTATATATTCCAATGAAAGCATGTAATTCATTTATCTATGCAATACCTGACTTTGTGCTGTTGTAGTTCCTTAGCCCGCCGCTTTGCCATCTCCTTGAGCTCATCCTGTGGAATGTGTTCTTTGAATATCATTGAGCCCTTAGGACAGCTGCATGGTTCGGGTGAGTTTGGAGGATCATCTGAAAGTTTCATCAAGGTGTCCTCACTAAGGAGTAACATCAAATTAAAAGGAGATCCACCACATTTCACATCTGCTGTTACCATGGTAACAATGTTGTTACTGTTGACTTTCTACATTGGTAAACTTTAGTTTTGTTTATATGACCACTTTACGCAATTCTGATTACAAGTTTCTTAATGAAAATTTTGTGTCCTGACTTAAACAAGGTACAATCTATTTCAAGCTGCTGTTTTCATGCTCCAGGCATCTATGAAGGTAAGATACGATAAGATGTTCCTGTAAGATGTAAGTATCGTACCCTTAGCAGTGTGTGACATCCTTGCAGTACAATTTATTGTGTCATCCACCACTATGGCAGCAACCAATGCAGTTCCACTCTAAATCATGTCAAACCTGATGTGTGTCTTGCTGACCTCAGTACAGGGTGTACTATGCTTAACATTTTTGGAAGGTTTCTGTCATGAATACCACCAATACCTTGGTGTTGATCCGTTAAGGCCAATACTTTTGTGTTGATCAAATGAGGCCTGTAGATCTCATCAAAAATGAAGTCACGCAAGATGGGCAAGTACGTCCAGTAACCACACACTCGGAAGCAGTAAATGACAAAACACAGAGGTTTTGGGGACCTGTTGAGACTTGGTGACTTGGGCTGAGTGCTGGGGAGCTCCCAGTCTGAAAGCTTGTGACTTATTTTGTTTTTTCATAAATTATTAGGTTAATCACAGAACAGATGAAAAAATGTATGTTTGTCTAATTGATTCTAAATTGTTTTCATTCCTTTTTTTTATTTTTAATATCTTTTATATCCTCATTTAAGTGGGGCCGTTTGCACCACTCATAGTAGATCACCCTCCATACGCTCACTAATAGCATGTGCATTTTTTATGTTAGCACATGCAGTTTATCGCTCGTTGGTAAATCAGGCCCCAAGTCTTCAATAAACTCACAAAAAAACTTGCAGCTGACAACAAGTTGAAACAAAGAGAATATACTGTATATTGTATATTTTGCCGAGTGTCTGTTATAAAATGGAATGGCCTAGCCATAAATGCACTCATCTAGTGCTGCAGAACCTCAACTGAAACAACCAGTCAATACATGCAGTCCAAAGAGGGGCCAGGCACAAGAAGGCAACATTAATGATATGTTAGTATAAGTATTTAACAAGGATAAATGTGTTTTCAAGTTGAGATTAGGACTAATGTTAAGCATAGCTGGGTATGTTAATCTTTAGGCTGTGTAATAACACAGGTTCTCCAACTTCTGAAAATGTAAAAGTATTTCTCATTTTCCTTTTTAATGTTCAAATGAGTTTTTTGATTACAATGCTGAGAAGCATTTTGCTTCCATATTTCAGCAGTACAGAAAGAAATTCATCTAATGACAAGAAATTATACAGCACTCAATATATCTGCCAGAATTACTGCTTGAATGGATCACCAGAATAATTGAAAAAATACTCCATTACTTGAGCACCCATTGGCTTAGTGGTTTAATGACACATGAAGTGGCTACAGTCCAGGTCTGATTCCAGCCTGTAGCCCCTTTGAAGTCAACCCTGCAGTTACAGTACGCCAGTCAGATCACTTCTGCGTATGCTTTGGCACCAAAGTATGTCACCAGCAAAGTAAGCACCCATGGAGGTGTTATTTTGGTTTCTTACAGCAGGAGGAAACAGAGGCATGCAGTCTGTAATACTCTGACATTTATCTGTAACATGCACGCACGCACACTTATTTACCTTGGTGTAAGTGTCTGATGAACATCTGTGGTCTGCTTCCATGGGCTGGTATAGAAAAATAAGACGCAGGCTCCCATGAGCATGACACAAACAATGACCCCGACCTGAAGATAGCGCATGATCGCCATCTAAAGAAGATGATAAATGACGACCAAAGACAAAGGAACACATTACAATGAAGCATTAAAAATGGACTGTTCAGGCAGAATAAAACACACATATTTTTTTTTTTTTTTAATTAATGTCGCTATTAAATGAACAATAATAATAAACAGTAAGTTTCTAGATAAAATAGTTATAATAATACTTTGTGAGCTCCTGTGGCTTTAATCAACTTTGATAAATGTGATGTTCTCTGGGGTAAAAAAAAACTGTTGTTTAAGTCCCAAATAGCTGAGCTTTACAGTCTTTTGTGTGCAGCTCTGGAAAACTGGAACTTCAGGCTAAACAGTAAGGCCCTTCACATCTTCAAGAAGTCCCCACCTCTGACTCACTTTGCAGTACAGAAAATATTTAAGAATCTTTCCAGAGTGTGAAATAAGACGAAAAAAACGTCATACATTACCTACACACAAAAAGAAATTAAAAATAAATCTACAACTTTTTTTTAAGTCGTCATTACTTGATTGAAACTCGATCACCAGCCTCAAAAACATTTTTCCAGTTTCCCTGCTCCTTTTCTTTACTTCATCTTGTTTATCTTTCTATTAAAGAAATTATGCTATCTTCATTTTCTTTCTCTCCACTTCTTATATCCTAACATTTGCTTTGAAAAAAAAATAAAATAAAACGGAAAAAGTTGGAGAGATAAAATCAATGCAAGAGATATGAGTAACTTGGGCAAAGTATTTCATTTAAAGCTAAAAACCACTCAGTTTGTGATATTTTGAGACGGAAAAAAAAGAGATGTCTCCAGGACGCAACAAAAACTAATTAACAGCTATGTTAGAGCCTGATATGTAATAATGACCTAAAACGTTACTTTAAAAAAATGTAATAAAACCCATAAAACAAAAAAAATGTTTAGCCTTATACTAATATGTGATAACTGTTATTATATTTTGCGGTTTGGTACATTTTTTTATTACATTTAAGTTCTAACAAGCCATAAAAAACACTATTTTGATCACTGGATCATACTTTTAAAATATTTACACCATATTTTAATTCCATACCTCAGTGGAGAAGGAACTGTCATCTCACAGTAAAAACTAAAAGAGAAAATTAAGAAATTGCAATACCTCTTACCTTGTGCTGCAACCAAAGTTTCTCTCTCGTCTGATCAGGGCAAAACAGCGGATGAGATCTAAAACCGTGGCTAGAAGAAAGTATGTGGTGAAATGTTGGAAAACAGGATTTTCAAGATATGATGGTCCTACCATAGTTACCATGCAAGGGTTAATGAGCCAATCCTGCTGCTGCCTGCTTTCTCTCAGTCCTAGTCTCCATCATTGGGTTTATTTTCTTGCAATAAACACTTAATCTTTGCAGTAACTATTGTGTCATTCACATATTTGTTATGGCCCTTGAGCCAGGCTATGACAAAGGGTTCAGAGGAGTTGCGGGGAGTTTTGTTCACAGTTTTTTTCAGTCGCTAACAAGCATTTGTCTAACCAGTTGTCACATTTAAACACAATTAGTCCAGCATCTGTCTTTTGTGGCCATACCACTCACACATTTCATGTTCTTTTCACACAATATACAGTCAGTGAACACATTTCCACAGTGCTTACATTTTATTAACAAACAAGCTATACCTCCCAATAAAATAAAGGGTTGTTTTTGTGTTATTTATGAATGTTAACACACAACATCCCACAATAGCAAAAAAACAATATTCCTAACCTTAGATACAGCATAAAAACCTCTGCTTCTGCAATGATATCAGTTCAAAAACAATATATCTCAGCTGATAATAAACAAACAATTGAATCATTGACACATGGCTGATTCATATTGGGTAAATTTGTGCCAACCACAGCCGATTCCAGTCTGGCTTAGACTCAGTGGCAGGGGTTAAAAGGAGGACTTTGAGGAGTGATCTTTTTGGTAACAGAAAAAGACAAACACTGTAATGTCTGGATGAGGAAGAGTAAGAGCAAGGGGCCCAGGGAGAAGAGCAGGCCCAATGAGAGATGCAATGAGAGGAGCAGGTGCAGGATATTTTTTTCACTGTAAGCAATACTGTAAATTTTTCTGCTCTATCATATTGTAAACACATATTATTTCCACTGTACCTCCTGTAGAAAACAGTAAAAGGAAAAAAACTGATTGGCTTTTTACTGAAATGCTTTTGAATTTGAACATTACATTTGGACATACACTTCCCAACCAAGAAATTTAGTGTAACAACTGTGGATTGCATGTTTTGCAAAATACCTGTAAAACTAAAACATAAAAGATGATGCGGTGTCAGCAACAGCCAGTATTTTGAAACCCGGTGTACTTTGATTGACTGCATGTACCTTTTGCAGTGAAAACAAGTGTTATTCTTTGACGGAATAATTTCATTTTGAGTCAGATTTCCTGTGCTTTGGTAAAGTTAGTGTGTGCAGAGATAGATGAGTTTTATTTTGAAATAAGAGTTAGTATATTTAACAAAATGTGTTTTTGAGAAGAAAATTATCCATTTGGCCAGTTGTGTTTTGTAGGTGTGAGTCTGTGTTAAGAGTTTAGAAAAAGTATTTGAAGTATGGGTAAGCGCTTGTTAGCTATTGAAAAAACTGTAGCAAGTTGCAGGCGCAGAGCTTTGGCGCTGAGGGGACACTGAAGATAGTGCTGTTTTCTTCTCCATCAGTCACAGCTGACTCACAAAATGTCAACCATAAATGTCTCCTTTGCTGTGTAGATAATCCAGCATAACATCTGAATTATCTTTGATGCTCAGCAAGAGGAGAAGCTGAGGTGAGGGGTCTATGTTGAGGAACAGTGTAATGTGTAATATGTGAATTTACACAGGGAGTGAAATGACTGTAATTCAGCATCAAAAAAGTATAGTTGTTGAAAGTGCAATAGTAATTCAGAATGTCAATTAGTACCAGTGCTGTACTCAAAGGAGGCAGGAGGGAGGAATCTCCTCTGGGGTGTGCTTTTATACTCTAGAAGTCTTTTTTTGTTTTGTTTTTAAGTTCTTCACCAGTAAACCGAAATCTATCAATTCACTGTTGTTTTTATTGGGTTGGGTTTATGAGTGTTACCAATCTGAAAATCAGAGGGACTATTTTTGTCGAGCTGCTTGAATGCATCATTTCTAAATGTATAAAATCATCTTTATTCAATCCCAAAAAACCCTGGGGGGGGGGGGGGGGGTCATTTGATTTAGCATTACCACCTGTTTTCTATGAATGATCCTGAAATGCAAACATCCAGGAGCAGTGTAAGGAGTTTAGACCTTTTAACAGACGAATATTAAACTCTTTCTTTTATTATTCTATAGTGTCTGGGGTAAAGAGTTTGTATGGCATGTGTGTGTATACATCTGTTAAAATACATTAGTTATGGATAAATATGTTCAGAATTTCACCAATTAAAAATGGTTGCTGATTAATGTGTAGTATATGCAATATAGAAAGAAATAGTTCATATAAAACAAAAATGATTGGTATCAAATTTCTGTATTAAAATACAATTATCAAGTCGTGTAGGAAAGGCCTTTATATTCTGGTGCAGCTGGTCCAACATCTGGACCAGCTGCCTTCCCTGGACAAAGTCTTCTAAGCTCCATCCTCACCCCTGTTTTGGTGACAGACAAGGACTGGTGTTCTAGGAGGGAGGCAGTTGAAGTGGTTGAGACATTTGAACGAGATGGAGGAGGAACGGGAGAAGTTGTAGTGGAGCTTTGTTGCAAAGAGGAAGGTGGAGTAGCAGTGGAAGTGGGTGTGACAGCAGTGTCAAATCTGTTGAAGAACATGTTGATTTCATCAGCTCCTTCCAGATCACCCACCACTGGCTGTCTTTTCTTTTTATTGTTGTGTCCAGAGATGGTACCGATTCCTCTCCACACTTCATGGATGTCGCTGTGTTGTAGATTCTTTCTCTATCTTCTTTTTGTACTCCAGCTTCAGTCTCCTCTTCAATTCTTGTTGCACTTGTTTGAGTCATTCTTTGTCACCATCTTTAAAAGCTTTCTTTTTCTGGTAAAGGATTGCTTTTATGTGACTTGTGATCCAGGGTTTGTTGTTGGGGAAACAGCAAACGGTCTTTGTGGGTATAACTGTGTCTCTACAGAAGTTGACATAATCAATAAAGCAGTCAACCTGTTTATCAATGTTCATACCATCTACATCTATTTCCAGCAGCAAATTCCAGTCTGTTGATTTAAAACAGTCCCTTAGAGCTTCACTGGCTTGAGGTGTCCATCTTCTTATTTTGACTTTGGTCACAGGCTGCCTCAGTACACAGTACTTATTTTTTACAAGCTAGAAGCAGGATACAAGTATTTTCAACACTTTTAGCACTGAGTGGACATACAATAGCTCAGGAGGTAGGGCAGTCGTCCAACTACTAGTAAGCAGTTCAATTCCCACCCTATCCTTAGTCTGTCCATTGTGTCCATCTGTCAAAAATTAGCTGTACAGCTGTCAAAATTAAATATTAATTTATACCAATCACCAAATAATGGAAAAAAAAATTTGAATGTGACCTTAAAAGGTGCAGGAAACAGAATGGCACAATCCATTTTTAGTCACACCAATCAGCCTTAGCGGTGATCTTGATGTCCGTCAGTCACCTCTATCCAAAGCGAACACACTTCAGGTTGTTTTTGAAGAACTGAAGCCTCTCTTTGAACTTCCCATCTTCCCTTCCTGGATGTCTAAATTTTCTGTAGCGAGCTGCGTCCGTATTGTTTGTATGCGGCTGATGACCAATGGAAACATGATTACAGGTGGCAACCATCAGGGAGCCCAACCCATCCATAAAAAACTCTAGAGTCAGAAAGAGATATTTCAAGTGTTAGCCAATACACCTCCTTGTACAGTATCCATCAGATCTTCAATAACTGCAATCCAAACCATGGGTTTACCTGAATGAGCTACTCTCTGGAGTTTGGGGTCAAATCCCACCTTCTGTACAGCATCTGTACGAGCCAGGAAGAAGTTCACAACCCCACTGGCCAGAGCACAATTTGGATAACCAGGAAGTTGGTGAAATTTCCCATTAGACTTCCTGTTCAGGCAGCCACCCTCCATTTCTTCTCCTTCCTCATACTGTAATGTGAAGTAAAATTGGTTCCTCCCTACTGACCCACCAAGCTATGACAAAAAGACAAAAGAATTAGTTAAAAACATGTCTGTTGTGTAACAGTATTTCCTGAACATATACTAAGTATTTCATTAGAAATACTGTGTGGGCACAAGTCAGAAAACTGTAGAGCCCCCCGATTGTAGCATTTGGGGGGCAAGTTAAGAAACTTGTAAAAAGTACGGTGGCCTGGAAGTGCAAAACACAACCGCAAAAGAGAAAACACGACAGCAAATCAAAACACAAACGCAAAAGAGAAAACGCAAACACAAAAAAAGAAAACACGACAGCAAATCAAAACACAAACGCAAAAGAGAAAACGAAAACACAAAAAAAGAAAACACGACAGCAAATCAAAACACAAACGCAAAAGACAAAATGCAAACACAAAAAAAGAAAACACGACAGCAAATCACATATGCAAACACAAAAAAGACAACGCAACCGCAAATCCCAAAACAGGACAGCATCATCGGTCTTCCTCTTCTTCTTCGTTGTAGTTTAATAGCAGTTTACTCCGCTGGGGGTGGAGTACTACTGCCACCTGATGTGGGAACGGGAAAGTAAGCGCTCGAATCGACTCATCTGTCCTTTGACCCGGAAAGGGTCAAACACGAAGCGCGCCTGACGATGTATTGCCGGTATTGTGGCAAAGAGCTCCCGGGAAAACCTAACTTTTGTAGCAGTTGTGGGAAAAGGCTGCAAGAAGCGGACGGTGACAGTCCATCAAGTAAGTTAAGGGATGTTCAATTAATGTGTTCTGCTACTTGTGGGAGTTAAGACATTACAGTAGCAGCGTTAATGTGCGTCTCTTTCCTTCCCCTGCTCAAGCACCGGCTCCACGGCGGGATGTCGGAAAGGCGGTTGCCCCCCTGCGTGACGAAATTGACCATATTAATATCTCAAAATGTAAATCAGCACAAACGAAAATGTTTGCGGCACGAACATTTTCGTGCGAGACCATTTTGAGCTAATTTGAAAGATAAGTGGGGACTGCTTTACCCACTGAGCAAAAGACGTATATTAGACGTCTAGTCTAAGTTTATACTTCATTTCAACGTCGATTTCGTGTGTTGTCGTGAAAGTAAATGAGGGCCTGCTCTCTCTGTTGGAGCCAAGGTTAAAAAGCTGCTAGTTAGGCTATCCATTTAAATTAGACAATGAATTCTATTTTGATGCCAGTACTGTTGTTTTTGGTTATCCAGTGGTATTTTTTATATAGTTAAATTTGTGTTTAACTGTGATTGTCATAAATGTGTTTTTCACTATGTGTGGTAGAATTGGGACGCATTACTTGAATTATTCCAATAGTATTTTGTTAATGGATTAGCAGTGCTATAGGAAATTCTAATAGTAAAAATCTAAAAGTATTGGTATTGAATTTTTTTTTTTACCAAGAGCGAAAGGTATTTATTATGCATTATGTTCTGCTTCACAAGTTGCCAATTGTACTAAAAAAATAAAAAATAAATTTATAATGGTTGATCTACAAGCTCACACTGTTCTTTTTCCATGTGTTTTCTTTCCAGCCATATTGAATATGGCCTCTAATTATTTGAAAGAGTGGCAGAGAAAAAGATCTAGCGAGGGTGATTTCTTGGATGAATTCACTAGTGATGAGGATGTGTCACAGGAGGACACACAGGCAGTATACTGCCTTGACCACTGCAATAATGTTCGATAACTCAAAAACTAAAGCAGAACAAACGAACATTTTTGCAGCACAAACCTTCATAAACGATGCACAAACGATTACAAGACTTGGTGTTTTCAAAGTTTAGAAACACAGTGACTAAAGAAACATCAGTGGGCACGTTTTTGTAATTAGTCATGGTTCTCAAAGTTCATTATTTGTTGTTATTATTAAAGCTGTTCTATAAAGGTTAAAGCACCATATAAAAGTAACCCATTAGTAAAATATCCTGTGCGGTTCTCCTCCTCTGATCATAGCGGCATCCTTAGCAGCATTCTGTTATACAGAAATAAGAGACCCAAAATTTTACAATATTTTTTCTTTGTTTTCCTGTAGCATCACAGACTATTCAAAGCCCTACTCTTCAGACCTTTCTGGAGTACAGAAAGAAGAAAGCAGAGGAGAGGCAAAAGTTTTCATGTGGGAAAAAGGCAGCAAAGAAACCAGAGAAAGTCCAGGCAAGTTGGGTGTGGCTCAGAGCGAGAGTGGGCAAAGTATCTTACAGACTATCTTTTGACATTCTCCATCATCTCACTTCTCTTAAACTAAGCCTGATGGCAGGCACAGTTTCATGTTAACCGTATATGACATATGATGACATATATTTTAGCTTGGCTTCGGTGCCACAACCCATGGTAGTCAGACAATTTCTCTGACTCTTTGTATTAACTTTGTATATATTTGCTAGTTTCTGTCCATAATGTATAATTAACTGTGGCATGCAAATATACATTATATTACCAATTAACTGTCAATTGATATTTAACATGACCCACTAACAGTCCACTTTTTAAAAAAATCTTGCAGATAAATGTTGGTCTAGTGAGCATGGTGAAGGGAGGTGGTCTCAAGCCACTGCGTGGGAGAAGTCTGTGCCTTTCCACACATCCTGACATCACTGCCCCAGATCTGCTTGATCAGGCTGTGAAAAAAATGAAGGACTTCAATAAAGACCTCGATGATGGACCTTTCATCCTTCTTTATCCAGATTGCTCTGAAGTGGTCAATGTACCTGGCACAGAGACACCATTTATGTTAAAGACATACAAGGAGGAAATTGGCAAACCATATCAGCGCATCACCATTTACATCTGCTCCAAAACCGACTTTGAGGAAGGTAAATTGTGTTATGTCCTAGTTGTGTCCAGTGCAAAGATGCCTGGCTGTGTTATATAGATTTTGATGTAGACACTGGGTTTTTAAAAGATGAGATGTTTTAATGGCTTACCCTCACTTTTGGATTAGCAGTTATGAATTTTCACTGAATCATGTGAAATAGGTCCTTGGATTTTGTTAGTCTTTCCTCAATGTGTTTTCAGCATTCAATGTTCATGCTCAGTGAACCAGCTTGGAGTTAAAAAAGCATTTTCTCTATGTTTTAACTTCTTCTCAAGCATTTATCATTCAATTGATCTTAGTTTTGTTTAATGTTTTGCAGTTGGAAAATTGTCTGCCACATGTGACACTGACTCTGACCCTGAGATTGTTATAAAGAGAAATACAACGCTTGATCTAGCTGATACACTGGTAAGTGCAATTTTTACCCTATTTGGGTGACCATTTACTGGTGCTAAACAAATATTTGTCTTTACCACAGCCATTTGAACCTTATAACATGAGCAGTCCTGTACACAATGAGCCTGAAGATCTGTAAGTACTTATGGTGTGTGTGTATGTGTGTGTGTGTTTGATGTTTGCTTGCTTTTGTAATGTCACTTCTATATTTTGTAGTAAATTATGATTTCTGCTTCTATGCCCTCTCAGGAACAGTGCTAGGGGGCTTTCATTGTCTTCTGATCTGCCACAGGTAATGAGTTTTTAAAACGAAGTTTGTGTAGGGATCACTAGGTCAAAGATTTTAAAAATTGTTGATGGGCCACAAAATTGATATTGGTGCACCGATTTTATAGCTGTGTTTTTTTAGTTGTAATTTATGTCCTTGAGCACTCATGAGGAGCTGTCTTTATTTGCTAAAATATTTAGCATATTTCTACATTTCTATATTTCTTCTTTCTTTTCAGACCATAGTATTGGATAATGACCACGACTATGCTAGTCCCTCTGGATGTCATGATGTCAAGAGCTCATGTTACAGGTGTGTTATATCTTATCTTAAATGTTAAATGTTTGACAGAATACTTGTGACGCAGCCAACAAAGGTGTCGACTCGGAAATAAAACATTTCTGTCCTGACAAGGATAAGGTCTTATGTTTAAAGCAGAAGAATTGGTCAACCATTTGATAGGGCAAATGCCTGCATTTCTGAATTTATTAGTGCTTTGAATTGTTGATGTTCTGCGCAAATAATATCTTCCTTTTTCAGAACTTACACTGACCTCTTTGGACCTATCATCATTGATGATGATGATGAGGATGAAGTTCCCATTCCTGACAAAACACATGACATGGCTTCTGAAGAATTTGAGTGAGTCATAGACATTAGAAAATTAACCAACTGTGTGTTTTCCATAAAATTACATCATTCAAAAGTGAGAAGTCACTAAAATGAACACCTCAGACTTTCCCTGCCTGTAACTGCCTGCCTCAGGTCCAGTTGTTAAGATGTGTGTTTGAGTAGAGTCCATTGAAAAGAAGTTATTAAATTAAATGTGCTCATTGTTTCAGAGAGTGACTCATCAGCATCTCTTGTACATAAATCAACATTTAAGTATATTTTAGAGTGTAAAGTAAGTGTCTTACTTTTTTCTTTTCTTAAGACCTACAAGTGTGCAGGCAGCAGAAGTAATTGCAAATCTGGCACTTGCAATTGACCACAAGAAAGTCAGCCGGTTCAATATATCAAGATCTGATGTGTGGGATGGAGCTGTGCGCGGATTTCGACGCAGCACATACTCCGAATCCAGTGACATCTTCGTCAAGTTTACAGATGACGCCGGTTCCTTTGAAGAGGGGTTGGATACAGGTGGGCCAAAACGAGAATTCCTAACACTTCTCATGACTCACCTCAGAAATCGCCCCATCTTTGATGGACCTCCCGAAAGACGATATCTCGTGTACAATTCCACAGGTGGGTTTAATAATAGGACAGATTGTATTTTAAAAATGTTAAGTTTCCAATCATTTCGTCATCATTTTTTTTTCAAGTGATGTAGATGATAATCATGCATAATTGTTCTCTAACCTCTGTAACAGCTGTCAGGGAAGACGAGTACTTTCTAGCAGGCAAGATGATAGTTGTTTCCATTATACACGGGGGACCTGCACCACATTTCCTCTCAAAGGACCTTGTCAATCACCTTCTAGGGAAGACAACTTTCAACGCCACTGTGGAAGATGTAACCGATGAGGAGTTACGGAAAGCTCTGCGTCAGGTAGAAAAAGATCTCAACTCATGGACTGAATTTGCTAAGGGGTCACATGAAAATTATTTCAGAAATTGAGAGTGGACTATGCTCAAGGTCATAAGTTATATTTATGTAAAGGGATGGATTTCTTATTATTTCAATGAGAAGTAAAGGCATTTAATCCTATTGGTATAAAATAATGACAAACATTTTCAGGATTTATATCTTTGTATTTTTCTTGCAATAATTGTTTTTGAATAGGTTCAGGAAGCTGAATCGGACGAATCTTTGCAAGATGTAATTTTGCAATACAGCACAATGTTCCAGACAGCTGGATGCCTCCGACGCACTAAAGTTCATGAGAGGCATATGCTCATAGAGGACTATCTGAGGTGGTACATCCTAGGACGCAACCAGATTGCCATTCAAAGGTAAGTTATCTTAGGCTGCTTTTTTACTAACGCTCGTCAATAATATTTTAGAAAAGTTTTTTTCTTTCCTCATCATTTTTTCTCTCCTCCTCTCATGCTCCTCTCGTCATCCTCCCCTCCTCTTCTCCTTTCCTCCTCCTACTTCTCTCCTCTCCTTCCCTTCCATTCTCTCCTCTTCTCCTCTTCCTCTCATGCTCCTCCTCTCCTCCCCTCCTGAGTGGGTGGCAGCTTTCAAAAGGTTGACAACCCCTGTCTTACACAATATTTGTCCTTAATAGATTCAAAGAGGGACTGGCAAGTCTGCAGTTTTTGACTGCTCTGCAGCAGCATTCAGGTGTGCTGGCTCCTATTCTGTGCCATTCTTCCAAGGCCCTGACTGCATCAGAAATGGAGAGCCTCTTCCGTCCAGACCGCAGCCCAAGAGGCAGCAACAGGTGGCAGAAGGAGAACCAAACAATTGGATTTTGGGCTGACTTTCTTCTGGATTGCGAAGGTTTGTCAAGGCTTTGTTAGATGTTTTTAATTGTAGTGTAGTTATATTTATAATTAGTATTTTCTCTGATCAAATATATGACTAACTAAAATGTTGACTTTTTTGTCCTTAGAAAAAGTGGCAGCAGTGTCCCTCGAAGATGTGCTTATGTTTGCCAGTGGCTTAGCAGCGCTTCCACCAGCTGGAATGACACCCTCTCCAAGTATAGAGTTTTTAATCGATTCTCCTTTTCCAATGGCGTGCACCTGCACAAACACTCTGAAGCTGCCGCTATTGGATACTTACAGAGTCTTTAAGACAAACATGGAGTTTGGAATCCAGAATGCTCCAGGATTTGGATGTTTTTAGCTGCCATAGGAACCTTTCAAGCATAAAAGCGATTTGTTTACCTTTGTGAGGGCTTATGTCTCTGCAGTTAGCTACATGCATAGTTTAACGTTCACCTGTGTGAGGGCTTGCATATATTTCAGTCTGTGCAGTTAGCTGTATGCACAGCTTACCCATTATATTATCTGGATCCTTTATGGTTTTCTTTTGTTTATTACTGGTTCTTTTCGTCTCTCAATAACTTTATTTATTTTAATTTTTTTATTATTATTTAAAATGTTGAAATAACTGCTGGACACTGTACAGTTTTAGTAAAAATGTTTAATAAAGTTATACCTGTCACAGTTTACAAAAAAATGAGGTATTCCCAATTCTTGTCCACAAAGATTCATAAAAATTTTGAATAACAACTAAAGTGGTTAAAAAATGCTCTTTTTTTTCAAATAATTTAAGTCAAAAACCAGTGCCTCCCACCACCATCTACACATATTAATATAACTATACACATTCTCACAACTGACAGTAGGGAGACATGGTTAGGCACTGAAGATCGGGGGAAACGCCAATCTGCAGGGCTGTTAACACTGGTTGGAGCAGCAGGGTAAGGACTGTGCCAGCAGCTGGACCCCCCTAAACTGACTGATGAGTGGACAAACATAGTGGAGAGCAGCCCGACCAAAGGGACCTGGGACTCAGTCTCTACAGCCCAGCTATTTGCTTCAGAGTGGTGTAAAGGTCTGAGGCTGTCCTCCAGTCTTGTGGCTGTTGTAGTCTGTTTTGTTCCACAGCCTGTTGTAGGTATTCCTCAATGTCTGCATCACTGTAAAAATCAATCTCTTGTCTTGCCTCGGGAAACACATCCAGCTCTGCATCTTCAACAAATAATCCACAGTCCCTTGAACCAAATCTGAAAAAAAAGATGATACACAGAAACATTTATCAACAATCGCAGAGACTGAGCCTCTAAATACAAGATTGTACTAACTTTTGCTCCTTGAATAAGCAGAGGAGAGAGAGAGGAGAGCATGGAGGAAGAAGAGGAACGAATAGGAGAGGAGAGGACCACTAGAGAGAACCACTGATGTAAACCTTTACTACCTGTGGGGCAAGAGATATAGTTCATTTGGGATCCCTCCTGGACATGATGCTGGTCTGCTTGGACGAATCCGGTGCTTATTCCACAGGTCCACGCATTCATCCAGGTCTTTCTGAAGGACTTTACTGAAGCAAAATCTCAGCAAACACTGGTGTTCGTGGCTGCCATTGAAAAATCCAGAGTCTCTCAGGTCTCCAAAAAGGTCCATCCAAAACTGAGACCTGGGGATACATTAGACATGAAGTTACTTACTTCACACAGAACAAATCAGACTGGAAACGTATTCAGCCACTGATATAATTGCATTTTGGCGGTAGAAACATTTCTATGCACTTTGTATTCATATGAAAAAGTTGAAGAACACATTTGAAACACTGAATTAAAGCTAATGCAAAGCTGTTTGTTATTTAATGTGAATACTCACAATGACAGACATGGGAGTGAAAAATCAACAGTGGACAAACACAGTCGATCACTATACAGTTACCAATAAACATTTCACCTTTCAATGATAGATTTACCAACCTTCCTCTTCTGAAAAAAGACCACCACGACTCGATGCGCTGATTCCCTGTTGATGAGCCGTAACTGTGGCTGGACAAGCCTGCATAATAGTCCGTATGCCCATGGCGGAGGGTGCATTGTATTGCTGCCATTGTTCCGTTTTCTGTTCCGAGGTCAGTTCGTAATCGCATTGGAACAACACCAATAGTCCTGACGCAGTTTATGTAGTTGTGAGCGATGACAGATGGATTGTTGTTTGACGGTCCACAAACAAGCCACATGATTCTTCGTGAAAATCCATCTATGCATCCAGAGAGAGCCAGGCCAAATGGTTTGAGTTTATCGTATCCATCGACATGCCATATATAGTTTGGACCCATGGAGTGATAGGTACGCCGTGTGAACCTCCTGCGTCTCCTCAGAGCCGTCCGTTGTGGGCTCAGTTGTCTGAGCAACCTCATTACCACGTCACGTTTTACACGAAGTCCAAGTTTCTGTTGTAGGACTTGCCACATAGTCCGATATCCGAATAGTTGCCCTGGTCCATCAAGCTCGGTCAGAATTGCACGCCTCACCTCGAATATTGGGGAGTAGTTACGGCGTCTAAAGAAGCCAGCTTCTTTCAAGCAGGTCTTCAGCGTTCGAACGCTCATGCCAATGCCGTGAATAGTTGACAACATGTCGACTATAACGTCATATGTGTGTCCTGCATGAAAATATTGTTGGATAATTTCGAGCAAACTTTCGCTTTCGGCGTCCATGTTCGGGTTTACTTTCCCGTTCCGACATCCAGCAGGTGGCAGTAGTACTCCACCCCCAGCGGAGTAAACCGCTATTAAACTACAACGAAGAAGAAGAAGACCGATGATGCTGTCCTGTTTTGGGATTTGCGGTTGCGTTTTCTTTTTTGTGTTTGCATTTGTGATTTGCTGTCATGTTTTCTTTTTTTGTGTTTGTGTTTTCTCTTTTGTGTTTGTGTTTTGATTTGCTGTCGTGTTTTCTTTTTTTGTGTTTGTGTTTTCTCTTTTGTGTTTGTGTTTTGATTTGCTGTCGTGTTTTCTTTTTTTGTGTTTGCGTTTTCTCTTTTGTGTTTGTGTTTTGATTTGCTGTCGTGTTTTCTCTTTTGCGGTTGTGTTTTGCACTTCCAGGCCACCGTAAAAAAGGGCTTTTAATAACTTACTTCCCCTCTAGATTGGTTTGCTTTTAGAAGTTTAGCTATTTTATACTCACCACATCCAGCTCTGGATTTGCCTCCATGATCCTCACCAGCTCTTCTATCTTTGTGTCTTTTGTAAACACAAAATCGTCATCCACCCACAGGAAGTACTTAGTCGTTACCTGGGAGATGGCCAGATTCCTGCCAGTGAACCAGCCCTGGGGTAGTCAACAGTGCTCTTATCATGAAAAGTTAATTTCAGACCAAAATGCAATCCAGAGAGTTATAAATAATACAACAATAGTATTCATTGTTTTTTTACCCCCCTGAATAACCTGATTGCAGTAACAACAATTAATTTGAAACAACAACAGAAAGATTAAATCATTAAACTTTGTTTTTTTTTCTGTTCTCATTGTTGCTTTTCATCTCTCAGTTTTTCTTTTTATCTTTCTCTTACTACTCTAATGATCAGAGCATTAGCCTCGTTTTGTCCCGTCTCTCTTCTACAAAAGAAAAAGAATTACAGTGCATGTGTAGATGAATACCTGCGCTGGAGGCATAATGTAGTGTTGGATATTATTTCCATTGATTTTCTGCGTCTCAAAGCTATCATCAGCAATGATGATTGTTATGTTGCTATAGAAACTCCGGATGCTTCTGATCAGGGTATTAAGATTTGGATAGCGAAGGAAAGTCTTTGTAGTGATGGTGACATGAGAGTTGATATCTGAGGGAAAAGTAAATTCAACAGTTAGAGAGAAGTAGGTGCTACAAACAGCTGATACTAACCAGATAAATGCTTGAATGGTTATATCTCCGGATCACCACTAGTTTTTACCTCTTACCTGTTCCCATGTCATACAGGACTGGCAGCTGAGGTTGTTTGATTGTGATGGGAAACACAGCTTCATGTTTCTCAAACTTGAAATACACTGGGTAAAGAACATTAAAAAGTTAGTCGGGTCCTACTTTAACAAGTTCAGTGTAATAAAGAAACCTTTGGTGCCTACCTGAATGATAGGACACATTTCTTAAATAGCGAGAAAAAAAAAAGAACAATAAAGGGCTGTTGCTAAGGAAATCCTGAAATGGTGAAAGCGAAAGAAACAACTCACATGAATATTGTTAAATGAATTAAAAAAAAAAACCCTCTGTATCTACCATACAAGGCAGAGGCAGGTTAATAATACATCCATATATTGTGCATAATTATTCACGACTATTTAGGCTACTTTTTGTCAAGCACAATTAAATCATTTGAGGTCTAACCGATTTCAAATAATGTAACTTACATTTTCCCTGAACTGAAGTATTATTTCACTCGGCCAGTCCTCATTTTATAAACTAATCTAAGGTGACTACAGATGTTATTGTGACTGGCACATGACCTCTATAAATGTTATCACCAGTTTTTTGTGAAGTCGCCACAGCTTCAGAAAAAGAACTACCAGAATCTTTCCTGACCAGAATATTTTGTTATTTCATTTTTATAAAACATTTTCATCACACTAAATTTATTTTGTCTTAAGTGTTTGACACATACCAAGGTCTCCGGTGTGTATGTGGTAGATCTTACTGGTGTAGGACACTCGGGCCAGCATGTAGTTGAGCTTTATCAGGCTGTTTGCTTCAATGGTCAGCTTACTCCGACCATCACCTGTTATTTAAATCATAGATTTTTCAACACAACTACAAACCAACTCTTGAATCATCAAACTTCAAAGCCCCTCCATCAGCATTTCCATTACACTCAGTAGGCCATGAAGAATTTCAGAAACAGATGCTTAGGACATTTAGGCTGGACCTAGCTTTCTAAAGGTCTTATCAACCAGATACTTGATATTAACAACTCTTATTTGAGATCAATGAAATGTCATGAGGTGGATTATAATCTAGGCAACACCATGGGGAACTTTCCAAGGCCACTAAAGTTACCAGGTTCAGCCTCAATGAAGGGTGAAATAAGGTTGAAGCTAGCTGATGACATAAACCCTAAACTGTTGTTGGCAGTGTCAAACCACTAATTCAACCAAATTTCAACCAAAATATAAACCACCCATAGCTGTGGATATTGTTCAGCTGCATTTCTTCTCTAATTGGCAGCTGGGTAATGAGAAGGAAATTTTCATTTGCATAACCACTACGTGTTGCTTGAGCAGCTAATCCAGGTCATCCCCTCTTGTTTAACTTTTCTATAATGTTTTGCAAACTCAAAGAGCACTGGTGCACAAAGATGCTGGGCAAATTTGAGACACAGTTTATCCTTTGTCTGTGTTTTTGGAGTTTCTTGTTTTGACTGGAGCTTCCAATTACAGAGACAGTACCTGACTTTAATATACTTTCAGTCTCAATTTTTTACTTGCTTCAACAACATCCAGTACAGGTGTTTTCCAAATGTTTGGTGAGGAACAGACAGACAGCAGCATCCCTTCAGATGGCATCTCAGTGGTGATGAGCACCCCTTTGGACACAGTTTAGGTTACCTAAAATAGACCCACCTCAATAAGATAATCATATGCAACTAACATATCTGCCTAATGCTCTGTATTGATATTTGTATTTCTGTTCTTTAATGGAGAGTTCAATGTTCCTTAACATCAACACAGGCTGTGCCTGACTTTACACTTTGCTTGATTTAAGCTTATTAAGTTAAAAAAAAAAGTGTAACCTCACAACCTCACCGATATAGTATGTTAAGAAGAAGAAGAGAAACAACTTTATGTATCCCAGAGGGGAGATTCAATTGTCTGGGTTCTCATGTCTCAAATTTTATGGGGGTGAGATGTATTTGTGTAAACAGTCACCATGATGAAATCTCTTGAGGCAAACAATATGGCCAGAGTCCAACGGATAACAATATCCGAGCTACAGATGCAGTCTTCTATCTTAATATGACCAGGCTTGCACCATCTATTATTGACTAGAACAGCAATTTTGTTTTACAAAAGAAATAGAAACAGGAAATGTTATTGTCTTCAGTTAACTTGACCTGAAATGGGTGCGACTCAGCCCACAGGACAACACTGGTTCGGCAGTGAACAAGTAACTAACAGTTAAAAATCATATTAATGTTGAGATTCAGATACTGGTCATCTTTATCAGGTTCTTGTCAGCCAATACTTCAAAAATCTCTATAAGCTGTTTTAAGCTCCTATGAGAAATTTTTCATGTTTATGAAACAGACTAAAATTCACATCAGTGTCTTTAATGGTTTCTAAAGACATTGAGCAAAAAGGTGGACAATTTTTATACCCTGGTTTCTGACCTCTAAACCGGTGCGAGGGGGGTAGGTGTCAGCCCAACAGCCTTTTTTTACATGATACATTTGACTGTCAAAAACAGCAGGTTGAAACTCAGGTATGTAAAGGAGAAAATGAGCAAACTCTGCTTTGTCCAAAGGGGGCGCTAAAAACAATACAAACCAAAAGTCCCGCAAAGAAACTATAATGTATACTTACAACAATTCCTCAGTTCATTTATCGTAGTGACAGAAGAGGCATGTGCAAAGAGTTTCAGCAGTCATATGACAGGTTAACGCTCTAGTTTAAAAGAGGTTTGTGTTCCTAAACTCATATGATACATTATTTTTGATAAAATATTAAACAGAAACCACCTCATACAATTAAGCAACATATGTATGTGCCAAAATTTTATCAGATACATTTGAATGACAATGAGCTGACAACAATGACATGAGTTCACACCAACCTGGTAGTTGTTTCTTTTTCCTGCATGCAGCTGCAGGCCTGTAAAACAAAAGAACCACTGTCATTGATAACTCACCTTTAGTGAAGATTTGAAAGGTTTCATGAACTGTAACTAACAGAGTGTAGTTTCTGAGATCAAAATAATCAAGAAAAATAACCAAGGAGGTGGTATAATATATGAAGTGGTACAATATATCCAGCCTCCCATCTTAACGTTTACCTGTATTGATATGTTTGTTAATGTTTCTACTGATTCTACACAATGGTGTACCCCATTGCATTGATTTGTAATAGACTCAGCCAAAATGAATTAAGGTCTTTTTTTAATGAAAGCTTAACTGCAGATCACCATGTGATGCTTTATAGCTATAGAGCTAAGCCACATTTGTAAAAACTTCCCTGTTCATAATTTTGTTGTGTAGTGTAACAAAATACAAGCACACAAAAACGTTGTCTGACCTGTATTATGTCAATGACGTACCTGGTATTGATGTAGCAATCAAAGGCTGCACTGTAAAGCCCTGGATAGGATACCTCAGAGGAGAGTTAGGTGCAGCAAACAGCAGTTCAGATAACACTGACGTTGTCCTGGAATGGGGGAAATGGATGAACAGGTGATAAGACATGAGATAAGTAAAGTTGATTTATATAACACCTATAAGGAACAAGCCTTAAAGTGCCTCACAACTACAAAGTAAAAAGGATGAAACAATAAGACATAAACAGTAACAAAGTCAAGTCTAAAGAAATGGATCTTCAACTGTATTTGAAAATGTCCACAACTTCCACAGCTGTCAGTTCCAGTGGGAGACAGTTCCAAAATTAAGGAGCTGCAACAGTCTCTTTTAGTCCTAACTCTGGAATTCATTTATCTATGCAATACCTGACTTTGTGCTGTTGTAGTTCCTTAGCTCGCCGCTTTGCCATCTCCTTGAGCTCATCCTGTGGAATGCGTTCTTTGAATATCATTGAGCCCTTAGTACAGCTGCATGGTTCAGGTGAGTTTGGAGGATCATCTGAAAGTTTCATCAAGGTGTCCTCACTAAGGAGTAACATCAAATTAATTCACAGAAAGGAGATACACCCATTTCACCTCTGATGTTACCATGGTTACAATGTTATTACTGTTGACTTTCGACATTAGTAAACTTTAGTTTTGTTTACACGACCACTTAATGCAATTCTGATTACAAGTTTCTCAATGGAAATTTAGTGTCCTGACTTAAACAGGGTACAATCTATTTCAAGCTGCTGTTTTAATGCTCCAGGCACTTAAATTCCATAAGTATCGTACCCTTAACAGTGTGTGACATCCTTGCAGTATAATTTACATGTCATCAACCACTATGGCAGCAACTAATGCAGTGAAAGGGCAAATATGAACACCCTTTTGCTTTTAATGGATGTGTAATTCAAGATAACCATGTATTGACAGACTGTCACATGGTTTCGTTGGTTTGATTCAATGGTACTTTTTTTTTTTCTGTCTGCCTGTTTGTAAATGCGTGGCCTTTTTTTTAACATTGCCTTACATGTTATTTTTTCACTCCCACGAGACAGAAAAAAGTATTTGGGTGTATTGACAGACTGTCACTTGGTTTCTTAGGCTTGGATAAAAGGTACTCAACAACAACGACAACAGCAGCTCATACAGAGTCTAGGTTACAGAGCCAATATCAACTCTCACTTTATGTTACTATTGGTGAGGCTGTTGTTCATGACTGCAGCAACAGTCCAGAGAAACCTAAAAGATGAAGGAGCCCTGAGACGGACAATTATAGATGATGCAGCTTGGGGCAGGCAGGTCCACAGCAGCTGGCAATCTGTAGCATCAGTCCAGAGGAACCTAAGAGACTGGGGAGCTCAAGGACACTCAGAGAGATCTGGTTGGTAACTTTAAAGGGGCATAAAGATCTAATAGGAGGTTTTCAGTCACGTGATCCTGACTTTGCTCGAGAACCAAATGGAGGGCAGGAAGCGACTGACTGGAATAGAGGAGATGCGGGAAAGCTCGTATTGCACTGGTTTAGATGCGTGCCGGTATTTAGCCTTAGATGGAGTTTACCACCCACTTTGAAAGAATTTAACTACGGGCTAAAAATGAGTCATTACCTTTGACAAAGTGGTCACTGCACACACGGGCATTATCCGACGCAGCTCCTCCAGACCGTAGGCGCAAATTAAAAAGCAATTTTTTCCGGCGTTTTTCGGTCATCTTCTTACATCTTTCCCCTTTGTGTAACACTATTTTGGGCACATGATAAAAGCTTTTGTTTTTTTCCCTGTTCGATCGATTCGAGCAGCCGTAAACGGAGCAAAACACCGGCATGTTGCTGGTCTCTATAGCAGCAACTCACTTCCTGCCCTCCATCTGTGAAAACCTCCTATAGAGTGAGGGACAGACAGGAGCTCAGTGTGCCAGTTCCTCTGGCAGTCTTGACCTATAGCAGAATCACTGGTCCAAGCCTAACCAGCCCTAACTCTGAGCTACATCAAAGAAACACGTTTTAAGTCTACTCTTGAAGTGGACAGTGTGTCTGCTCCCCAAACAGTAGCTGAAGGCTCTACCTCCTAGACTACTTTTAGAGAGTTTTGGTATGACGAGCAGACCTGCAGACTGTGAGCATACCAGTCTTGAGGGAAAGTAGGGTATTATGTGCTCATTAAGATATGGAGTGTGGCCATTAAGAGCTTCGTATGTCCGAAGAAGGATTTTAAATTAAATTCTAGATGTGATAGGGAGCCAGTGAATCCAAGGTAAGATGGGAGCGATGTTTTTCCTTCGATTAGAATCAACTTTGTGCAGGATTTTAGAGATGAAGGGGAGGTTAGATATTGGACAGTCAGCCATGGTGCCTTTAAGCAGAGTAGTTTTTTGTGTTTTAGGAGAGGTTTAATCACCTCAGCTTTGAAAGACTGGGGAACAAATCCTGTCAATAATGACATATTGATCAAGCTAAGTAAAGATGTTCTTATTAAAGGAGAGGCGTCCTTCAGCAGCTTAGATGGAATTGGGTGTAAAAGACATGTTGATAATTTAGCTGTTAGCACTACTTAATTTGATTCAGAAAGGCAATCGGTGTAAAATAACTAAGGTACACAAGAGGCTTCAAGGGTGTCTCCACAATTACAGTGTTGTCTAAGAGAAAAATACCTGTCATGGGCAAGAAGTTAGCAATTGTACCTCTTATTTTAAGATTTAATCATTAAAGAAGCTCAAACAGTTATTGCTGCTGAGGGCTAAGAGAATACATGGTTCAATGGCGCTCTGACTCTGTCAGTCTGGCTTCAGTGCTGGAGAGATGCCTGGTATTGTTTTTGCGTTGTACTCAATAAATACGTGTAGCCTTGTTGATGTTGGGTTTACTCAACTGCTGCAAAACTTATACTTTACAGCCCTTGCCGTACATCACTGCTGCAGTGCATAACATAACAGAGTCCAACAGGACACAATAAGAACACAGAACCAAACCTTTTCATACTGTTGCTCTTGTTTCTTTAATGAGGGAGGAGTAGTGAACTGCTCAAGCACGCTGCAGGCCTCACTATATTTATTAAGGCAATTCTTACTAAATATGGGGCAATGGATGGCGCATTGGATTATAGGGTGGCAGTAGCTTAGGAGGTAGAGCGGTCATCTAACAACTGGAAGGTTGGCGGTTCGAATCCCCTCATTCTTAGTCTGTCTGTTTGTCCTCGGGCAAGTTTGTGTCCTCTGCTGGTGTATGATTTGTACGTACGTTGCTTTGGACAAAACCGTCTGCTAAATGACATTGTAATTGTAATTCTGCCTGAGTATGTGAGCCTCAGCTGTTTCAGAGGAACACCTTATCCTTTCTAGTTTTCTCAATAACTGTTTAAGCTCACAAGTTTCAATGTATATACCATCGAACCAGCCTCTGGGATCTAAGATTTTCTGTTGAAGAGGAGCACCTGAGTCACGAATGACTCACAGTGAACCTGAGGTATTACAGACGAGCTGATCAAGTTGCGAAAAACTGACATCCAGATATAAGGAGCTAACAGTGAAGTTATTATCAAATACTGAATTAAGAGCAGACAGAATTGCCTCCTTGAACTTAGCTACAGCATTTACAGACAACCTTAGCATGTTTTTTTGTGAGGAGAATAACCTGATGGCACAAATTCAAATGTTACTCATTTGTGGTTTAATAAAAGGGGATTACAAATTACTAACTGACAAGTCTTTAAGCCAAAACAACATCAAGGATGTGGTTAAAAAGGTCTGTGTACGCACTGTGTAAACCCAATTGAGTCTAATACAGACTAGAAAGTAGGGCTATGGCATTATCCACATTATTATTAAAGTCACCTACAATGACCCGTCTGCACCGAGGACCTAATCAGATAGAAACGCAGAAAATTCTAAGTATGGGCTGGGAGGGCGAGCAAATAGAACTGAACTCAACTAGAACTCAAAGAGGAGACACTGAGATGCAAGCACAGGGCAGAGACATGATTCATTGAGTATCTGGCCTGTAAAGCTTTAATGACCGTATACTGTTACAAACATACCCTTTGGCATTCACCGTTCTTCTCACCACATTAACAGTTCAGTATAACTCAGGTTTAGCTCCTTTTCCCACAGATGGTTCTGAATAAATTTAACAAATTGAGCTAGTTTTTCTGAGTTTAGGAAAGATTGATCGGAAAAAAAGCAAAAGGTTGAATTACTCATAACTTGACTGACTCTGACTCAAATTTCTCGATTGTACAACTCTCACAGTGTAATTCCTAATCGTGTATAAAGAGCTCTCTACCCTAAATGCAAACCCTAATTAAAAAAAAAAAAATGTTTTAAAATCCAAAGGTTCTGGACCAAAGCCAAAAAAAACTTGTGTTATACTGTTATGGCATCATCAGGATTCATTTAAAGCTCCTGTGAGGAACTTTCTGCCTGTACCTATCTTGGTAGTCCCTGTAGTCAAAGTTATACATTACCTCTCATCACTTTACTGATTTGGTTAAATACATTAGTAGATAGTGTTTTAAAACCGAAATTCTCAGCTTGCTTTCTCACAGTGTGATGGGTCTCATGTAACATTTCCTGTAGAAAAAGTAAAAATAATAAAAAAAAAATTTAAGAAAAATTCTTCAGAGTGCTGTGGTCTGGTCTGACATCTACACCCCACCAACCCCACCCCAACCCACCACCCCACCTACATATACAGGCCGTATAAATTATAATGTAGAAAGAAAACCCTTTTCGCTAATAGTCTAATTTGCTTCTGTAAGTCAAAAATAACTTGCAATACTTAGTTTTACTGAACTAGTTAAAGACCCCGATGAGAGCTTCATATAAAGTTTAGAAAACTTTTCAGACCCAGCGAAACATGCCATAGCTGTTTTCACAGGTTTAGTAGGACACTCAGGTCAAGTAAACCCTGAGCTTTGTATAAAACTGTAGGAGTGAGTTACACCTGTATTACTCACTTTGATATTTGGTCTCTAAAATAAATGATCTCTGAAAGATCAGGGAGTTGACCACATCATACAAAAGTAGAGTTTTGAAATTTTCCCTCTCTGCAAAGCATTTAGAGTCAAAAAGCACCAGTTTTGTATAACTCACAGTAACAGTCAGTGTGCTCACTGTACCTCTTAAAACAATGGAAAAACAAGGTAACGGCAAAGTGGAAAATGTCCCTGGCACAAGCCCCTACCCTACAGAAGGGTACTTTACAATTCCTAAAAGTGGTTACTAGGGATGTCCCAGTCCAATATAGGTCTGATATCAGTAAAAAAAACAAATATGAAATGAAATCAGCACTCCAATACAAGCAGTTCATTCTAGACTCCGCTCCAGTGTAGGTACCAGATGTGCTCTGCCAGATCTGCTCCGGGCTTAGCACCTGTTGAAGACGTCACACAGCGGCAAATCCACTGGGACAAACTACATTGGGCTCCATTTAATAAGTCAAATGTGCTCAGTTACAAGCCCCTCACAGTTTTCTTTATTTCCGTTTGATAATTTAATTCACCTTGAACCTTTGTCTCCATATAATACAGAGGATTACAACTTACTGTACTGTAATTTTTAGACGGCTTTCATTGTAAATGTTAACTTTTCTACAGGAAACAGAAAAAAAGAATCTTTGTTTATCAGTAGATGGTTTTGCTTTTATTTGCAATTTTCATTGGCAACCTAAAAGAGGTGGTAGTTCAGCTGTCGTTAGTCCCCTTTGATAAGTAGCAATAGATTGCTTCGTAAAATTTGTCCATGCTTTCTCCGAAGAACTACAATCCAATGAAATCTAATCCCGAGAGAACCGCTTCTGTAATTTGTCCCGACCAACTACAATTTTCCACGTCATCCAACCAACTTCCAGCCAATCATATGGTGTGACGTCATCAACAGTCACCAGGCCCTGAGAACATCTCGCACCTACACTGGCACCTCTAGCTAGTAGCACCTGGATCCAGCACGCAGAGCCCACATAATCACAACAACAGTGTGTACTGAGGAACTAACAGAGTAGCAAGAAGTAGGAGTGATGTCGGTCGTGTGGCAGTATTTTTGTCAGAAAAAGCCGTTGCAGCTGAGTGCAAAACTTGCCATGCACAAGTTTGTACCAATATCAGATAAATATCGTGTCAGCCAATACTGAAGGCTACAATATCGGTATCGTATCCGAAGTAAAAAAAAAAAAAAGGCTGTTTTGGGACACCCCTAGTGGTTACTGTATGAAATACTCACTATAGATTTCAAGTTTCAAGGTATAAGAAAAATTCACCCCAAAAAATCCAGATCAGATTTTTTTATACATCCATAGCTCAAATTAAGAGTCCAAGACCTTTGAAAGTAGTAGCTATTACGCATCATATTAGGATGCTGCAGCAGGAAAGCAGGGCTGCTAGGAAGTCATCAGAGAGGCCGTGCGGAAAGAGTCAGGGAGCTCCTTGGCGTATTCAACCAGCTCATAGGAATCTCTGATATCTGTCAGGCCGAACCAGAAGACAGTCCACAAGCCGTGAACAAAGCTGCCATCACAATGCTTGAAGTACCTTTAAAAGACAAGAAAATGGAAAAACATATATCACAGGCTGTGCTGATAATAAATGAAGTGTTAGCCAATCAGATCACTTGTCTTTGAGGTCCATCGAATCTATGGTGGCCGTTTTAAACAAACCAAATGAAGTATTTTCATAAAAAAAAAAAACTGCACATACAGAGTTCATAAATCAGAAAGGTGTATTTCTGCTCTCTGTTCACATTACAGTTGCTATGTACTTGGTCACATGCTGTACTGATCTGGTTGGTTTCAAGTCTGTACAATTGCCTCCAAGGGTGTTTGAAAATGCAGCCATTGCTGACACCTCCTGGAAAAATGGAATAAATCAAGCAGGTAGATCCATTCACAACACCAGGCTACAACTCTTTGTTTCCTAGACCACTTTAGACGGAAACAGTCTCCATAGAAAACGGAAAAATTTAGTTTCATTTAGGGGGGTCCATTTAGACAGTAACTGCATTTTCAGGAGATGAAAACGTAACAAAGTGAAAACCCCCTCCAGAGTGGAAATGTTGTAAACACTCTGCTAGTCCCACTTTCGTCTAAAGTACAAAAACGCTGAAAACAGTCAAACCTGTGACGTCCTGGCTCACGTCGGCTCACGCTTATGACATCATAGCCATGCGCAGCTTCCTTGAAAATAACAACAACCATGCTAGACATTCGAGTCGCATCAAATAATTAATGTGCCATATTCGCCATATTGTGCTGTGTGCTTCTAGGAAGTAGAACGGAAGTTGTTCTACATATGCGTTGTTGGTCTATATGGGAGCGCGATCACACCGACACGCGCCACCTAGCGACCTGGCATGCACATTACAGCGTTTTCAACCACATTGCGTTTTTGTGTAAACACAGCATAAAAACTGAAAACAAAACGACACTTTTCCGTTTTCTATGGAGACCGTTTCCGTCTATAAGTGGCCCTAATCTGAAGCTGACCAATCTTTTTGTGCACGATAAAGCAACATTTCAAGAGGAATATTTCTTCAAAACTTAGCTGTTTCTGATCAGCAATAAATCACACAGAAACTTAATACCAAATCCAATATGAGAGTCTAAAGATGTGTGTGTGTCGTACCAAGGGTTGATCCTGTTGGTGGCTCTTGACCTCCAGAACAGTTTGCCCAAATCCTGTCTGATACATTCCCACAGGATCTGGCTGGTGCCCTGACCCTGCTTACTGCTGCTCACCACAAATTTGTCGAGGTAGGGAGTACCACTGTTCACTGGCTCCATGGTGATGATGGCTGCTGCACTATACCTGGAGCAAAGAGATGTTTCAAACATTCAGAAAAGAGACAGGCTCAACTTTTATCATACCTGGCACACTTTTTTGAACAGTGGGGAAGTAGAGGTACAGGTTTCTTCACTACAGCTCAAATTTGTTTTGGTGGAAATATCTGATTTGCTTTTGTTCGTCTTTTTCAGGATTTTTCCACACACCCTTCAGAGAGATAGATGGAATGCAGTCTTCCTTTTAGAGAGTCGATGTAGTCTTGCTTAAGAGTTTTGTCAAATGACTTGTTGATGAGAGCCAACAGACGCGGGACATCAATACCATCCAGAGAGGTGTACCTGCACACAAACACACAGTGATAATGTACCCTTTAGGCAGTAGCTTAGTTTATAAGTTTGTGTTAAACTAACTATCTAAAATGACTGGTTACTAGCTTTGGATATTTTTCTTTTCAAATCCAATATGAGCATCGCTGAATCTTGAAAACTTTCCTAATAATTGATTCACATTTGGAAGCTTATAAGTGAATATTTGGCAACACTTTATTTGACGCCTATCTGTATAACACATTATAAATATATGTGTAATGCGTCATAATCATGTTATAGCACTGTATAACTATAGTTATAAACACTCATAAAATATCATAATCCTTTATAGCAATAATCATAATACATTATAAAGCATTTTATCATGACTTACAAGGTCAGGTACTATAATGTGTTAAAACAGTTAACAACAGTTGCATTGCATTATCTATGTGGGCATGTCAGTGAGTTGTTAACAGTTATAACACATTATATCTCCCGACCTTGTAAGTCATGATAAAATGCTTTGTAATGTGTTTATAATGATTATTGCTTCAAAGCATTATGATCATTTATGAGTGTTTATTTATACAGTGCTATAATGCATTATAAATATATTTATAATGCATTATAGAGATAGGTGTCAAATTAAGTGTTACCAAATGTTTCTTGTCATAATCATTAAATTACTCTCAGTAATTGAGTGTTATTTCAGTTGGTAACTCTGTTGGGTCACTTTAGAGTTAGCTTATATGCATTTATATATCTGATTATGAGGGAAATACATACCGGTGAATTGGGTCTCCATTTTTAAAAAGTGTCCCAGATCCTGAGAGGGAAATCCAGATGGTGAAAAAACAGTTGTACAAAACATATTTAGATATGACCTGATTTCTGTCTCTGTCGAATAGTGAAATCCAGAGCCTCAAACAAATATAACCCAGCACCCACTTGGGTTACACCTCAAAATAGACAGTGTGTGAATCAGTCAGCAGACTTACCTCTGTGACTGAACAGCTCGCTCAGCAGGGTGTCAGCAGAGGTGATCACAGCAGAGGATTCCGCTGGCAGCTGATTTAGCAGTCTAGCTATAGTGGACACCTTGCGGCGCTCTGCAGCACTCAGCCATGCCGCCATGGAGAGACTAGGCAGGTCACTGGGAAATGACACTGTTCCCAGCACCTTTCACACAAACACAGGCAGTTCAAACAAAAGGATTGCTTTTATGATAAAAGTGGAAAAGCAATTTTCCTTTTTGCAGAGGTAGCCCTCTTTGCACATTGTTAAACCAGGCTGTTACTCCCTAAGGGGTCATAAGAAGATCTCACATTGATCAGACATCAATCAGAGTCATACCTTTTTGTCTTTGCTGCAGAGACCTCCGGAGTGGCTCAGAAACATGACTTTGTGGGGTTGCAGGGCTCTTGAAATAGCGGCTGTCACCTCTGTTGGATCCAACAGAATCGAGCAACCTCGCCCGTCTCTCCCGACTGGACAAACCAAAGGGATCGTCCCACAGTCCAGACTCCACTGAAGAAGACTGGTGTCTACAGCAACAGAGGATAAAGCACTGCAAAGAGGTGAGAGGGCAGGGGTTTAATGAAAGCAGTGAAGGAGACGTGTTACATTTGAAGAGTAAATTTAAAAAAACTGGTTTGGATGCTTGTCAAGGCAGAAGTAGGCCTTCTATTGTTATTTATATATGGTTTGATTATATATGGTACAGTTTTTGGTCTACATTTGAGGATGCAGCAAGAAACTGAGTTCAAATAGTCTTGTCAAATTTCTTTCCATCTTTACCTCTGAGACACCCCATCTCTCTTGAATCCTCTTAATACCCACTTATGTTTCTGAACTGTTGCAAATTAACCTCATTAGTTAGGAGATGTTCTTCCAGGTTTAATTTTTTACATGACTTTTTAAGTACTTTGTTGTACCTCACCAGTAAGAGTAAAAGTTTTGGGCTTAGTTTGAAATGTTGTCTCTGGACTATTTTCAATTAATCATATGGTTTTATTACTGTTTATTACTACTTGTTACTATTTGGTTCTGTGGTTGCATCGTTCTTTTGCAGTTTTATAAAAATAAAAAAAATAATAATAAAAAATAAGAGAATGAAAAACAGACCCCTTTTGCATCCTAATGAAAACATATCCCCAGCACTTTAACAGGACACTTTTATTTTAATCTTCTCAGCCTTTTGCCTAATTCCCTTGTTGTTTCACCAAATACAGATATTTGATTTAAGTTGCACTGAGTCCTAAACAAGATATGATACATCCTGTCTTGTTTTTGTATATATATATATATACAGTGGTGGCCAAAATTATTAGAACACCTGACAGAAATGAAAACATTGAACTTTTTTTTGCCTCCAAAACATGATTTCCTTTCAAAATGTTCATGATGCATGCAGATGGTTGCTCTGAGCACAACAAATATCAGATTAAGTGAGTCCTACTGTTTTTATCCACTTTTAACTTTAATATTTGGTATGTCCACCTTTTGCAGCAATTACAGCAGCACATCTCTCTGGCATAGTGTCAATATATTTCTTGAGAACTTGAACACTAATATTATCCCATGCCTTCTGCAACTCAAGCCAAAGGCTTTCCTTTGAATGTACAATAGATCTGTCCAGTTTATTTTCCAACTCGCCCCAAATTTGCTCAATGGGGTTGAGGTCCGGACTTTGAGGGGGCCAGTCCATCATTTTCAATGTTCCAGCAGATTCCTTCTGTCGCAGGTAGTTCCGGCAATACTTAGAAGAATGTTTAGGGTCGTTGTCCTCTTGGAAAATAAATCCAGGCCCAATAAGACGACTCCCAGATGGTACTCCGTGCCTCACCAGAATGTTGTGGTATACTTTCTTATCCATGATGCCATCAATTTTCACTAAGTCACCTGTTCCTGAGGCTGCAATGGCACCCCACACCATAATACTACCCCCTCCGTGTTTAACTGTTGGCAAGAGACACTCATTTTTATATCTCTCCCCCTCCCTCCGTCGAACATACACTCTTCGCTTGTTGCCAAACTGTTCAAATTTGGACTCATCAGTCCACAACACTTTATACCAATCTCCCTTTGTCCATTTCTTGTGTTCTTTAGCGAATTTCAGGCGTTTCACTCTATTTTTCTCTCTCAGTAATGGTTTCTTTGCTGCTATTCTGCCAACAAGTCCTTCTTCTCCCAGTTTCCGACGCACAGTTCTTGAAGACACTGTTGCACCATTAGTCATTGTGGTGTTGATCTCGTCACGCAGTTCTCGTGAGGTCTTTCTTCGGTCCTTAAGACTGAGAATTTTGAGATGCTTCACTTGTCTGTCAGAAAGTTTCTTTTTTCTACCTCTCCCCTTTCGGTTCTGGTGTGAATTGGTGGCATCATGGCGGTCTAAAGTGTACTTTACAGTGCTTGGACTGCATCTCAAGTCCTTGGCTATGCGGCGGTAACTCCAGCCAGCATCAAAAAGGGCCTTTATTCGAACCCGCTGCTCACTCGTTAATTCCTTCTTCACCTTAGCCATGTTCAAAGAGCAACATGAGCTTCAAGACTACTTCTAGAGGCTTTGAATTTATACCAATTGGTGGTGTGGCCTCAGTGACAAAACCCTCATGTTACCAATCACTTAATGAGCAGGATAGGCCTTGTACGTTCAAAAGAATCACACAGCTGTGTCCTAAGACTTGCATCACCATCAATTTAACCACGATCACACCTGAGAAGGATTACACAAGTAATTTGGCTGCTTCTGTGAAGGAACATGATTGTGTGACACTGACAGGCCTTGCTTGTTTTTTGTATGGAAAATGACCTAAATCTCCTTATGATGGCTCTATTCTAGGGTTTATAGAGCAAAATGATGACTTTGTAGATATTTAATTTGTTTTATGGGTATTTTAATGGCCAACTCAACAAAAACAACTGAAAATTCTTAAATATGCCAAGTGTTCTAATAATTTTGGCCACCACTGTATATATATATATATATATATATATATATTGTTGATATAAGTAAAAGGATACAGCCATATGGAGCAGGAACAATCGAAGGATTTGGTTTCAGTCACATGCTCTGAACACATCCTCTTGGAAGCTTAGGGCCTCATTGTACAAACTCAAACGTTAACATGCAAATTTTAAGTTTTAGACTTCATCATACTACTTCATCACCTGTCTCTTTACCAGACATTGTTTTTAGTTGTAATTTCTAAAAATAAGACTTATTTTTGCACTTGTCAAGTGAGTAGGTGAATTTAGAACTAGGAATTAGGCAAATTCACTTGTTATCATTTGGGTTTTTGCAGAGTTCAGCAATAAAGTCCTTTCTGAGTCACACTGCATATCTAAACTAAACTCTGAAGTTCGCACACAAGGCAAAATAAGGAACTCTGCTGGAGAAAACCTTCCCTTACTAACTTGGAAAAGGGAACTTCTTGTGAAAGAACATTTTTCACAGAAATGGATAAAAAAAGACTGAGCAGGCTCATTCAAATCCCTCCAATTTATGGGGACAAACTCCTGATTCTCTGAGTTGCATTTACCTTTTATAACACCATTTTGTTTTCAATCCAGTGATTATGAGCTTCAGGGCTCATAAATACAAGATATGTGGACCTGTGATCACTTCATCAAGGATGCATATTGATATCTGGTTAACACATACCTCACAAATAAGACTCCAACTGATGATATGCTCTGATCTTTTGCCAAAAAGGGAGAAAAACAGGATTCTAAGGGTACCCGATTTTACACCACCGCAGCCTGTTAAAAACAGTCCTACTATATCTTCATGGCTCAGTGGAGTTTAAGTAAAGGTGAAGCATATCACATCCCTCACCTGCTCCCACGTGGGGCTTCATGCAGTTGCAGGAAGGACTCAGCAGAAAAGAGAGGTAGGACAGTAGATGAATGCTGCTGCAGTGCCTCAGTTAGCTGCTGGCTTCGCTTCACAAGCTCTTGAGCGCACCGGGAACCTGCCACTGGTTCCATGTGCCCTGACTCTTCGTTAGCAGGCAGACCCATTACCACCACAGGCTTCATATCCATCCGCTGGAGAAAGGACAGCCCAAAAGCCAGGCTCTGAACCATGTCTCTGCTGTCAAATACTGAGCTGTCCACCTGGAGGAGACAAAACCAGAAAGGACCACATGTGGACTGATAAAGATATGCTGGTTAGATCTGTCTCAAAATGAGTCCATTTTAATGCAAGGTTTGTGTACTAGAACAAAAAAAGATACATTTGGATAAAACAGCCGGTGAACCAAAAGACAGTGTACACCCACAGACTGTATATAGAAAAGTATATAGTATATAATATAGTATATAATAGTAAATACAATAATACAACATTAGTATATACAGTCTACACCTTCTAAAACCAGAGCATCTACCAAAGAAAGATATGTACATGACCCAATTTGTATTTTTTTATAGTTACCTAGTCACGAAATACAACTTTAATTTCCTTTTTATATTTTAACTATTTTTCATGTTTGATAAATTGTTATTTCTTATGAGTTTACACTGTCTAAAATACAAAATCACTACAAACTATTACATATAAAACAAACAAAGTACGAACTTTGCAACTTTGCAACCTGTTTTCATTTGAAAAGTGATTATAAAGGGAGTAACTCGTTTTTGGTCCTCGTGACATAACTGTAGAAGATTACCTTTGACCCAGTATCTGGACAGACGCTTGCGGGCATCCGTATCGTAGCCGGAACCTCATGGGTGGCGAATAAATCCAATAAAACATCGCAACTGAAACCTATTTAAAGGATGGGATTTTCTTTTCTACAATCTTATAAGAGTTTATTACTGACTAAACGTTCACTTTGCTTACCTCCATGACAGCAAAAGCAGGAGACTGGGTCTTGGAAGCTCTTTGGAACTGGGTAAGCCAGTACCGGGCCTCCCTGGGGTCTCCGCCAACTTCATTGAGGAAAGCCTTAACGTCCCGGTAAATCAGATTGCGGTTTGTAAGCGCATGTCGGTCTGCGGCGGAGAGATATCCAGATTGATCCTGCTGGGCCACAGCCGCGGTATTTCCTCCTGTGCTGGCCGCGTCAGAGCTCATCATTCGCCGCTGTGCACACAACATCCTCCGCTGACGCTGGCCACAACTCCGGGCCAGTGCTGATGGACTGGACAGGTACTTTCCTGCCATCACCACGGCCCGACAACCAGAGGAACCGCCGTTCACTTTGGACATGTTAATAGCCAGCACCAGGGTTCGGAGTCTGTCGGACTGTCGACTTGAAGTGCTGAGCCCCACATGAAGTCCCCGACAGACTGGGAGCAGCTGCTGCCGAGAGCTCAAGAGCGCTTCACCGGCCCGACCCAGTTTTTCCTTTTTTTTTTCTTTTCCAGACTGGCGGGTCCCATAAATCCACACCAGTTGTAACTACCTCTGTAAACCAGTTTTACATTATATGCAACTGTTGTCACAGCAAAGAGTCCGAAATACATGAAGAAATATACAAAATTCATGATGAAACGTTAATTTATACTATTATTAATGGGGTAAAAGTAGTCATGTCATCCAACAGTTTCTTAAATCTGAACGTACGGTGTATAAACGGAATGCAAATAATTTCATTTTATCCTTTGTGTGCACAGCGCTCTTTGCTTTTTCAGATTTAAGCAGAAATACTTGCTCACAGCTTTTCTATGTAGCCCATCAAGACTGAGTTTATTTCAGCATACTTTTCATTATCAACAAAACTGATCCGTTATTTGTTAAACGGTCACTGTCACTGGTGCTAGTAGAGTTGTGGTGCACATCGTGGGACAAAGGTGACAACACTAACAATAGAGGGAGCACAGGTGAAGGTGCTAGTGTTGTGTCGCTCGCGAACGATTCGTTTAAATGAACCGAATCTTTTAAGTGAACGTACTGAACCGAATCCCTTCCTCGAGTGATTTGTTCATTTCTCAATACAGATAAGCAGAAGTAAGAAACAGCATTGCCAGTTGAGCAGCCAGCGAATGGGGGACCATATGCACTGATGTCTGAATCACTTGGTGAATGAATCACGCACTGAACTACAATCTCTTGAATACTTTTTGTCAGACAAAACTACCTTTTTTGTTTTTTTAACTGCTAAATTGCTACAACAACTACTTGCACATGTAACAAGTAGTGCATTAAACCCGCAGCATCCAGTCATTGCAGCGGTTTGTGAGGGAACGGTGCATGTTAAGTGTGAATTTAGTGAATGAATGACTCACTGAGCCCAATTTGCCAAGCAGACCTGATAAATAGCATACCATAGTACAGTACACTTAAAACATCATGACTTATAAACAAGTTAATTTTTACAAACAGGAGGTTGGCGTCAAAGGCTTCTCTCAAGCTCTGATTGATTCGATGATTTTGTGAACGAATCTTTTGAATGAATCTTTTTAGTGAACTGATTCTAGTGATTCAGTACATCTAAAAGAACTGCCATGCCCATCACTAGAAGGCGCCTACTCTCCCAGTGCATGCTAGAAGCGATGTAACACACCCACCTTACATGACTGCAGTCACGTGATTAGCAGTCAGCCAATCACATGAATACATGGTGTCAACTTTGAATACCAACTTTAATACCCTGAATAGGCCCTGTTGGGTTATTTGGGCCTGTATCTCACAAATGTTCAAACAAAAGCTGTGTGTTCTCTGTTAACCTCTGTCTTTCAAAGAGAATGTTGAATAATACAGCGATAAACAAGCATGTGCCATGAATTTCACTAGTCAGCATGTATCCCAAACGACCACAGGGCTTTCTTTCATTGGTGTGGACACTGATGATGTTTGAATTTATAAAAAAAAAAATGATAATAATATTAGTGATCACGCAGGACTATAAAAATCAACACCAGCTCTAAAAGCATGTATTGAGACCATGGGATACGGCTCAACTTACCCCATTCCTATGGTCAACTTACCCCATACACTGGGTAAGTTGACCATAGATGACCACTTTTTTTGGCATGCTATATTATCAAGACAGTTATGTTTACACTCATTCTGTTGGTTTGCACTGATGTAGTGATCCGAAATATGAAAAATGACTCATCTTACCCCACTCTTCCCTAAGTCAAATGAGTTAGTGAACACAGATCGTGATGAAGAGTTGTCTTCCATTTGTATTTGTTTGACATGTTTTTCATCATTTGTGTTATTCACACACTACAGATATTAACTTTTCCATAATGTATGCATAATGTGTACGTGTGCACTGGGAAGAATATTTATTATCATAATTAGTATATTTTTACATTTTGCCATACATATTTCTAAACTCTTTATGCTCCTGACGCTGTCTCCAGACTTGGCATTCAGAATGTTTTTTACGGTTTTGTTTCAATGCTTTGGCAGGTTTTCCAAACAGCTGTAAAAAGAGAGGGTGAAGAAAGCAGTTGTGAATCATTAGTGATCTAAGTCTTCACCACCAGATGTCGCCAAATCTCACACTGCATTTTCAAAGGAAAATTGACATTGTTAGGGGCAGTAAAACTATAGTACATCCACATCTCGGGTCTTTAAAAAAGATCAGTTTTCAACTAAGATTATTTAGAATCTAAGTTTGACCAAACCACACATGAAATGGGAAAAACAACTGCCCAGCACATGATCATGGAGTGAAGGGATTGAGGAGGTCAAGAGGAGTCAGACATGGTTGACAGAGTGTTACCTTAGATTTTGGTCCCATATGAAACTTATCAGTCAGTGCTGAAGTGTATTACTAAAGCCAATGATCAAACTGAAGTAGTTTTGGTGTCCAAACACTGCAGAACTATGAGCTCAGTTCGAAATGTAATGTCACTAAACAATGGCTTAGTGACATTAAACCGAATGCATTTAGATTCAGTAATGGGCCGCATAAAGTGAGGGCATGGCCTTGGTAAAGTCACTGAGGTCACAGCCTTGTTGCCTGACAAACAGCCATTAAATCAGTCAAATCAGCCCTTCCCCTAATTAAGTGTTGTTATAAAAGACTCTTAACCCTTACATAATGACAGTAGATGAGTAACAGTACAAAAAAAATCACCCAGCTTCCACAAAAACAAAACAAAAGAGATATGGAAACTAAAACAGTTTTCAAAGAGGCTGAAAATTTTTATTTTTTTCAGTAAAAAAAAAAAAAAAAACTAAGGAACTGTGATTTCCTGCAAAATAGAAGTAGCTGCAGTGTATTTAAATCCTAAAACATGGACTTCATCTCCGTGATGTCACTCATTTGTTGCTGCGAAGGGGTGCTGGAGATACTGTTAGCTATTTTAATATTGAACATAATGGGAATTTTTTGACTTTTGCAAGCTGAAGTGGACATTTGAGTGACAGCATTTTAAATACACGTGTTGGCTTCATTTTTAACATACAAAGTTTCTGTTTGGGTTTAATGCGGCAAAGCTCTGTTAAGGTATGTAGAAAGGAGATATCTATGATTTCATCCCTCAAAAAATAATCAGAATTATATAAAATGCTGTTTGTCTCCAGTGTTTTTTTTTTTCAGCACAGCCATGTATTTACTGATATTGATATGATGAATATATTCCGAGCTTTGCAAAGACAACTTAAAGCACACCAAAATCTTTCCATGAAGCATTTCAAAGCAGAGCGTTGTCATTTCTGAAAGGTTGGTTTATTATTGTAGAAATGATGTCACTCTGCTGATGAAGGAGTCACAGCAGAGCCGGCCCAAGGCATAAGCGAACTAAGCGCCTGCTTAGGGCCCCACGGCCAATAGGGGGCCCCCAAGAGCAATAATTTTTTTTTTTTTTTTTTTTGCATGTATGAGTAATGCTTTCTGTCTGATCAAATATATATTATTGTAAAAATAAAATAAGGTAAAATCATTTTAGTGCTGCTGCTGATGTAGGCCTATGATTCTTACTGCTAAAATGTCAAAGCTTTGCTACCGTTATGTGCCTTTTGCTGTGCAATGTGCACTGAGTATCCAAAGCGCAGGTAGTTGTGGGGCAAAACAATGTCGCAAAAAGGACATATACTTCAGGAGCAGAGAAAAGAAAGAGGAAGAAGAGAAAAAACGCCAAGAAAAGGCTATGTTTGCATGTCATGGAATGTTAATCAAAGAGATTTGTGAAGGGGTGTAAATGATCACAATCAATATTTTTGGTGGAAGTGGAGGGCCCCAAAATCAAATTTTTTGTCAGTCCAGTAATGCCAGCTTTCCACTTTTTTCAGCATTTCATGTTTCTTCATTCTTTCACTTAATGTTTTTACACTCTGAGCTAAATCGTTTTGTCCTCGTCACTCCTGCGTCTTCAGTTCAGCCTTTGTGATTCTCTAAGACACCTTTACTGCTCTAACACACAGACAGGCCAAAGTCTTATTGACAACTATCTGAATGACTTTACCAGTGTTTTCATCCATCGATTTGTGTGGTATAAAAATATGCTGACATTATGCACTTCAGCATGATGGCCAGACTTATTTATAACCCCTCTTTGCTGTCACAGTTTGATGACATCACTCCTCTGTCTCTGTTTCTTCTCTATCTCTGTCTGTCATCTGGCCGGTCACAGAGGACTACATCTGCCCTGGCTGCCCTCAGGCAATCACACACACACTCACTCACACACGCACACACGCACACACTCACTGTGAGGGCAGTGTGGAGGTGCACGTACTGTATAATCTTCAGGAAGTGATTAGGGGGTGTGAGATCAAAGGTTTGGTGCGACGAGAAAAACATTCCTCCCTCAGTTCCCCTCCCTTGGGGAAAGAAAGACCGACAGTTTCCTCATGTTTAACTCGGACTGCCCCGACACTACTGACACTCAGCGTTGTTTCACAGGGCCAAAACCCCCGGTGCAAAATTCACATGATGTAAAAATCATCAAAATCCAAACACAAGACCAAGAAGAAAAATGGATGTTAAAAAGTTATGATTGTACAAAAAAAAAAAAAAAAAAAAGAACAGAAATATAAAGGGGTAAAGGTGAGTTAGTTTGGGGGGCGTAACTAACAAAAAGGGGTCGTAATATTGTGGTAATATCAATATGCTCTATCAATGAGCATTAAAAGTTGAAAAAAAAATAAAGGTCACTGGTTCATATAAAAAGGGTAAGACTCAAGCCCAGTAATATATTTAATAAACACATCCAGGTCTAGACTGCATCTTCATTCAATAACTATTAGTATCTGTAAAATGGTGGAGCTCTGGCACAGTTTTAAGGGACTTGTGCTCTGTTTTGTCATATCTGCTCCGTTAAATATCTCCATCATGTTTTTTTTTCTTTTTTATATTATTTCATGTTAAAACTAACAATTAAACTACAAATTAAAATTCCCTTGAAGCCTTGTATTAAATACTTATCAGTCCAACACTGCTGAGTACCAAAAATTCTATGCTCACAGGCTCTCCCTCTGTATGCATGTTTTGTTTGGCTGTAAGAGGACGTATGAAGAAAGAAGTATTGGTGTTTACTCGCCTAAATCAAGTCAGTGTCAACTTGCGCTGAGAAAAAGGATCACTGGGATAAAAAAGGGGGGCATTTCTGGCTCTGTGTTGCTGAAGTCTAAACACTTATTGACTATAAACTGCACATCATTAGTCTGTTTTATGTCCTCTTACATCATAACTGCAGGTCAAAGATGATCTTTGTAATTTGGTTACTCAGTAAGATATGAGGTCTGAATAAATTCACTGAGAAAGAGCTAGACATATGCTTTAAATTAAGATGCAAAAAGCTGTGAACACTCACATGTTGCACTTTGTGGGATTTGTGTGCTGCAAATTATCTTATCATTTGAATTTGTGTTGTTCTAAATTTCAGAATTGTTCCCATAATTCAGATTCGATAAATCTGGAACTGCAGCCTTGACTGTATGTCTCTAAGTTGATGTAACATCATACTACTGATACATTTAAGAGACTATTTAGCATATCACAGCGAATGATTTACTTACTTTCTCCTCCTCTTCTTTGATTTTAACCAGAGAATGAGAATTCACAGCATTAATTGTGAGCAGTTGTTGGTTCATTTTGGTTCATTAACGTTTCAAAATTTACTAAAAACGAAGACCACTAAAAACCAGTAGGGGGCAGTACACACCTGATTTCTGCTTTTTATGGTCCAAACCATCACTTGTCTGACAACAACCTGCATCTGGTAACAATGAGTTCAAACATCTTTCAATACATGTGAAGGAAAACAAGGGTCCGATTAAGGCAAGGTACATGGCATCTTTATTATTGACATCATGTCCTTTTTTTAAATAATGATTTGATTATTTACTTTTTGTCTGACTATAAATGTTTAGGTTTTAAACAGCAGACACAATATAAGTTACAGCAGCATAGTTTTCATAATCATACCTTGACAAACATGAATTTTCACATCTAGAGATGCGGTCAAGTTGAACTCTTACAAATCAAAGTTTTTCACTCTTATCAAAGCTGGTTTGAATTAACATGAATAAGTGACAATGATGCTCATGTCCTGATAATTCTCTGCAGCTGAAATTATTTAAAAAACAGTTTTTTTTTCAGATCAGTGATAATGATATTCGTCTTTGTGCCAATACGGTGGAGGAGCAAATACATGCAGCCAGTGGTTTAGCTTTAAATCAGCTAAGACTTAAGCCTCTATCTGCTTAGATTAACTAGATATTTCACCTGAACCCAGCACTTATGTCTCTGATTGATTGTTATGTTAACCCTGAAAGCTAAACAAAAAATCATAAGCAAAGGTTTAAGCTTTACATAGATCAGGTTAAAAGCTAAATCCAATGGTTTTCAAGAAATTATTAATCACATAAAGCTTTCATTGTCCTGTTATATAGGAGTGTATGTATCTCCACTGGGACAGTAGACAATAGTCAAGCATTAAACAGAAGCCACCTGTTTTTCTTTTTTCACATTTTCTCTTTGTAACATTTAATAATTAACCTTTTCAATTTTTTTCTTTTGTTGTTGTTGTTTGTTATCACTTCATTTAGAAGTTAGACATGAGATACTGCTACTCTAGAAGACAAAGATTTTCCCATACGGTTGGGATGAACAAACTCAGTTTTCATTGGGTAGTGTGAAGGAAAACCTTAAAAACGTATCGCAAAGCCTTGACTCAGATCTGAGGGGAGGTTCAGGGTTGTCTCAGGTAAGACTGTCTAACTACTTTTACTACATGTCGTGACAGGTTACAAAGAATTATAAACAGCTTTCTAATTGGAGACAACATAGCATACATCTGACTGAATGGAGAAAAATGTGTTATCTCAAATGGTTTTTATTGATAGTTTGCATCAGCCTGCCTCCTTAATCCCCTTATGTTTGGGGAGTGAATTTATTCAATGACTGAATAAATTTCACCAAACTGACATTGTTACCAATAGCAGTAGATATGGGGAGCCTTTATATTTTGTGTCTTTCTACACACTGTATGGTGACAATAACAAAAATCTGAGGCAGATGGATTTCATAAAGTATTTTAACCTTGGAAATCACTGAGGTCAACTTTCTTCCCCCACAGGCAAACTGCTCTCACTAGCCCACTTATTTTGTCAAAAGTGAATTAAAAACAGAATGACTTTTGACATTTTCTTACATTTGGTCCATAAAATAACCAGCCTACTAAAGCAAGAAGGGAATAGAGGGAGTCTAGCTCTGATAGCCATGCTTATTAGATTAAACTGACATGTCCCTTACTATTAAATGCCCGTTAATAACGATTATTTCAAGGACTTCTTAGCTCTGTTTATTTGACAAAACTAAAGAGGCTGTAGCAAATCAAATTAAGTTGTAGACAATAAAACAAAGTTTAGCAGCTATTTTTTTTTCCTTAATTAGATTTGTTACCTTTTATTTCAGCAAAACCTAAGCAGCTAACTCTTTCTGACAGTTTATTAGCTTGGCAGACTTTAGAAGTGGTTGTATCACCTTTTGATTGAACTGAAACTCAAGGGATTTATCTTGGTTATCCTTCCTATAAATGATGTGTATTTAAATCTAAGTAGCTGTTTATTCATTATGCTAATTTGTCAAATATTCCCCTGAGGAATCTGGTGTAAAATCACTCCCCATTAAAAACGGAGCTATCTCTGCTTTAGAGTATAGAGTTTATTTCTCCAAACAGGGTTTCTTACCTGTTTGTTGACTGTGTGTCTGCCTGCCTGTCTGTGTGGGTGGTCATTTAAACACACTGTATGTGGTCCTTCATTCTGAGGGCGAGAGGGCAGATTAAATTATAGTTTTGGAGCATCTCTGATTACACAGGCAGCGCTTGTATATGTACAAATCTATCAACAAGGGGTTTTAAAGTCATATATCTCTTCTGTGCAACAGTTTCATCTTTATTTAAAGACCAAATGAGGCCTTACTGGGCAGTAAACATGGGAGATTTGTTGGTGTTTGAATTGCACAATTATTTCTGATGCTTATGGGCTTTTCGTTCATGAAAAGAAATTCATACCTTTGATAAAACAGCATAATATCACAATATTCGTGTGAAACTGCATGTTACAGTGCAGACATGAGAACATTATCTGAATTTTGGTTTAATGTATCGGCCTCTGCACACTGCCAAATTACATAATTAACATTTAAGGGTCCATTTGCACAAACTCCATTATAGAAAAGGTTGAAAATGCTCTTATACCTCTCAGTCGCTAAGGTTAGTGTTTTTTATAATCGCCAGTGTTTTCAATACCTGAAGACTGTCATGTAAAGTTTAGCTACCAGCTGGAATATTGTACTGAAATGTGTCATAAAGATCCCCTGTCATCCAAAATCTAAACACCCTTATTACATTTGGAAGAAGACATCATTAAATTAACCTGTTTCACTGTGTGACATGTTGCTTTTTTACGGGTGAATGACACTCGTTTTGTTTCCTCACACCTCAGAGCTCAGGAGAACGTGTGGAATAATACGCTGGTGAGCTTATCCTCAACAAACAGACTATGTTCTTCTTTTTAAGTTGCACTTGCTAAAGTACGACAGTGGTTTTTTTTTATTTCCATTTTTTTTTTTTTTTTTCAAGGTTTTTTTTATTTTTCTGAAATGTCTTAAGAAGTTGGAAGTTAGGGTGTCAAAAGATAAAAAAAATAACTCTGTCAGACTTGGTCCTCTTATTTGATTTGTTGGGCATGGAAATGTAAAATGTAGAGCAGATTATTGCCAGGCCTTGACAAATCAAAATTTCAGTGATATGAAATGAAAGCAAACACAGCCATAAGTTTTAAAAATCGAAGTTGCCGTGAACCTGAGAAAAAACTATGGAATAAATCCTGCTTTGGTTACAATAACCTTCATAAAAAAATCTCCCTGTTCCCTGGTTGGTAGTAGTTTTATTGAAACAATATCCTAATTTGTGTATTGTGGTTTGAATTATTATTTCAACTCACAGTCAAGTTAAAACATAAGCCTGCATATGTGATGTAAAAAAAAACACCTTCCTTGTAATTCAAGATATAATCCTTCTGTATATAAAGTGAAATTTAGGATTTGACCACAGTGTCAGAGGCAGAGGTAAAAGATCTGATTGATCTGATTGGAGGTAAGGATATAGTTTTCCATGACAACGCTTTACTGTTGAGATTGAGGTACTGACCAATCGAAATCAAGTACTGGTAACAAATTATTTGATTCTTATCTCTATAACGCATTATAATTGTATGTAAAATGGATTATAATCATGTTATAGCACTGTATAACTATAGTTATAAACACTCATGAATGGTCATAATGCTTAATAACAATAATCATAACACATTCATTATGACTTACAAGGTCAGGTATTATAATGTGTTATAACTGTCAACAACTCACTGACAATGCCCACATAGATAATGCATTTTACATATATTTGTGATGTGGTATAATTGCTTATAAACCTGTATAACTATCATTATAAACACTCATTAGTTATCATAATGCTTTATAACGATAAGCATAACACATTATATGTGACCTTTTAAGTCATGATAAAATGCTTTATAATGTGTTATGATTATTTTTAGAAAGCATTATGATCATTTATGAGTGTTTATAACTAGAGTTATATCGTGCTATAACATGATTATAACCCATTACACATTATACAAAGGCCTCAAGTAAAGTGTTACCCAAGTATTCGACACAGTGCGCTGATAACCAAGTGTTGAAAAAATAAAAATTGGAAGAAAAAAATACAATGTGATTCTAATTTAGGTGAAATATCAACTGAAGCAACAGTGAAAAACTTTTAAATTAAGTTCAGTGTGGATAAAGCGGTACATGTTATCTTGTTTTTAAAGCCTTCTTAATAATAACATGAACATATCCTCCTTCATCACTTTAAGTGAATAATGTATTCGTGTGTCAGTAAAGTGAAAAAATAAATCATAGTCACCTCTGTCAGCATGCTGTCATCATCTTATTGGAAGTGATGGTAAAATCATAGTTGCAGGCTGCAGCGGTGACAAGCATTCAGAATAATTGCATAGCATATTTACAAGCTGTCTTGTTTTCTGTTGTTATTCACACAGAGGCATCAGTATTTATTTTTATTTTTTCAGTTTCACAACCACAGACAAGCACATCGTAATATTACCCTTCAGATCATCAACTTGGATTTGCTTTGGCTTTTAAATGGTTTAAGGCCTGTATTTCAAAATCGCACTGTCTACCTCTACTGACATCAAAGTTCATCTCTGAGCACCTTCTTTGTTCTGAATAACTCTAAACACAAAAAGGTAGTAATCAACGACCAGGCTTTCACCCGTGCCTGCCTCCCATTGGTGCTGGCAGTGTCAGATAACTTTAAGAGGCAAAGGGTTAAAAAACAACCTCACAACAGTAATTCCCAAAGCGCTCAGTAGAAGTGATGGTGTGGAAAATGCAGCATTTTTCACCAAACAAAATTAAAGGCTGCTTTGAAGCTTGGCAGACAGCTTGTGGGCACATGCCCCCTGGCAGTGTAGACACCCACAAATCCCCAGCGGTGCCACCCTGCCACCCTGGTGCCACACAGAGACTTGAAGCTCTAAATTAAAGTCTGTCGCGATGTTCGATTTGGATGCAGAGTCAGGGTGGGCTCATTGGTGTGGCGGGTTTTGTTGGTGAAATGCGGTTACGTGTGGGTATAAAGTATTTATTTTGGTGATAGCAGGCTGTGTGTGTGTGTGGTGTGTGTGTACATGTGTGTGTCTGTGTGTGTGAGCGTTAAAACCAGGTTGAGTCTGCATGTCCAACCATGTGATCTTCTGATTACAATGTCACAACACAGCAGATGATGAACCAAACAGGCTGTCAGATCCAGTCACAGTATATTTTACTACAAAGTAAACAACCACCCAAATCTCCCCAGTCGCTCAGTTAAATATCGGGAAAATATACATCATAACTTTCACCTCTGTGTCTGTCTCTGCGCTAGTGTTCCTTTGGAAAACCCCTTTATCAAAATTTGCTGCTCTAATAAGAAGCTACAGTGGCCCTGTGAAGGGAGTAATATTTTAAAAATTTCACAGAACAATATTTCCCCAAACTCTGTAATTTGCCAGAATATTTCAACTCTTCATTATCAGAAAAACTTTGAAAAAACATACAAACTTCTCAGATTAACTCAGACTATGACGTTGTTAAACATTTAGGTCTCAGGTCCTGAGGAGCCTACTGTCTTACCGTATGTTACCCCCATTTTAACTAAAATTTTTACCATTAACACACACTGAAAATGATCTACTGTCTTTTTATTTTTTATTTTTTTGCTACTGTGAGCCAAAGCACTGCAGTGGATGCAATTGTCTCTTTTGTGTGTTTAAGTTTTCATCCAGCAACTGGGACGTCCATCGAAGCTTACCTGGTGGACCAACCTCATATGTCCATGTGTCTGATAAAACTAATGTTACTGATGATGTTGTTGTTGTTGTTGATCCTTCTTTGGAAGTGTGAAGAGATCACATCACAAAAGAGCAGACAGGGAACAAGTGGTGGTGACACAGATACTGTTAAAAAAAAAAAAAAAAACATCAGCTGTTCAATATTTGAAGTTTTGACTGTTAGAACTTAACATTTGCTGTTATGAAAGTCAAAACTCCACCTGCTGCTGAAAAGAGTCTTTGTGTGTGTGGTGTGCTCATAGACTGTATATAGAATAGACGTTATCTGCCTCCTCACTGGGTGAAGCCACCATGAGAACAGCACCCTCTGGTGATGGGCTGCAGTATATGTCATAGATCCTGACTCCTCTAGCCATCCTTTTGGAGCTGTGGACAAACTTTAGACATTTATTACACAGAATATCATTTTGACATGTAATTACTATAAGGCTGATTTGTGCTCAAGTCCTCTTTTTTCTGTGCAGCTCCATTTTTAAAAGTTATCAGAGGGTTCATGTTTGCTATGATTGACACTTGATACAACCTATGGGTGTACGAAGATTGCGTAGCGAGCCTGGGGGATACACTGTTTGAGTCGAGCGTCATCACAGCAACTCTCTGCGACTCTGCTGCCGAATGCGTACAATGCTACTGCGCAAGTGGTGGAGTGCGTACAATGCTACTGCGCAATGTTGGTTTCTGGAAATGGAGAAAAATCATGGAAATACCAAGAGCTTTTCAGCTTGTCGTCATGTGTGAGCTATCTGACATTTCCAAAAATCAGTTGTGATTTTACAAATATGATGTGTGCCAGGCTTTACCGTTTGTTGGCTTGTGGAGTTAGCTAACCAGTTTGTATCGTGAAGATTTAAAAAAAGAGAAATTTTCATGACCTGGACTTGCCATGAAGTTTGAGCGAGCAGGACATCAGAAGACTGCGTACCAAACTACTGAAGTCTAAGTTGATAGTCAATACTGATGTATTTGAACATGTAGATCTTAGCAGGAAATGATTTTGCAGCACAGGTTGCATTTTCCCTCCATTTTCCCTCCCTCGCTAAACTTCAGACCTCTTCGTACTTTTCACCATCCTTATGAACAACTGACCACTAGGACCAGTCTTTGTGTTTTTTCATATCTCTTACAGATGAGGTTAGTTTTATTTGAAAATATCGATTTATATTTATGCACCAGGAATTTTATTTTAATGTCTCCACACAATTTGATTCATTAGGTTTACAAACTCACAAGGCTTGGTAGCAGGATGGAAAAGCTCAAATTATCATTGATATTCAGGTTTTGAAAATGATCAATCACAGTCCTTCATACAGAAGTATGTTTAGATTCATAGTCTTGATCATGGAGTTTCAAGTGGGAAAAAAATAATAATAAAATGTGTTTCCTGGCAACAATTTAGTTTTTTTTTTAAATTTTATTGAATACTCTTACATCTGTGTATCAAAGTCTGTCTTATATTCATTGCAAAAGTCACATTAATTCCTCTTGCATAGGCTAAAATGTTCTGTTTTATACAATATTTGTTGTTGCGTCATCATAAACTTCTTTTCAGGGAGTTTTTTTTTTTTCCTTTGATTGGAGTAGAAATAAGATGAGATTGATCCCCATTTAAATCCCCGCAAACCCTGATGTAGTGATGTGATAGCAGCCATTAGAAAACAGCTGTCACACACAAAATAAAATTAAACAAATGCTCCTCTTGTATTTCTTCCAACTCCTCTTTTTTTCTTACTCTGAAACACCCGTCTCTTTTGTTTTTGCCTAGCTCTGGTGAAATTCCAACATGAGTCAAACGGGGCAGGAGAGGGACGAAGGAAAACATGTTGGAATTTTCTTCGCCTCTCAGATCTTCAGGGTTTCTCAGCAGCAATTACATAGAAGTGTTACCAGATGCTTCTCGCCATTGTCAGACCAAAAACCCCATATCTGCACAAAGTCAGACTGTCGTTCACCACTGCGAAAGGCTTTTTCAAAATGAAAGCTGTTTGGAAAAATCAGAATTTATTTCTAATGAAGCATCTCAGGTTTGGTAAGGCCTATTCACCGCTAAACAACTATACTTTGCTTAAGTTCAATGTTTAGATTGCAGTTACAGGGTTATTTCCTGAGAGTATATTTGGTTACTGCAATATTATCTTTTCCTTGCATCCTGGCGTTCTCCAATTTGTTTTAAAAAAATTCAGCAGAATTCAATTGGGCATGCACACTTGAACATCAATCAATAAATATGGACGTGCATTTATGAAAACATTTTTCACCCTCATCTGCTGACCCTTTATGAGCCATCATTGAGGAGAGAGTTGACTATGTCATCTACTGCACAGTCCAAATAAAACTGAAGGTCAACTGTATTCCTCCTAAAATCTCAGCTTCTAAAAAAACAGGAAACCCTTCAAGATGAGATAAAGAAAATATAGATACACCAAAAACTTCAAGTAATCTGCTTCAAGTTCTCTAACCTTATGACTTTCCTGTATTCAATAGTTTTGGTTCAGGTAATAACTTCATGTACAACAGAACGAGTGCACCACTGCCCAATAAAACGAAGAACAGGGGTCCCAGTTTGGCCTGATGGTCCCATCTCAGGCCTTATAGAAAGGGTTTGATTCCTGCCCACAGACCCCTTTCTTGCATGTCCCTCCCCACTCTCACTTCCAGTTTCCAACCCTATCCGCCACCATATTCTCTCTGAATAAGAGGCGTAAAAGTCCATCATTAGAGGGATTCAAACAGGTAGAAAAACTTAAAAAATAAATAGTTCACATAAAACACTGAACGGTACATCCTGTTTTTTTTTTTGTAGCCAAACATGCTTTATATAAAAAATGATGGAGAAAACTATCAAAGCAGTTATTCATTAAGTATTTATTGAAATGTTTCTGTTTAAAATGTGAGAATAGATGTGTAACATAGATGTCAATATAAAAACAGGGATTTTATCATTCCAAAAGTAAAAGATTGAGTATTTCCTTTTTAGAATTAAAACTGTGAATTCATTCACCGGCACACTCCTGTTGTTAGTACTTGATTGGATTTGTATCAGATAATTAGATTTTGGCCCCTAACTGAAACACAATGGCTGCCAGGCCTGCCAAAAAGAGCAACACAATATGCCAAGGCAGAAATAGTCAAACTCAGTCTACTACAAAAAAACACTAAGAGAAAGCAGAAACTGTGAGCAAATCACATAAACAGTTTCATTCGGTACCCTTGCAGAATCACAAACAGATTCACAGCAAAAGGAAACCCTGAGTGACTACCACTGATGGGGAGATAGTGAGTCAGCACAGAGTGATGGAGCCCTTGCAGTTGTTTTAGAAATGATCAAATTCAAAATATCATATCAATCTTTACTTTTTCAGTTTGTGTCAAGGTACAGTTACATGATAAACAAAGCTATGACTTTGCCTGATCCGACTAGAGGGCTGATTTTCACCTGGTCTAATACTGATGAACTTCTTTTCATCACAGACTGAAGTGAGGATGTGATATTCAACTTTTGTCTGATTACATGAAGTGTAGTGTCTACAGTGTAACTGTTCTGTGGCTTAACTCCAAAATGATGAACTGAACTCTGCTCCAGGTTTCTGCCTATTAGAGGAAGTTTGTTATTGCAACTGCAACTTGCTCAGTGTTTTGCTCATGTTGGGTTGGGATGGAGTAAGAGTGGGTCAGATCTTGTAAAATGGGACCGGATCTTATTCTGTGTTGGTGTTGGGTCTTGTGAATATCACGAAAAACATATTCTGGACCAGTTGTTTGATAACATTGTGAATTGGCACTTTGTAGATATCGAATGATTGGTTGCAAGGATGAGTCTACAAGTTGGAGTCAACGATGGGCTTCAGAAACTATGTCCATGTTTCATACGGTCTATGTTGTAGAGCCTATAGCTAATGTTTGGGCTTTTCAGCCAAATTCCACCAATTACAGGGCTTGCTGAGCCAAAGAAAGGTCTAACTCATCTGACTCTTACTCTGTACGACCATGTATATAACTATAACAAACCAAACACTTCTGACCCTGCGGGCGCTATCTACCTGGCTTAACCTTCGCCTGCATCAGCCTCCAAGAAGCAGGGAGTAAAATCCAGAGGAAACCAAATACCTCTTGTGGGCACACAGAGGTATTAAGTGTGTTTTGGAGGGTTATAAAGGTAACACCAATTTTCTGCCACAGTTCCTTTGGGTTTTCGATTCGTTGCTGAAGCTCATTTAGTTTGTGCAGGAACACAAACTCAACGCACTAATACGTCGAGATTGCACACACATCTCAATCCTACACACACATACCCACACTAACTTTTACATCCTCATTCATACACATACAGAGAAGTTGCCTATGCTCTCAGTTTCTCCCATTGTCTCATGGGAGAAGGTAATTGCTGCAGGAAGCTGAGCTACTGAGAGCCAGCCGTCTGTTTGGTTGATAGGGATCAGTGGCCAAAAGGAGGCTTGCAGTCAACAGAGTCAAAAGCAAAACTTCACAACCCCAGAACACAATATACAACAGTTTCCTCCCTTCCTCTACACTGATTCTGCCTCTTCTGTGGAACATCTATTAGCCGTGATAAGAAAGTCCTCCATGATTTGAAAGGAGCAGATTTAGTTACAGTGCAATAATAGTACAAACCAATTATGTTATAGAGGTGGAAGGTTGTTTTTGAGTGTGCAGAAAAAAGCCAAATGTGTCATTCACAGAAAACTAAGAAACTTATGCTCTGGATAAGAAAAGAAAAGAAAAAAAAGAAAATCTCAATGCTATTTTTTCCACAGAGCTGCTAGCATTTTCATTTCCATCCAGGACATTCAGGCGTTTTCCCTCTCCAGCAGCTTGTTCTTAGGCGACACAGTCTTGCGTTGCATGTCTCAGGTCACCCATTAGAGTGCTGATAATGTAAGCCCCAATGATCTCCCTTAGTGTAGTCCAGAATGCGCATGTTTAATCGATGATTGAATTAAGAATTACGTCGATCACACAAAATTTTGAACGATCTAACTTTATCTAAAAAGGGCTGACAGTGTGCATCCAACCAGCTGTTTTCCAGCAAAGATCAACCTCTGCTGATCGGGAGGGATACCCCTTCTGTCCAGTCAGTGTGTGTGTGTGCTTGTTGAAGCAATGCGGTATCACCACGTCGAATAATTTTGACATTTTACAAGGGGAGTGATACAGCATCTGCAGGCTTCCATAGAATAAAAAAATTAAAAAAAACATAAAGAAAGCAAGACTAAGTGTGGTGTGGGAAAAATTGAGGTTTGCTGCAAACACTGTGATGCTGCTACAACAAGACGACCCCTATGATGTTCCACTTGAACCACATACATAGGACTGAGGTCAATGAATCCTCCGAGCCCTCTAAATATCTAGCCTGGCTGTGCCATCCTGTTGCGTGAATCACTTGACGTTCCTTCCCACCACAGTCTAGACTTCGGCCCATTGGAAGCCCTGAAAGTGGGCGGGAGTACTTTCCTTGATAGACAGACTACTGTAACCAATCACCTTAACCAAGCATCTGACATCATCACAGATGCTTGGTTACGGTGATTGGTTACAGTAGTACATGGACCAATCAGGGTCTGCCTTTCCCTGTTGTCCGGGTAACAGTCTCTGATTGGCCCGGTTATTTTCTGATCGGGTATACATGCTCTCTATGGGCCGAAGTCCAGACTGTGGTGGGAAGGAACGTAAAGTGATTCACGCAACAGGATGGCACAGCCAGGCTACTAAACATCAACCTACCGCTAGCTCCTTGCTGGCAAGGAGGAACTGTAGGTTGACAAATTTTGTGAGACCGTCCCCATTTTGGATGACATGTCCTGGCTAAAGTAGTTCCCGGAAATTTTTTGGACAATTCTGTTGACTTCATCAAATTTCTAACATACAATCAAACATGGCTGTCAGCAGTCCAGGTATTTTAGGTGTTCTATCTCTAGCACACCTGATGCAACTAATAAAGCCTGTGATTGGCTGCATCAGATGTGCTTGAGACCACACCTGGTTTGACAATGTGTGCTCTTATGAGTAATTCTATTCGTGGAGATGAATAACTTTGAGACTGTCAATGAAAGTAGGACATAGTGTTGAATTTGGATAAAATCCTGTAATATTGGTTTTAAACTGTTCTTGTGTTATTTGTTTATTTCAAACACCTGAAAGGTTTTATTTTTAATTATTTTACCAGTAAACCTAAAATGCAATGGGGTTTGAATAATTTTAATTACAGCTGTATATAAAACAGTGCCACCAGCATTTGTTTGCAGTTCAATCTGTCACACTTGGGTTTAAAGTCACTGATAATATGACTAAAAAGTAGGGGCCTAACACAGATCCCTGGAGAGCGCAGAAAAATGTTTTTTGAAAGCATCCTTATATCTGAGCTTTTTGAGAAGTCGCTGATTTAGATCACTTTTGTCTCTTCAGTTCAGACCAAATTAAATCCTGGTCTGTAGCTGTTACAAGAACAATATCTGTTGTTTATAGCCCTATTGAATGACATTTGTTTCATTCACTCTGCTTTGCTGTAAGATCGTATAAACTGCCATCCTTAGCATCGTGTTTGGGTGGCTTCAGAGGGCACAGCGTAATCACAGCTTTAGAGAGACTCAGGTTGATACGATTCCTTCAACATCAGGAGAGCGGCTGCAGAAGAGTAGACGGCATGTTTTGATTTTTGAAGCCAAATTGAAGACAGGATTACCAGAAGCCACTCTAACAACAGAGCATCTAAAAAGACAATAACATTTATGCAGCGAAACCACACACACACACACACACACACGAATGAAGGGTCTGCATGCTTACGCCCCAGAAATGGTTGCACGTATCAATCCACAAGAAGTTAAAATGTGATGTGCCTTTAAAACTCAAGAAGACAAAGATGTTAACATTTACACTGACAAAAAGCAACGAAAACTCACACACACACACACACACACACACACACACACACACACACACACACACACACACACACACACACACACACATATACAGACACACACACGCACACACAGATGGTGGCAGCCAAGCAGACCCCCTAGTTTGTCCACATATGGCTGCAATTGACCAGTAGGGTGGGTGGATAAATGGCAGTCGACCAACCAGTGGTATAATTATCTGACCAGCCGTTTCTGTAGCCTTAAATAGCAGCCTTGTTTGCACTAAAAATAAACTGTCATTTCAGACTGGTGACATTTGACCCTGACATCTGACCTCAGGCTAAAGAGGAAAAGGTCATCCGTTTCACCTTCTTGGACTTGTTGCTAAAAATAGCAGGCCCCTCACCCTTGAACCTGAATAAGAATAAAAATGTTTTGTACCTTAAAACTGGTTAATCTGCTGCTATGAAGAAAGATAAATGCAAAACTAAAAGTCAAGCGAATCATACCAAGGTGTGAATTTAGGCTAAGCATTTTGCTTACATTGCACCTGCTGCATATTTACTAAAGCAAGCAGTGAGTGCCCCCTTATGTCTCAATAATCATAAGTTGTTTCAAATGCTTGATATGTAATATGGCCCATACAAAAACAAGTCCCCTGAATTTTGTTGTGGCTTCCTACATCACCTATAGGCAAAAACAATAGCAGAGTTATCAAGCTAGCAATTTATAGAGACAGAGCAGGGGGAAAGTCCAGACAAAAAAAATGTAGTCATAAATTTTAAAAAATAGCTAAAAATAGTTTAACTGAATGTATGTTTTGTCTGATTTTTAAGTCTCTACGACAGAGCTGACTTTTGATAAGACTAAAAATTGCAGAAATGTTCTCTCAAACTCTTTGAACTCTCTTTGAGCACCAGATTACCACCTGTTCACCCAAAAAAGAAAAAAATCCTTTAGCCTGTCCCATTCACACACACACACACACACACACACACACACACACACACACACACACACACACACACACACACACACACACACACACACTCAGAGGAGTTAATGACCCTGACCTGTGATTTATGGCCTGCGGCGTTCACCTGCAACTCTTCTCCAGACACACACTCACTAACAGACCTCTGACCTCTGCAGTTGCACACTGAGCCAGATGTGGCGGCAAAACTCAAAACTTTAACGAGGACATATTTAATTAGGGAAACTTAAACTTATATTAAAAACTGCAGATAAATCCCCATTAACTTACACTTTACAGAGACGAAGTTTAGCCCCCGAAAATGGGCATAGCATGTAAAAGCAATGCCAACATGCAACAAGGGGGCAAAAATTAGCTTCACCACTCTGTGTATTACTATTTCTTCCCGATAGTGAGTGATACTATGTGGAGTTTTTGCCAACTTTTCTAAGCATGATCTTTGGGTATTAAGGAAACAATCTTTCTCCACAAATATGCTCCTTACAGAGAAACACTTGGCACGTGTTTCATGTGAATGAATTTCTTTGGGGAAACGGTTACACTATATGTGCAGCATTCCAGACACTGGAGAAGGGGTTTCTGGGTAAAGCATACTTTCAACAACGTCACATTTGATCAAATATGACATGGAAATTGTTCTTAACAAAATCACAACCTGGGCAAAGGGTTCATTACAAACACCACAGCTCTGTTTTAAAGTGAGAGATTTCTTTTCTTCCTTCCTTTGCTGCTACAAAACCCATCTTATGTTTCACTTAACAGGGCGCATAATCCACAAGCTGCACTGCACCCCAGATATGAACCACATATATTTATATTATATTAAATTATATGAACCAACATATTCAAAATTTTGCAGACATGATGTAAGGAAGGAGCATTTTTGCTTACAGCAAATCATACTGGTTTGGAGTTTTTATAACATCTTTCTTCTGAAGGCACCCAACCAGCAATCAGGACTTAAGAAAATCAGTTCAACACAGTTTCAGACCAACTCTTGACACCTTAGACCTAATTTCAACCATTTTCAACCGGCAAAAATACTTCTATTAGACATTTCTTTTTGTAATCTTCCATTTTTATTACAATTAATTTGAGTTTTGGATGGAAACAGTGATACCTAGTCCAACTTATTCAATCAATATGTCTGAGATACAGCCTGAGGAACCCTGTTTACAAATAATTTAATTATTTGTGAATATGTGCCGGATCTTTACAGACAGAATGTCTAGTTTCCTGGATTTGTGATTTTATTTTGACTGGACAGCTTAGGTTAAACAACTTGTAAAACCAGCAACTTAACATAAACTTCGGCTTGTAGTGTTTTGTCACATCTTTAATAAGCTAATGAACTGTCACTCATTAAACACTGTAAAAGCTAAACTGGGCAGTACTTTGAAATTCTGGCATTGGGGGCATGTCTAGACTATTTTCCAAGTCAAAGTTATCCCAACCAATTACATAATGATCAGAAGCAGTCTTTTTTTTTTTCTTTCTTTTCATAACGTCTCTCATACTCATATTTTCCTCTCTTTCCATAAGTAATTAGGTTTTCTCTTTTGTTTTTTTTGTTTTTATGGTCTTTATCTAGCAGTCATGGTCTTGATCCAAGCAGATAATCAGGTCATGAGGCCCAAAGATAGGGAGACACAACTGGGCCAAGCTACAGGACAGATGTCTACACACACATACACAGACACACACACGCAGAGGAAGCGGGAAAAATAAAGGAAGCTATGGTGACAAACCATTTCCCCTGTCCAGCAATTACCAACCATTCAACTCTGCACCGAGGCTCATTACATGCAGGCCTGGAATGACATTTGGAAACGGTTGAAGGGGGCCCGCTCAGCGCTGCACTTTGTTGTTGTTATTATTATTGTCTGTGCTGAGAGCCGCCTATTAGCTCACACTCTGCTCCTGCCTCTGACTCTCAACACCTGCACGCATTAAAGAGGCTGTTGTCTCAATTTGAATGGGTGCCAAGATTCACCGCCTTCACTGGAAAGTGACAGTAGTGAAGAATATTCAAAAAGACCATATGCAAACACTACAGGCATGTAATGGATCAAGTATGCTCTGACACAATACAGTTTTCACAAATTTGGGCGGTACACTAAAGCAATATTTACACTTTAATGCAAAGGGACAATACCTCACTTATAAAAAGTTTATTTCAAACTAATCAAAATTCAGATCTGGATGCTATTTATATATCCTCTGTTGGCGCAATTTTACAGCAGCTATCATTTTTTGGATAAAGATTCATAACGCATCATCACCTCGACCCCTACATGTCTCAATGGCTGCCGGTGGGACATGTCTTCAGAGTGGGGTCATAATGGGACGTGTTAAATATGGTGCTGCTATGTCAAAGCTCGAATACAGCTACGACATATCAGAAGGACAAGTTGCTACGCTTTACGGTTTAGACGGGAGCGTGAGTTGTTCAGAGAAAATGAGCACCAGTCGGATGTGGCGCATTTGTGTTCTTTTTGAATGGCGGTGAATAGAGGTGAAACAGGTACCCCCTCCTGAACAAAACCCTTAGCTTGAAAAGTGAGCATCTCACTTCCTCAAGGTCCACATTTCCTGTCCGGCTGGTAGATTTCCTATGTTTTGATATATAATTTGTGTGTCGAGTGAAAATTGTGGCTGTGGCAGTGATTTATTAATTAAAAATTGGGATTACACGTTCACTTCTCTTCACTCTAAAATGATGAGTCATCACTCTACCATTAACTAACACTAACATTAATAGTTGAAAGATTATGCAAAGTAAAAATGAGGTCTGTGGGTTAAAGTATGCTGAAGTTATAAGGCTCAGAAGGTGGAAGAGTGAAATGAAGAATTGGAAGATTTCCCCATTGATTTCCATGTTAAAATTTTGGCACAAAAAGTTAAAAATTACAAAAAAGTACAAGGGGTAAAAAGGTGAAAAATACAAACCAAGATGTCCAGAAGGAGTGAAATAGTTGAACGGTTGAAATAGCACAAAGTGTGAAAGAGTTGAAAGCGGAGAAAAATTGTTGGAAGAATAAGAAGATTAAAGAAACAGGAGAATAACAATAGGTGGAAATGCTTAATCAGCATTTCCACTTAATAAACCCGCTGTCTAGTATACTAATATATGCCTTGGCACGCAATACACATTAATGGGGAATTTTGGGGGGCATTTTTTTGTGTTTTTTTCATCACCACCTCCCCATTTCAGGGACGTATGCCCTGCAACACATCCCCTGCGACTGAGCCTGCCCGGATGATAACAATATGTGCATGCCTTGTTTGACCTGGCGGGCACAAAATAATATATTTTTTAAGCAGTTTATATAGACAAAACATAAAGCACACATGTATAAAGCAGGCTTACACTTTACACAAGTTGAATACAATTTTTAAAATTATGACCAGAATATTTTTAGATTGTCAATTATATTCCTGACAGTTCTCTGAATTATATAACAAACTATAAATAACAAACTACAAAAGAGAAATACTATAATAAAGTCAAGTCAAGCGTACACTGTTTTTGGCACCCTGTCTGTAACTGAGAGCAGATTTGTTTTCCGTTCATTGACAAATTCATCAAATCCTTCAGCTATTCTAGTATTTATAAAGTCACTGTACTTGTCAGAAAAGTGGCGATACTGTTTTCTCTCTGGAATGTAGTGGAGCGCATGTATAAAAACTGTATTTCCGTATAGTACTACAGAACTTTGATTAAGTTTTTTGTTTCTTTGATTAAAAAAGCTCTGACAGAGATGTGACAGTAAACAGTGCTTTGTTTGCCCTGGTTAAATGTGCACTCAGTGAAAACATGTAGCTCTGCAGACAATCGTCTGGGTTATGGTCTGCTGTGGATGTCGTGGCTTAATGTCTTCACCAGCTGTTGGCTGTTTTTGTGGTCATGTATTCAAATGGAAAACTTCTTGTTGGCTCTAACAGATGAAAATAAAGTTGAGCAAAGTTCCTTACTTAGATTTAATATTTTTATGCAGCACTTACAACCCACGCATAAGTGTCTTTGTGCATATAATAACCTCTGCCATATTTTATTTTATTTGACTTTATCTGTGTGACCTAATGACCTTTCCATAAACTGATTACCTTAGCTTGAAAATAGCATTTCTAACTTAGCGCTGGCAGTTTCATTTTCATTTGCAAGAAAGGAATGTTTAAGGTGACCATAACGTCATTATTACTTCAAAGAAGACATTTATACCATTTACACAGCGAAAAAAAGTGTATTAATTTTGTTCCTGTACAGTGGACAAAAATTATAAAGATAAATGTTCATCAAGACCTTTTTCCATGACAAAGTAAAACTCTGACTTTGCCCTTAAAAATATGAGAAAAAGGTTTGAGTTGAAAAAATAATGACCTTATTTTTATTTATTTATTTATTTATTTTATATCTATCATTTTTGATAGAGACCTTTAAAAAGGTCTTAAAAAAGCCTTAAATAGGATATTAAAAATGGTGCAAGAACCCTAAACTAGTCTGTCCCTGATGAGCTTATCTCATGATGCACCAAAGTTGCATTTTTTGTCTCAATGTACTCACATGATCCAGTAATGTCTCCTGTTTTTTCGGTATCAGGTGTTTAATAACCCACTCCATTGAAAATCATATTTTCCTTGTTGTTTACAAGTTCATATGGCATTTTTCTGATGCTAGAGTACATATCATGAGAGGTAAAAGAATGCATTTCTGAGTATTTCTGCATTCAAATTGCTGTAAACCTCTGGCAGACCCAAACGGCAGGTCTAGACACTGTGAGATTTCCTGTGTCATAAGTCCAAGCTTTGCCCCCTGTGCCCCGCTCTGCAGGCCTGACCGCAAGAAGTAGAGAGGGCAATCCTGGAATAAGTGTGTACAAGCGTCTCAGTAGCTTAAAACTGTAAAACTTACATCGGCACAAATAATCAGAATAAATGCCCGATCAGAATAAAAATGCGTCATGTAAACATGTCGATTGGAAGGTTCTGATCCAGTTCGCCTCAATTAGAAAGAAATTGTATTCCAACAAAGTGGGATGGTTTATGCCGATCGTTATTTCGGCATGCGTCCATGTAAACACTTCTTCTGATCCAGTGTTGTTTTTGGCAGGCATTTTAGATTTAGTTTTAGTCTTAGTCATTTTGACGAAATGCTTCTTCGTTTTAGTCCCATTTTAGTCATTTCTATCCTTGATAGTTTTCGTCTAGTTTTAGTCCGACGAAAACTCAAAAGGTTTTAGTCTAGTTTTAGTCGCCGAAAAGGTGCGTTTTGAAGTTCGTGGTGTTCTTTCTAGACAGTTTGAAGCCGCAGCATGAGGAAGCTGTGGCTCCACAACTGTCGTCTGTCTCGTCTCCCCGTACAAGACATTGCGTTTTATTGTCACTTGGACTGTATCTGAAGTAGGACCAAAAATCATCCCTCTTTTTTCGGCCACCGGGCACCGCTGCTGTGCCTGCCGCCACGGTGTGTGTGTGTGCGCGCCTCGTCCACCTGCCGCTCTGTGTATGTGTATGAGTGTGTGCGCGCAGCTGTGCGCGAGCAAGGCTTTTGGTGCGTGTGTGATGGGGGCGTGATTGTTAGGACAAAAAAAAGCATGTTTTGAAACTTTGTTCGTCCACCTAATAACAATTTAGTCTCGTCTCGTTCTCGTCTGATGAAAATCAATACAATTTTCGTCACATTTTAGTCTTTACAGAGCTTTGGTGACGTTCGTCTTAGTCTCATTTTCGTCAAGGAAAAGAGGGGTCTGACGTCGTCATTTAAGTTTTTGTCCTGCCTGACGAAAACAACACTGTTCTGATCGTGACTCTCTTACCTGACTCGGTCTTCATTCTTTAGCCTTTGGCTTATTTATTGAGACCAGTACAGGCCTACAGGAGGTTTTATTATTAACACTCTGGCACAAAACACAACCGCAGGTACCGTGTCTGCTCCTCCGACAACATAACAAGGCGTACATACAGCGTAATGATGTCACATCTGCATGCACAGAGCGACCTTTGACAGAACAGTAAAATAAGTAAGCAAGGGTGCCATCTAGTGACAACATTTAACAACGGGGTACATCCTGAATTGGATGGAGTGAGCCACTACCGCGTTTGTTGGTTTGTTGACGGAAACACAACTCTTCTTCTTCGGTTGTTTTTGCAAAATCAGAAAACTCTGCGCATGTCCAAATTCTTCTAATCTGAATAAAGCTTGGTGCATGTATACGCACATCATGAACGGATAATTAGATTTTGCACCCATAAAAACAGTGGATTCAGATTATCCGATCCCTCAAATTTTTCATCAGATCAGGAAATTTTGCACATGTTAACATGGCTAATGAGATTACAGGGCATTGACTTTTCTCATATGAGGGGTCTTTGACACTTTTTTCAATCAAATATGTGCTTCTGTAACAAGTCAGCACCCATTGCAGGGGTAGAGGGGATGATACGTTGTGAATCTTTATCAACATATAGTGTAGCTTTGAATGTATCCTCTGACAGCCAGACAAACTCAAGCTAACCTCAGGAGGGAGGTAGAGGTTCCCAGTTCTCACAGCCTCTTTTATGAGAGAAAATGTGTCAAAATTCCCCCCTAGCTCTTTCCACTGCTTACACGCTGCGCCAAGAACGACCACTCACACACACACAAATAACACAAAACAGTTCATCACAAACACACACACACTCACTACTGGCCTGTGAGAGCTGTGGGAGACAGTGAAATCAACAACAGTTGTTTTTGAAGACAGTGAGACAAAGGCTGTTTGCCTATGGGGTTGTCCAAGGACACTTTGGCATGTAGACAGCAGGACCTGGAGTAGGACTTGCGAGATGTTGTGAGATGACCTACTCTACCTCTGAGTCACAACCACTACTCAGTGATTTTGACCTGTTGTGTTTTCATCGAGGTAGCTTGTCAGTTCATGTGTTTCTATTTTCATCAATGTGTGTCTGTGTAAGTTTGTTTAATTTAGTTAGGCTATTGCACCTTCCATCAGGTCCACCATGGTTTAACTGTAATGGTGCATTATGAATCAATGGAAATCTACATACAGCATAAATGTAGGTAGTCTATGTCTGTGTTTGTGTAGGTGTGGGTGTCTGATTTATGGGAGCTCAGCCAACACGTGCAGGATTTGTCCCCAAAATTGGGTTTAAATTCCTGAGAAAGAATCCCATGAGAGAAATGTTTCCCTGTACATCACTGAACTTCATGTGAATATCTGACTAGATAAACTAGGGTGACTTCAGGAAGGTATACAACCAGAAGACTAAGCACTTGTCACCTAGAGGATGAATAGAAGACATCAGTCTATGGGGATGCACTTTTTCTAAAAACACAAATTAAGGGGTTATGGCAAAAGAAGATGCCAAAAAGACGATTTTGCCCGTGTGGCTGAGAGCTTCTGTTAACAGCTCTCCTCTCAAGCCAACTGGTCAGAGGTCCTGCCGACTCTGGATCCCTTTTCAGGGTTCTTGCAAACTTCTGTGTCCTCATCCAAGGCCCTACCAACTCCTGTGCCCCTATTGGGGGTCCTGCCAATTCCTGTGTTCTGGTCGCTGGTCCTGCCATCCTTTGTGCCCTCTTGTACATCCCCTATGCTGGCTTCTAGGCAGGCCATCCAGCCTTCAGTTCCAGCTGAGCTGGCCAGGCTGGTTTCATGTTTGGTCTTTTGTTCAATAAAAACCACTGAGTTCTGAGTCCTCCCTTTGCTTTTGTTTTAAAATGTGACATATACTTGGATCTGTTTTGTTAGCTTGCTTTTGTTTTGTATCGGTCTACTAAGATCCACTTCTCCTGAAATCTCAAATAAAGTTCTGCTAAAACATGCTTACCTTATTCTTACATTACACTTACCTGTGTCTGTAATTGAAAAACACAAACTTATATAATAACACCTTTTGAAAGCCTCCACCTTTGGTTTATGTCATCCAAGCTCATTGTCTGTGTAAGCATGTGAAAAAGCAGCAGATCTTGATGGGTCCAAACATTTTCATACCTCATCTGCTTGCTAAAGGAGAATCTTTTTAAAAACTACCTGCTTTGTTTGAACATTGACTATTTACCAGGGGGCTGATGGGAAAAACTCCAGGTCACTGACTGAACCAACAGGAAGATACAGGGATTTACTCTGCCCCATCACTTCTCTGAATCATGCATAGGGGTGTGTTTAATAATGCAGTGCTGTGTAACCTCTACAAGACAAGCCGAACATTGTATTCCCCTACCTACTGTTTCTCCTCATTCAGACTGTAGCTCGCTTGACCAACAATAAGACGTCAAGATAAGGCTAACACTGAATGTTGCACTTGCTATTGAGCGACAATAACAAACAGGATGCTCACTTTTATTTGAGTTAATTGAGCCCCAGTTCAAGACTCCAGAGAATTTAAAGCTGTGGTTTTCAAATATGATTTATGTAGCACTTTGTTGGCTGTGAAAAGAACTCCAGTTTGGGTAACAGACGTGCCAGTAAACAAATGACAAAGACGTGCTTTTACTTTGACAAAAGAACCCTCAAGAGCATGTTAAGAATGATACTACAATTATAATTACCTGCCCGAGTGGGTTTGATTGATGGAAGAAGCATAAATAAGATTAGGCGTGTCCCTGATGAATTGAGTTCAATGTAGTTGGTGAGACATAAACACCCTGTCACGCCTTATGCTACACGATGTTTATATGCAAATTTTAACCGAGCTGTTCCCTCAAGGCCTCTCAAGAAATTCCCACACACCAAAACAATTATGCCTAAACACTTCAACACAAAGGTACTTCAGAACCCGAAATAGTGACTTTGGTTTAATGCAAACAACCAAACCGCCGAGTCAGACTCTGACAGCACGTGAAGAAAGCTGCTACACTGGTTTGGTACTTAGTTTCTTGTATTTTCCTAAAATTGCCACAAAATAAATAAATAATTCACATAAAAAAGAGGAAGCCAAGGTGTCATCTTGTGGCTTTGATTATAAAATTGATTAACTAGTCCATGCTTTTGTTGTTCTAATCTTGTACAATAACCTATTCTCATGCTGAATTAAGTCTTCTAAGTTTCTACAGCTGGTGCAAAATGCTCAGTATGTGTATTGTTTTGTTTTTCCCATATTATCTAAGATCAGAATCAGCTTTCCAACCAACAAAGCTCTTGAAAGTCAGGCACCTTCATTCAAGCAAATAACGTGCTGTTTTCTCCAAGCTCTTAACTTACACAGCTCCTGGATGCAGCCCTACGTTTAGTACCTAAAGTTTCCAAGAGTAGTTTTGAAGGTTCAGCCTTCACCTGTGAGGTTTCTCTCTTTAATGAATGATTCCAGTCATCGTCTGGGAGGTAAACACCCTCTCTACCTTCAAATGTGAGCCCCAAATTTCCCTTCAGCAGACTGTACAGCAATGCAAACTCAGCTGTGGCCTGGACCAGTCCTGAGTTGTGCTACCATAGACTGTATGGGGACTGATGCCCTGAACTTCCCTTGTTCTCCTCTTTCCATCTCTGCATATATTGTTGTCTTTTTAATGCATGTTTCTGATTCATACTTCTCTCCCAGAATGTGTACGTATATTCTTACACGGCAGACAAAAATTCCTTCTTCTGTTTTTCTTCCTTATCAGTCAGTCTTGTATTTATTTGAAGTGTAATCCTCAGAGTTCAACTCCAGAAAGGTTTATAAATGACAGCAATTATAGCTGTCTCAAAATGATGTTTTAGCTTCGAGCTTCACTGTTGTACGAGTAAAGCTCGAAAGAGGAAGGAAAGAGTTGGCAAATGCCTCAATTTCAGCGGTTATGCACACTCCATCTAGGATCAATGATGAATGCACTCTAATACCTGCTAGTGTAATGTCTGTCGTAGTGAGGGGTTCAGCTAAGGTTTAATGTGTTCTTCATGTTGACTCATTTTTTAGTAATTGAGCTTGGAAATTGTGTTGAAGTCAAAGCTATTTCAACCTGTAACTGAACTTTTGAGATCATAATGTACTATTATGAACTTCTTCTTACCAGATTTGAACCAGGAAGTGCCTGACTGCCAAAACCAGCTGTGTTTTGATCGTGATTAATCAACTTCTTGAATCTGCTCCCATATCGACCAAATACTGTTTGTGTTTGGGAGAAATGACTTTTGATTTAAAGAGCTGAATTGAAATTGTGACTTTGAAGAATAACTGTATTATTTGACTTTATTTTTCCCCAAAGGTAAATTCAATTACAAATAAATAAAATAATAAATTAAGAGTTTTATATCAAAGACTTAATTGATCCCAGTGTGGTGACGCAGTACACAGCTTATTTGGTCAAACACATTTGTAGTATAAATAAACAGTCATCAATAAAGATGATTACAGCAAAGGACTGTTACAAGTTCAATAAACTACTTTATATTCTAAGCACTTTTGGAGTTTTAATCTGCTTATAAAACTGACTGACATTTACAGTGACACCTTTTGATGACCTAAAAAAAACAAGAAACAACTACCTGCAATAAGATTTACAACTTCTAAACTGTAATTGTAAGGTAGGTGTCAGACTGGACAATAACTGCAAGCTAAAAAAATTTTAAAAAGCCTTTTCCAGCATTTTTTACTGCAAGCATTCACAGTGAGTGCTTCATTGTAACTTTCTAAAGAAGAGCAGGTAGGTTTTCACTGTCAGGGCTCTATCTTCGTGCCTCGCCAGCAGCGTGGTGCAAGTGCGGCATAAGTCAGGTCTGCCGTGCCAATGAGGCGTGCACAAGCACACTTTGGTATTTTGGTGAGTGGCACGTTTGAATCAGTGGGCTTTCAGCGCACTTTCTACAATTCTGTCTACACCAAACATTGCTTAACACCTGATTGATTTTCAAAATGACACACTCCATGTTGACACAAGAAACAGTGACAGCAAGGTCTTTATCTGCTTCACAAATGTCTCTTTCACACATCAAACATGCTTGCAAATATAAACTGTGCAGCTACAAAAAAGTTCACCTATTGTGTATTTCTTTTCACAGTTTGAATACACTTGGCCAAAGAATATGTTCTTCTCTTTATCTTCTCCTCAGACCAATTAGCTAAATCTGCTCCTCCAAGCTGGCACGCCCACCGCACCCCTCAGGCACCTAGCATAGTTCAGAGAGTACACACAGAGGCACACAGAGAAACACACACACAGGAGTCCCATGCACGCACTCGTTTTCATGTAGGATATAAACCCATTCACAAAGAGGCAAATGCATAGACATACACCCAGAAACATCAAAGGTAACACACCTAGTGCTACCGTTCTGTGCGCACACACCTAAAAATGAACAATAGGGGTGTGAAATTGAATTAAATAACAGAGACACACATGAGTGTACACACACACAGGAAAAACAAGTGCACACATTCTTGCAGAACAAACTTGGCCCTCATATGAGATCCTCTTCAGGGTTCTGGCCTCGGGTTATATTCACCTGACATCGAGCCTCAAGAGATTAGGGTGTTAGAGAACATGTGGTTTTTACAGGCATGTAGCTACTGGATCTGGTGACAGACGTGACAAGCATCGTGACTGCCTGCCGCCACTGTCAAAGTGATCACAAAAGATGTTTAATCTGTTGCCCCGACTCTAAGTACCTGAAGTCTTCACCTGATTTTGAGCGCCCTCCCTCTCTGTGACCCTGCCCATCCCCTGAACACACTTGTTTACCAGTTTTTCCAATGCGCTATTCATGTGCGTCACGCTTTTCTCGTCAAAGTGTGGCTGTTTACAACTGTTGCTAGGAAACAGTGTAGCACCAGTTTCAACATATTCAGGGAAACCGATGCATGTACAGAGTCAGAGAGAGAGATGAGTGTAACTATGAAGAAGATAAACAAAGGAGCAACTTTTTCCTTACCTACAGAGAAGAAAAAAGAGTGAAATCATCGCTGCTCAGAGATGATAGGGATCAAAGATGAGCCAGGATAATACACAATTAACAACTTAGTGACAAATTCAATAGCGTTCATTTATATGACTTCATCATCCACAATCATTAATGAAAAGCTGCAGAGGGATGAATAATTCAAATGTGTTGTCTCTTTTGAGCAAAAAGGTTTGGCCTTGCCTTTAGCAAGTGGACAGTGGGAGTGAAACAACAGATCTTTTGATATACCACTGAGCCACAGCCACTGGCTGCTGATGGGACAAAAAAATCAACTCCTGCGGTTGTTTCTGCAACTATAAAAACCCTATGCATTCAGATTAATACAAAAAAACATATCATTTTTACTTAATAAATGACTTAGATGCATAACTCACTTCGAGTCAACACTGTCTACTTTCTTGGTAGGGTGACCATATGTCCTCTCTTACCTGAACATGTCCTCTTTTTGGGGCCTGTCAAGCCTTGTCCAAGTCCTTCAAATGTCCAGGTTTTTGTATGGAAGTTTTGAGTTTGCGTCGCTTAGACTTATTGAGTCAGAAGCACGTAAAGAAACACTTGACCTGACCCAAAAAACTCTCAAAATTTACTACGCGCGACTCTGTTACTCCGCCCCCTCGTAGTCATGTCCTCTTTTGGGGGATTCAGAATATGGTCCCCCTACATTAGGTCAACACTTTTTACTGTTCAGGTGTTTTTGAGTATGAATATACAAGAGTGTCAGAATCTGACTTGAAGTCAAAGTCATAAAAAGTTCACTGAAGGTTAACTTGTGGAAGTGTTATCACTGAATATTAGCGCCGCCTGTTTGAACTAAACCAAAGGATTTGGTTGTGGCTTCATTCCCCACCACTTCAAAACAATATGACCGCAGAAGTGATAATTATAAGTTTGAAGCCTACAAATGTTTTGAAGTGGTTCAGCAGCGTCTAACACAGATGATTCACCAGCAACTTCTACAAGTAATCCTTAAAACTATTTAGAGATTAAAAGATTTATTTTGTGCACACGCAACAGATCAGGAAACATGTGCACACCTGAATTCATGTGCACAGTGGAAAATGTGTTTATCTGAAGTCTTGTCAAGCTTTTTGTGATAAAATCAAAAGTAGATTTATGGACTTTTTTATTCTTTGATTCCATCTAAACCAGCAGCTTTCAAGCCCTCAGGCTGGTATGGTTGGTTTACCCTGACAGCTAATAAGAAACTTTGGCTGAGCTATAATAAACAAAAAAGTAATCTGTCATCTGATTATAGGTTATATATTGTTGCTGTGATACTGCAGACAGAGTGATCAAAGCAAGCTGACAGATAATGGTAGCTGTTGTAACCTTGGAAATTATTCCATCTTTGAAACAGTCTTTGGTTTGGCATCTGGTATAGCGGGCCGGGCACCCTGTTTGCAGAGGTTGTAGTCATCCATGTCTGTTGGACATTGGATCGATCCCTGGTCCTGGCAGTTTGATGCATGTCATTCCTCACTCTTTCTCCACACTTTGCTTCTCACTCTCAAACCGTCTTTTCTAATAAAAAAAAAATGCAAGAAAAAGAGTTGCAAGCGCTGTGGATGACGTAATTGGATAAAGAGGGGAGTAAGGGGAGACGTCTGTTAGGAAGAACAACCTTCATTTTAACGGTGTCACTGCATCTGGTCCCACTGTCAGCCATGTGAGGGACGATTAAGTCATGTTACACTTTCCCAGGGACATGTTTTCAGCATAGGCAAACTGGTCTAAATGAGATAATAAATACTGTGGGTCAACTAGAGGGTAAGGGCAAGATCTGAGAACACAGCTGCTGAAACTGCTATCATCTGTTCTTTCATCTCATTTTTGTGTGAGTAGACTGGAAGTTCATACAGTGGTCAAACAGTTTGGTAGGTCTGTGTATAAACACAAAGAGAAATCTGGAGAATTGTAACAAAAAGTTTATACAGCATCAGTCAAACTCTGATTCTTCTTTTATAGCTTGTAATCCCCCATAACCTACATATTTATCATGCTCTTATCTTAAACGCAGCAGGTTGCATTTATCAGAAATTTCTGTCTTTAATTCAGATGCAGTTATTCCTTAAAAGCTAATCAGATATCAACACTCAGACTTGAAATAAATTATAATTGAGGAAGCCAAGTATCAGCATACAGAGGGAGTATTTGGATCCTCTCTTAAGGAAGTATGAAAAATATAACAATGAGAGAAATTACAGGTGCAGGTAAAATATGTAAAGTAAAATCACTGGTCCTGCTGGTTAGCCCCATGACTGATTATTACTCTGTACTGTAGTAGTATAATCTCCATAATAAGGCTTTCTTTTGTAAGCAGGGTTTGACAATAGCAGCTGGATCAAGTGGGGACTCAGCTATACAAACTATAAGGTATTTCCCAGTATCTTAGGGTCAAGTTGTTTGTGAGAAAGTAGGGAAGTGGAAACTTCAAAACTCCTCACCGAGTGCAGTGGTCTATTTCCTAGAAGTAATCATCATCATAATAATAATTTTGCATTGCAGACGCAGTAGTTCTTCTGCCTTAGCATCTCAGTCTGATTGCATTTCCATGACTTCCTTTAGCTGTGAAACGCCACTGCACTTGGTGATCGACCCGTCAGGGCTCCCCCCACAAACAAGCAGCTGCTGGAGGAGAGTGGGTGAGTTGTGTTTAGTCTCTTTGTTAAAGAAACCAGGTAAAGCTAGAGAGATGTTTGGTGGCTAGGATCCTATATGTACTGTTGATAAGGTTAGGTGCTGTTCTGAGCATTATTTGTAGCGATAGAGTGACCTTTTGGTTGAGGTTTGCACATGGAATGATAGACCGCTGTGTATTGCTGTTGTACGGTCATTACTAAAGTTGGTATAACCAGATCTCTCAAGGGGGTGTCTCACTCGGTGCTGCGGTGTCTTTGACCCTAATTCATTTTACGCCAGAATATCCCTTTAAGTGACCTTGTGATCTAAATGAAAGAAGAGTTGTCAGACTAGTTTGCATTTGCTGATAACAAATTTACCAATGACCCTGTAGTGATTGTCGTATATTAATAAAAGCAAAATTGACACCAAAGTCAACCTGAATGCAACATCACATATCAACTGGTGAACAGTTTTAGTGGAAAAAAGTTAAATTTCTGTCCCAGGCTACACTTAGGAAGCAGATGTGAGAGTGGCCTGACGAGCGACCATCTCTGATAAGGGAAACAGTGTAAAATCCTGCTCTGCAATCCAGGCCATGGCAGCAGAACTGGAATTTACTGATCTCTACAGAGTCAAAACTATAAGTTGTAGTGATAACAGCTTCAGTGTTAAAAGTTGTGACATTTGGGATATTTTAAAGAAAATAACCCAAACCTCACACCATTTGGGAGAAACAAAGAATTTCTGAGTGAGAATAGAAATATAAAAACTTCTGCAGGAGTCCCATTCAGCTTCTTTAACATTTCTCTCAATGGAAATAGGCTGTTTAATGTGAACCAAAATGTGTTTTAACATAGCCAAGACTTTATTTGTTAATGCTAATGTTGATTCAACCTGTAGAATCTGTTGCCATGGAAACCCTTTCATTACAGAATCAGAGAGGTTTTTCTTTTTAGCTGAAGTTTTATATCAAGAAAATCAATCAGTTCAGGATTGAGAAAAGAGTCGTCCACCTTTTTGGGATTCACGTTATATTATCCTTTACTTATATACCTCATGTCAGGTGTTGGTCACCATCTACTCCTTCGTTAGGGAAGGGGAGAGGCAAAAGGCAACTGTCTCCTCCCAATCCACAATTAAATGTGGGGTCACTTAAGTTAATAGCTGGGTAGGCCTACTGGACTGGTCTTAAAAAAAAGGATTTAGATCATGTTTATCTAGTTACAGTGCCCCAAACAGAATCTACTCCATGATGATGACAGGAGGGAAAGCATCGATTTCACTGTGAGTGCCAGCTGCCGTGTTGGAGCTCTCCTCCGAAACCACAAAGATACACAACTGTTGCCAATAAAGAGACAAGGCAGGCTCTCACGAAGCAATATGACGATCAATAACTTTTTGTAGTTGTTGTGTTGGCTGTGAAAGATATCATGAGAATAGTCAAATGCCGCCTCTTATTGACGCCTGACTCTCCTAGAGGTGGAGTGTTTAATGATTGAAACGGATTAAAGCCATAAGCCAACAACTACCATCTTTCTGATGATTTAACAGCTATGCTCAGCTAACCGCCATAGAGTGACACTTTGCAGGACATCCAAGTCCAACATCCAACTTCTGACTCCTGTACACTAACATGGCAGTGACAAACCCCCCAAACTCAAAGTATCATATATGCAGCTATGAAAATAATGGGTCATGTGGTAGCCATGTCTATAATTTATTCAGTTTATTATCTGCTCTCCATTAAAAGCACTATTTTTTTACTTCAGGCTGCAAGGGGTCTTACTTACACCTCAGCTTGTATCAGTCAGTACGTTTACATGACACTCGAGAAAAACAAATTATTGCCTTACTCTGATTAAGACCAGACAACTGAAGTGCATGTAAACACCTTCGTCCACCCATAATCGGGGAGAACTCCGATTGGAGTTGGTGAACTCCGATTAAGACACCCAGATAATGCTGTTGGAGTTCAATTTTCTCCACCATGTAACCAGCCTAGTCAGAGTATGATAGGACAATGCATGCATGCTTGTGCCATACCCCCGTAACCCTGGAACAAAAACACCAGAGAAGAGGAGTAGCGTGCATCTCATCTGCAGGAAAAGTAGCGAGTACATCATGTACGACAAAAACAACGCTGTATGATGCTCCGTCTTCTTGCTCCAAAATGCCCAGCAGCAGTTGTAGCCACCTCTGATATCTGGCACAGACCTGCTGTTGTTGTTGGGTCAACCGGACACAGCACCGCTGAAAAGACCCGTATCGCCCCCCTAGTTTTAGGGAGGATGACACGTTTTTGTTAAGAATTCAATATTCTCAGCTGCATGTAAACGTGGACAAGGAGAGAAGTCCGAGTCCGAAAAAAAAGGAATAATGAGCTCAGTCCAATTAAGCTGTGCATGTAAACGCACTGAGTATCACATAGTGGTTTTGTGTCAACCGTTAAAGGTGATTTACACTTAGAGACAGACAAAACTTTCAACCGTTCTAAGAGGACGATTAGCTCATGTTTTACAGGTAAGTCATACTCTCTGCCCCAGTGTGACAGATGTACCTTAAAAAAGTTTTTCTCATGTACTTGTACATCGTACAGTCCCACTGACAAATCCATCAGACTCAGTCTTTCTGTCTGTGCCTCATACACACCCTCTTCCCTCCCTTCCCTCCATGTTTTTCACACACACACACTCACAAACACACACACAAGGAGACACACGTGGGAGGGTTGACGCCACGCTGTCTGCAGAGCGTTGAGGAGTATTGTTATTAACTACAGTGTGAATAGAGGCAGCAGTACATCCCCTGCTCTCCGGCTGCTGCAGGGCTGCAGGGCTCGCCTTTGTTCTGCGCTCCATAATGGCACGCCATAATTACAGTCTTAGCAGAGGAGGCACACAGGCAGCGTCTACCTTACCCCTCGCCTCACCTCACCTCGCAGGGTAGCAGAGTCACACACGGATATGTTGCTCTCTCAAGTGTGTTTTCATGGTAGTATGTCAGGCTGCATTGTGTGTCACCTCAACTGGGACTTGTACTTTTTTCCTGGTCCTCCACCTGGGGACCCTGTGAAGAAGGTGTGGTCGACCAAAAAGTGAAGCAAACTTTGACCCCCCTGTCATTCTGTGTACCAACTTTATCATTGTTAGCTGTATGCTAATAAGAGGTAGACTGTGAGCCTAGCTGCACAGATCTCCTGAAACGCAATGTTTTTTTTTTTCAGCTCTGAAGAACACATCTGTGCAGCTGACATCTAAAAACCATGTTGCTGTAACGGTCACCTGGTCCTCTGACAGAACACCCTCAAGAAATCAACAAAACATGTTACTATAGTAGCTAGCAGTAGATGCTAATGTCTGCAAATATTTCATCAAGCAGAAAGAAATATCAATTACCATTTGCATTGGTTTGTTAGTGTGATATTTGGTAAAGATTTGACTTATTTGGTCATGTTCCTGTTAAAGACAGAAACCTTTCACAGTCTGTCTCTATATGATTTTGTATCGCCCTGTAAATGAGAAAGGTCTCACTGTTTACAGCTCTGGTCTTGACGTCATGGATACCTTTGTGATTTGTCATATGTTAATCATCAAAGGTTTGCATAAATCGGATAATTATTTTCTGAATGGAGACCAAAGGAACTGAAAGTCTTTAAGCAAATAGCTCTCACCAAACTTGTTTGGAAATGATAAAGAAGTTAAGTGCTAGAGTAATTATTAGATTAACTGTTTTCTACCATAAACGGTGTATGTGACCTGACGGTGCCAGGGACAGTGCTTGTGATCTGACACATCAGGTGTGATCACTTTTGGTTTCAATCAAAAGCAGTTGGTTCAGGAAAATCTCGGTGAACCGGAGCTTCAAACTCATCTCATCATCTGACTGGTCATGCTCAAAAAATTTTTTATTTGCTGGTGGTGTCCTCAACTCGGCAGTTAAAGCTCCAGTCAGGAGTTTTTCACTGGTTATAAAACTGAATGAAATTGGCAGTGATGCATTTTTATCACCTACACGAGCACCATCAATGACAAGATTGACAATTCATAAACTGTGATTTCAAAACATGTTATTATGGTAGAGACATAATGGCATACCGAGGATATTCTCCCTCTATTATATTGGAGCAGCTCTGAAACCCAAACATTTTTATATACATTGACCTTCCTGAACTTCATTTGTAATATCTCCATCTAAACCATTGAGCACTCTTTTAGATCCAGTTCCACCTGAACTGCTTAAGGGGTCTTTCCCTCATTGTGCAGTGATCTTTGTTGAAAGACTACAATCAATCAATCAGTATAAATTTTATTTATATAGTGCCAATTCACAACAGTCGTTATCCCAAGATGCTTTCCGAAGAAAAAGAGCAGGTCTAGACCATGCTCATTGTTTGATGAATTATCAAGACCCAACCTTAAGATGGGACAGATTTGACCCATCTCATCTAACATGCGTGACAGTGGCAGAAACCTACAGACCACAGTCATTTAAGGTGACATCGAGAATAAAATTTTAAGTCCTTCTTCTGATGTACAACGCCCTTAACACTCAGGAACCACTGTATTTTAAAGTGCACTTACTTCTGTCATTAGAGTATAATACTAATGTTAATCCTCAACCGGTGTGACCCAAACAATCGTCATTTACATTATCATTCCTATCTCTATCATCATCATCATAATCATCATCATAAACGTTAACAGACCTGTTTACTTTGACTGTGATTAACAGTTTAATGTCATTAGCTTCCACCATCTTAACTGGCCTAGTAGAGTCTCTCTCTGTCCCTCTCTTCAAGAATTCTCAGTGAGTAAAATAATGAAGCGCTCCCCAATCCCCTGGTAGACTTAAGGCTGCTTTGACTATGGACTTGGTAGACCAACAGCAAGATGCGACATGGCACCCCAGATTACATTTCACCAAAGACACTTGGACCTTGATTTCCAACTGAGATGCGAAATTTAAAATTGATCTGAAAACAGGACTTTGGGCCACTGAGCAATAGTCCAGTTCCTTTTTCATCTTTGTCCAGGTGAGACTCTACTGAGGTTGTCTCTTGTTCAGGAGTATCTTGACACTTGGTAGTCCATTTCCTTGACACATCTGTGCGTAGGAGCTCTTGATACTCTGACTCCAGCCTTAGTCTAGTCTTGGTGAAGCTCCCTTTGTTTGTCAGTCCACTCATGGCCGCCGTCATTCCTGTTGCTCGGTCACCTTTTCCTCCAACACTTCTCCCTTTCATTCAACTTTCTACAAATCTGCTTCCATACAGCACTCTGTACACAGCTAGCCTTTTCAGCAGTGACCTTCTGTGGCTAACCCTCCATGTGAAAGGCGTCAGTGACCTTCTTCTGGACCACTGTCAGGTCAGCAGTCTCCTCCATGATTGTCCTTGTGTGTACTCAACCAGAGTGAGAGAGTAAAGGCTCAATAAACCTTTGCAGATGTTCAGAGTTAATGAGCCGATTAGAGTTCATTTCTGGACTGAAATACAAACCACAATTCCATGCTGGGTCGTTGTGTAAAATGTCCCAAAAAAAAAATAGAACGCAATGATTTGCAAATCCTTTTCCACCTATAGTCACCTGAACACTACAATGACAAGATATATTATGTTTGTAATGATTGTTGGTTTGGGAATTTTTTGCAAATATTAACTTATTTTAAATTTGATGCTGTAACACATCCCTGAAAAGCTGGTTCAGGATCATGTTTACCTCTATGTTACATCATTTTTCCTTTGAATAACACTCGATAATTGTTTGGGAACTGAGGGCACCAACTGTTGAAACTTTAGAGGTGAATTCTGTCACATACTTGCTTGATGGATCACTTCAGTTCTTCCAAAGGCCCGGGTCTCCGTTGTAGTATTTAGTGCTTCATAATGCTCCACACATTTCCAATGGGAGACAGGTCTGGACTGCAGAGAGGTCAGTCTTGTACCGTCACTCTTTTACTCTGGCTTTACTCCTCAGACCACTTTTCCATTTTGCCTCAGTCCATTTCAGATGAGCTCGGGTCCAGAGAAGCTAGCAGTGTTTCTGGCTGTTGGGATCTGACTTCGTCTGGTAGAGTTTGAACTTGTACTTGTAGACGTAGAGACAACTGTTTTATCTAACAATGGTTTTCTGAAGTGCTCCTGAGCCTATATGGTAAAATCCTTTGCAGGATGATTTGTGTTTTCAATGCAATGCTGCCTGAGGGGTCAAAGGTCACAACCATTCATTGTTGTTTTTGGGCCTTGCTGCTTACATGCAGAGATTTCTTTGAATCTTTTGATGATATTAGGGAATGTAGATGATGAAATCCCCAAATTCCTGCTATTGTACATTAAGAAACATTTTTTTAACTGTTGGACTATTTGCTCACACTGACAAAGTTGACAAAGTGGTGAACCTGGTCCCATCCTTGCTTGTGAATGGCTGAGCCTTTCAAGGATGCTCCTTTCATACCTAATCATGACACTGACCTGTTTCTGTTCACCTTTGGAATGAACAGAACAAAACAGTCCTCAAATTTCCCAGACTTTGTTGACCCTGTCCCAACTTTTTAGGAACGTGTTAAAGCATCAAATTCAAAATGAGTAAAATACTTACAACAAAACATAAAAAAAAAAAAAAACAAGTTTATCCATTTAACATTATATCTTGTCTTACATGTGTTAAATTTAATATAGGCAGAAAAGGATGTGCGAATCTGTTTTATTGACATTTTACACAATGTCCCAACTTCACCAGAATTGTGGTTTGTAACTGACTACAGACTGGAATTTCTACAGTTTTCTAATGATTTGAAACAGTGGAAGTTTTGATTTACGCTAGCTGAAAGCCATAGTTATCAAATCTCATTTTTTGAATTAAATTATGGAGAAAAAAATGAACTTTTTGAATTTTGTGCTGCACCTGTGTATCCTTCTTGGATTCGCCTGTTCTCTAATTACAAGCATCAGCATTAACCGCTGAAAATACAACACCAGGGACAGATGGTTCATGAAACGGTTTGTGAAAAACACAGCTCAAAGAATGGTTAAGGGAATCCTGGACGTTTGAACAGTGTCCAAAACGACAGCTTCAGGTAAATGCTCTTGTGATATATATTTTAGACACAATACTCCAGTTTGAATTTTTTTTTTTTTATTATAAATGTTTTAATATTAAATGGTCAGTATTGCTAAATGTGGCCAAAAGATTTAAATCACATTGTATGAATTAGGTTAATTGTTCAAGTAATGTAACAACTAATTAAAGTCATTGGAAGAGCTATATGTGTAGGTATTCATTCATTATGCTCTACTGCAAAGACCGCACACTTGTAGTTTAAGGTTTTTTTTCAACACATGATCAGACTAGAAGAAAGGATTCAACAATGTCTATGAACAGATTAAGATAGTGCTCGTAATGGCCGTGTTGTTTCACTGGATGATTTACAAATGATAAAACAGGTCACAAAATATTTGCTCTATTTAAGTCTCTTAAAGGATCCCTTTTTTCCCTTTTTCCACTCCATCCATCCCCCATTGTTTCTCTCTTCTTCCCTGAAGGTGTAAACTGATCTGCAAGTGGTCCCACAAGCTGGATGGATGCTGTCATACAGAAACTCATCTCCCCTTGACGGCACATGGCAGATTACCTTCTTGCAGGCCAACGAATCACTGTGCTTGTCTTCGAGGTCATAACCTGTGGACCCTGTTGAATGAGTGGTTTTGCCAGTGAATCTTATGTATGAATTTATCCATATTGTTCCCCCCTACCATGACTGAAATGACATCAAACCGTGCCCAGGAAACAGAATTATGGCCACTGAAATCCATTAATCATCGATGGTACGAAGTGTCGCACATACATGAATTCTGAGGAATCGTTCTTTATTTTTTACCTACATATACGTTCCAAGTCGCACACTTCGACTAATGCTGGTAACTCCTTGGCCTAAATACCGAACACCACCTTCAATTTTCAGCCTTGCACAATTGAGTTTTAAGAGGGTGATAATTTGCTCCCATTGCACCTCTCTCCGGCCCTGCCAGCCGATCAGTCTGCGTGAAGAACTATCAAGAAAATGTGACGACTAAGCAAGATTGTGCCACTAAATAACAGCACTGACACAGCCAGGAGGGTGTGCCCGGCGCGCACAGGGGTGAAGTCAGGGAGGGGAGGAATGTTGGCCAGAGATGAAAGCAGCAACGCAGGCTGGGATGTGCAGCAACTCTCCACACGTCGGCCTGTTGGTGTAATCAGCCAGATCCTAGCGGCATGAGAAGAGAGCCAACGGGAGAAACATGCCAAAACATCTCTTAAACTGCTGTTTGAGTGTGTGTGTGTGAGTGTGTGTGTGTGTGTGTGTGTGTGTGTGTGTGTGTGTGTGTGTGTGTGTGTGTGTGTGAGTGTGTGTGGGTTTGTCTGTGAGTGTGTTTGTGGGTGGATGTCCTCTCTGTCTGTCTACCTGTCTCTTTTTGTCTAAAGTGTGTCAAAATAATTATTTTTTTTTTCAAGTTGGTACAATCATTCTGTCAAAGCAACACAACTGAATGTAAACGGGATCCTCTGACATACATTTCTCTCTCACATTCAGTCCCCTCAACTTTACTTTAACAACAGTTGTAACAAAGACAAAACTGAATCTAACAAATATTATTTATATTGTTAAAGGACAAATATATTTGATATATTTAATGTTTAAAACTGTCATTTGATGGACTGAACTGTGGTGGCATGTGTGTACGTGTGTGTACGTGTGTGTGTGACTCTCTGAGATGCCAGAGTGACAGCAAAGCCTTCAAAGCCTTCCTTGCACAACACTTTTAGATTGGTGACTGAACAATGACCTGCAGGCGAAAATGTCAGTACAGCCTTGATTTATTAAGTAAGAAAAAAATATACATTAGATTAAGCTTATCCTTGATTAAACCCCATGTAGTCTGTGCATGTATCTTCCCTAAAATATAGTCACATTACAAGTCTGAGGGGACTGGAGATCCCTGCTTTATGGTGACATGCAGGCTAAGTTATTTAAGCCTCTTTGTTAGACCTACAAACAACTAATAGTCTCATAAAACAGGACTGGAATCAACACTGATTTGTCGCCATCATGGTTGTGAAACCTTTACGACTACTACTACAGCTAATCTTTTAAATTAAAAATAACAAGTGTACATACAATATTGCTCTATGAAAAGCTCAATCAAGGTTTAAGAGTTTTTAAAAAATTGAGTCGATCAACTTTGGAGTTGTTACCCAGCTTCTTTTCACATCTGACTCCACGGGGCCCTGAAGGCCTACTTTTGAGAGGATAAATGTTAGGATGCACTCAACTTACAACAACAGCACCTAGTTTTCTGTACATTAAGGCCAATGAAGCCAAATGAAGATAAAAGCTTATTCAATGAAGAAACTTGAAGAGGCAGGTACCATCCACAAAGCTGTGCCTCATCACATGTAAGTCCCATTAATGCTACAATGAACAGGACTCAAATCAAGGTGGTTCATCTTATATCCTCAATGGAACGCTTATTTAACATATTTATTGACCTCATAATGCTCTCGGTGTATTTGTGTACTTAAAAGCAAGCCCACAGTCCGGGATTTCCACCGCAGAGGAGCGTAATGACCGTGAGCTGAGTGAAATTATAGTGTCCAAGCCTCTGCTCTGCCGAAATCACAAGTTTGGTGTTTCTCTAGGAGGGCGATGTTTGTTGTAATTGTCCCTCAAGTTGGACCACAGTGGGTGCCCTCAGTGTGTGTGTGTGTGTGTGTGTGTGTGTGTGTGTGTGTGTGTGTGTGTGTGTGTGTGTGTGTGTGTGTGTGTGTGTGTTACTCTTACCTATTTCTTTAACCTGATGCTTGTAATTTTTCTTGTGAATTACTTCTCTCCATGAATCAGTTGAGGTTTGTTAAAGAAAGATTAATCCGGATAAAAAGCAGAAATACTCTGACTGGTTCGACATTGTGCTTTTGAAAGCAGGGGGAGTTTAATTTTAGGAAATCAGTGCGTTTTTACGCGTAGACCTGCCTTTGTTATTGAAAAAAAAAGTGTTGCTGGTTGTTTTCTTCGAAAGAAAAGCTTTGTAGTATTTTAATCATAGACGTAGCCTACTCATTTTTTTTTAAATTTTTTAATTAAGAAAACATTTGAATCAGTAACAGGCAGCGAGGTCTTTCTCCATCAGTGGATTAGACCAAAAACTGCTCAAAATAAATAAATAAAAAAACCTTGTTTTTTTACGTTTTCAGCTGTTAGATCGACATTTTTTAAATTATTATTATTGTTTTATTTCTTGTAGGCCAATAATTAGTGGGCCTGTTAAAATGATTAAAAGCTGGTGACTCTGATTTTTTTTTTATTCTGGGAACTTCATTCAGCGGAACAAACCTGTTGGTTTTCACACCCACGATTATTAGACGATAAAAATTCCTCCCCACCTATTATATATTTTCTAAAATGAGGCTTCAGGCCCTGCACTGACCGGGAGAAGCGGCTCCTCCGTCGCTGCTCTTGTGTGATTTGTGTGACACGCGGATGTGCTGCAGCCAATGAGCGCGCTCTCTGCCAAGTGAAGGCAGAGATGTGTTCAGCCTCACAGCACTTTCTGAAGAGGAGGAAAGCCTTCCTCTCCACTCCGCTCACAGTCGCCGCTTCACCCCGCGTTAGGGAAACAACCCGTGGACGGAGAGAAGGAGGGAAAATACTGAAGGATATTTCGTCGTTTTGCGGGCAGTTTGGTGTTGGAAGTTCCTGTTTCTGTTGTGGGTACCGTCTTTTACGCGCGCCGGCCTGGCATGAGTCTTAACGGTCATAAACAATGGGTGTTGCGTTTTTGGAGCATTCAGCTGGGATGTAAGGTGAAATATATCACTGTTTAAGACGCACATTCATTGAGCAGGCAGAAAGTGGTCGTGTAGATGGTAAATGTTTGCTTTTGAAAGTCGGAGGAGGTCGTGGAAAAAAACGCCGGTCTGCAAATCTACGAACTTATTTAATTGATGGTGGGTTCCCTTAAGATGACCCCAACCTGGAGGTCATAACTGACCCCTCTTATATTACAACCCCCCTCCCCAATGATGACTATGAGCTCCATATCGGATTCTTTAGTTCCGCCTGATCCATCCAAATCGGCGTTTTTGGAGTTCGGCGGCCACGGCTACCCCGGACACCAGCAGCCATCCCCCGGCCTGTCCCACAACCATTACCCGGTCCACGGGCTGCACGCCGTCGGGCCCTCGCATCACGATGGGCCATTTTCCTCCGGAACATCATCATACGGCCGCCCGCTGGGATACCCGCCTTATCACAGTCCAGTGAGTGCGCATCACCCCGGGGCCTACCTGCCCTATCAGCACGGTGGCCACGGCGGCGCGCTGGGACACACCAGACTGGAGGATGGAGGTAAGGAAACACCAGACTAAAACTTTTATCTTTTCACTTCGTTGTGCATACAGTTTGATATTTAAAATAGGGGCCTGACTTCTTATGATTGAATACTGACTTCATTTATTTCACGCTGCTTATCTCTTCAGGTTTTTGACCTGCTGTCCATTTAGCCAACTTGATTTAAAACAGACGTAAAAATAAAGACGAGCTTTGTTTGAAAATTTGGAGATCAAAACTTGATTTTTCCCGAAGTCCATGAATCAAGAAAGCTCATTTTCTATCATCTGTGGGTCCTCTTGACAAATACTCCACGGTGATATCAGTCAGAGTCATTTCTATTGTGCAAACACTCATAAAACATCCTTTCTTAGAGATGCAGCAACGTCCCTGAAAAATCTTTAAAGGGGTGTATAATCTAAAAAACATGGAAACAAAACCACCGTGAAGCTGAATAATTGGATCCACACTCAGGTCGGCCACAGCGTCATGTTTGAGGCTGGATGGAGAGGAGTTTAGGGCCCACTCAGGCTGTGGGGGACTCCACACAAGAAGCAGCCGAACCTGACCTGTGGTGTCCCGCAGCGGCTCTCACAACACAAACTGTCAGGCCATCATCTCCCAAATAACATCCACCCTGTTTCTGCTGCCAGCACCGCCTGTCTAAACACCCAAATATCACAATAATAATAATAATGATAATAATAATAATAATAATAATAATAATAATAATAATTTTCTACTTCTAACCCTTAGGTAGACCTTAAAATAGGTGTTGTATTCCAAACGACATGAGACCCTCTTTAAAAACAGATACCATTGTAAATAAAAGAAGAAACATTTTCAGACAAATGCAGCAGAATTAAGTCTATATGTTGATCATTTACTTTTATTAAGTTGATTTAAGTCCTTTCACTAAAATTTGCTCACTGCACAGGTTTTTGTTAACATTTTCAGGCTTCTCCTCTCAGTATGAAATAGCCGTGGTGTTTGTGTTTGCTGGTTTAAATGTCCATGTTAAAATGTTATTATTCAACATGGTAGGATCGATAGGTTTTAGCCTGTGTGAAAAGACCTGAAATCCACATGAATAAAGCAAAAGACATTCATGCTTTCATGAACTTCTTCAATACTTTCCCTGTGCAGAAAAGTGCAGAAGACCTTTTGTATCACTCCAGAGTGGTTAATGAACCTTCAAATATTTTACATCAACTACTATAAGTTTTCCAACCTATGATGAATAATTACAACAAAAATAATAAAGAAGAAGGGCCTTAATTTATACATGCATGTGTCAGCTTGACAGCAGGGAAACAAACACTTTTTTTCTTTCTGTCATTGAAAGTGGGACTCCTTTCTTTTTCTCCTTTTTCTTATTTTCTGATCGTTCCATTTTGTCTGTTTTTTTATTTTCACCTAAATTCTGTACGTATTAAAAAAAAAAACAGCTGATTTCTTTTTTGTTGTCTCTATCCCAGGGTATCAGCCTATTAGAAGGCCAAAATACAATCACACCCAGTCGCCCAAGTGTACAAATTCGAAGCGATAAGCCACTAGAATTTAGTTTCAATTACTACTTTTCAGAACAGAGGAATTACACTTTACTCTGTCGCCAATACAAATCTGCCTGAAAAGTGATGAAATATCATGAAAATGTTTAATTTCAACCTGGCTTATATGTCTTGTCCTTTCCTTGGCTTATCTCTTTGGGATGTTATATCAAATTTAACCAGCTCCTTTGTTTGCTGTAGACTGTGATGACAACCTATGAAATTAAATTTGTATTTTTTAAACTGACTTTTTTTCAATCTTGACTTAAAAAAATTAGGCAACCCATTTAGATGTTACCTTAGTCAGTTGCAGAAAGTGCTTTTCTGGACTTTCATATCTTCTGTATTTTTTATTAGATTTGATTGAGCCTAATACTCAACGCTCTTTCAGTCAGGTTTCATTGTTGGACTTACCCTGTAGTTCTGCGTGTCATTCGTTTGTGCGTAAGTGAATTTTTTTGGTAAACATAATTTGGTTACGAAATCCTAAATCTCAGAAATTTACAGTTTTACAGCGAAGAGAGGGGGTTACAACCTCAATACATTGTATGTGTGTTCTTTGACCAAGAGAGGAAAATGTATTTGAGGAAGAAAAAACAGACATTTCTTCATAGCTCCATCTCCATGGCTCATTACAACCAAAAACAATGAACTACCAGCAAACTCGATTTTAGACCAGTCTTTCGTAAAACTCCTCTCTGCTGTTTCTGCACTCGAGTTCGGTGCTGCTGCTGCAGCTCACTTCCAGGATCTGAACGTCTTGTGGGGCCTCGGCTTGTCCACAGCTGTTCTCTCCTGCCACTGCAGGCTATAAACTCATGTCATAACAGAGATCAGCGTGGGCGAACATACACAGTTGTATAGCTGTCTGTAATTTTTTTTTTTTAAAGAGAGGATGATGAAGAGGAGGAAAACCCCTCTTGACTGGCCTGCGTGTAAACCCAAACTAGTTTCTGGAGGACAAAGAGGATTTTTCTTCTACCTGCATCTGTATCATCATTTTTACTCATTCGACAGATTCTCATTGAATTGAATTGAATTGAACGGTTGGGTTTTAACATCCTTACAGCCCAGTCATTTGCACTCGGTGTTGAAAATGTTATAACAACATATGAGAAACTTATACGCTGCAAAAAAATTCTTAAGACGGTTCTGTAAAATCTTTAAAAAACATGACATATAAATTCAAATCAAGAATGAATATGTTTCTGTGCTCTTTTACTACGGTCTTATTTTAAATTGAAGGCTTCATTTTCATAATATTCAAAACATTTGAAGTATTTATAGACATCAAGAGTGTCCTAATGGTCATTGTGTCTGTTATATAACAGAACTCAACATGTTGTTGCCTGTGTAAAAAAGATGATATTCAAATGGAATTCATAAAAGCAGAAGATATTTATACATTTACAGATTTAATGTGCACATGTCTCCATCATGCAGAGATTCAGTGTCTTGTTAGTATAAAATTCTGTCCTCTCTTATCTCCTTGGTATTGACATTCCTCTTCCCCCTCTACCCCCAGACCACGAAAAGCCCACGGCAGTGATCGAGAACGGCGAGGTGAGGTTGAACGGAAAGGGGAAGAAGATCAGAAAGCCTCGCACCATTTACTCCAGCCTGCAGCTCCAGGCTCTCAACCAGCGTTTCCAGCAAACCCAGTACCTCGCCCTGCCTGAAAGGGCAGACCTGGCGGCCAAGCTGGGCCTGACACAGACTCAGGTACTGTGGATAACAAAGACACAAAGACATACACACCTTTCCTTTTAACGTCAAACTGCTGGGGTATTAAAAGAAATCACAAGAAAGCTTAAAAAGCCTGTAAAATAAATATAAATGTTCAAAAATCCTACCCTTTATAAGGTTTAAACATAAATACGATATAGGATATGTAATGACAAGAATCGGAAATAATAGGTGTCAGCTTATTTCTCTTTTTGAAGGTGAACATTCAGCACCACTTTCAAAACTTCAAAGTAAATCACAGGCTGTGGGAATGTCAAAATCCCTGGATTAAGATTAATGGAGATGTCACACACATGCCAAACATGTTTATTTAAATAGAAAACACTGCAACAAAAAAAGTGAAATCAGATCTATTTTCAAACTCAGTCTTTAATTAAGTCATTTCTTGGTTTGCGATGACAAGAATAGCATGAAGCACAAACGCGCACGTGTGCATTCTTGTGAACAAGTGTCATCGCCTGATCCTCAAAGTGTAATTACACGCTGGCACAAGCTCAAATAAACTTGAACGTCATGAGAAGTTTAGTCACTCTGAAGGTTGTAGAAATGAAATCAGAATACAAAGAGCATAAAAAGGTTGAAACAAAACAAGGTGAAACAAAACAAGGTGAAACAAAGCGGTCAGAAACATACAGCCCAAATTCCGAGGAGTGACTCTCCTGCGTAGAGACTGCTGTGAACATGTGTGTTTGTTGTAAGTAGATGTGTGTGTGCATGTGTTGGGTGTAACAGTGAGTCTACGTTTATGAGTCAGCACACAGAGTAAAGACTTGTTTAGCCATGGGTCATCTTCCTTTTTGTGTGAATGTTTTGTTTCTCCCAGAGCAGATTCACACGCAGGCAGATAAAACCAGACGAGGCGAATAAAAGCCCAATGGCGGCCATTTTATCAGTCACATAAAAGCAGTCTCAGTGTGTGAAGTCAACATGTCTGAGCCGGCCGTTCGGCCTCTTTGATCAGTATTTTTGTGAGATAAGATTTTTAAACAATTAAGGACATTTTTTCCTTTGAATAAATGTTTAGTTGGTCACACTCCATTTGCGTTGGATGACAGCATTTCACTACCGTTTTGAGAGGTTGATTATTGAACATTACTGCTCCTCTCAACAATGCATTTTGACAAAATTCCCCAAATGAGCATGACAGATAGTGGTATTCCCCTTTTTTTTGTTATTTAAAAGCATGTGTGGATTGAAAAGAGCAATTTGGACAACTTTAAACAGGCATTGGTTGTTTGAAGAAAAGCTTATGGATTATAAACTAAAAATTAAGACAAACAAATTACATATTTGAAGCTTTCTTGCCTGTTTTGACGAAGTTATTAGCAGACAAGTATGAGTTTGATATATTAAAAGTCCAGCGATTAGGAATTGAATTGATCTTTGTGAGCTACAGTAGGTATCTGTCAATCCAGTGTCACAGTAACATTCAGCCTGAGCATACAGTTCAGAGTCTCTGCTTTGTAGGTTGAACTTCACCAATCATGTCATCTCCCCTCATCTCAGGTTGAGTCTATGAAATTAGATTTTATGAAGAAAAATAGTGCTATTTGATATCCTTAATGTGATGCCTGCAACACATTTGTAAAAAGTTGGTACATAGAACTCAAAAGACTGAAAAAGCTGTGTGATCCCAAGATAAATAACTTGGAGGTTTATCGTCCAACTAGTTTGGCTTTTAGGAATGGACAAGGAAAAAGCTCAGCAATTTAAGAATCATGGCAAATAAAATGCAAAGAATTTGTGGATTTTATCGCTTGCGGTACATAATATAATTAAAAGATTAAGAGAATCTGGAGAAATCTCAGAACATAGGAGACAGGGTCAGTAATGGGTACTGTATGGCTGTGATCTTTGGGCTCTCAGTCAGGCAGCATTGCATTATAAAACAGGCATGACTCTGTAGTGGAAATCACTGCATGGACTCAGAATTATACCTAAAAAAAAGCCATTGTGCTTACAGGTTGTGTTGGTTAAAACTGTAACGTGAAAGAAGAAACTAGAAATCAACATGTTCCAGTTACTTCTTCATCTCAGTCCATTTCAGATTGACTGAAGCATCTGAGTTCTCTGCTCTTAAGGCTTCTTCAGTGCACAGTTTAAAACCTAGCATTGTGGTACGAGGATGCCCATGGCATGGCTAGCTTACACATCCAGGAAGACTCTTTTAATGCTAAACAACATGAACAGGTTTTTGCACAACATTTACTGAAATCCAGACTTGCCTTTTTCAGGGAAGACCTTTGTATATTTAAAAAAAAACAATGTCTGCCCATATTACAACAACATGGCTCTGTAGTAGAAGAGTCCTGCTGCTAAACTGGCCTCCCTGCAGTCATGACTTGTCGCCCATTGAAACTGGCACATATGACTCAAAAAAGTATGACAAAGGAGACCTTTAACTGTTGGGGAAAAAATCCTATATCAGGCACAAATGGGTCAACATTACCCTTAACAAACAATAATGATGTAATAGTAAACATGCTCCAACTCTTATGAAATGAATTGCTGGTATTAGATTTTAAATGAGCACATATCTTTTATAAAAAAATAACATTTTTCAGGTTCAACTTAAGATTTTCTTCGTTTTTTCGTCTTTGCATCATTTTCAATCAAACATGGACTCTAAATGATTTGTAAAGCACTTCACACAGCATCCCAACACTTATTTAACTGAACTTTGAATCTTAATGTTAATGTTTTTTTCTTTATCTGGAACCTCATATTTTAAGAGGGTGTAGTTATTGTTTTGAATGAAGAACAATCCTGGTTTTCACCAAGTTAGTTTTGTTCAGAACTGCTTGTTGAAACACAAACCCTTTTCTTCACATGTGACACACGTCACATCCATATTCCAAATTTAGGTACATGTCTTAGCGGGTTGTTGTGTCACAGTGAGAAGCCTTTATAAGTCAGAGCTGCTATCATGACAGTGGTTTTGATCATTGTTATTCTCAATGTGGCAGCAGGAGAGCAACACAAAGGAGAGTCTTAATGCCAGGAAGTTAAAGGGAACTTTTTTTTTTACAGTAATGCCTGTATGAAAAGTACACAGATGTTCAAAAAGACTTTTAAAGTGGACGTTTGAAGACTGAGCGGGTGTCTCACATGGGAATCACACAATAGGTTTGATATTGGTTGGCTCATGTGTGAGTGACCTGCGTGGCTGACTGAGTAAGCAGTCGTTAGATGAACTGTCCTAATCCCATATAGATCATCCAGAGAGAGATGTTTACACTGGGAGTAAAAGATGATCTGTTGGTTTACTTTGGCCTTCTGTAGAGGCAGTGTGGATTTAAATGTGGTCTGCTTTAAGTAATACTCACATCCATGATTACATAAGAACCACTTTCTTAAGTCTCCGTGTGTTTGTGTGTGTATTGTTAAAGTTGTTCTGAACAGGTTAAGTTGGCTCTGCCTGAGATTATGTTCTTTACAGCGATGCACAGCGAGTGAGACTGAAGACTGAAGAGATCAAGGAGAGTCTCCACTTCAGTTTGTGGAGCTCAGCAGATAATGACTCTGGCTCCTTTTTACACCAACTGCCCCTTTACTGTAAACGTCATGACTTTTTGCAGACAAGTAAGAGTCATAGATGGATTTTTTTTTTTTAAACAGCAAAACTACAGAGAGGTTTGCCAGTTAGAAATGTCATGAGTGGTTACTCAGCAAAGCTACATTTCCATCTGTAAACTCTTATTTCCCACATGGTATATAGTTACCTTGGCAACAGTTGTGGTACCTTGTGCTTTTTGTAGGGGTGAGAGAAAAAATCAGTACAGCATAGTATAGCAATATTTTGTCTGGTGATAAATCGAATCATCACATTTACAGAGTATCGATTTTTTAAAATTAATTCCTAATATGAAGTCAAATCTATGATAATGGGAAAATAAAATCCATTTGTTTGTCAGGTGAGGTTGGCAGAGGTGACATCCTAGAGCAGGAGAAAGTTAGTGCAACAAACATGGCAGCACCTGGGGAAAGACATTAGGAATGCAAGTAGGGTACAAATGAGATGGACCTGACACATGAGGTTTGCAAGATGTGCCACATGAAAATAAAATACAGTGTAAATAAGACAAACATAAAGGATATCCAAATGCTAAATTAGCTAAACCGTTGAAAAAAGTAAAAAGCAGTAATATAGTATTGTGGCCCAAGTATCGTGATGATATCGTATGGTGGGGCCACTAGTGATTCCCACCCCTGCTATATACTTTGTTTTGCACTTTATTTTCAACATACTTTTCATACTGTTTAGTAACATGAAGCACTTATGCAGTCAAATGAAATGGTATTTGTTGTTTGAAACAAGGTTTTGACTCAGTTTGTCCTTGGATCAGTATCCTTGTTTACAGCAACTTGTGTTTTTGACTGGTTAACAATGTTGAATACCATGATATATTATCAATATATTTGATATGTCTTGTATCATGAGGTCCTTGCAAATATACAGCCGTAATGTATTGTATTGTATGGTATGGAATCATATTGTATCGAATCGTATTGTATCGTGATACGTGTCGTATTGTGAGGTCCTTGCCAATATCCACCCCTAGCTTTTTGTAGTTCATTCTTGACCACTGTATTAGGAATGGAAGTTAAAATGCTACAAACCATTGACTGGTCACTCAAAATCACCATCTATATCTTTAACAGCTTTTGGCACTTACTTGCACAGATTTCCAAAGTGTGAAACTGTGACCAAAGTCAACTCTGAAGTGCAGGGCAGCCCTTTGTTTTTCCAAATGACGGGACGCCACAGTAGCATCACCCCGCATTAATTAACTGAATTTAGGAGGACAATCTACAGTACAGAACTGAGCGAACTCAAATTCTCGGTCAGTAGAGCCAGGAAGGTTAGAACAAAGCAAAACTCTGCAGTAAAATATGAGGCTTATCTATCCAACCACATACCTGATATGCTGTGAGCATAAATATTCATGGCTGGACTTAAGTCTGCACAAACACACAATCGCATATCCCTGCATCTACTCGAATGTATGTAGCCTATGAGCGTTTTCACACACATGCAGACACAAACGTAAACACACATTTGAAGATAGCGATCATACACCACATCTCTATCCCGCCTCCATGTCATTAGGCTGGCAGCCAACCGCTGACCACTTTCCATCTGAAATCTCTAATGTTCCCAGACGCAGCTGACAAATGGCACGTAGCACAGTCCTTACATTTTTCCATGAAACACTAACTTCTCTTTCTCTCATGCCCACACACAAACAAAACACACACACCTAAAAAAAAATATTCTTTGCAGCTCTTTTTTCATCAAAATTGTAGTAATTATTTGTCAATGTGTGGAAAGGTTTGGCTTGATTTTTATTTAAATGTGACACACCCACTTTGTGGCACCTGGCATGCCTCTTCGCCACCCTCCTCTGCTAATGTTGGTGTTATTAGTCGCGCTTTCAGAGAGGCTGTCAGCTAAGTGTTGATGCTGGAATATGAAACCAATAATTACAGCAGCGGTCCTCTTACTGAGGCTGCATTAACTTAACATGCTGCTGATTGACTCCTGGACTCGTAAGCTATGCTGAAAATAATAACTTAGGGTTATCATCAGTGAGCTACCACTGGCGAGTAATGCACAAGGTTATATCATGTTACTTGTCACTGTAGTTGTAATTACATTAATCTATGTGTTTTTGTGAAAGGTGAACTTTTAATGTCGCCTCATCCCTGAGATTTTAGATCTGATCTTTTCACTGAAGAACTTTATCGTTAAAAATGTTGGAGGGGGACTGAGAATGCAAAATGCTTCATCTAGCACATTTCTGCATCATTATATGGTGTCATTATTGTTGCATTAAAGGAATATAAAGTGACAGCTTATTTTTTATTTGTTATAATTCCTTGGAGGCTGTGGTTGACGTCATTAGATATTCAGGAACAATAGAAATCAAATTTATGTCGACTTTGCTCTTAAATGGCTATTTCAACTGTTAGAGCGGGGTGTGAAAATTGGCTAATTTTTTTACTATCGAGATGGGGATCATTTTTTCCAACACATATTTAGAAGCAATTAGATCAGTCTGAAATTAGATTTTATAAGAAACCAGATTTCTTCCAAAACCACTTCAACCATCTTCATAAATACCAATAAAATTCTCCTGCAAGATTTCATAGGACTGTCGGTGTTGAGGGAAAAACAGTTTGGAGTGCCAAGAGTGTTTTCCGTCTCTCTTCCTTTGCCTTTAATCCTCTCTCTCTCTCTCTCTCTCTCTCTCTCTCTCTCTCTCTTTCTCCTCTGAGCTCTCTTTTTCCCTCACTCTGTGCAGCCGAAACCTTTGGGCGTTTATTTGAGCTTTACAGCACAGTTAAAACCAGTTTGAGACACAAGTATCCATCACTGACTGTGCACAATTATTTATGATTCATTTGTTCCTGCTAAGCTGACAGGCTGCCCCAGAGGCATATTCGTGTAATTTGATGCTCAATTTGCAAGCATGCTGGAAAACAGAGGACATGCCAGTTATATCAACAACACAACTAAATAATCTGTAACCACAGACAATGATTGAAGGGATATTCAGTTCAATATTGTGACATCTTCTAACAGTGTTATGTTTTTCATATTCACACATGGATAAAATTCCTACCACCTGGCTCCTGACTCATTTTAAGTATTTATAACTTTAATCAAACCTCTCATATGGTAAAGCATCACCACCAGATTCACTGAACTGTTTCCTGCCACCTGAACACCTGAAGGGCTATCAATATGTTTGTAAGAACCACCGTCTGTCATACTGGATGGATGTAATGCTATCCTGAGTATCTGTGTATTATTAGTATTATTATATCATTGCTTAATCATTTCTACAGGGGCAATGAGGTAGACCGTGCTCCACTGATATTGTGTTGGCACACCTTCTCTAATTATATTTCTGCATGTTATAATTATTTTACAATCCCTTGTTTATTTTGAATGCTACATCGTTGCCTAATTATGGGTTACTTTATTGGATTATTTGTTTGAATGATTTTTCAAAGAGGCGTGTTAACAGTTAGCTTACTATGTCTGTGTTTTTTTATTTATTCATTTATTTATTTTTATCTATATATACATATACATACATATACATATATGTATATGTACTGTGTATATTTGGTAAAACCGCAGTTCCCTCAAAGTTGGGACACTGTGTGAAATATTAATGTAATCAGATTTTAATGTTTTGCAAACTATTGAAACCCTATATTTCATTTAAAATACCAAATGTTGAAACTAAAAATATTATTGTTCAATAGAAAAAATTATGTCATTTAAAAATTGATGCCATTTGTAAAAACGGGTATGTTTACCGCTGTGTTGCATCTTTGCTGCTTGAACATTTAAAGTTTTGGACGTTTAAAAATTTAGGAGAGAAATCTTGTTCAATTTTTCAAGACTTCAGCTGCTCAACAGATCTAGGTCTCCTTTGTAGTGTTTTTCTTTTTATGATAGGCCAAATGGTTTAATTGAGTGAGAAGCTGAAACTGCACACAGGCCTCATTAGCACCCAACTCTTCTATTATGGGAGCATTTATAAAAGTTCTTACACTGAAAAAGTAATTGTCTGGGTGGCAGCATGTGTCACTCCTAAACCTGTATATGTTGTTCGGCATTAATGGGGTCTTCACAGATGTGAGCGTGATCCATGACATGAACACTAATACATCCCCAAATAATCAGGGATGCTGGCTTTTGAAATGTCTGCTGATAACAATCCGGGTGGTTTCTCTCCTCTTTAGAAAAGAGGACCTTCATGTTAAACATGATTTCTAAAATGAGTTACACATTTTTACTCTCCAGACAATGAGGCAGAGGAAAGATAGGTCAGAATTTAAAATGAGAATCTGTCATTTTTCATTAAACATTCACATTTCTAGTTTCAGCATCTGAAATGTTGTCACTGCATTGTTTCTAATTAGATATAACGCAAAAATATCATCTTATTGTCTTTTTATTTAGTTTTTAAAGGTACTGTGAGGAATTTTTGACTGGTTGAAAAGCCTGTTATCCCTCTTTATGAACTTCAAAAACAAATAGGACTATCAGAAACAAGTCTGATCAGTTCTGTGTTGTCATTTTTAATGCTTTAAACAGCTGTAAGGGGGTAGGTATCAGACCAAATGATTGAAAAAACAGCCTTTCTTAAATGTCGAGACAGAAAATACTCATGTAAGTTGATAGGTTTTGTAGTTAAAGGTTTTTGTGTAAAAACACAACTTTGAGATGTATAAGATGATAATGAAAAGGTATCAATTTGTCCACAGGGGGCACCAATATCTATACAACCAAAAGTTCCTCTAAGTGGCTTTAAACTAGAGCTATAGTTATGATCTTGATTCACTCACTACACCTTGGGCTGACAGTTTCGTGAATGTTAGCTAATAGCTTCAATAAGTGTCTTTGTCCTAATCTAGATGACTTCACTCTTTTTTCAGCTCCTCTGTTGAAGTTTTTAAAACTGAAAATGTGTTTACATTCGTATTGTAAATCTTTTACTAAATGTTTTAGGATTCAGCTTTTTAGGCTGCCAGTGTGGACCAAACTAAATAGTCAGTCATGATAGCAGGTAAAAGCCTGTTTTTAACAGCAAAACAGTTTTGGTCTGATAAGCTTATGGCTCCCAAGGCACAGACAGTGATTTTTTTTTAATGCATTTGTTTTTTAAGTTATTAAGGTCACAAGATCGGCAAATCTTAGGCATGACTGACCTGACTGATGGACAGGCACACTAGCAATTTTTGAGGAGGCTGAATGCCCATCTCTGGTAGGCTGACCAAAATTTAGGCCAAGTCAGCATTACCAATATGGTTACTGGCGCTGATAGGCTTCAAGACGCCGCCTCAAAAACAAACATCTGTCACCACTAATGGTACATCCAGTTATTTTACTGTCTATGTGCAGAACAGACTGAAGGATGTGGGACACTGGCAACTTTTCTTTTTGAGACTGAAAAAAAAAAACACTGGTGGCATCAGCAAAAACTGTTGGTAGATCATAAGAATAGCAGCAAAGGCTAACGAACCAAACCAAGACTTGAGAACTGGTAGTGCTAGCTGATGACAATGACAAAGACTTGACAAAGCCAATCATGAGTTAACAAAAGTGTAAGAGACTCTGAAACCAGTAATGTTAGACAATTATTAGCATACACTTAAGGAACCAGTTATATAAGAAACATTTTGTGAGAGACTAAAGAGCAGGTACAAACCTATCATCTAACATCTCTGGCAGAGATTTGAAACGGGTTATGTTAGCTACAATTTTACAAACGCACAAGACTCAGTTATATAAACCAACAACTGTCAGGGACCAATGAGCTGGTAATATTAACGAAGACTTATGGCAGAGGTTTTAAACTGATTAGCTATTTTAGCGACAGTTTTATTAGTTACTTTAGAGCCTGTAAAACTAGCTAGTCACTAGCTAGAAGTCAGCGTATCTAAAAAGTAAAGGGGATATGGGGTGGCAAGGTATAATCAGTAGGTCAAATTTGTTGATCAAAGGAATTGGTAACACTCCACAATAACCATAATTTATAATTGGTAAATAGATAGTTTATTAATTTTTAATCATTATTTAAAAACAGCATATAGACCAATTATAAATGGTAATAGATAGTTTATTAATGTAAGTTAAAAGTTACTTCTCCATTGACTAGCAATGAAATTATGATTAATAATTTTCATTAATTATTAACAGACTATTTATTAAAGGTTTATATAGGGTTTAAATATTAGTTGTAAAACATCTAGATTAAAATGTGTGTCAGTAGCACTTTGTAGATGGTTAATATTTGTTTTTAAACCATCTATAAACATTACTTAGATGGTTATTGTAAAGTTGCAACTGATGTTTGTAATACTTTGTAAATGATTAATGAGTGGTTTGTAAACCACCTACAAACATTACTTAGATGGTTATTGGAAAGTTAGGTTTAAGTTTGTAAAAGTTACAATTTATTAATGGTCTATATGCTATTTATAAATGGTGATTAACCATTAATAAACTATCTGCTTACCATTTATAAATGGTCTATTTACCATTTATAAGTTATGGTTACTGTAAAGTGTTACCCAGGATCTTTCTAGATACAAGCAGATAAGAAATTATGACTCATGTATGACAAATATTATCATGGGAGTCTGCACTTACCTTCACTCTGAGCTGCTTTAATCTCACTGTTGACAAAACTCCTGCAGAAGTATCTTGGCTGTTGTGGGGATTAACTTTTAATTCATTAACTCTTACCTTCTTGTCTTCAGGTCAAAATATGGTTCCAGAACAAACGATCCAAATACAAGAAGATCATGAAGAATGGGCCCTGCGGACCCGAGGGAGACCACCTCGCCCCCCCAGCGCCGTCCTCCTCCTCTCCGTGCTCTCTGTGGGACATCAGCATGGCTGCAAAAGGCGCACCAGTGCACTCTGGAGGATACATGAACAATTTTGCTCACTGGTACCCTGGACACCAGCAGGACTCCATGCCGAGAACTCAGATGATGTGACAGAGGGAAGGACAGGAAACCTTCAGGAAAGATTATGGATTTACAACAGCAAGCTAACTGGAGCTGTTAGGGACACTGAGACTGTTGAGAGTCTGAGCCACTCTGGAGGCAAAAATGATGAAACTGGATCAACAGCAGAAATTGTAGCCGAGTGACTGAAAATGTTAGAGAACTGCAGCCACAGTGGTCTTTAAAGTTCAGTCATAATTTTTACTTCTAAATTGTTTTATTACTATAAACCATTCCCTTCAATTTAAATCAGCCATTTTCATCTGAAGCTGAACAAGGCAAGTCCATCTGTCTGATTTATGATGTCCCCACTTTCACTTAAAAAGAAATATTGGTTTTAATGCTTTATCGTATTTTCTGTGGATTGACTGTTATTTATCTGCTGTTTTTTTATAACTTCATCCATTTAATTCAAAGTAAAAGTTAGCTGAACAAGAGCCTTGGTCTAAAATTAAAGGCCAATGGAAAAATCACATGATGTAACCTTACAGCAGAGGTATATCAGAGTCATGAAATCAGTGAAGAGACCCAGAAATGTCTTTTACACAGACATGTTGCCACCATAAGCTACATGATAAATACAGTCTCATTAAAGCCAGTTAAGTTATTTCTGCCTTCAGCAGAGCTCTGCTTTCCAGAGTAATAACATTCGGATCAAGCTACAACTCAAAACTTATAAAACCCCAGCATGCATCTCTGTTTCTGGGCATTTCAGGTGTTATTTTTGTCGTGCAAGGGTGGAAAAAAGAAGGATCTTCAGGGCTTTCGTAGTTTTTCTTTGTGAACCTGTACTGATCTCGATACAGACCAGACTAAAGTTCTTAAGAAAATTTGAAAATGTATTTGGATTCAATTGTCATGTGTGCTTTTTAGATTCTAACAGGGGGTCAAATAAACCTTTCAGGGTCAAGTCTATGCAGTGTCAGTGAAGGCCAACAGGGGCTCTGATAAGGTCTACAAGAAGGGATTCAAAGGTACTTATTCAAATATCCTTTTTTTAGGAGTACATGGGCAAAAGCACCAAACTGACGTGGCTGCTTTATCATAGAAGTCAAATTTTATATGTATTTTTTCATTGAAAATGTCGAGATGGGTTAAATATCAAGCCAAAAAAGAAAAAAACGCCAAAAATGCATCTAATGCAATATTTTTATAAAGAAGTTTCACCAGGTCATTCATGACTTCTGTGTTTATTTTGTGATTGTCATTAGTGTCATTCATTCTCCGCATGAGATCACTCTGTTTACCTTTCGTCCCAAGAAGGAGGAGACGGTGTGGTGGTAGAAAAACTGACGTGTTTGCAGAGACTTTATTTACACTGACAGGTTTGAATACTTGTACACTTCAGGTTAGTATTAATTGTACTTTTGATTCTCATTGGGGATTTTTCTGCTTCCTTCTTGGGACTGTCTGAACAGGGAAACTTTTATGTACTTTAGTTTCATAACTCCTATAGTTTACAGCCATAAATGTTAATTTAAGCCATAATCTTCAGAGTGGAATATGTTCAACGATATCTTACCAAACAATTAAGACTTGGGAATAATTAATTGGCTCTTGGTTAGGATTTTCTTTGTTATGGGGAATAAATCAAACCCACTGCCACCCTATCTGATCCTGTGTATTTAAATTACTTTGATCAGGAAGAAGAAACGCTGCTTTGCACCTTTAACAGATATAACAGATATGAATTGAGGCTACAATGCTGAAGGAATACACTCCTCCTCTACGTGCCCACAACCCGACAATCATAAATCAGAAGACACAGGCCACGTCTTTGGCCCTCAAACATCTGGAAAAGCAAAAAGAGTCGTCAAACATCGCTGATGGTTTTATAAAATGACCGTATCAATTTCGGGTAATTTAGGACACAGCTTGTTAAATAAAGCTTTCACTCTGATGCTGTAATTATCTGTAATTGGCAGTCAAGGGAATATTCATCTGCCGTGGGCTGAATGTAAAAGCTTGGAAGTAGTGGATTACACATGACTGGATTACTCAAAGCTAATCCCTTTGATTCCTTGGATGGATATTAGTAAAATACAATCTTACAACTTTCTATCATATTAATTGAGCATGAACATGGTTATTCATTCTTCATTTATAATGGAAAGTAATCCAGAGGTCGGGTCATTGTTAGCACCAGTCAGAGAGGCTGAAACAAAAAAAAAAAAAAGAGAGAGAGAAGAAAAGAAAAGAAACAGGCTGAATGAACTGAAGGTGCTGTTTAATTTGAGATAAAAAGACATGCTGTTATGAGGTGTGTAGAGAAAATGTGGGCCTTGAGGGTGATCAAATAAACGTGCCGCACTCCCACACTCTTAAATGTAATTCATTCCCAGTTATTTTTGCCGTAAGTTGTGTGACAGACGTTTTTAACTAAGGAAACATCAAGTGATCCAAGTGTCATTTATACCTATTATTCTCAAAAATGCCCATTCAAAGGCATTTTAGTTTAAACCCTCTCAAATGCAGTTAGAAGTTCTCCTTATATAACATATCACTTAAAGAGCTGAGTCAAGTTTTATTTTCCTGATACGATTTATAGGCACAATAAAAACAAGTCGAATTGGCTTCATAACAAAAAGTTTGACAATGTAAATCTTTACAACTACAGTTTCATTTCAATCATTTCTAATGTATAAAAACATAAATTATTAATTAGACAAATAAGGTATAAAACGTTTTAAAAGTGCTTTCTGTCAGACTGTAAATCAGAGTGAGTGCAGACACCTTCATGGAGAATTTCCAGCTCTAAACTGACGAATATCTTAAGGCAAAGAAAAGCCTGAGACTGAACTCTAGATTATAACCTGACTTTCTTAATCACAGATTATCTCGGATTATGGGTTTTTTTTGTGGCATAAATAGATAAATCTTTTCAATTCAGTAATATGATTTTTTCTAATCAATACTTAATGTGTAGTCAGTTCCTGGGAAATATGGATGATATTGTTAGAAGTTGTGTCATTTCAGTTATGGGCAGGATCATGTTGGCAGTTATGTAAATTATAATCTCTTTAGAGCGAAGAGGCAACACCCTCCTGGTTCATACCCACCTGTTCACTGTACATCCACCTTTATATTTGAGCTGGTGCTTCTGACCTCAAAAGAAATGAAGAGTTATAAAGAACGTAATTTTCTGATTTATAAGCCTACTTTGTTATAGAGAATAATTGAGGACAATGTAAAGTTATAGGTTGTGTCATTTCAGTTATAGAAAGGATCCTGTGGACGGTTATGTAAATTATAATCCCTTAACAGTGAGGAGACAACACCCTCCTGGTTCATACCCACCTGTTCACTGTACATTTTTAAGTTGAGCTGGTGCTTCTGACCACAAAAGAGAAAAGAGTTTGACAGAGAGTTTCTAATATCCTGATTTATAAACCAACTTTGTTATAGATTATGTTGGCATAACTGAAATATGAGGAAAATTAGCTCTGACAATGACAAGACAATGAGCTTGTTTCTGTTGATGCCACAGTCCAGACTGGCATGAGCTTGGGTGTGACAAAAAAAAAACATGCCTCACACTCACACACTGTTAGAAACTTTCTTCCTCTTCCTCCTCTGTCGAGTGTAGACAATTGATGGTAGTTGTCTAAAGAGGAACACATGGTTGGCACCTGAACGTGCAGCCCTCATATGAAAGGAAACAGAAAAAACCTTTCTTCTTTACATTTTGGGGAAACTCAGACTTTGGGTGGATTAAAAAAGTATTTTCATCTATTTTTTTCTTGACAGCCGTTAAAGCAATCATCCTTTCCTTAATTACGTCTTTTCTTTTCTGCTTTTTTTCTGGCCTGATCAAACATCTCTTTCATAAAACCAGTCTGCATCTTTTCAACAGCATCCTGTTCGTTGCCGTTGGCAAGTTCTCGCTGCTGCGTTTTATATATAGGATGAATACCCGTCTTTACACACCTCAGAAGCATTGTGTTGTCTAATCAAATAATCGACGCCTGTGGAGGGCTCAGGAAACAAAACAACGTGATACAGTCTGCGGGGAAGAGGGCAGAAGAGGCTAAAAGGAAAGGCCGAAACACATGCATACTGTTGAGTTGGGGGAAAGTTTTATTAACTACTGACATAACCTGAACAGTTTAACGCACATGAAGTGAAGCTCAACCATCCAACAATGAGCATAGAAAAACCTGTGCCTTAAAGTCCCACTCTGATGAAAATCATGTTTTTCTTGTTGTCTACATGTTCACATGGTATTTTTTTGATGCTACTGGACATATCATGAAAAAATAGGTGCGAAATTGTATTTCTGATTATTTCTGCATTCAAATTAATGTGACTCTCTGGCAGATACAGGGAGATTTCCTATGTCACAAATTCAAGCTCCGCCCCCAGTGCCCTGCTATGCAGAAGTAGAGAAGACAATCGTGGAACAAGTGTGTGTGTTAGCGGATTGCAATGCTCGTAAGAAATCTAATTATGATATACGCTTTCATCATGTCCCCAACAATGTTGTTTTCGTCAGGCAGGACGAAAACTTAAATGACGACGTCAGACCCCTTTTTTCCTTGACGAAAATGAGACTAAGACGAACGTCACCAAAGCTCTGTAAAGACTAAAATGTGACGAAAATTGTATTGATTTTCGTCAGACTAGAACGAGACGAGACTAAATTGTTATTAGGTGGACAAACAAAGTTTCAAAACATGCTTTTTTTTATCCTAACAGTCACGCCCCCATCACACACGCACCAAAAGCCTCGCTCGCGCACAGCTGCGCGCACACACTTATACACATACACAGAGTGGCAGGTGGACGAGGCGCGCGCATACACACACATACCGCGGCGGCAGGCACAGCAGCGGTGCCCGGTGGCCGAAAAAAGAGGGATGATTTTTGGTCCTACTTGGTCCTAAACACAATGTCTTGTACGAGACGAGACAGACGACAGTTGTGGAGCCACAGCTTCCTCATGCTGCGGCTTCAAACTGTCGGGAAAGAACACAACGAACCTCAAAAGGCACCTTTTCGTCGACTAAAACTAGACTAAAACCTTTTGAGTTTTCGTCGGACTAAAACTAGAAGAAAACTATCAAGGATAGAAATGACTAAAATAGGACTAAAACGAAGAAGCATTTCGTCAAAATGACTAAGACTAAAACTAAGTCTAAAATGCCTGCCAAAAACAACACTGGTCCCCAAAGACATTAGTGTCTGAGAGCTGAATAGTTCCTATGTTACCTGCTACTTCTACTACACCGGCAACGTTAGGCTACAAGCTAGCATGAAGAGGAGTGTGCAGAGCAGCGCTGTCTCCGCCCAAGACTCAGAGGTGAATTGCGAATGAGCTACTGGACCTCTGCAGAAAACAAGTACTTGAAAATTACACAGGTAATGTGATTTTGGCTAAAAACTTCATTACAATTTAAAGATTACTGATGACACTTTAAGTTGTAAAAAAAATGATCAGAGTGGGACTTTAAAGCACAATCTCTGATCCAGATATCAGCTGCTAAGACACAAAACTACACTAAAGCCTCCGGGATAAGACTTTGTTGAATCAGAATTTGGACTTTTTGTAGAGATGCAAACTTTCATTAAGATCAATGTTTGACATAACATGTTGCTCACATAAAAACTAAGGGAATTAAAGGTTTTGAAGAAATGAGGTACAGGGGCTAAGGACCGCAACCAGACCAGCTTGAACACTATAGCGTCTGAACACAGGGAATGTAACTTCACTCCTAGCGCTCTTGATATAACTGCTTATGTCCAAAAAATACACAAGAAACAATATGGAGACAAAGAGGAAAAAAGAGGGGAAGATTCAAGAGTTTGCGTGAGGACTGAAGTGTAAAAACTATAAAAGCAAAGACTTCACAACTTGCTACTGGGCAGATGACAGCATGTGATCTTCTCCAGTGCAGCAGAAAGCTGAGGGAGAGATTCATAGAAAGACATGAAAGAAGAGAGGAGAGAGAGAGGGGGAAAGAAAGAGAGAGATATGAAGGGAAAAAAAGAGATTAATTAAAACGAGTCATAAACAGTGGGGTTCACTTTATATTTGCTTGTTAAACGTGACCCCCGCTGTGAGAGAACACATTCAAGCTTAGTGTCTGAGTGTAAGTGACGTACTGCAGGGCTTGTGTGTGTCAGAGACCGTGTTAGTGTGTGTGTGTTCCTGCATACCTATGTGCGGTTCAGTGTATTTTTACAGAGTTGGACCGATGTATTTAGCTGATATTGACATTTCTATTGTCAGTATTTTTCTCAGACTTCAAACTTGTGAATGAGGATCAGATGACTCAGCCAGGTGGGAGTCAAAAAGAGGTTGCTGCAGCTGATTTATTCATCATTTATTCATGCCTGTGTACGTGTTCTCAGGAGCTTCTGCAGACAAGCTCAAGTGGACATTCGGGGAACTGCAGTTTTAGAATTGGCTTCATTTCACAAGACCTGGGGTTGCCGCTTGGGGGCGCTCAGTGCAACACTTTATAAGTGATTTAACTATTTTTCCCTATGGACAAGACTTATTAAGTAGATTAGAAAGTTATATTGGCATTCTTATACCAGCAGTCTCCTTAACAAAGCTTGTGCTGGCTGAAGTATCGGCTTTAAAAAACACGTATCAGTCAGAGCCCAGTGTGCAGGTCATAGCTGGAGGCAGGGGATGGAAAGTAACGTCACCTCTTAATCTTTCAAGACTCTGTTATAAACTTTCTTCCGCTGCTGAGTTTTCCTCTCAGCTCGGCTCCAAGCGGCTGATGTCATCACCTTGTCTCACCCTCTCCTCACCCGGGATGTAAATGCCAGGGAGGAGAAGTAAAAAGCAGTCACCTCAGCCCACCTTCCGAACACAAAGTCTGACTTTTATCATGGTATAAACAATTGAGATGACGAAATGTGATCAAATACTCTGGACAGGTGAGAATTCCTACCTGTAAGAAAAAGGGAATCAGATGGAAATACAGCATGGATACAGTAAGACTGCTTGTCTGTCATAACAGTAATCTACCAGAACCCTCAATTGCTTTGGTAAAAACCATTTTTCCTGCATGAGTACCAGTCACAGGTTTCTACAAGTCCCTGTTGGCCCTCTCAGTGAGTCTCCCTGTGAAGTTCACATACATTCTTCTCTGACACCTGGAAGCTGAGGGCTCAGCACAGGAAGACACCAGCCTAAACAAACAGGGAAGGTGTCCCTCATGGATGTGGGATTTAGGGTCCACACCCTTCACACAAGTGTGTGTTCAGGTGAACATCAAAATGTAGTCAGCGCCGTCCCTTTTCTTTTTTTACCACATCTCAAAACTACATTTTTGACTGTACTGATTTTCATCTTACCAGGGTTGGACAAGCAACTTAAAAATGTAGCAGGGGCTAAGAAACCAACTCCTCTGGGTTAAAAGTGTCCTGTTATACTACAGCTACACAGCAGAGGGAGCCTGCAAAGTCAATTTACCAAAACAGTGAGCCGGCTTGCCCTTTCCTGTATCGAAAATTGATGAAAATTGCTGAGTGGGACATAGTAAACAAGCCCTACCCTCAGAAAACCGGGAGCATGGAGAGAGGGGACAGATGAGCAGTATGAGGCTGTGAATGGGGATCAAACCACCGGCTCCAATGACTGTAGCTCCGCACTTTAACCACTGAGCCAAACTGGCGCCCAGCTTCAACACATCTGTAAAGTTTTCTTCTGCATACTTTCATTTAGTGGCAGTCTTTTCTGTGATTAATTCTAGACCTTAGCAAGTGTTTAGAATTGGCTCTAGTGTCAGAAGTTGCAGTCTGTCTTTTCTGACATAAATCTTTTCAACCGTGAGAGTGTATGATTCCCATGTTAGTAATAGATTCAAGATCAGATGGCAGGAGTAAAAGTAAGACTGTCTGAGCATTCTGAGGCAGTGGTGGATGGGTATTTAATAATGAAACATAAACTAGCATTTTGAAACATTATTTACCATGACAAGGGGAGATTATTAAATTTTTCATTTCTATTCTAATAAGTCTGGTCATTTGTTTGGATATAGCACGATTCAGATCTCCCCTCTTACATTTGCACCTCATTGATTTTCAATATTTATGGATTTAAAAAGGTTTCAACTGCAGTTTTACAAAATAGACTTTTAAGCACATTGTTAGGAAGAATCCAGAGAGTTTTATCCATATTTGGATCTTAATGAAACCCCCTAATGGTGCATTTTGAACTTCACTGATGGTGGTGACCATAATTGAAATCTTAACCACTATTCACAAGCTGGGCACATGTCAACCAATCAATCAATCTTTATTTATATAGTGTAAATTCACAGCAAATCTTAAAAAGCTGGTCTAAACCATAGACTGTATATACTTTGGACAACTTGGTTCCTCCTTCCGCCGGTATACGGATTAGAAGCCGAAAAGCTCTCTGTATTTCCACAATTTTTCTCCACTTCCTGAAACCAACATTGTGCAGTAGAGATGTTGTCCACCACTTGCATAGTAGCATTGTACGCATTCAGCAGGAGAGTCGCTGTGATGACGCTCGGCTAAAACAGCTTATCCCCTGGGTGAGCTACACAATCTTCAATCGTAGAAAACATGAACCCCCTGATAACTTTTAAAGATGGAGCTGTACAGAAAAAAGAGGACTTGAGCACAAACCAGTCTGACAGTAACTACATCACAACATCGTGATCGGGGGGAGAAAAATGTATATTCTGTAAAATAATTTCTAAAGTTTGTCGACAGCTCCAAAGGGATTGCAGAAGGAGGCGGGATTTATGACCTATACTGCAGCCAGTCACCAGAGGGTGCTGTTCTCAGAGTGGCTTTACCCAGCGAGGAGGCAGACGGCACCCATTCTATATACAGTCTTTGGTCTAGACCATAATGTCGACCCAATGCAAAGCTGTTCCTGTTTCTCAAAGTAAAACCTCCTGTGAGGGTTTTGCTGATTTTGACTCCCCTTGTTGACAAAACCGTCTCTCTCTTTGCTAAACTCGTCCTGAGTCCGTAGAAGTAGTTTCCCTTCAATCAAATCTTATCCTCCTTTATTTACAATCAATTTCTATTAACGGTCCAAGCAGCAAATCAACATCATGTAGGTACATCAGTGTAACTTTTAGTGTTTTATGACCAGCTTAAAAAATTACACACTGGAAGCTTTAAACGAGGTACAACCTCTGGGATTAAAAAATGGTGGTAGGTATATTCTCAAAGTCTTCATAGTACATCAGTCTCAGACACAGACAGAAATGTGCTCCTTTTGGTGACTGAATAAGGTTGCTGAGCAAAGAAAACTTGCAACTGTGAAAAGGTGTGATTCGACTCTCTGCAAGAAAGAAAGTGTTAAGGTGTAAAAAAAAAGATCCTTTAAAAGTGTTTGTCTCATCTACTTTATCTTCACCTCCATTATTTGATGGAAAACCTGTGGGATTGGGTGGTGAGAGCAGCTTGTTTGTCACACACACACACACACACACACACACACACACACACACACACACACACACACACACACACAGAGACAAACGTCTCCTCCCCTTTCCAACTGTGTGCCACATGAAAGCAGTGTACACCCGTCTCTCAGTGTCAGCGGTGTGTTATTAGTATCCAGAGACTCCAGAGTGTCTGCTGCACTGTCACCTCCCACAACCTTCTTTACACGCACTGTGTGTGTGTGTGTGTGTGTGTGTGTGTGTGTGTGTGTGTGTGTGTGTGTGTGTCTATAATATATAGATGGGTGCAACCTGTATCTGTTGTCTGACTCACTCTGACAGGAACACCAGGAAAGCACCGTCAGCACACTTTCAACACCTTTGTTATGTGTTTGTGTGTTCGTACTGCAATAACACGTGAGATTCGCACAGAGCATAATGAACGAATGGCTGATTCAAGCACAGAATCAATATTTTAATATAACTTCTGCAGCTTTGACGGAGCCTTAATCGAGTTTGATAGTGTGCACTAACAAATAGAAGCAACCTCTTGCATTACTCTAAACCAAGTGCTAAACCAAGGATTTGCTCTTATATCCTCAAACTGGTTAAACACAGCCTGCAAACGTTCACTTTGTCTCGAAAAGCAAACATCTTGTCTTGGTCACTTAGAGGCACACACAGCTTGGACCATTTTACTGACATTTCCAGGGCCTAAGTCTGGATTAACTTTTGTGCTGCTTCTGCAGTTTGAGGCTGACTAGTGCCCAGTTTAATGACCTGTTGTGTCGGTCCGGCTAGGTTCTGTACCAGAGTTTCTTGAGACAGAAATCAACTGTGCTTGGCTGCAGCTGCATAGCGCCTGTCCATTCGTCTCCAGCTTGTTACAAATTAAATTGTACTTGTACGTTTGGCTCGGTCGAAGCAGTCTGAACCCAAAATAAACATGTTCTGTTGAGACTATTTTGATTTTAGGGGATGAAGAATGAGTTTTTTGTTGTTTTTGATGAAAATGCATTTACAGTTTTTAGGGGATTTTTATACTGTTCACAATTCACCATGCATAGACTTGTACAGATACAGAGAATAAAATGCTTTGGTCACGTTGATGATATGATCAGTACGAAAGAGGATTAGGGCCACATTAAGAAGAAAAGATAATTACAGGAAGGATCAGGTTCAAAATTTCGAGGTTAAGGTCAGAATTTTGGGATTCCAAAATCGAAATTTTGTCAATAAAGTCGAACTTTTGAGAATAAAAATTGACATTTCGAGATTAAAGATGAAATTTCAAGATAACAAAATGTCGAAATGTTGTGAATAATGTCAAAATTTCAAAATTAAAAGATTTAATTTGGGGGATTGAGGTCGAAATTTCGGGATTACAGTCGACATGAATAAAGTCGAAATTTCAACTTTTTAAATTGTTGACTTTAATCTCGAAATTTGGCTTTAATCTTGAAATGGAAATTGAAAAAATCTCCTCCCTGTAATAACTTTTTTCTCTTCCTGTGGCCTTACTCCTCTTACGTAGATCAGGACTTCTTGGTTGAGGGTTGAGGTTGTGAAGATTTGTTTGGTAATAGATATAGATATTGATTAAACAAAGAAGGTGAAATGCGAAACACTTCTAAGTTAGAAGTAACTTTATAGAAGTTTAAGGAGTTAGTGGTTGAAAGCTTTACCTGGATTTCTCTGGCTCTGCTTTTCGTTTTTTATTCCTTCACATCATTACAACATATAACTCTGAAATCTTACATTTGTTTTGCAATGAAGTCACTGAAACCAACACAGCAGTGATGAACAAGATGAGAAAGAAATCCAGCAAACATAATGTAGTACCTGCAGTGTTGTCCTTGATAGTAAAGCTGCAGCAGAAGCCAAAATTAACATCAGCAGGCTCATCACAAACAGTTTTTCAAAGTATAAAAGTCCTAAAATAACCACATATAACATATTTATTGTCTCAATTTGTTGAAACCTGCAAAACAGCCACAGTTAAAACACAACGTGTTCATGTGTTTTGTAGGAAATCAAACTCTTTCGACAGAAATTTTAAGAAATGACAAGAATGAGCTGAAGCTGCAGGACACATGCTGCTAGTGCAGATCCTGGAGTATTTCAGTGTCTCTCCACAGCCGGTCTCCTGTGGCAGGTTGATGCTGATGTTTTATTCTGAAAGGTGAGCAGCCTTTGAGTCCCGCTCACTGTTCTGGCCTCATCTGCATCAAACCGTCTAGTTTAAATGTTTATTAAAGCCTGCTGAAACTGTAGGTGTCCCTTGTGGTGAAGCGGACTCAAACCTGCAGTGAGGCCTGGGGGAATTTCAGTAGTAACAAGTTTTTAAAAATGCTGCATCATTTAGATGACGGTTAATCAATGCATGTTTTTGCATTAATATGATAATACTTACAAATATTAAACATCCTTAACATTTTTGGTCATCTGTGATTTTAAATAAAATTGTCAGTTTCAGTCCTGGCTCTGCAAAGTTCCACATCAGTAACCTATACTTCCATCATAACCTCTGCCTTACGAGTTCATAAACTCGAAATCCGAGGATAGCTAACTGAGGCTAGCATTTGTTGTCAGTCCACATTTACTACAGAGAAACTTGTTGTACAACACGTGTGTTGAAGATTTACAGTCAAGGCTTGTCTCTGTCTCACCACAACAAAGCTATAAATCATTCCTGGACTGGATGCAAAGGCCTCCCTGGAAACTCTTTTGCAGAGCCAACGTTTCAGTGGACAGCGCCGAGACTTTGTGCGCTTGACGCTGCGCCTGATGGCGCGTAGTGCGCCGGTCCTGACTGTTGTAGGCCTAAATGTGCACCTTGTTGCTGGTACCAGTTCTGGTGTGTGTAGTCTCCCATGCAAGCGGGCGAGGATTCAACAGGGGGGTGAAAGTGACCCTGACCCCTGCTGGTAGGATCCATCACTGCGTTATTGGTGTTGCTGCTACTGTTTGTGTTGTTACTGTCGCTGCTGCCATTGTTGTTGTTGTTGTTACTGTTGTTGTTTCCTTCCCACACAGCTGGGGATGGAGGCGAGTTGCAGGCCATGGAGTCGCTGGCATCCGGACTGTGTTCAAGAGGAATATCTCCAAGAGGGAACTCTCCGTTTTTGTAGAGCTTCTTGAACTTGGAACGACGGTTTTGAAACCAGATTTTGACCTAAAAGGAAGAGCATCGAATATTTAGACCACTTAAAAAATAAAGAAATTTAATATCATCCAATGACCATCCAGTATTTACTATGTTTTAAACTCTGGTTTGGTCTCCACCATTATGAGCTTTTTCGCTGAAAACACCTGCTTGCCATTGCTGTAAATGAGACGTGCAAGTTATGAAAGATGATTTCAACCAAAAAGGGACATGCTGTAGACCAGGAAGAACTCTCAGGTTGGTCAGCACTTTGCAAAATAGAGGACTATTTAGTGACCAAGCAGATCAGTTTCCTTGATCCTGAAGCTCAAGGAGCTGACAGTCAGAGTAGTGCACCAGTTTGACATTCCCATATTTATTTGAATGATATATTTTATTGTCCTTTTCTAATACTGTCAGATAAGACTGTCACAGTCTATGCTCAACTTTTGGAAATCATACACAGTTTGACAACATCATAATGTCATGGTTAACACAGATGGAACAATGGTCGGCGCCCAATGAGCCATAGCTCACTCATTGACGGGCTGCATTGTGGGGTTTTGTCTTCATGGCTGTCTAATAATATAGTTCAGTCTAAAATGGCGGCTCTGCTGCCAGTAGACTTGTTTATGTTTGAGATTGCTCATACGCTGCTGACAAGAAAACACTAAAAAATTCTGTGTTAACTTACTTAGCATAGAACTTTAAGACCACTGCAGATTACATTTTAAATACCCTTAAGAGGCTCATCTGATGGGTGGTTAGGGGCCAGTTTAAGCAGACAAAGCCCATATACAACTGTATCTCCATTTTCAAGCGCATGGTACAAAATGTCCTTATTTACATCAGGGTAGTAGAGCACAAGTCAAATGCTACAGTCCAGGATTGTGGCAAATGGCTGAACCACAGCTTCAACCCAACATGTGATCAACATTTCGTGCCAGTGATAGAAAAATCATGAAATGTTAGTTAAACTGACAAGTACTTCTGGTGAGGATGAAGACATTTAATTATGTAGAGGACTACATGTGTACATCTCTACTCTCTTCTCTGTTTCCAGCTCTGCCCACTGTCCTGAACTGTAGCCTTGGAATCACAGCATTGATACGGTTAGAAAATGACTATCCATAAGCATCGTTAAATAAAAGACAGTAATCTTTTGCCCTAGTTACTTTTTTTCCTACAACACAGCAGGAGGACAGTAGCAGGTGTAACTCAAATCTTTCTTCGGTTATCCTCCAGAGCAGGTGGGGACACACTCAAATCCCCCCCGTGTTATTTGCTCACCAATATACATAGTCACATAAACCTCTCTGTGAGTCCGTGGACAGGCTTAATGTCATGTCACCTGGTTTGATTCAGTCCCTGTGAAGTTGTCACCCCTACACTTATAGCTCCTGCGAGAAAGTTTCAGTTGGTGTAAATTTTGTGGACAAAACTCTCTTTGTGTATCTTTTCCTCCACATATTTAATGTTTGTGTTCTTGCAAAAAAAAAAAAAAACTTCATCCTGCTGATTTTTGATTGTCAAATGTATCATGTATTGTGAATATTTGACGGGGGGGTTGTAAAAACAAGGCTGTTTCTTTATCTTCTCGGCTGTCACCTACCCCTTTAAACCAGTTTAAGACATTAAAAATTACAACATACAAATTTAAATTAAATTAAATAGAATTTCAGTCTCTTTCAACATCAACATGAATTTCCATCTATTTTGTTCACATAAAAAAACTCCACATAGGAGCTTTAACCTGCAGAGAGAGAAGTCTCAGTTCAATTGCTTTCAGAGGTTTCAGGTTTAATTCTCAACGATAATTTATTGTTTTTCATTAGAAAGACTGAAAACTATTTGCTGTTTATGTTAGCATCAAAATGTTTAATATACTCAACAACTGTCCATTCCAGCCCACAGCACTGCAGGTTAGCCACCAGTTGTACTCCAAAATCCCCAAGTAGTTTCCCAACTAGGTCTGTTGAACTTGTTCCCCCACGTGGATATTTTCAGCCTCATATTCAGCCTTTGCTGTCTCTCTGTTTGTTAATTTCCTACTAAACTCTTTTCAAGCACCTATTTCCCCTAGAAAGGCTCTGGTAAACCCGTTGTACTCTACCTGCTCAACACAAAACAGCTTGCTAATTTGTTTGTTAAAAATGAGCAAGTGAATCCAGTGAAGCATATAACAATAATCTAATTAATTGGAGTGAGTAATAACAATAATGATAAAAAAATAATGTTAGTATTGGATGTGAATGCAATCGTTCATTTTACACAAATGCAAGTGTGTCCATTTTTATCTCACTCTCTCTTGAATATGTAATAGTTATCAATAAAAATACAACCTCTTTAAAGAGAGACACTATTAACACTAAAGAGCAGCAGAAGTATTGTCTAATAATATTCATAGTTCTGTTACTTGTCGTTTCTAAATACTAACTAATGAGAGTCATTGTAACTCTGTCTTTGTTTTTCTTCAACGACATTGAAACCAAGAGGCCTTAAAATCCCACGTTACAGGCCAACTGGAGTTGTACTAATGCCTTTGTTTTCTTAAAGCTTCTCCGTTGATCCCCGACATAATATTGAACTAAGAATTAAAGCAGCCCTAATAAAACAACCCCGGCTGCACGTTTTATCTTTTACCACTCAAGGTGAAGGTAAATATTGTGCTTGTAAATCATCAGGAGGGAGGAGTGTGTCTGTCTAATCCAAACTAACTCCACAGTCACGGTGCAGTCGCGCATCACTGACACTCTTTTTTATGTGCCTATTTTTGTTGTATTTTACTCCACTCTTCATTTATGTTTGAAAAACCACCGTGTCATTGCTGTAGATATTATCTTTAGTAGTCTCCCATTGAGAAACATCATGATCACCATATTTTATATCCTTACCTGTAACTTCAGAGATTGATTTTTTTTTATCTCACGTTCAAGCAGCCCTCTCATCTTTGGACATTTTGGGAGTTTATACCTTTATATGAACACAAGCTATTTTCGTGATTTTAGCTCAAGGAATATTATTCTTTTGAATTTGAATTTGTGAGGATTTTTTGAATTTTTTTAGTTAGAAATGTAGCACCAAACTTTAAAAAGTCTTTCTTTCCAGCCACACAAGTCACTTTAACATGTTAGTTTTTGTTTTTCAAATTTCAAACCAAGCTTCATCTGCTTTCTTGAAATGATAGCTGAGTGCTTCCTCAACAAGAAGTGATTTATTCTCTAAACTTATCCAACTCTTTGACTCAGACCTCACCCTAAATATGAACACCTGGACTGGTATCAGCAGCTTTATGCTCTTAGACTTTTCATTTCCAACTGCGCTCTGTGCTTCAGCTCAAACTCCAATATTCATTCAATCTCAAAGGGCAAATAGACTTTTAGAAAGTTGAACCAATTTACAGTAAGGAAGAAAGCATTCCTTCAAAACCTGTAGCAGTCACTAACATATTTCGCCTGTGATTGTGTTGCATTTTCACTTCTGTACTGAAGTGTGGCCTCACCTGTGTCTGTGTGAGTCCAAGCTGTGCAGCCAGCTCGGCACGTTCAGGAAGGGCCAGATACTGTGCAGACTGGAACCTCCTCTGCAGGACAGCCAGCTGGTAGCTGGAGTAGATAGTCCGGGGCTTTCTCACCTTCTTTGGCTTCCCATTAACCATCCGAACCTCAACGAGTGGTTCCTCTTTCACTGTGGGAGAGAAAAGTGTTAAGCTCAAGAGGGAACCTTGTGTGCTGCAGACAAAGTCTTTCTCTTCTCTAGTTTTAGGAAAGTGTTTTAGACAATATAATCTCATTTTGTTCACAGGGTAGTTTGAGCAGATAAGCTTCTGCAGGAAAATGGCCACTGCTGCTACAACCCTGAAATTTCAAAGAAATTCCGCCAGCACAGCGAACTTATAATTTTGGTCTGAGAGTCTCCCACAGCTGAGGAGAAGGACTGAGATTTATAGGTGCTTTTCATGTAGCCTGAAGGCCGCTTGTATACATCCCTCCTTCTTTGTGCTGTTATTCCTGTCTCCCGCATTTTTTTGCCTACTTTTAAAAATGCGACAGAAATTTCTCCAACACACATTTTTATATGTTGTGCACACTCGATGAGATGAAAGAATCACTGTTTATAAAAGACAGAAAAAAAACAACACTGTTTTATGTTTTTTAAAAAGAAGATAGTGTGGTATTAAAGTCAGATTTTGTTTTTATGTATTGTTTGGCTGTTGTTTTATTATAATTTGAGCATCCTTATTTTGTTTTGATTCTTACTGCTCACACAGTTAGGAAGACAAAAGTAATTTGATTTATAAAACCAATAGATTTTTCATCATCTAATATTCCTTATAAATGCGTCTGTGATTATTGACCTATCGATTTATAAGGGTGTGGCTGTGAGCCTTGCATGATAAGAAGCCGTCCTCGTTGAATGATTCAAAGGCCAAGGCTGACTGACATGCCGTGACACCTGATGTGAGTGGCTGAGGGCCAAAGTCCCCCAGGGCCATTTCCAGGAGTCAACTCCCAACTGGAATGTCAAAAACAGAACACCAGTCCGTCGAGTTTGTTTTCCCTCTGTCGTTAACACACACACACACACACATTCAAGGCTTAAAACTAGACATAAAACTGCTACTGAACAATGTCTGGTGTATTGTTAAAGAAGTAAGTAAAAAGATGTTTGTTGTTTTTTCTTTTATGTGCTTTGAATTCTCCTGCAGGGTTTTTGTGTTGACTCAAAGGCAACCTCATCATATCTCAACTGAAAGTCCTTTAAAAAAAAAAAAAATCACTTTTTAACCAATACTTTTACTTTTTGAGACAAAGTCTAAGAATCAGACACATCAGACACTGTTAAGTGCACATGGACCTGCTTTGTGTCAATGAATGAATCTTCAAATGTTAAGAAGTCACAGTTGAGAACTAGGCCATAGCTGCTGTCCAAAGTCCTTTACAGTAACCCTGTTTCCCTACCATAAAAAAAAACTTTGAGAAGTAGGAGAAAGTGAAACAAAGAGTGACAACTGAGCTGCAGTTGTGCATAATGTATAGAAAGGCTTCTGCAATCTGTGACTTCAATGAACATGGCGAGGAAAACTTAAGGCTGCTGTCCTGATGAGAAGTAACAAACTATTCATCCTTTATCAGAGTAAAATAAATCTTTCTCGCCAACAGAAACAGGCTGTGAAAACTCCAACACCCTTTCCTCTAACATTTATTTCCTTTTTTCCCCTTTTTTTCTGTTACTCACCCTGTCTACTTTAATTCCTTCGCAAAAATGTCTTTATTTCAAAACATAAATAAATTTCAGGAACCATTAAGAGTTGTCCTTTACTATTCTTACCATATCTGTGTCTTTTTTACCCCCAGCACTGTGTTTAAACTACTTTCACAGAGCTAAGTTGAAAAATACTTAAATTCATAGCTATGGGGTATCATCCTAATATAAAGGCTGGATAAAAAGAAAGTCAGATTCTACTGTATATGAATAAAAATAACCTCGCTTGCCTTCGTGCGTAAAACTCGTGCGCAATAATCAGGTTTAAAGGGCTTGACGTGAGCACTTGCCACACATCATCCTCAGGTGGTCAGTGTGGCTTTGGTCCTTCTTGAACAAAGACTGTCGGAAACAGTCTTCGGTTTATCAATCATTCAATAAATCTGAAATAAGAGTCCTACAGGGACCCTTTTCGTCCCAGTTCCAGTGTGTACCCATAAAGCGATCTCCATCTAAATTCGGTAAAACTTACCTGCGTCTTGCAGCGTTGACTGCACCTCCCTGCTGAAGGTACCGTGCTCCCTGTAGGCTGCATGGGGGTACGGGTACTCTGCCTTGCCAACAGAGTACGCACCACCTGGACCCATCCCGTTCAGGTTATAATGGTGGTACGCGTAAGGATTCATGTGTTGGGCTGAGTATGGCTGCTGCGCCTGGTAGAAGTCCTGCGGGCCGTGGAGCGCACTCTGGCCGCTGAAAAAGCCCATGTCTGTGGATGAAGACTCTGGCAGAGTTGGTGAATCCTTGGTGGCTGAGATGGAGCTCCCAACCACGGGGAGAGGAGGCTTCTTCTCCTCGAAGACAGGTGAGGATTGCCCGTTCATTTCCCTAGACTGTAAGGGGGTTACTTAGCTCAAAACTGTTACTGTTCAGAAGTCCTCACCGTCTGGAGCTGGCGTTCCCAAACTCCCTTGACGCAGCAGCCGGGCTGTCCACCGTGGCGGCGCCCAACCCAACTAGAGCTTGTAATTACAGGGCGCGCCGAGCTGAGCCAAGCCGGGCAGGACAGAAGGGAGTGGATGTCTCCTTCTCATTGGCTCTCTTGCTCGCTCCCTGCCTCTGCCCTGAGGCCAAGACAGCGCTGACTGTCGCCTGTCTGGCTCCCTTCTCCTCCCCACAGAAACCTCTAGTAAGCCTCTTCTCGGGCCCACAGCACGGCGTATAAACAGTTGGCAACCCTGTAAAGTTCTCTGACTTACATTCACCTCCTCAATTCTAAGACAACAAACAAGTTTCTCAGTGGAGTAGATAAAGATTTACCAACCAGACCACGCATAATGGTGTTAGTGATAACGAGTGTTTACGCATTAGCTTTACAGTGCTGCCTCCCATTCAAATGGAGATTCAGAGCCAGGTGCTGCCGTCGACCCATGTTGGGTGTATTTACAGTTAATCGAGGCTCATTTACAAGAAAAAATCTTTTCCTTCTTTTACATGTGTTGACTTGGGCTCTGGGCTTCTCCCATGCCTCAGGGGGGACAAAGAGCCCCCATAAAGCACTTAGTTTAGGTGTATGGGCTGTTACATTCCTAAAAGAGTTAAGAGTCATTTAGTGCTGTGAGCTGATTCAGACTCTGAAAACAAACGTGAAAAACGTACTCTGAAGAGTTCAACTAACAAGTGTTACAAAAAAAAAGAAATAACAGAACATGTTTTAATGCAAGTGTTCAATGTCTTTTAACGTTTCAGTTTAATGTAGTAATGTGATAACCTCGCCGCTAGATGGCATTGTTGAGGTTCCTCACTGTCGGCTGGACTGACTGCTTCTGGATGCACCTTCAACCTACAAAACTCATTAAAAAAACAGGTTATATATCATGTTTACCTAAAATTACCGTTCAAGCCCATTGTGGATCATGTTTAGGTTACTGTCCTCCTTGTCCTGTCAGAACTCTTCAGTATAAAAATCAGTATAAATACTGATTTTTGGTTAAATTTGACCATATCCAATAAGGACTGCTTTAGTTTAAGCACTTTTTAATGAGATTTCTGTATTTCAACACTCCATTCATTCATTTCCAACAACTGTTATATCAATTTATCTAATATGCCACTCTTAGTTATGGAAGTCCGTAAGCAGACATGGTTGATTTATTTTTTTACCCCTCGTTTTCTACAGATCACAAGAAAACTATCTTGTGACCCTGAGAAAATGGGGGTAAAAAAAATAATAAACCTTGTCTGCTTCAGGCTTCCATAATCAGTAAACCATGATGTTCAAGAAAGATCTTTCCAATAAAGTTTGCGCTTCCGTTTATTTCTCTATTTCAGCCTTTTAATTATTAGTCCAAGCTAACGTCTATTACTGGCCATTTAAGTCATTTTGATATTTCAATAATGTTAGCCTCCACTTGTTATTTTTAGGCAGCTATAAACAACTCGTTACTCTTGCTATTTCAACCTGTTGCCATGTTCAGCTGTTACCATCACCGGCTGCGTGACTCTGAACATTTGGGCCCTTCATGCCTGAATTGGATTCTTTTTCTGAAGACTATTTCACTTCTAGTCACACGTATTCTGGTCATTTGAATTATCCACGGTTAGTATTTTTAATTTCAAGCTTTTGTCCGTTTTGTTATGACTGAGCAGGTTCTTTCAACACTTTAAATCACACATTTACATTTACAGTGAGTGTACTGTTGAGTTTTTCAGATTAAAATTAGTTCAGTTTTGTGAATTGAGATGATCATACAAACTGAATTGGTGTTTGAAGGAAAAAAATAAAAATGTAGTCGAAAAGCCAAACTTCAATGAATAAAAACGGTATGATTTAAGTATGGGGTAAAAAAGATCGCAGATAGGCTTATATTTGGATTATATATTAAGTTAGATTTGAATGTCCACAATCTGACAATCACACCACTTGCAGGTTTGATTTTTTTATTAGCATTTGTCTTTCTCTATTTCATATATGGTAACCCCCCCAAAGTCCTTGCAAAATTGAGTTCCCAGAAATGTACAGCTTGTTTTTCTTGAGAGAACCGCCCCCCCAATTTCTGCACAACAAACCATCACATCTCAAGATGCAGAGTTCTGTCTCCAGCCACGTGTCGAGCATCAAAAGCACTTTGTGTGACTGACCAAGCTCTGAGCAAGGAGGCTCGTTCTGTTCTTAACCCATTGTAAAAAAAGGGGACAGTATGAATACATCAGGCCTGGGGATGAACAGAGGCGCTTGGCTTTGTTATTTACAAACTGGAAGTAGGAGTGCAGGGGTGAGGAGCAGGGGGAGGGGGGTGCTGGAGACCACAGTGCGGCGATAAACATCCTCCTTTCCTTGTGGCGTGGTCCCATGCGGACAATTCCCTGTATGGTCCACGAACCCAAGAATGCCTTGTGAGTGAGTAACACCACTCAGGGGGGAGGGGACAGGTGAGGGGGCGGGGAAAGGTCATAGTGAGGCAAAGGCAGGGGCTGTTCTCACAGCCTCTTTTTAAAACCATTCTCAGGTGACTTGTCGGTTGATTCTTCAAAACCGCAGAAAAAAATGAAGAGATTCAAACATTCAGTTCCAGGGCTGGTTGGCAAATGAACAGAACAGGTAGAATCCAGTGAAAGACAACGACCAACCAACCCACATTTGCACCCGGTTACACTCTGAGAACAGACCGAGCAAGGTTTGTTTTTTTATATATATAATACATGTATGTATAAGTATTGTATATGTATTTATTGTTATTTTACAAGATTCCCTGATGGCCAGCGCAGAGAGAAACAGCAGGAAAAAAAAAGAAAAAAAGGAAAGGGAGGCTTGTCCAATTTTACTTACAATAGAAACCAGTGGTGGGTGGAGAAAGGAGGGGCACAGTGCCTGGATTTGTTCACATTGTGTCAGATCAACCCCAGTCAGATAAGGAGGAGGAGACAGAAAGGAAGGAGAGAAGAAGTGAGAAGGAGGACCAGAAGGAGCAGCATGTCTACCCAGGTTTAGTATCTTCAGTTATCAGCTGGTTTGTTTGCTTGCTGGGTGGCTTAGTGTTCGTAACCTCCTCATCCTCCTCCCATTGTCCCTCCTGGGTTGAACTGATTGAACGACAGAGGTCTTACTGGCCCACGTCACTCCGGACGAGAGGAGTAATGGTTTCGTTCTCTCTGAGGGGAAGAACAAGACGGAGAACACGCAGAAAATGAGTACATTAAACACAATCCGACATTCAAGGTGAACTGAACCATCTGTATACAGAACTTTCAAATGAGTACCGATGATGTGTCATCGTATCATCGTTACCAGCTAAAGGCACTTTTGGAAAAAGTTGTTAGTTTATACGTTGCTTTGGCCCCATCTATAGGTCAAGATGAGTATCTGCTACCGCACTTACGCTGCTTCTTCCTCCAGGTGTGACTGAGTGCTGCAGGTGAATATAAGGAGGCTGAAGTTAGGGCTGAGCGATATGGCCCAAATCAATTTCACGATACATTGAGCAGTTCACTTTGATAACGACAAATGGACGATAACTACTCCACAAGCTGCTCACCCCCTTCATCTCCTCTCCTGTCTTTCCCTCTTTGTTACGGACTGGATGGGGTGGAGTCACGTCTCTGACGTAGGACAGTGTCTTAAAGGGACATGAGACAATACCCTACCTACACACATCCAAAACCAACTTTTATTTATTTATTTTTTTGACACTAAGTATACCTATATAGGCAAAATGATGTCAGTTATTGTCGTAAATTTCGCCATCTGTAAATTTTATCGCCCAGCCCTAATATGGAGTGGCCTGAAATCTCTGTCTCTCTCGCTGGACTCTTCAGAGAAGCAGCTCCAGAGGTCTGTATTTTTTTTTTTTTTAACTGGGGGTTTAGGCAGTCTTGTTTTTATGCAGCTTCTTTTCATTGTGTGGTTAGAGGATCTGTCTTGCATTCATCAGCCCTTTGTGGGCTTGTTGTAGCAGCTGATCCTTCCTCATTGTTCTTTTGGTCAGACCCTCAGTCTCTGTCTGAACTGATTCAGACCAATAGTTAAATAAACTTCTGCCTTTGTCTTTGAGCCACTTCTGACTCCTCTGTTTCAGAGGGTTGCAACACAATTCCTGAACATTTGTAAACTAGGGTGACCATATTCTGACTTCCCAAAAAGAGGACAGAACTACGCGGGGTCGGAGTCACACGAAGTTAAGTTGGAGAGTTTTTCAGGTCGGTTTGAGTGTCTTTTACGTGCTTCTAACTCAGCAAGTCTATGTGACACAAACTTGAAACTTCCTTACAAAACCGCGCACATTTAAAGGACTTTATAGACTTCCCCAGACAAAGCCAGACAAGGCCGGACAGCCCCCCAAAAAAGAGGACATGTCCGGGTAAAAGAGGACATGTCCGGGTAAAAGAGGACGTATTTATTGTCAGGATGATCATGTTACTCTTAGGTTCGGGAGAGGATTGTGCTGACTTCGAAAAATTCCTTGAGATTTTTTGTTTAGTTTTGACTTTTCTGACTCGAAAAAATTGAGCCTTTTTTTTACCCATCTACTCTTGGATAGCACCAATAAACAAACTATCTCCAGGTCTTAACAGGTTTGTCACACAGACAAAAGGATTGCGATTTCTTCCAGGACCTCACCTTATGTGAGCTTCTTGGCTTTGTTGTAGAGCGAGTCGACCACTTTGCTCATGTTCTGGATGGTCTCCAGGGCCGCCTCGTAGGTCTTGTCCACCACTGGCTCCTCAAAAACTATCAGCACTCCTTCACCCTGATCCAAAATACCTGTGGGTGGGATGAGGAAGGGATGAATAGGAGAGAAACACAGAGGGGAAGGAAAAAGTGAGTATGAACAACAAAGAAACATCAAGGTTTAATGAAAGTAATCACTCATATTTGGCCGAATCATTATATTGACTTGAATTAAAGGTTTGCAGACAGTACCGTGAAACTTCTTGTCTAGGATCATCTGTGATAATTTCCTCTCCACATCTCCCTGAAAGGCAGACACGCTCAGATTAAAAACTGGAAGGCAGAAAAGGAAACATTATCAAAGACAAATGAAATCTTACCTTTGAGAGTTTGATGAGGGAGGAAATGTGTGCTATCTGCAAAAACAAAACAAGGACACTCAAGTCAGCTGAATGTACAAATAACAACAGATATACTAAACTTCATCAAGTCTGGGTCATCCTGAGCACTGAAAGAAGTCTGCATATCGTGGTTCAGCCCTTGGCAGGAAGTGGTTGGTTGCAGACAAGAGTTGGAGAAGATCACCTGGACTCTGGAGAAAGGTTCAATGACCCTGATGAGGTTCTGCTCCAGCAGGTTGTCATACAGCTTGGTTAGATGGGTGCTGATGATGGGGTCATCCCTCAGCTCTGCTTTGTACTCTGTTAGTGCCTAATCACAAATAAAGGGGTAGAAATTAGAGCTGGGCATGAGATTATCCCCCACAAAAAAAACCCCCATCAAATATTCTAAACAACAACTTGTAGACACACACCTGTTCAAAGTCTGCAAGCGACCGGTTCTTGCTGGCTAGTGCCACACATTTCAGTGAGTCTGTCTGTAAGAGGGGAAAAAAAACAAGCAGAATATAGATGAGTGAGACATCGACGAAGTACAACCAAATTTAAAATTCAACAACATTTTGCAGAGTGGATTTTGCAGTTCACTGTGAGGGTATCTGCAGTTTTTAAAAATCTAATTTAAGACCTTTTAAGAAATAAATACACCTGATCTCTAATGTTAATGTTGAACTTTATAACTCAGGTTTCAAAGATCTTTTACAAAACTTACAAGTCACCGCACAATGTTTGTTTGCAGCCAGAGGAGATATATTCACATATTAGTGTTGAATATATTAGCACCTGAGTGGGTACGACTCAGTAGCTCTCCACTCATTTACAAAACATAACAAATTTAGGTTGTGCAAGCTTGTGTAGTTATCCTAACAGACTGAAAATAGGTTGTTCGTCAGTGTAAACATTGTTTTTATTGTGTTGCTCTGTGAGGAGCGCCCATTCATTAATCTGTCCATTATTTACCTGCACTAAACCTTAACCAGTGTACATACAGACACCAGGAACTAGTCCAGACATGACAAGGGACAACCATGGGGATGACTGAGTTGAAAATAAAAACCTCACTTTACACCCAGAGAAGAAGATCAGGGATAAGACATCAGAAAAACCGTCACAAGTGGAAATAGGACTTTCCAGGTGTCTTTTGGACCTTGAATTGTTCAATCTCAGTATTTTTAAGGACCCTGGTGAGTGTAACTGTACAAGCACTGACACAAAAGGTGAGATCAGTCTCATTTCATCCACAAACTCTCAGGAACAAAGAGTCATACCTGTCTTCCAGCATATCGCAGAGCTAGTTTGCCACTGATAAGGGCCTGAACATCCTCCGGCCTGAAACAAAAACATCATAAACAGAAACAGTGTTAATATGGTTACTTTGGTTTTGTAAATCAACTTAAATTTCATTATGGTTAACATTCCCCTAAAGTAAAATTAGGGGAAGTAAAATTAAAGCTGTTAAGCTTTGTAATGTGTAATGAGTTGCAATGAGTGTGAATTTGTAGTTTGCCATGCCGTGTTCCACTTACGCATTTAGCATGATTTTACAGAGCAGCATGTATTTGAGGGCTGTGATGGCTCGAGGGCTGTCTATGGAATCGTAGCCTTCGAAGGCCTCATAGAAGTAAGAGTACGCCGTCTTCCAGTCTTTCTCTTCTGCTGCATGAATGATCCCTGGGGAAAAAAAAAAGAGAAATTAGATATATAGAACCACGTTTATTAAAAATCACATCAGGTTAACCACAACAAAAAGTACCACTGTGTTGGTCCTGCTTCATACCTGACTGCATATCTAAAGCTGCTTGTAGCTTGGGCGGGCAGTAGATGGCATTGGCGGTCGTTCTGGCAGATGTGAGTGCAGCACGGGCCTTGGGTAGGTTACTGAGCGCGTGGTATGTTTTGCTCTCCAGCAGCTGAACCTCCACCAGCAGGGCCTTGTCGTCCATCTTCTTCAGCTCCTGCAGCAACTGGGAGCCTGCAGAAGAAAGGAAATGAATTCAATGTTTCCTTTGTTCCTGGTCCAAACAGTCGAAAACACTGCCAACATGAAAAATGGCACCATTGTACAAGAAATTTCATCCACTCACCAAGTTTTAGTGCCTCCTGGTAGCACTTTGTGTCGAAATACAGTGAGATGAGACGAGCCTGAAGAGAGAAAGAAAAAAAACAGTCAGTTGTCCAGCTCCAGCTTTGTGCTGCCAGAGTTTCTGTATTTGCCTAACATTTTTAACAAACAAACAAAATCAAATTCAAGTACCGAGTTTAAATACCTTTGGTGCTTGAGCTTTAACAAATTACGGCATGACCATGGACTGTCATGAAGTTCACTGGGTGTTCCCTGAGGCTGGGCTCAATGGGGTACAATACAGTCATCATTATTGATGATTTAAAAGACTTATTTTTTTCCCTTTTTTGTGCATTGGTGTGTTTGAGTCCCAAAAGGATCTGTTTATCAGCGCAGAGATTTTGATCTAAAAAAAAGTCTCTCGCTCTCTCAAAAATGACAAACTAATTAAAACCAGTAAAAAAGTAAGAAGCAGTTTCATGTTCAAAATCTGAGTTTCTGAGCCGACAAACAAAATTACAAAAATTCTTCTTCGTTTTTATCAGTAGTTAAAAACGCAGCAAGATTGAATCACTAGTTTTCGGCGGACAAATATTTTCATTTCCACTAAAAGCCAGCCTTTCAGAACAAGACTGATCATCACTGTTCACTGAGGTAAAAACATAAAAAAAACAGAAACAAGTAGTTGAAGCATCAAAGGAATAAACAAACTGGACTGATGAAGTTCTGACTCAGTCCTGTCTCACATTGTTTGTTTTGGTACATTCCTGTCAAAACGTTCCAAGTCTCACCTCCAGTGCCTGTCTGAGGAAGGTCCTCTTCTCAGCCTTGGCCCACTCTATGCACTCCAGGCACAGCTCCACTTCTTGACCCGTGGCGGCCTCCATGTCCAGGAACAGGTCCAGCAAGGAGCGGACCAGCCGGGCTGCTTTGGCCTTGGAGATGGAGTTGAGGAATGGTCGTACATACTTCAGCAGACCTCCAAGCTCTGACAAGAGGACATACAGAGAAAATTAAATAAAAGCTAAAACAGCTGACAGCTAAAACCATCATTACTGTTTGCAACATACTTCTTTTTTTTTTTTTTTTACTTAGTTTGCTGCTGCTGATGGTGGTGAAACGAATCACAGCAAAGCATTCAATGCTTTTCATATTTTTGTCCAACTTATACTGTGAAATCCATCCTATCACTATAATTGTGTGTTGGTTCAGTGCACAAAACCTTATTGACATCTGTCTTAATTAACTGTTGTCCAATTTAGAGGGTTGATTCTTATCACTTATCAATACCTGAATTAGTCGTGTCTTGCCTCGCTGCTGGTTTTCAACAAGGAAGAATATGTTGGCAACTTAATGACTACATCCTGTGAATGACCCAGACCTGTGTAGTACCACCTGATGGAGGTCCAACTTTCTTTAGCACCTATGGACCAATTAGCAGGTGATGTTGATCTGTTGTTTTGCTTTGATTTGATACTGGCAGACAAGAACACTGGTGGCTCCAAGAAAAGATTTCCTAAAAGCCCAAATGTGAGGCAGTACCAAACTTTCCAGCCAAAGTCCACTGACCTGGCACAATGTTTATAAAAGGGCATGATGTATGGTGATAATGACATTACTGATCTTGAATATTTCAGTTTTAATGACTGAATTCAAAAGACACTTTAGTGCAGTGGTTCTCAATCCAGTCCTCGAGGCCCACTGTCCTGCATGTTTTGGATGTTTTCCTGCTCCAACACACCTGATTCAAATGATCAGCTCGTTATTGAGCCATTACAGAGCTTGATAACGAGCTGATCATTTGAATCAGGTGTGTTGGAGCAGGGAAACATCCAAAACATGCAGGACAGGGGGGGCTCGAGGACTGGATTGAGAACTACTGCTTTAGTGTGTTGATGTACATGTATTAGAGACTGACTTCTTTCACAGGAGAAGATGTGTTGTAATAATACTCTTAAAGGGATATTCCAGGCGTAAATTTAATTTGAGGTCAAACTCACTGTAACATTGAGTTAGACACCCCCTCGAGAGATGAATGTTGCCGACCACTTGCTTTTCTAGTTATACCAACTTTAGTAACGACCGCATGATAGCAATACAGTGGTCTGAGGTGCCATAACAACCCTCAACCAAAACGCCACTCTATAGCCACAAATAATACTCAGAACAGCACCTAACTTCATCAACAGTACATATAGGGTCCCAGCCACAGCACTAGCCACCAAACATCTTTTTAACTTTGCCTAATTTCTTTAGCAAAGAGACTAAACACAACTCACCTACTCTGTTCTTGCAGCCGCTTGTTTGTAGCGAGACCTCGGGCGAGTCCATTACGGACATCTGCGGGGTTACACAGCTCAAGGAAGAACATTTATGATCATTCTTCATGGAAATGAAATCAGACCGAGACGCTAAAGCAGAAGAACTACTGCGTCTGCAGTGCAAAATGATTAATATGGTGATTATTACTTCAGGGAAATAAAGTAATGATCATAAAATTTCTTCCTTGAGCTGCGCCCCCCCACCTCAGACAATGATGGACTGGCCCGAGCTCTCCCTAAAAACAAGCGGCTGCTGGAAGAGAGCAGGTGAGTTGTGTTTAGTCTCTTTGCTACAGAAATTAGGCAGAGCTAAAAAGATGTTTGGTGGCTGGGACCCTGTATGTACTGTTGATGAAGTTAGGTGCTGTTCTGAGCATTATTTGTGGCTATAGAGTGGCGTTTTTGTCGAGGTTTGTTTCTGGCTCCTCAGACTGCTGTGCATTGCTATCCTGCGGTCGTTGCTAAAGCTGGTATAACTAGAGAAGCAAGCGGTCGGCAAAAATTCATCTCTCAAGGGGGTGTCCAACTCTGTGTTATGGTGTGTTTGACCCTAAAGGTACTTTGCTGCTCAGTGTTGCGGGACAATGTGTCAATCAGACCCAAATGACTGACAAATCTCATCAATGTGGATATTGACTCCTGTGAAAGAACTCCATTAAAGCTGAACTGATGGGTGAATCTTGAAATGATCCTTCTTTTCACAGCCTGAGGAGAAGCTTGAGTGAGTGTCAGAGTCAAACAGCAGCTTTAATTATGAACATCATGTTCCGTTACCTGCAGCCTGTCCGGTCTTTGCCAGCAGCCCACCCAACTCCAGGATGCTCTGCTCTTTAACACGCACCGCCTCTTCATCACTCTCGTGGATGTCCCGCTTCACTACCACACACAAACACACGCACACACACATACACATTGCACGTTGCTGATGATGTAATCATGTCCATACTGATATAATTCACCACGATGTATGTTTGTGTCAAAACTGACTGTCTGTCCCCGGGGATTAGCTTTATGTCAAGTTTTATCAGAGGTATTTTAGATCGTATGGAAAGCCGCCAAGTGTTTAACGTAGCTGTGAAATATCGACCCTGTCAAATACAAATATGACTTTTATTGACGGGCACACAGATACACTTGGGAAAGAAACACAAAAGAGAAAACAGTTGCTAAGTAAAGTCGGTGTTTCTGTCGTCGGCCTGACACCTGACAAGACGAGGCAGAGCTGCTAATAGCGTTGGCTGCGTGCTAACCGTAACTAGCCAGCTGTCAGCCGAACTTGCTGTCAAATGAATGAGCCAGAGACGCTAACGTTAGCTCGTCTGGTAAGTTTGCCGGCATGCTGCTAACCGGCTAGCCCGCTGCTGCTGACTCACTGTGCAAGCTAGGCGGAAAAAAACAGACGGCCAGCACTGGGCTAGCTAACTTAGCTTAGCTGCTAACAGGCTAACAGTGAACTCATCTGCTCCACAATGGATAACTGAGTGTACAGCTTTAGTGACAGGCTTCTTTCCAGTGCCATGCTAGGTTGGTTATATTTACCTATTGAATGTAAGATATCGATAGAGGCATTCCGGTCTGTTCCAAGAAGAGACTGTGCTCTCTGAAACTCAGCCACTGCCGCGGCTGCCATCTTTCCTCTGCCTGCCTCCACTCCGCCCGGCCTGGATGTTTTCCGGTTAGGTCGCTCACATGATTGGAACAACTCCGCCCCCTATTGGTGAGGGAGCGCTCTGCCTCCACTGAGTAACTGCATGTCCACAAACGACCGGAGAACAAGTCAGAGGAATCGATGTTGGCACTGGGAGAAGCATAGTGATGGGCACGGCAGTTCTTTTAGATCAGAGGTGTCAAACTCAACCACAGCAAGGGCCATAATCTGGATTTAAATCTAACCTGAGGAACCAACAGGGTCAACATCTAACCCAAACTGAAAAATAATGCTTTTAAAGAGCAACATGAGGAGAAAGTTGAAATCATAAGTCAGAATGGTCAAAATATGAGATCACTTTGAAACCAAGAGTTTAAAGTCAAAATATGACTTAAAATTTAAAATTGGAATCTAAAGGATTAAAATGACATAAATCTAAATACTGAGTTAAAAAAAAAATCAACGCACAAAAGAAAAAGTCGAATCACGTTTGACTTTTTAATCTTGAGATCCAAAATTGGAAATATGGATAAACACAATTTTTTCCCCACATTCTTGACTATTTATCAAATCTTCCTTACTCTTTACTTTCCCAGATTTTCACGGTTTATTAAGGATATTTTAAATAATGGTGCTAAAGTTTACATTATCACCCTGGAGGATATCTGCAGATCTCATACTGGTGGGCCAATAATAATACAAATATGATATGATCTCGTGGGCCAAATACAATTGGTCCATGGGCCAGATTTGGCCCCCAGGCCTTGAGTTTGACACCTGTGTTTTAGATGTACTGAGTCACTAGAATCAGTTCACTAAAAAGATTAGTTCAAAAGATTCGTTCACTACATCAATCATGTAGTGCTTGTCAGGAGAAGCATACTCCGACCTCCTGAACTGATACACAGCTTAAAGTTTCAGGATTCAGTTCAATTCATAGCTTCTGGGACTGGAAGACAGGAGTGTTGTGGCTGTGTTGCTTTGGCAAACAGGTTTGTAAGAATGAATGTGATGATGTTTTAAGTGCATGTCCTATGGTGTGGTATTTATCAGGTCTGCTCAGTTAATTGGGCTCACTGAGTGATTCATTCACTGAACGTTTAGAAGAATTCACACTGAACATACACCGTTCCCTTGCAAACCGCTGCAATGATAGGATGCTGCGGGTTTAATGTGCCACTTTTTACATGCTGTGTCCTCTTGTATGCATGTTGTTGTGGTGGAAATTTAGCAGTAAAAAGAAAAAAAAGGGTAGTTTTGTCTTACAAAAAAATGATTCCAGAGAGTGTAGTTCAATGCGTGATTCATTCACCAAGTGATTCAGGTGTCGGTGCATCCATCCCTTGTTCGTCGGCTGCTCGACTGGCAATGCTGTTTCAAACGAACGAATATCTCAAGGAAGTGATTTGGTTAAGTACGTTCACTTAAAGATTCAGTTCTTTTAAACGAATCGTTTGCGAATGACAGAACACTAGAGCAGAGATTAACTAGTTCGATTCCTCTGAAAACAGTGAGCATTTGCTTCCATTGCCCTCATCCACTTTTAAATTTTTTAATTGCTGTCTTACAGCAGTATTTGGAAACTAGGAATATACGTTTACACTTGTATTATATAGTATGAATACATTTTTGCATGCCATTATTATTTATTTGCTTATGGCACTTCTGAAACAATACACACATAGAAAATAGTCATCCAGTGTACAAAAATGTTCATGTGAAGCAACAACAGAAGAACAAACTCTCCCTCAGTATAAATATATAATAGAAATATATTTCATGATATTTTATAATAAAAGGCATCCTGATTATCATTTTTAAAGGCATTTGAATAGTTAACTCACTTAAAGGTTTTCAATACCCCTTGTTGTAACTGTTGTTGGCATTTTTAAACTTATATGTATGGCTGCTCATTTCCTCACAACAGTTGTAACATAAATATGTGGGTGCTTTGTCTCAAGAGCCCAATTTTCTGCTGCAAAAGAAACAGTCCTGTATCATCCATGAAAGAATCCTCAAAAAAAAAAAAAAAGTACAGACCACAATATGCACATGGATAATAAAAGACCCATATTTTATAGAATTTGTACTAGACTTCGCAAGTTTCTCAACTGAGCTTAAATCACAGTTAGAATCGATGAGCAAAAGTGAAGTTGCAGCTAATTCTGCCATTAGATTATCACAGTAAGAATCTATTGATGATATTTTTACTTTTCCTATCTTTGATCAGCAAAAGCAATGTTAAAATGTTACTAAGTAATACTAAAATTATATGTAGATTTACAAAAAAAAATCATTAGGTCTTTTTTTAGTAGAGAGAAGCATACAGGACAGTTTAAATACCATAATGAATATATAAAATAGTCTTTATTTACAAAAAAAGAATAAAAATCCACAAACATATTGCAACTTAAGTCTCTTGTTTCATAACAGCAGTGTTCTCTTTCACAGGACAATGGACAGGTAGTCACAGACCTGAAAGAAAAGAAAACAGCTGTGAACTTTTGCATCCTACATATACATTTGAAAAAATGATATACAGCACTCAAGTATGACCTATGAGATTTCTAGGTATGAACTTCCAGAATCCACTGTGAAAAAAAAAACAGCTTGGTAATGACTGTGCAGTACCTTGCAGCTTATCATCAGGTTAGGGGAGCTGTCATCAGCGTTGGGAGCCACAGAAAAAACAGGGTTGTTGAGACAATCTTCCATGTGCTCAGACACCCTAGACTCCAGAAGATGCCTCAGGATCTCAGGAGTTATGTTCTGATTCTGAAGACATTTAGAAAATCATGGCAGACTTTATCGGATTTGTTTGGAAAAATGTAAAAAAAAAAAGCTATAAAATCATATCAATGGAAGCAAGTAAGACAATGGTGCCATGTAATCTAGAGTTAACTGTGAGTTACAATCTAAAAAACAAACCTTAGTGTTAATGTACAGTCCACAGGGGCAGGAGATAAAATAGCAGTTGATGTTTAAGTTCCTCCTGAGAAACAAAAGAAGCTTGTTTACTTGACTTAAAAGAAAAGTTCCTTACACAAAACAAGACTCCATGTGTCAGCATTCAGTTGTAGAAGTGTAGTTTCTGACTTACATGCAACATATGGGACATATCATTTGCATCTCATCCATCCCCTCCACAACAGATGATAAATACTGCTGTTCAAACTGTAGGTTCCTCTCATACTCTCCAATGATGGACATTTCTGAGGCACAAAAAAAAAAGACATGAATCTTCACAGCTGAGGAAAACACACTTTTTACTACTGTTGGATATGGTCACCTCCAGGTAGGCCTGGACGATTTGGCCAAAAAGATGATCACGATATATTTTGTCAAATCGTCAGATCTCGATTATATCCCGATTTTTTTTTTTAAACTGACAGTTTTAAAGCATCTGTGCTTAAAACTAAAAAAACTAGAGTTTAGTTCAACATTTTATTAACATACAAAGTAGATAACAAAGTAAACTGAATAAGTTGAACAGAAAAATATAAAAAACATTTTAACTCCACAGAACAACAAAAGTAGATAAATACTAAATAAGACGTTAAATAACTTTTCTTCTCAACAATAACATCTTCAGAGGATGACTCAAAGTCACTGCTGACATCTATTTTACTGCCCTCAGCTCCACGTTCGGTTTCTCTGTTTACTTGTCCAGCAACTTACAGAAATGAGCAGGAAAAGCTCGACTCTGATTGGCTGTTGTGATGCACATTTTCGTTATGTTTGAACAAGTAAAAAAGCTCACAGCTGATCACCGATCAAACTGAAATTTATCACGATCATTAATCCCAATCATATAATCGCCCAGTCCTACCTCCAGGTACATGGTACGCCAGGCATTTACACTACCTTTATATGTGTTGTAATATCTACATTCTACATTCAATACAAACAAAAATGTGTTACCATGAGCCAAGAGCTCCTGTTGGATTTCTTCGAGTATCGCCAGTTCATAATCCTCTTGGCTGTCACCACGTATCTGTGTATGAGAGGAGAAAAATACCTCTGTTAGTTTCAATACTCTGACATTCATTTATGGATTTGAAACATGTGGCAATAACCCATGAGGGCTCTGTACCCACAAATACCATCACTATGTTATTCAAGTTAAACTTCGGTTGCTTTTGAGTGTTATAAGATTTTGCACAATGTCTGGAAAAATAAGGAAGATGAAGAAAGTCTGGTTTTAAGACTGTGTGGCAAGCTTTCAACAAACTGTTATGAAAGTAAGTGATTGAACACAAAGGTAAAAGTAGGGACTCTGACAGAGACAGGGGAGAGATTTAGTTTAAGTATACTGAAGAGACAAGAGGGACAGGGAGAAACTAGCCTCTGAAAGGCCGTGTGACCAGCACAGTGAGGGCAGCCTCTGGTCCTCTGTATGCAGCGCGCTCCATTCCTCCTCCATCACATCCCGGACGATAGTGGAGGCCCCGGAGCCGTTGCGCAGCTGACAGTCCCCCATCTGTCGATATCTGTCCAGCAGCCTCGAGCGGCTGTTTTTCAGTCTGTCCACACATCGCTATAAAACAGAGACAAGTCACAGAGGAGAGAAAGAGTTAGCCGACAGCCCAACGAGCTAACTGACATGTTAACAGTTAATGCCTCACTTTGCGGTAGGTTTCTTTCCATGGCGGTGTCGTGCCTTTATAAAGTGAGCGGTGTCTGTGTAAGGCATCCATCTGACAGCCCAGAAAGACGCCGGTGAAGTTATTTGCGTAAATTCAAGCCAACATGCTCACATCGAACTCCCAAGACGAAACATTTGGCTTATAAACTCGCTCACCGGAAGTTAATGTGCGCGCCGGCCGCGAACTGCATGATGGGTTATGTAGTTCAGCGACGCAATACGGTTAAACAGCAAGTAGCTACTCTTGATAAGAGGAATTATCCAAAAACGGAATAAAAAACGGGCCTGGGCTAGTAGTCCAGACCTTCCAAACACTGCTTGAGTGGAAATAAGGTGTTTTTTCTCAAGATAATTGTACCTCTCCTCATAATCTGAACAGACTACCGTTTCAAATTCAGAAATAATGTGCTGTAGCCTAACTTAATGTTTGTGAGGTAACATTTTTTTTACATGGATACAGATTTGAGTCGATACAAGAAATGAGGTATGAATGACAAACTCATTGTTACTTGAGTTTACTTTTTACATGCTTGCTCACAACAGTGACAACTAGGAACACAGTAGAAAAATATAGTTTTCTTGGCCACTGCAACTAAAGAAAAAACATGCATTACCACCATATTTGTTTGATGAAATTACCCATAGATGTTGCCCGAAATTAAAACTTTGAGCTAAGATGCTTGAAAGAGTGACCTTTAAACAGCACTGATCAAATCACAGATGGCATTTATATAGGGATCATTAAATGAATATACATTACATACATATGTATATATTAATTAAAACAAGTTTCATACAACATTAAGATTCAAGAAGTCCTGTTAGACTCACATAGAGGTCTGGATCTTGTGCTGGTGCCTTATCATAATCTCTGTTTGAAAACTGCAAAATTAATAAAAGCACAATGTCAGAATAATTTAAGGCATGAGCTGGCAAGTTCATCAACTCTTTGACAGTTTCACTGACTCTGTTTTGACTCCTGGCACAGAAGCCTTATATATCCTGACTGACCAGCTGCTAGGCTCTTTTTCCCCAAAGAGGCAGAAATCTGCAGCAGCTCTGAAGCACTAACAGAGCCTGCAGCTCCCTCACTTTCTAAGCTGATACCACTGAGAAATTAAATTAAATGGCAACACATGAAAAAGGAAATCATGGCTTGAAGTTATTTAGTTCTCTATCTTTAACTGGGTACATAAAAAGCCCAAACTGTTGGACACCTCTCCCTTACGTTATGTAACTGGGTACAAAATTGGAACAACTAAGGCTATAAGGCCAATTATTTGTTTTCTTTTAGGATGTGTTCATGGTCAGAAGTGGGTGTTATCATGAGTTTCAATCGTATCATACCCCTCTTGAATGTATTCTGGGCAGTGAGCCTGACAGTAGAAGTGGTACATCATACACTTTTGGCCTTCATAGTGCCTTGATTTTTAGGGCTCAACAAGTTTATTACTGTGGTACATTTTGGCAACAAGACAACTCAAAGTTCTAAATATAGACATTAGAAAAGAACATTAAAGAAGTTGGAAAAACATATGAAAAGAAAAATAATAAGAATGATTTAAAGGCAGCATTAAGAGTCATTACTGAAAGAGTAAAAACAGAGGGTTTAAATGTGACAGTGGATTAGATTAACAGGCACAAAACAATGATGATTTGTTAGCACAATTTTAAATGACTATAGGTAATCCCTTCAGTCCACACCCAAGATTAACTTCAGATGCTTAGTAGCCTCAAACCACATGAGTCTTATCATCTCACCTGACACAGATTCACAAACTGGTCTTTCCATAATCAAAATAAATTCAGTATTTACATCTTGCCCAGGATTAAAACTCACAGACTGGTCATCATCTGTATGGAGTCACAGCCCTAAACCTCTTGACACTCTTGAAAGGTGCCTACTTACAAATCAAGCCCTATTGTCAAGACACAACTTGATGATTCTGTAAAAACCTCTGAACTGGACTGATATGGTCCACTTTCTTGGTCATGGTGGGGACTCTTGCAGCAGCATTCTGAATGTGCTGCAGCAGTCTAATCGAGTTTTTATGGAGGGAAGACTAATACTGAGGAATGCTGATAAGGAATGATAAGATATGATATGACACGATTTGATTGGATACAATAACATACTATAAGACATGGTGCAGTACAGTAAGACACAACAGGATGAGAAAATATCTGTGAAAAAAAAGTGCCATGGAGCTGTTTTGAAAACTGCTGCTGCAAAACTGCCTCAGATTTAAAAACTATTTTCAATGTTTTGATTTACGAGGAGGCACATTTTTTCCCGCAATGTTTTGATTTGTTAAGTTTACTTTGGGTACAGTGAGTCACAGCTCAAAGTGAGTATGGGGAGTATATTACAGGGATCAGGCAGAAGACAGTGCATGCATGAATAGACTTCACTGCTTACTTGGAGGTACGGGATTCCCTTTTATACACATTACCTATATGGCGATTTTTATTTCTGGCAGCTATGTAAGTCTATCTAGAGAGATGCAATGTTGACACCCCTTAGCTCGCCACACTCTTCATCAAAGACTAGTAGAATAAAAACAGAAATGTCTAATCCAATGCATAAAAATGATCTGTGTAAAAACCTAGCCTATAACCTACTGTCATAGCACGCTGCCCATATTAACTCCCTTTCAAGTAGTGTTGATCATACACCTCTGTAAGTGGCGGAGGAAACGCAAACAGATATATCTCGACCTATTTTGTATACTTGATAAGCTTGGCCAACTATTTCCGAAACGTGACTGGAACTGGGTTGTTACTAAGCAACAGCAATTTCCTCACTTGCTGCTTTCTGAGTCTATGGGAGCCTATTTCAGACCAGGTCATTTCTAGCCTATTGTTCATTTGTCAGTGTAACCTATAAATTAACATTTATCATGTAATCGATCAAGACAAAGAAAGACCGCTGTTTTGTTGATAAAAAGGGTAATCGGAGCACCTGGGATGACTACAAATGGCATAGTGATGTTATAACACCAATCCCAGAATGCATGTTGTCCAATCAGTATACATGCTGTTTTATAAATGAGCATTTAAACCCCTGTGCTGTCAGAATGGCGCATGAGCACATTTGTCTGCAGGCATATCTATCACCCCCCCGCAAGTGTTAGCGGGGCTCAGCCCACTCAAACTGATTCACAAAAACCTCCGCGTTCATCTCCAGCAGCCAGCTTCGGCCCCTCCCCCTCCGCCCCCTACCATCTCTGCCACCGCGGAGCAGCTTTGACACATCTGCTCGGCTGGTTTCAGCACCTCGGACAGCGACCTCTCCGATAGGCTCGAGCCTGTCGGCGGCCAATGGCGTTAGCGGCGCGGCTGCGACAGCGACGGCCAGCAGCAGCAGCAGCATCCCGGGAGCAGCCAATGAGAGGCCGCCGTTTCTCCCCCACATCCAACCCGAATAACTGCAGATGCCCGCATCAAAGCAACGGGTCCCTCTCTCTCTCTCTCTCTCCTCTTCCTCGCTCTATCTTTTGGCAGGTTTTCATAGCTGAGGGTATACGCTGCTTTCCAATTTTAGGGAATCTGTAGTAGCCATTTCCCTATCTTTCTTCTGATTTCGTTTTTAGGGTGATATGTGCCGATGCGTTTGTATCCGAGGGATGTTTTCCAAGCTTTAAGCGTCGATCTGGGACGTCAACAGCCTTGACTGTAGAGATTTTCCTCTCTCAATGGAAGACATCTTCCCACTCGCAGCGAGCGAAGAACTGAAGCATCTGCATCCGCATCCACAGGCGAGGGACTTTGAACAAACAAAAATCTGAAGACAGAGACTCTCACTGGCGAATAAACTTGTGGGCCTGAAGCCACAGGGACTTAACATTAACACTCGGTTTTCACGCCCAGCTCAGCTCGTGTTGGTGGTGTGGAAACCGAGCAGAGGGGCTGTAGACGTTTTTTCACATTTTGACCGCAGTAAGGGGGGTCAAGGTGTGATTGATGGATTCCACAAGACGAGCCGATTAATCAGAAGGTAGGAAAACACAATGTTTTACTGCATACTGCAACACACACTCTCGGTCTCATTGAGGATGATGCAGCCACAGAAAAGCAAAATAGTAGGGCCCGTGTTCTGCTTCTAAGCCAACAATGTCGACATAATCACCTACATGCACAGGTGTGTGAGCGCTCTCTTCATCCCACATAGACCTTCCTAAAATAGGTGATCTAAACCCTAAACACAATAAGATCACATCCCTTATATCCACACCAATCGTGTACAAGAGCTCAGGTTTATTACTGGGTGTTTGTGAAGCTGCCGTGTGTTGGAGGGGCTGTTTTCAGGGCTTCCATTTTGAAGCTAAGATGGATGCTTGCGCACATTTCTTTCCCGTGCCTCTGTGGCCTTATCTTACTCCTTATATAATACTGATGAACAGCAACAGCAGGCCCGTGTTACACTGCCGTAACACACGATGCATATGCTTTAGGTATATTGACGATGTATCACCACAAACGCTATGGTTCGACACAAATTGAGAATAAAATCATGTACTCGTCAAAATCCTACTGCCTAGGGTCGCCTCTAAGGAGTTGTGCTCATTTTCTTTGACATGTAAATAAACAAGAGACTTCTCCAGCTGGAGCCAACTGTGGAGAATTCGTTATTCAGCATTCAATCATGAAATAATGTGAAGGAATGTCAAGTGTTCAGTTGTTAGTTCACCAATAAAATCACCAAAGATCACTTCTGCATAATGTTAAATAATTTTCTGGGGTGGAAATATCTTACTCAAGCAAAAGTGCAGTTACTTAAGTAGTATTTTGCTCATATAGATGCAGAACTACCATTGAATTTACCCAAGTTATGAGTATTATATTTTAAATTGGCCATCCAGGGTGAAATAACTGAATATCTCTGCTGCATAATGTCTCATTATTATACCTAATAGTTTGAATCCAGGTCAGTCATAGCTGTCACTGCAGAGAGCCTTGTTATTAGAAGCCAAAATCAAGGACTTTATTGATTGTTATGAGTAAAATAACCACAATTAAGCAAGCATAATCATCTTGATCAGTGTTTTGAAACAAGATGCAACAGTTAGTTTGAAAGTTATCAAAACATCTGGCTAAAAATATCTTCCAACAAGATTTATACTTATAGTTTTCAAATCACTGCAGCTTCAAGTGAGTGCAAAGAGAAGCCTGAAGGAGAAGTAAGACAAATGAACTTGGTAAGATTTGAGTTTTTCATAGTGAGGGCATCATCCGATCAGCTGGTTGGTAGGTAGATGATTTTAGGCAACTTTTTACTCAGTAATGGCACATGTAAATACGAGTAAAATTAATAATTCTAACTATTCTACTACAAATCTTCTCAAGCAGAGTAACATGAGTAAATATACAGTCACTCCCAGTGTTCTTGACATATTTCACCATTAAACATGAAAAAATAAAATGGAAAAAGTGAGGAGAAACAGTGGTTGGCTCAAAAACAATGCAACTAATATAACTAGCTCTTTTTATTTAACATTTGAAAATGTCAGTGTCTTCAACCTGAGACCACTTGTTAGTTCAAGTAGCAAACAATCACTGCGACTCTTATACTCAGCCTTGCTCATCTGATGGCGTTTATATGGATATTCTTGGATAGAGCTTTCTATGCAGTAAGAATTTTTCTCAGAAAGCTTCTTCAGCTGAAGAATGACATCAAATACGGTTGAGAGCTATAGTCACGGACACTGACAACTCATCCTCTTCACAAAATCAATTGAATTTCAAGGTCTAGTCTTGGTTTTTGAAAAGAAGCTTAACAAAACATACTGTGACTATGTGAAATGTCAACTCGAACACTTCACTCTGATTCTGGAGCTTTAAATTTGCCTTTTAGGAAAGAGTAGGCCTCTTTTTAATCTATCAGATATGGTTCAGTGATGCACTGTTTACACTCCTACTTGCTTTTGCTTACAGGTTCGACTTCCTCTCGAGGTGACACACCCTCAGAGCTCTTTGTCTTGACCAGTCAAAGAGCTTGACGCATCTCCTTTCCTTTATCCCACCACTGACCCTCACACAAGCATCATGGGTACGGTGCTGTCACTGTCCCCGAGCTACCGCAAGGCGGTGCTCTTCGAGGATGGCCCAGCCACAGTAGGACACTACACAGCAGTCCAGAACAGCAAGAACGCTAAGGATGCTGCCACAGCAGCTGGAAAGTCCCTAAAGCGCCCCTCTATTATCAATGTGTTACCATGGAAACGCATTGTGGCTGTATCTGCGAAGAGGAAGGGCTCCAAGAAGCTGCAGTCGGAAGGCGGGGATGGTGGGAAAGGGAGTCCTCCAGATGGTCAAGCCACTGCCACAGCTAACTCAGCCTCCAACAGCATAAAGCTGAAGAAGTCCCAGTCCTGTGCTAATCTGTCATCCTACTCATCAGGCCAGGATCCCTCAGCCACCACCACCACTACCTCCTCCCACCTACCCACATCCAAGACCCTGGCCAATGTAGTTACTGTTGCTGCCAAAAAGAATTCCCTCACAGGCTCGGGGATCCAGCCGTCAACTGCAGCCGGTACCCCAAAACGTGTCATTGTCCAGGTAAACGAAAGACTCTAAATGTTATATCTATTCACACTACAATTCCCTTCTTGAGTAATATTTGAAAGTGTTTCATCACCTTCTTTTTCCTTCTTTAACTAAGGCCTCCACCAGTGAACTGATGCGCAGCCTGGGTGAGTTCCTGTGCCGTAGGTGTTACCGCCTGAAGCGTCTTTCCCCAACAGATCCGGTGCTGTGGCTGCGCAGCGTGGACCGCTCCCTCCTCCTTCAGGGCTGGCAGGATCAGGGCTTCATCACTCCGGCCAATGTGGTCTTCCTCTACATGCTGTGCCGCGATGTGGTGTCATCTGAGGTGGCCTCGGAACGGGAGCTGCAAGCCTCGCTGCTCACCTGCCTCTACCTGTCCTACTCCTACATGGGCAACGAGATCTCCTACCCGCTGAAACCCTTCCTGGTGGAGGTGGAGAAGGAGGCCTTCTGGGATCGCTGCCTGGAGATCATCAACCGCATGAGTGGCAAAATGCTGCAGATCAACACCGACCCGCACTACTTCACCCAGGTGTTTGCTGACCTAAAGAACGAGAGCAAGAAAGAGGAGGAGAAAACCAAACTCCTCATAGGCGTTGACCGATAAGAGGGAGCTGGGAGGGGGGAAGAAAGGGTAGACAGATTGATGAAGTTTACAGGTTGAGTTGGGGTGGACAAAGTGTTGCAGTGTAGTGATAATTGAAGCGGTACTGTTGTCTGGCATCTCTCCTGGTTTATCTTTAACTAAATTTCCCTTTTACAACCCTGTGTAAAGAGTTTCTGGCAGCATTTTGTTCAATTAGTCGAATAATGAGCCACATAAACACAAACAAACTCTCAGCTGATCTTCAGTGTCAGATCAACAATTACAGTTCCAGTCTAGCATGTCACTCTAACTCCACCAAAGTAGATTAGATCAGGGTTATTGCTGCATTATTGAAATAATTGGATCTGATTAGATTCACAAGACTTTCAGGCTATACTTGTTGGTATCCAACACCTGGGTCACTCTGCTCAGGATGACACAATAGCAAGCTTTAAGGCAGTGATGTATCATTAGTTTTTAGACAAGGTAAGTAATGTTTTGTCATTTGTTGGCGATGTGACGATAACAGACAGTGAGGGAGAGGTGTTTATCATTTTTATCCTAGCTTCAGGCCCTGAGACACACATCAGTCAGACCTGTACCTTGTTTCAAAGGAACAGAAGTGACTGATCTGGGGTGTTTATGAGTCTTTTGTTGAAGAATGAATGGGGTTAGAAATGCCAGACAACACACATTTACTTATAAAGGTTAAATATATTTAATGTAATGATAAATGGCACTGATGTGATGATATTGCGTGTTTAGGCGTTTCTTCTCTTAAAAAGAAATGTCAGGGTAAAGAAAAACAAGAAGCACCTTGCATGAGCTCACTTCATATGTCCTTGCACATGACAACCTGCTTATTGCCAGCCCCTCTCTACATTTTACCTATCAACCTCCCAAGAACTGTTGCACTTAGCCAAACTGGCTGCTACCCCCACTATTGATCCTTCTTGTATTACCACAGTATAGATGAGACAGAATCAACCACAACATAAGTGGAGTGGAAACTGTAGCACTGTGATATTTAAATTTCTAATTGGCAAGTTAGTGCTGAGTATAACCTGAGTACTGTATCTTTAAGGAAACAAAAGTTGTTTTTTGTCATTCAAATTTGCTTTTAATTAGTAGATTAGACACTTATTCCTTTGATTACGATATTCTTACCTCCTGGGCTCAGATTAGTTGTAAATTTAAAAGCCCCTCTCTAAGCTGTGTTTACAGAAATATGGGAAAATGCAATATTATCGTGGAATATTTCCTTCCTCCCCTTGCACTTTCTCATGCCGTCCATATTGGTGCTGTCTGACATGACCAGAGGAAAATATTTATCGAAAGAAAGAAAGAAAGAAAGAAAGAAAGAAAGAAAGAAAGAAAGAAAGAAAGAAAGAAAGAAAGAAAGAAAGCAGCCTTTTCACTTTTGTAAGCTGCACCAAACAATTACTGGAGCTGCGTCATAAAGGTTATGTTTCAAAAGGAGACCATGTGATCGCTCTCCATCTATAGCTCCACACGCCATGAAAGAATGAATGAAAGTCTCATTATGTTGCAGATGTGTTGGGGTGACGATGCTACAGGTGTTGATGAGACATTAATTCCAGAACAAAGCTTTGGTGTTGCTGTCACCACTCTGATCGGGGGAATCTTCTGCTCTTTGATATGTTGTCCCCCCCTCCTCTTTCATCTTTTCTTTTTTCTTACACTCAATACTCTTCACAGAAAAACCACTACGAACTAAAACAACACAGACTTACTTTCTCTCTCTTTCTGTCCATCTGCTCCAGGCTGGTCTGAGCTGGCTGGCCTTCTCTAGTGAGGTCCAGTCCAATCCAGTTATTTAAAGACTCTCTGGCTCGCTGACCTGACGACTTACTTATTCACTGAGTTGTTTGACATGCATGTGTGCTTCTATAGGTTTTCCTAGCATGCTGCTTTGTTTTGGGCACACCGTAACATATGTAACAGAAGAGACTGAGCGGTAGCCACATTGAACTGCTGAAAGCTAGGCTCAGTGATGTGACATCCAGTGGCGGCTCGGCACAAGAACGGGCGAGAGACTCTGCGGCACAGACTTCAGGAAGGGTGAATCAAATCCTGGGATTTCTACTTTTCTTGGTTTTATGGTGCTTTGGGGTCTAAAAGACCCTTCAAGGATTGGTTCCCTGGTTATTATTTGTTTTCAGCCTTTATGGACGTGCAATTATGCAGGTTTTGAGCTCATTTTTGGTATAATCGATGGATACTTTCAATTATAGAATTCCAGATAGCTCAAGGGAGTCAGTTCTGCCCCCCACTATTAAAGTGGATAGCTGCTATGTTTCTTATTTTCAGCTTGTAGCAGAGGCTTTGAGACTTTGGAAAGCTCCTTCCAGGCCCATTGAAGACATCATTCACCTGAACTGCATGTCTAAAATGAACGGAGTGGCCCAAAACACTCCTCGCCTTCAATGGTGTCACATCACTGAGTCTAACCTTAGCCAATAAACTGTCTGCAATTTTAGAAAAGCTCTGCCTTCTTCAGCTGGGCAGAGTACTTGTGCCATATCATAAAGACTCATCATTTCATACAAAAGACACTGAGAAACATGAGCCAACTCAAACTCTGATTCATGAACAAGATGAACTCTGAGGAAATCAGGACTGAGCTTTTTTCACTATGTATCTACATCATGTATTTGACAAGAAGAGGGACTTTGTTCGGGTCACAAGGATCTGGAGTCAAAATAGGAATCTTGTGATTTCAATACACAGTGAAACTTTGTCACTTTGCAAAATGTTTGCCAAAATTGGGGTCATCCTAAGCTGGAGCACATTGCATTCTGTTATAACTTATGAAAATTGATATCTGGCCTCCTCCTCTGTGAGATGAGAAAACACAAATTATGATTCTCTGTTCGCTAGGATTTCGAACACTTCCTCAGAAAAAAAACAGAATGTCTTACCTGTTTCCAGACTGGGTCTCTCCACGGTGCAGGTGATGTTTTAACTGTGGTTGTGTTGTATGTTCAGATGTGAATTGATTGGGCTGCACTAGGTACCATGCTGTAAAAATAATGTAGCCTTGATGCAGAGTCAGACCTCACCAGACAAATATGCACATGAAGACTGAATCCATGGCAAACAAGCTTGTTTACAAGACCTTCCTCCTATAGCTGTTTCTGATGGGTTGAACAGTTCATAAGTAGCATTTCTCTGAGTGGCATTCCCCAAATGACTGTTCAATAGTGATACCGTATTTATTAATTTGTTCCACCTAAAGCTCCAAATTGCAAGTAGAAGGTTTGGTAGGAGTTGTATCACAGCAGGCTAATGTATGTAGGACAAGTTTAAAAGGGATTAACACCTGATCAAATGCAAAAACCTCCATTTTTAACAGTATGTTATAAATTTGGGTTTTTAAACAACGCAGTGACCTGACCATTACCAAGATCTTATTCAAGAATGAATACTGAACATCAGAGTTTAATTGACCATTTGCTGAGCTCTACAACTTTCATTTATATAGCCTTATGTTTGTAGTTTAGCCTGACAATATGACAGATTTGTGCTTCATGACATAATAAGTCCTCAATTTAATACACAGAAAGACAAAATATTAGCTGAGTTAGCATCATGTTATCCAAAGTGAAACGTATCCCTGATTAGTAGTTACTTGGTCAGAAACGTTGACCGTACGTTAATCCAGTAGGCGGATACATTTCAAGAATGACATAAAATATGTTACTATGGCTGATGTTAGCATGTTTATGCTATTGGCCCAAATTAAAACTGTGTTACTTCAGTCGGAGGCTCACTTGTTAGCTAGGCATGCTAACAACTGTAGCTTCTAAACAGCATATAAACACAATTTAGTCCATCACTAACACCTTTGGTGTTCTGAGTTTGGTTTGGGATCGGGTGAGTCAAAATATCTCTGTATGCTGATGACATAGTTTTCTGCATTACTTTATACATAGACTGAGGTGCATAGAAGGCTAAAGCTTGATTAGCTTGGTGGTGGAAGGAAAATTTTTGCAAATGGTCAGTTCTATTCTGCAAATTGGAGCCTAAAAAACCCTATCAAGGATTATAATCCTCCCTACACACTCAAAAGCATTACATTTGGTTATTAAACACCATGTTGGATGTTGGATTTTGACTGAAAGGGGGGTAAAATGGTTTACTGATGTAATATTTTTGCTTCAATCTGTCCTAGTCTTCTCTGCAGTGCAACTACAGTGAAACAAGACAAGTAAGCCGGGAAAATTTGACCCTAAAAATGAAGCTTTTTCTAGAACTGGAGAGGAAAAGATAACCCCTCTATATGCTCTCATCATTGATCCACTCATAACTATGTGCCATATTTTCTCTTGCAACATGTACAAGACAAAAACTATTGTGTAACATATGAAGCTTATGAAAATGATGATGAAGTTCTTATGGTTTCCTTCCTTTAATTTGTGGATCATGTTGTATAAAGAAGAATCTTTGTTGAACAAAAGTCAAGGCTACTAGTGTTACTAGAGTGCTGATGCTGCAGTCTGTTACTATGTGGATGTATGAATATTTATGTGAGAAATAAGAATAATTTGATCAACTGTTACAGGTACTTTATATAAAAACCTTTACAAGCAAGGTCTTCTCTGTTTCTTTTTCATACAAATGATAAATGACATCCGTCTGTAGAGACAGTTCTTAGCCTGACCACACTGAGGCAGTGCAGGGTTGTTGCAGTGATTATTAGAGGCTTCTGGGAGGAGATTTGATCCACGGATGACGAGGTATTTGGGAAGTTTGGCTGACGAAACATTGTTAAAGGCACTAGAAGTATTTCTTGTTGACTCTCCAGCACAAGCGTGTTCCTGCAGGTGACATTTTTCCGTCCAACAAGAGTCGATAAGAGTAGATATACTTCAAGTGTTTGTGTTGAAATTAAAGAAGATGGCAGCTTGTGTTACTACTGAAAATGTGAACAGAGAAGAATTTGATATTATGCAGTACAACACAAGTCTTTTTTATTTTTACTACACACATAGGCCAGAACCTATGACACCTAGAGATGTCAGACTGAGTGGGTCGCACACACAATGGCTCCAAGAGCTGTTGGGGTTTTCTCATGGGCACCCTGGCAGTGAACAAAGAGGAGAAAATCACCTACAGTACCAATGGACAAAGAGGATGTTGAAAAGAAATTGTAATCAATATAAAAACCTTTGATAAGATAGGTTGCACTGGGCATATTGCTGAGGCATTTGTGTCATTGTAATGGTGCTCTCAATGGTGCTGAAAAAACAGTGAAAACATCACACCCTGCCCTTTAAAACACAGCAAAAATAGATGATCGAATCTTTACCACTCTTTAAGTTGGTGTACAGCCTTAACTATAAACCAGAGAGAAATTTTTATACAACCTTAAATTCATTCCTTCAACTAACCTTCCTGCTGAGTTAGCATTTACTATGCACCCACCATGTTAAGGGTCAGTTTAGACCCGTGTCTTAAATCAGCTGCAAATTACACTAAAAACAATTCTCTGTCATCCAATTTGGTTCTCATCTGAAGGTTACCTTGTTAGGCTTTATTATCCATGAAGATATTGCTTATAATAATTTTGTAGTGGGCCTCTGGGTCTTTCTTTGTCAGTATACCCCTCACACAGACATCTATACTGAACTGATCTCACTTGTCTAGGCTTGCCTGATGTTTTTTTTTATGCAGGGAAAAACATGGCAAAATAAGAATTTCCTCAATCTCACATGATTGGAAGAGGATCTGACTGTCAGTGTGGTGCCTGACAGTGCACTTATGATTTCAGTTTTTGCTCTAATTATTAGAAATTGATCTAACTGGGTCAACAGTGACCCTAACATGGCAAGTACCATAATTTTAATAAGAGCAGATGAACAGATAGGGCTATAAAAAAGGTTCACAGAGTCTTATCTGACGTTTAAGTTGTTTTCTGACTCTACAGCAGCTTTATCAAACAGACACCCCCTACAGCTTGACTGATTGTTGACATTCGGAGCTGAACATGATGTTTGTTACTGTCTCTGCTTTCACTGTTTTATCTCAGCACCATTTCATCGCTGCTATGAGTCAGTTCAGATGCACAGAGCACAGGGGCGCTGTCCCTGGTGCTGAAACAGAGATCGCCTATTAACACGAATCTTCAGTTCAAATTAACTATAGAGCTGCCGCATAAGCTGCAAATGGACACCAATTAAACTAATACGAACTTAGATTTGGTTTACATTCAAAGCAAAACAGGGTATTTACATATTCGCATTCTCGCGGGGCTGGTCTCAATTCTCGTCGATGAAAAACAAGAGTAGCGCAGTCATATGCTCGTGCACGTGCCATGGTCAATAATTTAGATCATTAATACATCATAAATTGTGACTCCAGACGAGAGTATCATCACACTGTGCGACAAGTCAACTGCATTTTCCCTACTATTGTCAGTCTGCCACGTGAGTGTTTAATACGGCAGTGTGATGACGCCTCTCAATTGCACGCGACCCAGTGGTGACAGCCCCGTCTTTACGTTTCCGCTTGACTCAGCCAATCAGAGCGAGGTACCGTGCTGGTTATAAGCCCATCTGCTGTCGAGCCTTTCCGCTCACTGTCCCCGCTGTCCTACGATTCATTGACCCGAGCGTCCCTGATTTCCCGCAAACCGTGAAGATGGCGGCCCGGGTAAGACATAAGTAAATTATATAAGATGTAAATATGTTCGTGTTTATTATAACGGGGAAGAAACAGGGTCTAAATGTCGGGATGACGTCTCCTTCCTCCAAATTGTGATCAGTCTTGGTACCTTATCGCCTGGATGTCACAATAACAGCAGAATATGGTGTTTATTCTATTTGATGTTGCAGCTTTTAACCTTGGCATGTGTCGAGCAGATAATTTTCCTTCAGCAGTGAATATTAGCCTCCGTATCAGCCTGCTAAACAGCTACCTTCTCTGGGAGTATCGTTGCTTAATCCTGGGCTCTGCTTGTCCTTGAGCTGCAGAAAAACCTGCCACACACAGGCGCTTTTACGAGCTCCACGTATAAAATAACAGGACAATTTGTAAATGTGGAAAGTAAAGCTCATAGGAGGGGGAAAATCGTGTAAATCAGCCCGCTTCAAGCAAGTCAGCATGCATTCGATGTTTTGTCGGTCAAGACAACACGGTTTAGCGTTGCAGCTCGAGCCTCCTATCTGCAGCCAGTGCGCGCTGTTTGCGGTGTGGAGGAGCAGTATTGAGCGGTGCATGCTTGACTGCTGGACTGTGTGCACATATTTGGTGAATGGATGTGTAGAATGTCACGATGTTTACCAGGAGGACAATGCCAGGTAGAGGTGTGTCTATGTGATCACACCATCACAAGCCTCTGTTTGTTTTTTTTAGTAGACTCTGATTTGTCTTTAATTACCCCCCAAATGGACTCCTGTGGGGTTTTTATCCTTATCATTTGGTCTATTTTTAATTTGGTGCATCCATATCCACTTGTTGGCTGACAAACACAGCAAAAGATCATTTTGGGGTTGGGCAACTTGCTGCAGCATATAGCCTACATTTCTACTCCTGGGGAAGGTAGATTGGCAGTAAATGTAGATGTCTTGCTCTTTCACTGTAGCTATAGTATCCTTACGTCATGGTTATCCACTGAAAAAGCACCCATTCTGCAGGTACACTGGATTATTTTCCTGATTAGTCTGGTATTAGTCTTCTCAAATTCCTTTTAAGTATCATGGCTCTAAACACAGTGGTTTGATAACATAGTAAATAGATATTGAGGATATCTTACGCCAGTGATATGGAGCAGACCCTACTGTCAGCAGCTATTTAGGTGAGCTTAGCAAAAATACTGAATACAGACAGAAAAGTTAGTCTTTGTGCAAAACTAAGGACATCTATCAAACAAGACATTACAAGCACAAAAATGATGAGGAACATTTTAAAGGGTGATTTTCATAGTAATGGTTGTGTCTGCTGGTTGTTTGGCTAGTAAGATTCTGGTTGTATCCTTATGTATGCCACCATGGAAATAGAAAAGTCAAAGAGGTTGATGAGTTTAGTCAAAGAGTAGTGATTATAGCTTCAAATGTCAGCCATTTGCAAAGTTGCTTGTGTTTTTATGTAAGAGGAGAGAGAGAGAGTCCTTTTTTTTTTAACCAGAATCTTGCTGATGTCATGGTCATGATACAAGTTGCTAAAAGCTGTAGCATTACTCAGCAAAAAGGTGTCATACTGCTGATGCTGTTTCGCAGGGATTGACCAACATACGCAGAGGGTGTCCTACGTAATAAACATTAAATACGGTATTCTACAAGCACATTCATAAGAGCTACTCATGGGTTAAAACATGGCAGAAGGTTGGTGCTTGTATCAGAGGAGCTCTGAGCTGCATAGCTGAGTATCAGATGAGCTGCTACAGTACACCTACAGAGGAAACTCTTACGCTGTCTGTGAAAAACAGTGTGCAATGTAAGTTGGAGGGAATTGCTGACCTGTGAGAGTCTAATTTTACTGCAATGCCCAGACAGACTACAACAGCAGCACTTTGTTAAACAGTCTGCCCACTGCTGTTCCAGAGCAGGCATCTTGCTGATTTGTGTACTGGCTCAACACCTGGAGGAACTCGATCAATACTACTTTGAATGATGCTGTGGTTTTAGCTCCCCAGTGTGTTTTACACGATGAATTAATTTTTGAATTTTTATCGGTAAAAATATGCCTAATTCATGGTCATGTTGTTTAGTTCTGTACAAATAAACTAGGAGTGGAAATGACATTAAGCCATAAGATATAACTAAGATATTTTTCTGTGTTTAGTTTCATCTTTTACACCACAAGAGAAGAGGCTTTTAACATAATGAATAACAACTCTTTTTGAGTACTGCTGGCAAAGATTGAAGAAGTGCAAACTTGAAATGAGTCCATGAGCAGAACAGAGGCACTGATATCTGTCTAAACTCTAATAAGAATCCAGATTTGTTAAAAAACAATGGGAGATAGTTGAATATCTTTGGCTGGTTCTGAACTTGTCTAGTTATCATGTGGCCTATAGTTACTGAGTTTTTGGTTTAGTAAATGATGTCATCTTGGTTTTAGATGGGTTTAGTGCTAATGTAGATACATGCTAGTTAGTTGTATGTGGAAATGTGAAAGCTATTAATTTAAAGGGATATGCAGACTTCAGTATAAAAAGGGTGTTACTTGAATGCAAATGTTGACAATAGGGCTGGAAGATATGGGAAAAAGTTTGTCATGATATATTTTTTTCATATCAGTCGATATCGACGTCACGATATAGAAAAATTACTTGTCAATCTTAAATGTTCCCTGTTACTCTTACAAGAGATTTAACAGTGTTTATTGGTAATATGTCTTTTGCAATACAATAAGCTACTGCATCTGTGAGGTCTTTGTGTCTCTTCGACGTTTTGTTGTAGAGCGTTGTGCTAGAGAAAGCGGACTGAATGGTCGGTTCAGCATGGCACGGACCCAGAGCAACTCCCCTTTTCATTGGCTATTCGTATAGTCTACCAAAACATGGCAGAATGCTGGCTATTGAAAAGCATATTGAGTATGTTTCATATCGATATCGAGAAAAAATCGCTTTTGATATATATCCTTATCGTTTTATCGCCCAGCCCTAGTTGACAAGTTGACAAAGGTGCAAAATATAAAAATTTAAATGAGATCTTCCTTTTTTGCATCCCTTCCAGATGCAGCTGGAAAAAGGTTCCTGAAATAGTCCAGTGCACCTGTGTTATGTTTACATGTTAAACAGGTGCTTCATGTGTCAGAGTTTTGATCTTGTCTCTAAAATACATCACACTGTTATGTGAGAGCATGGGAAGAGGAGTAGCTGTTATATACTCTTCCTCTGGTGCATCCAGCATGAGTCAACAGTGACCAACGGCTTGATGGTTGATGCTACACACACACATTGTTAACACACGTACACAAACACACACACCCTTCAACCCCCCCGCCCCTGGCCCAGCAGAGCATGCACTGTTGCTGGGCATACTGCAGTTTGTCAGAGGATGTCAGGACAAGGCAAACAGCTCCACACTATGACTACAGGGGAGCACATCAGTACACACTGAAGGTCAAACAGAATTCAGGAAAACATGTAGTTAATGTTCTATAAGCCTTGCTGTGTAAATATTCATGTTGTGTGAGTACAGGATTGTTAAATCTCGATCATCTCACCAATTTCTGCGCCTTTTCTCTCTTCCAAAGCAGGTGATGGCCTTTCAACAATCAGCCTGTTTGACAAATGTGTTCATACATTTTTCATGGCTTAAACAATAATCTGCTCAGAAAGCTTTCAGTGGTTGAAGAAGATGTGTGTAGTCTCTGAATATTGTCAAGCCTCTGGCACTGACTCTTTGTATCTGACCTTATGTGAATCATCACCGAGGCCTAAATAAGAAACACTTTGGTTTGTCTGCTCTGAAGCCAATCCTTGGCTGGCCTTTAGCTTGCCTCAGGCATGAAAGTCTCCCTGTATCTCCAGTTGCATAAGTGATTTTGTCTTTGAAGACAGTGTCTACAGCAACACGACTTCACACCTATCTTTGTCTTTCGTCGGCTATCATCTTCTCATGTTATGTCAAAGTAAACCGGTCATAAGCAGACTTGTCAAAGCGGCCTTTATTATGCATGTTAGGTATCCAAGAACCAATGCAAAGCCAGCAAAGAGGAAATCTCACACTGCAGCACAAGTAGATTCAAGTAACATAAAGTCATGTGATTAACTTGGCAAACATGTTCACAGACGTGGATTGAAAAACACAAACTCAAATTTCACATGAAGGTGTAATTTGGGCTGAAAACTGTCGCCTGCTGAGGTGGATGTTTGCAGACCATTTAAGCTTTTGTCTATATGACCTGGTGGTGTCTCGACATGTGCTGTGCAGTTACAAAGAAAAAAAAAGGAAAACATACAGATAATGTTTTGGCATGGTAACAGCTCATGCTTCTCCTGGGGTGCTGATGCATAGGATGCTTTCTCTTGATTGTTTTCTGCTACATTTCTCCAGTAAGTTTGTGATCTATTGGAAGTACCCTTTGTATATTTTCAAACTAAAAGCAGATTTTTTGCCAAACAGGGTACAAAGTTAGAAAGGCATGTGAAGGTAGAAGAGGTGAGAGATAGAGAGAAATTGCTACAACTAATAGTTTAATAGACATATGTCACTTATGATTAGGGATGGGCGATAAACCGAAAATTGACCAATTACGAAATTTACGACAATAACCAACATCATTTTGCCCGTATCAGTATAATTGGTGTCAAAAAAATAAATAAAAGTTGGCTTTGGATGTGTGTAGGTAGGCTATGGTCTCATGTCCCTTTAAGATGCTGTCCTACATCAGAGACGTGACTCCACCCCATCCAGTCAGTAACAAAGAGGGAAAGACAGGTGAGGAGATGGAGGATGATTTAAAAGTTTTAGCAGCTAGAGCAGCAGCTGAAGTAGACGAAGTTAATGTAGGAGGGGGTGAGCAGCTTGTGGAGTAGTTATTGTCTATTTATCGTTATTGAGGTGAACTGCTCACTATACCGTGATATTGATTTGAAGCCATATCGCCTAGCCCTACTTTTGATTGTTGGGCAATCTGTATTGTATCAATTCCACAGCCTATCTGTCAGGATGAAATCCATGGGAGTTATATAAAACATGTATGTTTTTATGTATTTTGAAACCAAATTGCACCTACTAAGCTGAATGTGTGTGGCTGATAAGATTGTCTTAAACTAGGCTTTAGGGTTAATGTAACCCCAGGTTTTCTGTCTTTGCCTCTTGCACCTTCAAGTCAGGGAGGAGCAGTAGGGATCACTCGGACAGACTCTAGCTGTGGTGGGGACTAATGTGGTATCTTTGGTACTCTGGCTGTACCCTATGGTCCTTCATACAGCTGCTGGATTAAACTTTGAATTTGTCAGAAATTACACATAAAATGTATTTACCTAAAACTCACTTCACTTGCTCCGTGTTTCTCTTTGACACCTGAAATCTGTTTTTGTTTGGTTAGAAGTTTTTATCTGTTTTTTTTTTTCTGTGCAGACTGAGCTTTCTTTGAACACAAATATTGCTACTACTGTCACAGTGACTGTGGCTGCACAGTGTGAAACAGCTCAACCTGAGTTTGACCTCATGTGGAGCATGGACACTAACCAAGTTTCCACAGCACCTGAGAAAGATTGTCCTCTCATTAGCCTGTGTGACTGATCACAGACAGCAGAGTGACTCAGAAGTGAGAAGGAAGATAGCATTTATGTGAGGGACTTTTCAGCTGTAAACTCAAGCAACAAACTAAATAGAAGCGCTGATAGAAAGGCGCTGCAACACAATAAAAGTCAGTAGGTGCTGTCTGTTTGATTGATGATCGATGTAGTCGTGTCAAACCAATTAAAAGAGCTCCTGTGTGTTTGTTTGTAAGGTAAGAAAAGAAGAAAAAAACAAGGCTTTCTGTTGAGATAAAAGAAGTGAGTGGGCTGTGAAAGATGTCAGCTCTCCTGATGTGTGTCTCTCCTCCCCTGTGGGCTCTTTTTCTGCCCTCCTCTCTCATTAAAGAACAGTTTACAAACTGTGGTTTACTTTTCTGTTTTCAGCCATCCTTCGCTCAACAGCTTTTCAGCTGGAACCTCCTTTTTTTTTCTTGCTCCTGCATCTGATTCAGCGCCCAAACCAACATTAAAAGGACAGGAGAGAGTGTTGGGGAGGTTGGGGCTGTTAGACCGCCTCTGTTGGGTCCTGTAGATGACAAACAGGCTCCTCCCTCAAAACAGCAGAGAAAAATTCAGCTTTAGTCATCTAAAAGCTTTGGTTTGGGTAATAATCTAGATACCATGTCGTTTAAGATGCGATGTCAAATAGATTTAAATGGCTCATTAAGAGGGCCATTAAACTAATATGTTGCTGTCTTGCATTTGAGATTTATAATGACACAGTTTAGACAATGTGTGTAAAAAATATCACTTCACCTCCAGCCCCCTCTCATGGGCATGCCTCTCGGTTTTCTCCATACAGACCTCATTTTATCACCCAGGAACAGTTAGTTACCTCAGGGATTGATTATTAATGTTGGTGGTAGAGAGAGTTTATTTCAAAACTAAAACAACAATGAGGAGAAAAGGGCTGAAAAAACATGCAAATTAGAAAATTAAAAGATTTATTGTGATTTAAGTGATTTATCACCCTTTAAAAACTGATAAATCAGTTTAGTATGATTTTTTTGGTATAAAGCTATTTGAATTCATTGAAGTTTACAGATTCATTTATTAGAGGATAAATGTATTTATTACAGAATATTGCGGTGACTTACAGATCACCGAAGCTTCAACTATGTTGAACAAGATTTCATCAATCTTCTCTAGATATTAATGGTCCCATTATCGTACTAGTCTTAATTGTGTTGCAGTCACTTAGAAATAAACAAGTTACTGAGTTAGTTCAGAAGAATGCATGTCTATTTTTATTTTTTTCAATTTCCAATGAGGCATCTTTTTGTTTAGTTTAGGATTTTTCATTTGAATGATGGCTGAGGTTCTTTGTTGCTACTTTACTGGAATAACAAGCTAACACCACAAAAACCAAAGTGCCCTCACACACATCTGTGGACGATATTTCATGAATGTTTATTTATTCGAGGGCACTTTATCTTACGACCAATGGTTTTCCTGGCTCTTGGGAGCCAGTCCAAGTTTTATTGAATGCTGACGGGGTAATCAGATGCTAAATGTGCTGGCTGAAAGAAAATGAGATGCAGCAGCTTTCTAACGTTTTTTTCCTGTATGTGTGCAGAATATTTTGCCTACCTGAAACAGTCTGATTGACAAAGCGAATCGCTTGTTGTCCTCTGAAAACGCATGCTTTGTATGCCAGGGCGTGACTGGGAATCCATGTTTTGACGTGTGTGACTGAGAGAGTAATGGTTAATCCCCGGCTGTCTGGATGCAGGCAGGGCCTTCCTCTGTGAGCTCTGAGCTGGAGCTATATTTAGAGAGCGGTCCTCTGCTGCAGGGCGGTCTACACAACAAGAAACACACATTCTCACACACACAGTGTTGATAAGTGGGCTCAAACACAGCAAATACACAGATTTACACACACACACACACACACACACACACACACACACACACACACACACACACACACACACACACACACACACACACACACACGTATGCTTTGTCTATGTGTGAGTTAGTGTGTGTGTTCAGACAGGAGCAACCTGCAGATGTGTCTGAGTTTGTTTCCTTACCCAGTTATTGTCCAGTTAACAGGATAGCAGCAGAGTTAGACATTATCCCTCCATTATCTTATCCTGTCTAGGGTTTTGGGGGCGGAGCCAAACCCAGTGTCACGAAGCAAAGAGGCTGCGTACACCTTTGACAGGTCACTGGTTCATCAGAGGGTTTACACAAAGGGATTAAAAACCACACACACACACACACACACACACACACACACACACACACACACAAGCTTACACCTACTGACGATTTGGAGACTCCAATTAACCTGATGAGCACATGTCCATGAGCACTATGGACTTTTTATTGCATTATGAGTTCACCCACTCACCCACTCACCCTCTTATCCATGAGTGGCTCTTGTTGTACTGGAAGTAGCTATTACAAGAAATATCACATATATTGTATAAATTGGTACGCTATCTGATTAAGAAAATCTTGTGGAGACGACAGGTGACCAGTAGAGGTGGATGACATGATCATATTAGACAGGTGTGGTTTGTTTGTACCTCATCATGACTAAGTCCAGTTTCCAGTCTTACTGTAGCATCTTGACTGTTTTTTACATCATGTCTGTAGTGTTTGTGAGGAAATGGCATGGCTACTCTCTTATAGCGACAGAAACTCAAATTGCCTCACAAGGACAACTGAAATTTGGTCCAACTAACTACAGTACAGGCTGAGATTACAACACTGAATGCTGGGCCAGCACATTAGCCCAAAAACATTGAATGGCATGAACAAGAAGCTAACTCTTAACCCTGTGATCATTTTTGTGCTGTGACCTTGAGCGGTGGTTACCTGAGATCATCAGTGTGTGTCCATGAGGAGCAGGAGAGTGGGCAGAGAGCACAAAGATCCCAAGAAAAGCTTGTATCAAGACTCTTAACACTCATAGAAGGCAAAGCTACACATGTGTATTAAAATCTTGGTCTGAAAAAGCGGTTTTAACCAAAAAGCTGAATTTTGGCGTAGTAAGTGGTGGTGCATGGCATCACTGTATATGCATTTTCATTCTTCTGAAGCATATAAACCGGGAACTGCCTGTTTAGTGCATACTTCAACAATCTTATGTCGGACAACTATGAGAGTGGAAACATGTCTGAGGAAACAGCAACAGAATTGAAGTCTGTTTTGCAGCGTTGATATAGGTCTGGGGTGATATAACTTTAATCCTTATCCTCGTCTCTGCCTTGCTTATTGTTGCTGACTTTGCTGGAACAGAACGACTATCAATGTAATTCATTTCACCAGTAAGCCTAAGGTCAAAGGGTCAAAGGTTACTTTATTTGTACCCTTAGGTAAATTTTGTTTGCAGTGAATCACATGTATGACAGTAGATGAACAAACAGCACATTACATGCAACAAGGCATTAAGTGACAACAGTGCTCGGGGGTAAGAGATTAAAATGAATCAAATTATCAAATGAGACCAAATCAAACTCAGTCAAACCAAATAAAAACCAACAGATCTCAAGGTTTCTTCCCCGTGTTAATGTGCCCGATGGCTGATGGAATAAAACTATTTTTGTTAATAATGTTATTAATGTTATGTGGTCACATCATTATGACAGTGGGGGTAATTAGCCCAGCCATTATTGGTTAAAAGTTCAATACACTGTTTCAATGATATTAATATGGTCCCCATCCAATATTAAAATCCACTTCTGACCAGGGATGGATTCTTCTGAAAGTAATTAATGACAGTATGAGGGCCACTCAGGGTGGTTTTTAAACAACATGCCACATCTACTTTTTTACACATATTTACACATGCTTGACGCCATGTAAGGCCAATAATCAGCTGATCAGTCACACGATCATACACTGTAAAGTTAGCAATTTAAGAACAAGACTCTTTGACACAGGGATCATATCCTCAAAGTAGTGGAAAACCCACTTCACATCTAAGCCACTGTCCCCTCAGAGTATGCCGATGTACTGTGCAAAAATGTATTTTTTATAGATACTTATTTTGACATCCTTTTTCATACTTTTTTAAAGCTAATAATATAACTTAAAAGGTCTACTCTGTTTAATCAAATTTTCTGATTAACTTTGATAAGGAGCCCTTGAATAAATGGACATCAAATTAGATCAGAGAGGAAAGCACCACCACCGGCTGCGAGAGCTGATGGCAGCCAGTGTCCTGAAACCTCCTTGATTTATTACCATCTTCAGCAGATGGCTGCCAAGGAATTACTTAGCATGATTCATTTAAATTGAAAAGTGAGCTGCTCTTATATGCAGTTTATTAATTTCATAATGTGCTCAGTGAGAGCGGGAGGCAGATACTGAGTTTGTTTTTCCTGGTTTTTAGTGCAAAAAAATAATGAATCGACATGGATTTCATCATATTTTTGACTTTCATGACCTGTATCAACAGCAAACAGCTTGTTGAATAAGAGAAAGCCGTGTCAAGCCCTGTATGTGCCCTAAATGTAATTATGGAAAATCTGAGAGAAAAACAAAAGTCTTGGGATTGCACACAGCGCTGTGATAATTAATTGCTGAGTCTGGCTCATATTTCAGTCAAAGTTAGGCTTCAAACAGTGCTTTCAGATTTAATTAGAGAGACGGAAAAGCAACAAATCTGCTTCATAATGATTTTGTCTGATAGTCTGTGGCATTATTACCTAGACACCCTGAACCTTTGACTCAGATTGATTAACTCAAGTAATTAAGGTTCAGAGATGATCAATCATCAGCAGATTTTAATTTCTGTGCTCTGCTTTGATAAAACATCTTCTGAAAAGTGACTTAATTCAGCTTAAGCTTTCTATCACATCTATCACATGACATGTCCAGCAAAACCAATTACCAGTACAGTGCAATGCAAACCACATGACAAAGATCCTCTAGTCATCAAGATTATTATGTTCAGTTTCTGTTCAGACTGTTTTACAGACAGAAATTGAGATTTAACTGCATGATACTGTGGAGGTTTGTTGATTTCTGGTTCTCACGAGCTGTGAAGCAAATTTATTTAACAGGACTGAAAAAAATTACGCGTGTCACGATTTTACAAACTTAGATTTCAGGGTCATGACTCGATTTGATTCAATTCTCGATTCTTTTTCTTAAAGCACAGGGGCCTATGCCATTTTTAGACTATAGTCTCGTCTACAATCATTGGTTTTATTCATTACATTTTGTACAGTCAATCTTATTTCAAAAGATGGGCTACATACAAGTAATACAATTTCCATTATTCTTGTGTATTGTCTCACATTATGCACTAATGGTCAGATTTAAATAATTTATTTAGCAATCTTGTTTTCAGTGAAGTGAAAACAACAAAAACAAACATAACCACAAAAATGAGAACTCACAGAGACTCACGTTGGCTACAATGTGCGGCATTGTCATTTGCTTCCGCTTTGCACACCTCCCAGATGTGAAGGGAGGGGATTGTCGATCCTCTCTTTGATTTTGATTATCCAGACGATGACGTAATTCTGATTGATACCTGTGATACCCATAAAAAAGATACTGAATTATTTAATGATGGATAAAATACGGTCATTTACATGAATCTAAGTTTGTTTTCAGTTTGACTACTTCATAATTGAAGTCAATTGAATGCACATCATACATGCTTCGCAGTCGCTAACCTTACACTGTTGGTACCTAAAATCAGTATTGATCTCATATTAACTCTGTTTCAGCTTCACTTGGGCTCTGCTAAAACCTTAGGGGAGGATAAATGATAGACTTAATAGCTGCCAAATGGTTTGTCATGTTCATAAGCTCACTGCTAACTCTGTCAGCCAGTCTGTTGGAAGTGGGGGTTGATCACCCAAAGAAAATTAGTGCCATACAGTGAGGCTAATGCATAATTAAGGAAAACTGTGGTATCTTGAGACTGACTCCAATGACCAATGACCAGGAATCTCTTTATCACTGTGGTAGGACCACGGATCATAAAATAAACATCATAGTGTGTTTAAGTAGTTCTAAAACCAACCACTGAGAAGTATGGTCATGTGTGGTTGTTTTCTCATGTGCTTCAAAAAAAAATCAACCTGCTGCTGCTGGCGGTGGAGCCTCCCTGAGGTTGTCCATTGAAAAAAAAATAAGGTTTTGGCACATCTGCATTGGCTTTACAAAGAGGCTTCAGAACTTCAGAGATGGGTCAAGTTGAACCAAACAAAACTACAACAACTTCCTTAAAGACACTATAACGTTTAGTGGAGCTGCGTCGGAAGATCTCATGTTGAACATTTTAACAGAAGACTATAAGGAGGTAAAGGTAAATAGCTTATTTTTCAGGGATGTTTTGCACATTGAAAATATGATGCACAAGGAGTCCCTGGACAGTGGACTATTGGATAAAAACAGAATATACTGATGCCTCCAAGAAAGCACATATACTATCCATGCTATCCATACCACGCTATCCCTGCCTCATATGCAGCAGTGGTTGTGTTAGCATCGATTACAGACATCTGGACAGATACAACCCCTGAGGTCCAGTGGGATGAATAATTTACTTGGATGGTGGGAATAGGAATATTTAGACGGCAGAGGAGCAGAGCTGAAGGGAGTGGCTGTTTTTTCATTACCCTGCCCTGCTACTGCAGTGTAACACTTAGAGAGCTGGAGAGAAATTTACTGCGATAGATTTTATTGTGCTCCCTGAACTAGATGGCAACAGTTGAGCAGCTGAGGGAACATGGTTTATAACCTTGAAACAGCATCTCTACAGACAGAAGGTGCAGAAAGTGACTGATCAATAAAACCTGAAAGACTAAACTGAAGAGAGATGCAAGAAAAGATGGTTTTGTGCGCAAGAAGGAGACACTGAGAGATGATGTGGAAAATAAGTCTTTTCAAAGCACACAGATCTTGTGGTGGCAGTAAATATGAAGACACACTGCTTCAGAAAAGCATCCTTCGAAGAAATAAATGTAAAAACCTGAGCCAGCAGCACCTTAGAAGAAGTCTTTTGACAACATATGTTCTCATAACAGCAGTCTAGACTAAACAGAGACGAAACAAGGTGCTGTGTTGGAGTTTACCAAGCAGATGGACTTTTTATCATCTTTGTGACCAAGCTGCAATCACAACCCACTTCACTGAGTCTTTGCATCTGTCTTTCTAATCCTAACAGAAGAATTATAGAAAGATGAAAAGTGGCAAGAAAGCATGGTTAAACACACAGAAAGAAAATAAGAATGAACATTTACTACTAACACATGGTCTTCAGGGTATTTTGCCTTTATTATTAGTGAAATCATGAGGTATTTTGTATGACTTATAAGTATTTAGTACAGGGCGTCTAGCAGCTGGTTTCCTCAGTTTAGCATAAAGTCAAACTGTTGGAAGTAGCTAACCTGGCTCTGTCATAATGTAACCACATTTACCAGCCCCTGCACTTGGTAACCTGTTATATGTTTGCCTACTGGGGTTAATTCAAAAATGCTTTACTGCTCGAGATGGGTTCCTCCTGGCTTTATTTGACAACCAGCTGACTAGCTGCCGGTTTAATACAACTAAGTACCACACTGCTTTTCTGTGACTATATGAATCCCTATCTTTCCTTAAAACCAAATACCAATCTTGACCTGGTATTTTACTAAAATGATTAACTTTAGATATAAACAAGAACTGGTTAGGTACCTAAACCAGGTGACTTAGTGTTTGTAGGGAAAATTTAGTGTTGCACATTATTTGATTTTTGCCATAATCTGATTTGCCAATCTTTTCAAACTCCTTTAGTTTAATACTGATACTCCATATCCAGGTGCATCATTATCCAGTGGAAGACTCCATCTGCCACCACTCTGAAGGGCTGGTTACTAAGAGTTGGAAAATCTGTGATTTTCTTGCCAAGCTCCTGTAAATTTGTTTGGTCGCTGTTTTATGTAACAGCTTTGATAAATTACTGAAGGAGATGCTGCTGGCAGGTTCACTGGTGCCTGCACCAACAGGACTTTGTGTTACTCTGTAAGGTTGCGGTTTTGGGTCAGAACTAATTTGATGTAAATAGAACCTTGAACCCGAATATGAACAAGCTAGCTGCTAAATGATCTGCAACAGCTGAAGAGAGAAATGTGCACCAAATCTGATTTTGAGAAAGTGTTTTCTTAAACATATAGATTTTTTTAAATGCAACAGTGGAAGAGGACTATGTGCTTCAAAAAGATTAGATACCTGCATTGACGCAATTAAGCTGCAGATTTAGATATGCTGAGAATTCAAAAATGTGTTTGTGTATATTGGAAGCAATTGCAAAAGAAAAACAAATAAAATTGAGCTGAGGCTGCCGAAGTGCTCAGGCATACAGGAGCACTCAGTGAAATACGTTTGTATTTATTTGAGCAAACGTTTTATTTTTTATGGGAAGGAATGACAGAGCAGAACAGAAACTGTTTCCCCCAACCCACAGGGGAAATCACTTTGTTTGAAGACATTGACATAGTGGGCATAGACAGGAAGTAAGATTACCGTAACTGTGGCTGTAGAGATTGATGCATCTTCGCAAAGTACACTGCATTAAGAGCCTAACAGCAGAAGGAGTCCGCTAATAGTGCAATGAGCAGGGATTATTTCCAAACCTAAGGTTGTGTTTTTCTTGTGTCATCAACACTCCTCTGGCGGTATTCATTATTACATGGTCTGATAATGTTCACTGCTTCATCTTCCTCACTCTCATGAGAAATTAAATTATATTACCTGTTCACTTCAGTGATTTGAGTTGCGTGCAGCACAGTCATAGCTAGACTTTTTGATTTTGTCTTTCATATTTGTTTTCTTTGTGTTTGTGGATACAAATTAACACATTAGCAGCTTGTTTGCTGTAAAAGCAGCTGTTTTTAATGTATTTCTGCTATTTGTCTTTTAATCGTGTTATTTCACTGGCAGTACATTTCCGCCTCTGCATTTGTTTGTGACTTTGGCAGGTGTCCACCAATTTGCACGATTCCTGAGTGCACTTCATGTCTCTCATAATGAACATTATGTGGGATGTTGTAGATTGGTTAGTCCTGTCAGCCTCCGGAGTTTCCACTCTCCCTGCTATGCTAAGCTACTCTTGTTCCTGTCTGCAGCTGCATTGTACAGCACACACACTGGAGTGGTATCGATCTTTCTCCTTTCTATTTCTGGATACTTGTGAAGGGAATACCATCAAGTATTAAATAATAACATGGTTTGCACCTTGCTCTGCTCTTGAAAGGATACTTTCTGGAAGTTTTATTCCCTTAGGAGTTAAAAAAAAGGTGTCAGACTCAGCTCAGAGCTTCCTGTAGGCAAAGATAGACTCTACTTAGGAACTGGAGAATTCAAATGGTGGATTGACGCAAGAAGCTGAAATGTTTCCATGTATTTTCTGCTGATATTGTTACACAACCTGTGATTTCTTGTCTGTTTGAGCATGCCGGCTGATGCTTACTGATCCAGTCCAATAATCACAGCAATACATTATTAGACCTGTAATAATAGGAATAGAGTGTGGATCACTTCTCTTCCTGCACCACAGGGGAATTAAATTCTGTTGCACAATATATGGGATTTCAACTGTATTTATCCATGATTGACTGATTTTTTAATCCAATGAAATGTGATATTTAATTACAAACAAAGGCAACCCATAGTGACAGTTTCTGTTCCCAGTATGGTCACACTAAGGACATTCACCCCTCATTCTTTAACAATTACCTTTCACCCATTACAGAACAAAATCCCCAGATTTCATTCTCCTGTATCCATGTCTCTTACCACAATAAGACAGCTGGTATTTTGTCCTTAATGTGGGGAAGAGTTACATGTTCATGTGGAAATCATAACACTGTTTGGTTGGCATTACACCCTTCAAATGGCTCACACCTCCATTCCACAACCAGATTTGGGGTCAAGTTTGTAACTGAAAAATCCAGAAAACCAAGCATTTGGAAAAAGACAAGAAAAGGAGAGACGGAAATGTGTCATAACAGAAAGTTTTGCATGCAAAATGGTTTTGAGTCAAACTTAAGAAAGCCCCAACTCTGGTCTGCATGTACCCGCTATATCCCAGGTAATTTCTCAATGTGAGCGAGAGCCTGGCCCGCATTGCCCTCTGTGAATGCACCTTCAATGCACCTACCCTAAGCCCACAAAGCTTCGCACCTCAGCTTCAGCAGCCTGCTGCACTCAGTCGCCCTCCGTCTCAAATACTGTCTTCTGTGCTTCCTCTCTGCTTGCCTACGCTGGCGCCCGAAAGGTCGTAATATTTTTCAAGGTATGTATGTGTACACACGTGTTAAACTGTCCAAACCAGCTGCCGTATTTGCTGTTTCTGCTCGCTGGCGTGTTAACTGTCTGTGGTTCTCTGACTGGATATGGTTGTATATAGAGGATGTGCATCGCTGCTTTCAGCCCCCTGCTGTAGGCTGGATAGCTCGCCAGCACCTCAGGAAACAGGCAACCATACATGTAGCAGCAACCCTAGAGTGTCTGACACCATTGCAACCAGTGACTGAGCTGCAATGTCAAGTTGTTGTCACATGCTGACTGAATGGAAATGCTTTTAGCATCCATTAATCACCTCTCCTGTTGCTCTGCAACTTAGAGCAAACTCTATTTACTTGTTTTTAAGTTCTGTATTTAACTTTGATAGGATGAAAAAGTATAAACAGTGCGGTAGTCTTGCTAGCATTTTAATGGCTGAATATGAAATGAGAGTTTATGTGATAACGAGACTTAATTTTGAGAAAACGTACTGCAGCTTAAGCCAGTTTATCACAGCCAGTCCTTATGTGATGGCTTATGTGTTCATTCATTTTAGGTTTTCGGCTTCAACTCAAACTCTGAGTTATTTCTGACACTTTCGCTACGATTTCAGCTCCATTTAGCTGTTTGACTTTAGCTGAGTCTATAAAGTAGTTTCAGTAAAAAAAACTCATTCATCCTTAAATTTAGGGATGTCCTGACCCTGATCTCATCCAGTAAATCAAAGCTGATTTGGGCATGTTTCTAACTGATCAATGGTCAGTGTTTCGGCTGATTTTCTCTCTCTAATCACTTACCTTAGCTGTCACTGAGCACAGTTTGGGAAGTTAAAGGTTTGCCTGACTGTATATGCTTAATGACGGGGCTTTACAATACTGGAAAAAAAAACTAATATTGCAACCTTTTCTTTGTTCCTGCAATATATATTGCAAAATATTGCAATATACAAACATACAGGGATTTGTATCAGATAAATACAGTGTCTTTTCAGTGCTTACAGTCAACTGAAAGTTACAATAACACAGTTGAACTATTTCTAATTTAAACCTTTCATTCTGTTTGAGGATGTCAAATCAAATCCCCCTCCTACACCGTATTCAGCCCTTCGACAGCAGCTGTGACACGCCCATGCAGATTCAAGAAGACACACAAATGTGTCTCCACAAATGGGTAAAATGTCAAAATCTAAAAATGACAGCATAAAAACGGTCTAACACTGACTTGCAGTTCATACAACACAATGGTTTGGCAAGATAGTAGTAGCAAAATAAAAATGCAACAGAGTATGATTCACCGAAGTGAAAGACTCTTGACTTCAAAGGAGGATTTAATATCCCGGAGAGAGCGAAAAGGCCAAATAGACTTCAGAGGAGGTGGTTGAATTAATCTCTCTGGACAACCAGGCCATCACTGAGGCAGGGATACAGGTTTTTACCATTGTGTGGACACACACTGCCTCAACACCACAGAATCTTGTAGTTAGTTTGTCAGTTTTGAGAACTGACATTTGTCCAATGTCACTGCTGAGCCTCACTGCATATCGGACTGACTCCCTCCCTTTTTAATTAAGGTGATCCAGGTCAAAAACAGTTTTGTTCAAAGTAACATTGAGTTTAGATGCAAACTGTGTAAATAGTTTCATGGTTCTCATACAGCAGAGCATATGAAACAGATCAAATGTGTGTTTTACAACAATGCTAGCTGGACTACTTTAAATAGAAAAAAACTAAAATGACTCAGTCTTTTTTATTTCTTTATTTTTTGTGAACAGGAAAAAAGGACATCCAATGTTCAGTTCTTTTTTCTTGGCAAATATTAGTGATTGACTGGGACTTGGTATTGTAAGATACTCAAGACTAAAAATTAAATCAGAAAATCAGGGGGCCAAAAAATAAAACTGACTGTCACATGGAGTTTGGAAGTTGTCAAGTGAGGTTTTTAAGATATATTTCAATAGTACAGTGTTCAGTTGCTGCATTTAGGGGTCAATTTGACCTCATGCTTCAGCCACTTTCCATGTTTAAATAGAAGTTTTTGCGTTACTGTCAGACAGTCACTTTATTTCGGCTGGATGAGACAAACGCTCATACAGACAAACGCTGACTATGATGTTTTATCTACCAGCGATTTAAAAAAAACTTATTTTTCCAGAACATCCTCTTCACCTGTCAAAGTTATCCAGTCCTCTACATGCACTGGTACACTGCACACTGGATCTGCCATGTTACCCAACTTTAGATCACATGTTCAATTTCTAACCTCCATGAAAACCAAAATAACCCTACACTTAAAACAGATTGGTATTATCTAGCAAGATTGGTTTACATCACATTACACAGATTAATAACCCTAACCCTATATCTAATTATGTAAAAGTTTGACTCTGACTGGAACATGATTTCCGTACAAATAATGCAAAGTCTTTTAGGTAGTAACCCAGATGCTCTCTTGGCTAACAGTTGTGATACATTTTTCACTTCATCTGGAGAAGATGGTACTCTTAGTGCAAATATTTTCACGTTGCTTCTGCTGTTTACTGCTCTCTCTGTCTTCATCTGTATTGATTTCCTGCCACTTTTCTCTCCCTGAAAAAGAAATATAGGTATCCATTACCACTAAGTGTTTTCATGGTGTTTCATATTTTTGCTACATGGTGGGTTGTTTTTGTCGCTCTGGTTCGAAGCATACACTTTGACATGAAAAGGATTGAAGAGAAACCAGTAATATCTAAGATGTTGAAAAATAAATGAAGGATGTTTAGGATGTTTGCATCTGAGCTACATCTACAAAGCAGCTTTGAATCTCTGATCTCTGGAAAAAAAAAGACAATTGAATAACAATTGACAATTGAATTTTCCTTCGGGGATTAATAAAGTTATTCTTATAACAATTGCTCATTGGTTTTCAGTACTTAACGGAGCGAGATTGTCATGGGAAGACCCAGTGTTGTCATATCTATAAAAAAATATATATATTTTTTTGATTTTTAACCTGTCGTCTGTTAGTGCTAACAAATGTAATCTCTGAGCTTCAGTATTAATGTAAAATATCACTGTTTTAGATGATAACATTGATAAATTTACCCTGAGGTGTCAAAGGGTGGTTGCTTGTCGTAAAGCTTAACACTTTACTTTGAAATGTCCTTTAGCTTTTCAGTGTATTTGATGCTCTTGGCTTATCAGCTGTTAACAGGAGTTATGTTATAAAGATAGGAATAACCATTGTGACCCTCCCTACTTGGTATTATAATACTAGCCAGGTAAATTGATTTTTAACATCTCTATTATTGTAGGCCCTCTTAGCCGTATATTGAAGCAAACCTGAGCTGTCGTTCTTGTGCTGCCATAATGCTGTTCTTCTCCAGTAATGCTGCTGAGTTTAGGTCCTGTGTTTGTGTCGCATTCGGATCCTAAAAGTCACTTAACTCACCATCCATGTGTCCCAAGGATGCACCCCTTTTTGGCAAACTCACTTTCTAGCAGATTGTTGTCAGGTGGTTGTTTCTATCCAGGTGTTCAATTTTATTTTAACAAGAGAAACAGGGGATGAACAGGATATTGCTTGTCAGAGTGATACAGTGTTAGCTGTTTCTGCTTTCATGCTTTCTAAATACAGTCAATTTGTTTGATTTGGTTTTCTCCTCTTGTCCAGGTGTTTGCATGAGGGTAGGACTAATGTTTAATATCATTCATTTATGCAGCATAACCAAAGTCCGATATAGTGAATCCTGATCTAATCATACTGCTAATGTTACGGGTCCCAGACATGGTGACCAAAATAACAAAAAGAATGCAATCTGTAGAATAAAGGTAGAGTCTTAAAAGCAACAAGAAACAGGAGCACTTGTATCTCTCTCCAGATTGCGTCTCTTTAATTTCAACTGTATGTTTAATATACACTGCATTTCCTTGTCCTGGAAAGACATAAAGCTCTAAAAACCTATAAAGTTCCTTTGAATATGCATCTGTAACTACTAAAACACTAAGTGGACTTACAACCTTAATTATGGACTACATATGGCACCTTTAATCTTTCATTGACTTCAAGGAAAATAGTGCCTGACTCAGGATCACTCAGCCATGTTCTTATAAATGCTAAGACTTAATCATATGTGGACATTGCACCTTAGACTGTATATTGATTAGCTTAACATGACTGTTTAAACCAAATAAAACCAAAAACTAATACATTCTGGAAAAACCAACCACATGAAGTCACATCAGGAGCCTTGTGAAATAAATCAGAGTAACATACTAAGTACAGAGGATACTGTGAGAAAATACAGTATTTAGCGTGAGCTGGCGAACTCTCGCGATAACACAGCTCGGTAAACTTACTTGATAGAGATGAAATTCATTCAAAAATTACTATCTGTCTCTTACAGAAGTAACACGAAACTAAAAGCTTACATTAAAAGTGATTTCAGCCACTACTAACCTGTAGAATCAAGGTGGAGTCTCAGAGATTGAGGAAACGAGCTGTGTCCGAAATGGATCCCTAACCCCTAGATGGGGGTTAGGGATCCATTTCGGTTAGTGCCATTTTGAGGAGTGTCCAAAACCTGATTGATCAATTCCAGTGCCCAATATAGGCGACTCAAAATTTCCCATAAAGCATTGTAAAATGTAGTGACCATCCGATGGTCACTTACTGGTGGTGGGCATCCCGTCATGCATCCTGTCCTGCCATGTAGTGTCCGAAACCTCCGGTGATTGAGTTCACTACATAGTCAACTATATAGTGAAACCCCATATGGGGGTCAGGGGTTAGTGATTGAGTGATTAATTTCAGACACAGCCAGGAACACTCAGGGGACAGGAAATCTGTCCACAATAGGCAACCGGGATGTGCGATTACAGTGAAAAAGGCTCCGCCTAACATTTCTCTCCTTCACTCACCAATATTCAAACAGTAGTACATCTCAGAAATGTAACATAATACTTGACTCAATTATCTGCATATTTGCTAAGACAAAGTGCTTATTAAACAAAGTTCATTCCATTATTTAATATAACAACAACAACAAATATGGTGGCACACATTTGGGTGCACACCACACTTACTTGCAATGTTAATTACTGGAGAGAAGCAGTAAAAAGATATCTTAGACATGGCGACAGTTCATAGAGTATCTGATGGTAGTTTGTACAGAGAAGACCTAAAATTAAAGTTGACAAGAAGATTTCAAACATCGTCTTGATTTCTTGGAACAAAGTGTTGTGTCATTTCTCTTCCTCCGTCTTGTCTAGTGGGTGATCTGTAAGTGGTATTCTGAAATGTTAAAAATTATACTGCTCCCTCCACCGGCAAGATTATTTATGAGCAAGCAGTGAGGAAAACAAGTTTTTGAAAATGCCACTAAGAAAAAAAGGTCATACAGATATTGCCTATCACCTTTGTTTCATGAACTTCTTTCTCTTTTGGTATTTTATTTTGGGGGGATTTATGTGGCTGAAGAAACAACATTTTTTTTTAAATGTGAGTGGCAATGCAAATGTGAAAGTAGTTTTCTAATATATTTTTAAGATTTAAAAATTCTTTGATACTAACTTCATTTTTAACATTCATGAATATATCTGTTAATCATAGCAACACCATTTCACAATTCCTGGAGACTCATAGCATCAAAAACCTTGCAATACCACTGCTGCTCTACTAACTGATTGTAACCATAGTCACGTGACTGAGGGCGTCCCGTGGCGCTGGATGGTGTAGCCACATTTTGATTAATGAGTATGTGGACTGTGACCCCACTGAAAACCTCTGATGGTAGCGCTTTCTGTGGATGTTGACTCTACCTCACCTCACAATGTCACATTCTTGCCAATCAAACACAGTTTGCATTTTAGATCAGCCAAAGCACTTTGCTTGATGGGTTCTCCTCTGAGGGTTATAGTTTTTTTTTGTTTCTGTTGATTGATGTGGTCTTTGTAGTATTTAATCAAAACACAGGATGTTGATATACCAGCACCAATAGTTCCTTATGACGGCTAAAAGTCGAAACATTCATATATTAATCCACTGAAGATGAAAAAAAAAAGATGTAATCATTATGATTCTAGACGGTAAAGTTCAGACTGTATTCATTCTGAAGTGAAATGCCCCTTTAAGACGGTTCGGGCACGCTGGTCTTGCTCTATTTCACCTCTGTCTGGTCACACTTCAGGGGGAGCAGGTGATGTTGGCTCAGGACCAGCACTGCAGTGTTTTCTATCAGCCTGACTGTCTGCCCCTGTTCCCTCAGTCTCTCACTCGATATCTGGCTTCATATTGTCTGATCAAAACACAGACAGCATGTTTGTGCAGGAATGTGCTGCAGAGTGTAACTTTATAGCCCTGCTTTTCTATCGACTAGCTGAACCCAATACCTCAGGGTAAAGTCTTCATTTGAATTGTAACTTCTTTTATCATTTATTTAAAATTTTTCTCATGTTTTATCATTGAGAAATGACTCCAACACTCTACCACAGTCCCTTTTTCTTTTTTTAATTCGGTCTTCTGGCAAAAGACATCTAGAGATTAGAAATTGGGCAAAAATTTGGAAGGGAGATTTATTGAGGATGGTTTGGTTGACGTATTTTGTGATATTTTGCGCGTGATCTGGATCTGGCCACTGAAACAGTCTTAATTTTTTATCTGTCTGTCTGTTGCTCTTGCAAGGATGCCTGGTAATGGAGAAGGCGCTGTGTTAATGCACTTCTTTGGAAAGTATCAGACTCGATTAATTTATTGTAGATTTGCTTATGATTTAGAAAAACACTAACAGTTATGGTTAAGTTCATAGACTAGCAGTGTTATATACATCGCTTTTGCTGGGGGTCTGAATCTGACTCTTTTGTGCCTCATTTGAGGAGCCAAAACTCTAAAACCATCAAAGATAGAGTCTAGCTGGTTGGCAGAATTGACAGATGAGAGTCTTATAGAACCATCAAGACAAGCTCAAGACTACAATTTGGATTTTTAATGGATTTGATCAACTTGAATCAATTACTTGGAGAGACTTCTGTCTTATTTTAACTCCTGCAGTTGTTCCAGTAATACCTGTGTTTGATAAGGCTGGAAAATCTGGAAGAACTAACCACAGTCTCTTTTTGTTGATATTTCAAAAAAAGCACCATTATTGTTTGCAAATTGTCCTGGTGTGGCTGTATTGTGTATTTTTTCCAGAGGTCTCGCTGCAGACCTCCACTGAGAGGACCTACATCCACTGAGCAGACCGGACATTTTGAATGACTTTGACTTTTAAGACCAAAGTGTAACGAGATGTGTGAGAAACCATTTTACAGACCAAATAAAGTCAACAAGAAAAAGATAAAGAAACCACACAAAGACACGTGGCTCAGCTCATCAGAACTGTATTGATGCTTTTTCAGATTTGTACAGTTTTGTTATTAAGAGATGGGGGAATAGGGGAAGGGAAGGTGGTTAGGGGTTGAAAGGGTTAGGGTTAAAAGATGAAGGGAAGGGGGAGGTTAAGATAAGGAGGGAGTCAGGAAGGGGTTAAGGTTAGGAAGGATTCAGGAAGGGCGTTAAGGGTAGGAGGGGGATTAGAAAGGAAGTTGGGAAGGAAGTTAGGAAGACGGTTAGAAGGGGGTTAATGGTAGGAAGGGGATTAGGTTTGGGGGGGGGGGGGCAGCTAATTCTTTCTCTGTCCTCCTCTTCTCTTCTTCTTCTTCCATTTCTCTTTGGGTTTATCACCAATGAGCTCCTCCTCTTCTTTGAGCTCAATCTCCACATGTTCGCTCTTCTCCTTCCTCGTCTCTTCTTCAGTCCCATGTCTCTCCTCCTCTGTCTTCTCCTTACCCTCTTCTGATGTCTCCTTGTACTGGGAACTATTCTCCTCCTTCTTATCCTCTCCTTTCTTCTCCTCCTTCTCTTCTTTTGCTGCCTCCAGCTGCTGTTGCACAGGTTTGTTGAGGTCTGGTTCCTGAGGAGAGAGCTGAGAAAGAACCTGTGTGTTAGTTGATTTAGCAGAAACCTGAAAGTATTTTCTAAAGAATGAAAGAAGTGATTTTTTCAATCATTAGTTACTGTAATATACAGGATCTGAGCTCTGAAGTACCTGCAGATTGTTGGTCTGGTTAGACAGACATTTCTGCAGATTGTCATGTTTCCTCCTCCAGAACTCTTCAATCCTCTGAAGCTCCAGGTCTTTCCTGTTTAGCAGGTCCAGTGTGTATATGTAGGCTTTGGTTCTCTTTCTTCTTTTTTAACAGCCCTCTGCTGGAGCTCCTCCAAAGACTTTAGGTCCTCCTGGAGCCTACTCACCTGGGATGTTTTTTTGGGCTAGTTGATCTTCATAGGCCTTCACTGCATCATCTTAAAATTTCAGCTGCTGCTGGAGTTCCCTTAATGTGGCCTCACTTTGGGCCAGCAGGTTCAGGGTTTGGTGCTCCTTTATAGCAGCTTTGATGAGGAAATAATCTTTTTGCTTCAGCTGCTCTTGAAGCTGGGCCACCTCTCTCTCTCTCTTTGAACCAGAAGGTCCAAGGTGTTGGCATTCACCTTGTTTATGACCCCTTACAACTCTGTAAACTCAGCCCGTTTAATTTCATGCAAGCTGATTGTGTCCTTTAGGACCTTATTTTGCTCCTTCAGAGACTGCAGTTCCTTAATGGTGGAGCTGAGGGTCTCTCTAAGACTCTGGATGGCGTTCCCAGCAGGGAGCTGGAGATTAGATTCCTGCTGCTGAACAGCAGGCGGTGCGGCCAGCATGTTTTCAGCTGTACCAAAAGTGATTGGCACCATGTTTCCTGCAGAAAATTGACTGTACATATCTGCACAGAAATTATACAAAACTGTATGATTACAAAAAAAAAGATTGATTCCCCTGATTATTGAACAAACAAATGGATTGCAAAAAAAGAGTTGTCTTCTAATATTCTTCGGATATGATTGTATAGATAATATTGTCGATAGTTGCTGATAATAATCTTTGAAGAGTTGTAGAGATGCTGCTAGGACAAGTTTTTGAGTTGAAATGATCCTTCTCTACAGGACGAAGGTCCAAATTCAAGTCCTATTTTTTCTAAAATTAAGCCCCTTATAAAATTTTCTTTTTACAATTCAATGTACATGCAGGTATATCACAGTTGAATAATGACAGAGTGTGGATCAAACAGCTCCTCTTCATCATGGCTCTCCCTGTGGGGGTGAGGCCCTCAGGTTGTTGCAGGCAGAAACATACTGAGCTGCTAAAGGAGCCATTGATCCTTCAGATAGAAGGACTGACAGCTTCTCCTTAGGTGGTAAAGCTGAGAGATTTGGGTTATTGGTGTTTACCTTTGGCATTAAAACACTAATGTTAGTGATCATTTTAGCCTAATGAACAGATGGTAATGCAAATGAGAATTCCAACAGGTGAGAAAGGCCCCTAGAGTTTACATGAAACACACAGTCTCACATAGAAGACTCTTTTTTATATGTCAGAACTTAAGTTAATTCGAACCTTTTTGTGTAACTTCAGTGAACTATAGTGAACTCATATCAATAGGTCACTATTAGGAAACAGTCAGTCTAGTAATGATCTAAGTACAGATATAAACATCCGTATATTATCTGTTTTTAATGTGTTTTGTTTACAGAAGTGAAGAGCTGACTGTCAGATCAACAAAACCATTTTTTCAAAGATTTTCTCAAGTTTGTTGTAAACCTTCAAGTCAAGCTGTAATTTCCACATAAACACAACTATCTATTTCAAAGTGGTTTATGGTTTATTATTGTCACCCAAATCTGCTCAAACTCTCTTCATTGCTAGAACCTTTTTGGTTGTAGTTTAGTATCTAGTAAGGGTTGACCTGTGAGTTTCCATTCAGAAAAAAAGTGATAGGTATTCAGTGTAATGAACTTCATCACCAGAGTCTCCACTGTTTAATGGAAATCTGACATAAAATAACGGAGGAAAAAATGTCTTACCTTCACTCTGATGTCTAAAACAGTCAGCATCATCAGTCATCCAGCTCCAACAGGTTCATAATCCACCTATATTATTCCCGTTCGCGTCCTGTTTGAATCCCGTTTACAACCTCGCGGTCAGCATCTCATCCATTCGCGTGAAAAACGTTTTTAGCGCTGTTTCTGGTCGGCCGGCTCAGTCGTTTATTTCCTGGTCTTCTTCCACTGGGACACGGACCGCGTGTCGGTACTGACGCGGTGAGTCAGGCCCCAACCACACGAATGCGGATATATTTCAAACCGCACATATTTATGTCCGATTAGGCCTCCATACCACACCAAAACGGGAGTTTGGAACACTCAAACCAGATAAATCTGAATCCAAAAAAACAAGTGGAGAAATTAAAAAAATATCCGTATAAGTGGATTCGTGTGGTTGAACTTTTACGGATCGATGACGTCAAACCGCAGCTCGCGCATGCGAATTAAAAAGAAAAACGACAACAATGATGGCGGACATACAGGGTATTCTTTACGTTTGTTTTGCCCTTTTGGGGCTAATTTCAGCCTTGCAAGTGAACCTTGTTTTATACAACTACATTCACCAGTCAGCCAACTCACAGAGGCGTCTGCTTTGTTATAGCCGCCACACCGGCACATAGACCCGACGCACTAGCGTAGCTTCCGCAAACAATGCATGACGCATCACGCTGTTACGATTCATCGGCCAATCGGGTAGCTTTGTTCCTGAATTTCTTTTAAGCGGCACCAGATAGGATTGAGTTTGAAGGCTACGTGTAGACGCAGATATTTTTGAGAACTAACAGGTGTGGACAGATACATTTATTTAGACGGGAGTACAAAAATATCCTGATAAATAAATATCCACATACGTGTAGTTCGGGCCTCAGTCACGGCCTGTTTGGACCTGTGGTCTGGACTCGGTACCAGGTCCAGTCCAGAGATGCCCCTGCTGTCGGTCTCTATCGGGACACCTGAAGCTAAAGCTAGCTATAAACTTTTTTCACACAATGGATGACACGCGCTGACCGCGAGAAACGGGATGTGAATAATATCGGTGGATTATTAAACTGCTGGAGCTGGATGACTGATAATGCTGACTGTTTTAGACTCCAGAGTGAAGGTAAGACATTTTTTCCTGAAGGTTTGATCAGTTATGTCTCTGCACGGATGTGTGGTGGATAGAGTTTAGGTCTGAGCTCTGAAGTACCTGCAGGTTGTTGGTCTGGTTAGACAGACATTTCTGCAGATTGTCATGTTTGCTCCTCCAGAACTCCTCGATCCTCTGAAGCGTAGTTTTTCAAAGCTTTTCTGCAGCAATGACACATAGTTCCTGCTGACTGGCTCAACTTCTATTAATTTTTGCTGGTTTCGCCAATCATTTACCCAGTTTTGATGTTGTATATCGGTACATCTAATGCAGGAGAGGAGGGCTGTGATTGGGTGTGGTTTTGATTGAGTTCACTTGATGGGCACGACTGGTTCATGAATGGCTACTGTCTGTGTCAGATCTAATCTAGGTTTAGTAAGACTACTGAAGACTCAAGCTGGATGTTCTTTCCAAGTTAACAAAATGATGTCTGAAACTCACATCCTTCTCTTTGTATCTTAGACACTCAAAAACAATGTCTTACTGTTTCTTTTCAGTGATTGAGGAGCTGTAGAAATAAAAAATAATTTGGCCCGAACCTGATTGAGGCGTCAGAGTGAAAGACTAATAAATTTGACAGTGAGCGTTGATGGAAAATAGTCAATTGATGGAGAATTTCCTGTGTATGTCATATGGAAATAATGCTGGCTGCATTGTTATACTTGCGGAGTTGTAACACCAAATGTTATCGAATGTATATCAGGTGTTAAGTTGCAATTGAAGCAAAGCTGTTTCTGTAAATGTAGGCTGACTGTTGTATTATATTTGCGTATAGCAGATTAATTCAGATGAAACAGCAAACACTGGGGAGGCGACCTTTTCTGTGATTCAGAGACTGTAATATATTTGACGCATAAAGCATTGGCTGAGTGAAATGACATTCATTTTTTCCCTGCCACCTATGGGATGGATTTTCACTCAATCCTGTGAGGAATCGGCTTGCGCTAACACCTGATTTATGGCTCTAGGCCGTGCCAGCTTGCTTAATACAGTTACCATGGTTACCATTTCATTTGCTCGAGCTGCGGGGATGTGTATTGGGATTTTTTTTTACTGTTAACAACCGCAATGGGATTTTGTACCTCTCTTCAGTGATCAGAGATGGTAGTTCAACAAAAGTCAGGCTGAAATTAGATTAAGGCGATCCTTGTGAGGAATTTTAAATTATTTAAAACTTTTAAAACTGTTTTATCATATCTTTATGATATCAGAACACTCAAAAACAACATGAAACAGGCTGAAGTTTCTTTCCTTTTTTGTTTCTTTGCTGCACGTGTGGCTTTTTCTGCTCCATACCCTTGATACCCTGTCCGAGTCATGTCTATTTCTGACAACCTGGTGTTCAGCCCTCATCGAGCTGTAGGTCACACTTAGGGGTGTTAGTATTGATTTTTTTCTACTCACTTTGTAACAGAGTTGTAAATGTCCTTGAGAATTGTTGTTTCTTTTTTGCTGCTTGGCTTGTCTCTGGTTGGCAGATCAGTCCCAGACCCCATGCAGCTTACATGTAGAAATGTGCGTGACATGAAGCCCAAACTGCCCTCTGGAGCATAGACAGCAGAGTGTGAATGCAGACTAAGGGAATCTGCTGACAGTGGGCACTTTACAGGACGTGCACGATTGTGGTGTGTGAATGAGTAAACATGACATGTCTTAACAAAATCAAACAAGTCAATTTACCACAGAAGGTTGCAAACAGGAAACATTGGTCAAAATTCAATAAAAAATACAAACACAAATCCTCCTAGTAAGCAGCTGTTATCTCACAGATATAGGGTGATGACATTGTTTTTTATAGGAGCGGAAGAAGAGGTTCTCGGGTGTTTTACAATTTTTTTTAGTGTTTAGTGACTAACACACTAAAAATACATTTTTTTCCATTTTGAACTGTTTCTGAGCCAGTAAATACACAATAAATTGATTTGAGATTAGTTAAACTTGTTATGAGAGGAAATGTCTGTATTACAGAGAGATCAGGGTATCATCAGCATACGGGCAGACATTGTTTTCTTATATTTATTTAAAGTGAACGCTCTAAAGAGTTTTTTTTAATGAAAGGAAAATGAAGTTGTGATGTTTTTAGACACGTTAGATGAAGTCATGGCAGTTTCTTTTGATAGTGATAAAAACGAACACAAGAAACATGATAAAAGTCAACCATACCTTATCTAGACTATGTTTTCATTTCAAGAACATTTCAGGCAATGACTTGTCATATTTGCAGTGTATTCAGAGATATGTTTTTGTATTTTTGTTCCTAATCTTTTATTTTGTTTCCCAGTCACTCATCTTTTGGTAAAAAAGATCCAAATTGACGTTTATTTTGACAGCTTTGCACTTTTTTTCTGTAAAGGTCCTGGGAGTTGTCAGGTTTCTCTCAGTTACAGGTGAGAAGAAGGAAAGGTTGTTAGCTCCTGTCATGGATCATGTTTTAACCCACGGGCGGCTTTTATGCTGGAGGCTCATTTCTCTATGTCCACAACTTGTCTTTTTGTGAACCTTTTGCTTCAAATAGAAAATGAATAACAGCTTTAGTTTGTTATGAATGAGCTTTGGTGAGGGGTTTTCCTTCACCAACATGTTCAGCAATGATGATTAAAGGCTAAAAAAATGAACAAGAAAAAGATCTGTGAAGGAAATCGTGTTCTTCCTTAATATATTAAACATAGCTCATCCATTAATCTTTTCCTTTCTCTTTCTTTGCAGACCATGCAAGCGGCGCGATGCCCAACAGATGAGCTGTCACTGACTAATTGTGCCGTGGTGAGCGAGAAAGATCTGCAGTCAGGACAGTGAGTCTTCATTACCGCCTAGTCATCCTCAGCTTAATCAATGCAGGAGCACTGCCAGACTCCTCTTCAATCATTTTCTCATCCATCCTTTCAACCGCCTTATCTCCCACCTTATTTATAACCACACATCCGAAAGATAGCAGTCATTTGATATGATGCTGCACGGGCCACAACTTCTTCTCTTTATTTTACCAGATATTAAAACAGATTTGATTGAATATAAAATACAGTGATAAAAACACCCTTTAGCTTGTCTGAAGGATAAATTGATTGCTTTGGCAAGACTGGGGTATAAGCTGTAGCTCCTACTTCACCACCAGGCGGATGAAATGCTTTTATTTTCAGTTTAAACAATCCTCAAAGGGCTTCAGGGGAGACCTGCTCATACTCAGATGGAGAGGGTAAACAGAGAAACAGAAAGAGGATAATAGATTGAGACGTGCAGTTTTACAGGAATTATTGTGCGACCTGGTCATAATGTCAGTAAATAAAAGGACCATTATGATAGAAAGTTTAGATGACATGAGAGAAATCTGAGGATGTGCTCTCTTTGTTATGACAACAGTGTTAGAGATGAGTGTGGTATTTTTGTGAATATGACTGTAAGGCCTACAAACTAAAGACAAGAGTATAATGATGAAGTATGATGTAACACGCCTACTTTTATTCACAGATTGTTATTATCAGAGTGGAGATGCTCTTCCAAGAAAGTGGCATTCGTGTTAATTTGGCAAAGCTGCACCTTATTATTTCACAAATGACAGTTAATGGGAATGAAATAGAAACTGAACATCTGTTCAAACCAGGTATGCACAACAAAGACCTCAAATAACCTGCTTCTGATGGCTAGTACTAATTTGTACTTTTTAATGTGTACTGTATACAAAGGTAAAGGTCTAAAAGGTAAGAAAAGCTCAGATATAGTGAGCAAAGATCTCCGTGTTCTTCTCTGTGTTTAATGGTGGCTCACAAACTGTCACATATTTGTCAGATAAAAAGAAAGCAGCTATCATTTGTTGTCTTTATCAGATAAGTTGTATGACCATTAAATCGAAGTGATTTCTACACTAAAGTAGCACCGATAAAGCTAGATGTGTGATATAAACCTGCCTTTTGTGTGTTGCTGTTGAGTGTTGTTATACTCAATGCCTCGCTGTTTCATGTCACAGTTGATAAAAAGCCGGAGCCGTTGTTTTTCCGCTCTGCAGCATGATAAGCATTCAGACACTTCAACCTTCTCTGCTGCTTTTATCTCTTTTTGCTGAAGCAAGAGCCGACAATTCAAATGAAAAAAAAACAAGAACGTGATCTGCTGACAAACAAGTGTTTCAGAAACCAGGAGTGGTATGCGCTCATTGCAGCTTAAAGTGCAACATTACTGAGGAACATGTTCATATGCATTTGGTATTATTGCATATTAAGCCGATACAACAATAAGGACACATCTAACAAATGATAATGATCAACATAAATGTGGAACCTGAGGATGTCCCCATTCTTCCACTGCCATGGCAACTGCAGCCTCTTCTTCTTCATTCAGAGCCCTCGAGCTCTAATTCTGTGCTGACAACAGTATATGGCCTGTTTGTTCTTCTATTGGTTGATGGCAATTAAAATTTATGAGTGCTGGTGTGCAGGGAATCATAAACAGCAGACTGGATGTTTTCTGTTAAAGTAACAACTCAAAAGTATCGCCCGGGTAACCACAGGATGAGGGATGAATCTGAAAGTTAAAGATGGCGCATACTGCTGCAATGACGTAATGGGTTTCTACAGACTTAACCTTTTCGAGAAATCGATTACTCTGCAAAAGCAAGCGTTAACAAACCCTCTCTATGAGCTCTGAAAGACCCTGCTCTGTTTATGGAAAGATAGTGCGAGTAACCTAGTAACCATCAAGAACTAACCAATCAGAACTCTTCAGTACGTAAAGCCTCTATTAAAAGACTAATTAAACGGTGCTGCATTGTCTCTGAACACACCACATCTCCTGAGACCTGACCTGCAGGACTGTAGAAAAATCTGTGCTGAATTTCTGTGGAAAAATAAAAGCTGCCCTTATAGATAAATCCAGTCAATTAAAGGCTGAATGTGAATGGACTGGCCATATTAACAGCTTAACAATACCCATGTTGCTCTCTATATCGCTTTTTAGCTTTGCATAATTGGATCTCTTCCTCAAGTTGTTTTTTATTTTATCTGATAACTACCTACATTAGAAAAATGAAGCACAAGTTCTGCATTTATATTTATTAGCTTCCAAGCAACACATCTCTAACTGAAGGCAAACCTGGCTACATGTGTCCTAGAAATTAAGTAATGCCATTCTTTACGAAAACATGGGACAAATATAATATAATATACACATACACCTCATATTGTAACTGTAATCCTCTAGTATTATAAGGTATTATGTAGGAAGGAACAAACTAGAGAAAAGAAACATCTCTCACAGTGAAATTTAAAATAAGAAATGGTATTAGCAGGGTTAAACTTCCTACAGTCCCTGCATCAATGACACTCGTGAGTTTCAAAATATGCAATAACCTTTTATTTACTCAGGACGATTATCCTTGTACAAACAAATATCATTGAAAATGTTTAAAATAGATAGTTATAATGTCATATAGATGTAAACACTAACTATACGTTTAATAAAAATAATGACCCCACTGTTTGTGTTTATTTTGTTCTGATAGATAAAACTGTACAACTCCGACAGAAGGAGAGTTCTCAGAATAATAAAGTCCATCTGCATTTAAACTGTTCAGAAAAAAAAAACATTTTAAAAATTTAATAGATCTTTTATATTCTACATTTTCAATATATTTAAGGTGTCTGTCATTTCCATGTTTGAAAGATTTTTCTACCACTTGTCAGTTTTTTTATTCTGAGCACAGAAATAGTAAAGCTGCTGCAGATTGAACCTTGTAACTCCAGGGGGGGCGACTTGTCTTCTCTCTCTGCAGACATGTGACTGTGAAGACCACACCCAACCACAAGTTTGCGTTTACAGTGAAGACCCACCACACTGTGGCGCCTGGAAGCATCGCTTTCAGCCTCCCGCAGGTACACACATCTAGACACGTGTGCACACTTTACAGCTGTAGTCAATGCTATAGAGTGGTATGATAAAATGTCTTCCTCTTGTGTCTTTAATAGAGGAAATGGGCGGGTCTCTCGATTGGCCAGGAAGTGGAAGGTTGGTGCATTATATGATATCTGTGAATGACTGTCTAAATAGAGACCACAGCTTTTTCTTTTTAAGATGACACAGTATAATCCCCTCCTCTTTTATCTCTCTATATATTAGAAAACTATCATCATGTGCACTATATCACTGTCATTTTGTTTGCTATAATTTCAGCAGCTGACAGCATATATATAAAACAGAAAAAATAAGTTTTCCTTGTTTTTTTTTGTTTTCAGCGTAGAGCTGACCAGACCAGACTTAAACATTCAGTCTTCTTTGGTTTAAATATTGATGTTTGTATTTCATTTTCACAAATAACTTTTTTTTTTTACTTGAGCAACAGGTTTTATCTGCAGTATATCTCCATCATGAACAGTGGCATTTTAAATGTCGTCTGATCTACCTGAGACAAGTCATGTTTCATTGTGGTTGCATTTGTTTCTCTGTCTATCAAAGTCTGAATCCTTTAACATCGCTGTGTCTGTCTGTCTGTCTCTCTGTCCTGCAGTGGCCAACTACAACTTTGACAAGTCCAAGCAGTGCATTGGCGCCATGACAATCGAAATCGACTTCTTGCAAAAGAAAAGCACTGACTCCTCCCCCTACGACTCAGACAAGATGGCAGCTGAGTTCATCCAACAGTTTAACAACCAGGCCTTCTCTGTAACCCAGCAGGTTGTACATATACTAACACCACTAATACCACAATGTAACACCAGCTAACATTTTGCTTACTTTTTGCACTGTGTTGTGTGGTTGTATGTGTATATAATTTCCTTTTTTTCCTCCATCTCTCAGCTAGTGTTCAGCTTCTGTGACAAGCTGTTCGGCTTGATGGTGAAGGACATCGAGGCGATGGACGCCAGTATCCTGAAAGGAGAACAAGCGTCTGGAAAGAAACAAAAGGTACTCAGCCATATGCAGAGCCTGTGGTGTGTGTGTGTGTGTGTGTGTGTGTGCTTCATCATCAGAAACAGGAACATAAAAAGGTCCCTTAATCTCTTGAAGTAATTATCCGCTCTGCAGTATTCACACAGCTGATACGTCTTGCATTGAAAGTCCTTAAATGAGCCCGATAAAGATTAACCTTTGACTGATTTTCCTGAAAAAATGCAGCAATTCAAGAGAAGTTGGATTCTTCACAATGAGAGCTAAAATAATTACAGTAATCTTCCTCAGACGTATAAATGACGGAGGGTTTTAAGTCCAGAAGATGTGAATACAGAGAGCAATGCTTAGACTTGTGAAGCTGCTCTCTGCAGCTCGCTTCAGACATTTCTCTGGTCTAATGAAAAACATTACAGCCGCAGTAGAAATCAACAGGGGGAGCGTTCCTCTAAGCTATCCCTCTGGATAGTAATAAAACAGTCATTATAAACTCTGTAACAAAAGCCAGGAGCTGATGCTAATGTTACTTCTGTCACTGACTTTTATGGGAGTTTGCTCATTTTATCGGGTTACGTTTTTTGGTGAAGTAGTCTCATCTTGCAACGATGTCCCCAAGCAAGGTTTAATGAGTTAAGTTTATTGAAAAAGTCAAAGGGTGAGCAAGAGATGTGATTTTGAAAAGTTGAAGAAGTGAGGCATTGTTAGCAACTGGTGTACTGCACACAAAGGATACACTTGATTTACCATTTTCACTTCGGACAAATTTGTTGACTGACTTTTCAAGATTAAAAACACAAATAAGCGGCTTTTCCCAGGTGATGCGTTGCAAACGTAGATTAATGTTCGAAATGATCAGTAAATCCAACGAACAGGTGTCTCATTATCTGTGTGTTTGATTGATGAAATGGTTAACATTGTCATAAATCACAGACGGACCGTGACTGACTGTTTTCTCTGACAGATCGATATCGGGCTGATGGTGGGCAACAGCCAGGTGATTTTTGAAAAGGCAGAGAGTTCATCCCTCACACTAGTTGGTATGTTCCTCTTTTTCACCACATGCAGATCTTTTTTTTGTGATAGATTTTTATAAATGTAACACAAAGTTAATGTAGGATTATTTCTGTATTTTATAACCATTATGAATTAAAGACTGAGGGCGACCAGAAGAGTCCCAGCTTTCTTCATTTTCTCCACAGGATGGCATTAAGAACACATAACAGAATTTATTTTTACACCAGATTTTCATTCAAGTTGTTTTAAATCATCAAAGACATCCCTAGAAATGACCCCCATCACACATATGTGTGAAATTTTGTCCAAAAAGTTCCTTTATGTTTGGAACAGGTAAGGCAAAGACCAAGGAGGCGAGACAGACAATCATCAACCCAGACTGGAACTTTGAGAAGATGGGGATCGGAGGTCTGGACAGGGAATTCTCTGACATTTTCCGCAGGGCGTTTGCTTCCAGAGTCTTCCCTCCAGACATCGTGGAGCAGATGGGTGAGAAACTCTCCTCCTCTAATCTATTTCTTTTTTTTTAACTGACTTCTAGACTCAGTTTTATCCCTCTGTCATTACTCTTCTTCTTGCGCCCCCATCTGAGTCTCTTCCTGTTCGCCATTTGTCACTCATCACGGTTGCCTTTTTTTTCCAGGGTGTAAACACGTGAAGGGCATCTTGCTTTTCGGGCCACCAGGCTGTGGTAAAACACTGATGGCCAGGCAGATTGGCAAGATGCTAAACGCCCGTGAGCCCAAGGTTGTAAACGGCCCTGAGATCCTCAACAAATACGTGGGAGAGTCTGAGGCCAACATCCGCAAACTGTTCGCTGAGGCAGAGGATGAGCAAAAAAGGGTAAGAGGTGCTCGGTTTACTTTGAAATGTTTTTAATTGTAATAAAAAAGAGATGATTTTTAGCTTTTGAAACTTTTTCCAGCTGGGAGCCAACAGTGGCCTTCATATCATCATCTTTGATGAGCTGGACGCCATCTGCAAACAGAGAGGAACGGGCGCCAGCAGCACCGGTGTGCACGACACCGTGGTCAACCAGCTGCTGTCCAAGATTGATGGCGTGGAGCAGCTCAACAACATCCTGGTTATCGGTCAGTAGCATGAGAGGGAACACTGACTATCCTCAGGAGTTTTATGATATATAAAACCGGATGTAGGGCAAACATTTGACCGTTTAAGTCAACAGAAGCCTCATAATCCATGACCTAGAAGACCAGAACCCCCGGAAGGACTCGCATTAATGGTGAAGGACGCTGCTGTTACCATTTGCAGGGTTACACGCACAGCAAATCCCTTTAGGAATAGTTGGAGATTGAAAGCCTGGTGCTGATGTGCTGTATAATGGAGCTCTCCACCCACACAGTAAAGTCAACCAATGGGAGGCTGGAATTGATCACCTCCCCTGTAACATGTAAATGCAAATATAATGGTTAGATAAGCAAACAGAGAACCGCTGGAGAAACACTGTTCTTACAGCTCTGTGTTCTTCATACTGAACACAAGTACTGATTTTCGTACATGCTTTAATTTGTTTGTATTTAGTCACCAGTTTTCTGAATGGAAGCATGAAGATGATGAACTAATATTAGAGCAGGATTGTTGATTCTGTTCCTGACGTAGTATGAATGTATAAAGATATTAATTTGACAACAAGCCACAGTCAACCCAAGCCCCTCCATGAGCCAAACCACGACGTGAAATCTGTTTTTCTGAGATCTTGGGAAAACTCCTGAAATTAATTTGTTATCACAACAAAACAGAGAAAGAAAATACATTCAATCGTGTCCTTTCAGGGTTTCTGTATGTGATAGATTTTTATGAACTGATTAAAACACCCAGTTTCATCTAAAAATTTCTCATAATCCTTCCTTTTCATCAGTCTCTTTGTTTTTCTTATAAATTCAGGTATGACCAACAGGCCTGACCTCATAGATGACGCTCTGATGAGGCCCGGCAGATTTGAGGTCAAGATGGAAATCAGTAAGTGATATCAAGCCGTTTCTCTCTTTTACCATATGTTTAGCACCCTCTAGTGGTTAACTGTATAGAAAACTGGTCTGGACTTATCTGATATTTTTTTTCCATTTTTCTGTGTTTATCCTCGGCTAAAATATTTTACTCCAGACCAACATTGTTAACTTTAGACATATTGCACATAAAAATACACAAATAACTAAATTATTTTCACATTTATACATTTATTGTACCTTTTTCCTGTTCTTCCTCAATCTGTCCCTCACTCCCTTTCCCACCCCATCCATTATCCCACATTAACTCCTCTCCTCTCAAAACCCTCGTCTGTCTCATTCTGCCTCTCTGTCTGACCTCCAGGTCTGCCTGATGAGAAAGGCCGTGTCCAGATTTTGACCATTCACACTAACAAGATGCGGGGCTACGGCCTGCTCGCTCCTGATGTTGACATTAAGGAGCTGGCTGTGGAGACTAAGAACTACAGCGGTGCGGAGCTGGAGGGCTTGGTCAGGGCTGCTCAGTCCACTGCCATGAACCGACACATCAAGGTCTCTTGATGCTTTTAACACCCAAAGTATAGGGGAGAGTTTATTTTAGGGTTCCAACTGTAGACAGAAAAAACGTTTTAAAATATGATTAAACAGGTTTTATAACAGTCTTTAAAAAAAATAGCTTAAATTTAAAGATTAAATTTACACGTGTAACATCAACACACACAAAAATCAACCCATGATCTTGATATCCAAGAAATTCTCTTTATCAATCCAGGGGCTAATTCAGACTTCTTTCAGCAAACTACCCATGCAGGATGGTGACACAAAGTATAAGTGTGCTCTCACATTGGTTACTTAAGTTTAAATCTCTATCTTCTCTTATTGAAATACCTTAAACTACATGTTAAGAAGTATATCAGTGATTTTATATTAACTCTAAAAAGTAAAACAACATGGTGGAAAATTTGACCAACATGTGAGCCTTCTAAACTGAACAATTTAAAGATGTGCATCAAAAGGAGCAATTTAAAGAACCATCTAGAGAAACTGTGCTGCATTCGAATGCAAAGACAACTACACAAATCTCGAATGGATGAGGCCCCAATGAGAATAAATCTTGCCCACAGTGGTTTATGGGGTGACACCCAGGATGGCCAGTTTGATTTTAGGAGATGCCCTCGTCATACCTAACCCACTCTGGATCCATCCTCAGACTCAGCTCGCCCTCAGTTGTTGTTTAGAAATTCCTCACTGTACAGCAGCACTGAAGGAAGGAAGGGATTGTACTCTGAATGCAGAGAGTGCATCATGACTCATTTCATTCTGAGGCAAGAGGACATCTTTGGAATTTAATTTTTAAAAAAGACTGGTCAAGGGAAACCTTTGTAATATCAAGGATGCCCAATGTTATTGTCAACATATGATATATTTTGTTATAGCCTCAAACGTAGTTATCTTTTTCAGCAGGTATGAACATTGTGCACTTACAGATACTAAAGTAGACACAGCTGCCTGAGTTTTGAGTGCACTGTGTTGTGGAAATACATCCACACTCTTTATTAAGATATTCAACTACCATACAGTAGCGGCTTCTGAAGTCCCCTGATGGCCATTTCTAATGACCACATCTGTTTGATGATTTTCTACATGATTTTATTTTGATTCTGATTCATTTGTTTATTTTTCCTCTCTTAGGCCACATCTACTGTGGAGGTAGATATGGAGAAGGCGGAGAAATTGCAGGTCACCAGAAACGACTTCATGGGATCCCTCAACAATGACATCAAACCTGTATGTCCCACCTTCCTCTGAGGCTTTGTTTTGCGCTCTACAAACCAGAGTATAATCCCCTTACTCTCCTCTGACCTCTCCATCTTTGCATTCAGGCCTTTGGTACAAATGCAGAGGATTACTCCAGCTACATCATGAACGGGATCATCAAATGGGGCGATCCTGTCACTCATGTCCTGGATGATGGAGAGCTGCTGGTGCAGCAGACCAAGAACAGTGATCGCACGCCGTTGGTGGCTGTCCTACTGGAAGGTGAGAAGTCAGAAAAACAAAATTAACAAACTTTAAATAACATAGTAAACACAAAACCATAAACTAAAACTACTAGTTAGTGTGATCAGATGGAGTAATAAAAAATATATAAGTTTCTGTTACAGGTCCATAACATCAGTGAGGCTCATATAAAAATGTTCATCATCCTAAAATATAGGGAACTGCACATTGTTCATTAAATCCTGTTGCAAACATACTGTCAGTTAAGCAAATTGGAAAGCTATCCACAGACTCATTTTAAGTAAAATACCTCAAACTATTTTTTTTTTTTCTAAATTGATCAAGAAACTCTAAACCTAAACACAAACATCTTCAAACACAAGCAGGCTTTAAAATCTTATCTGAACTCTCTGCCCTACAGGTCCACCCCACAGTGGAAAGACAGCCTTGGCGGCCAAGATTGCCGAGGACTCACAGTTCCCCTTCATTAAGATCTGCTCTCCAGACAAGATGATTGGACACTCAGAGATCTCAAAGTGCCAGGCAATCAAAAAGGCACGTGCTGCAGAGCGTCTGCACCCCTATAGCATGCAAGCAAATGATGACATATTTGCATTTAATCATGTCTTATGAAAGTATACGATCTGCTGAATCGCTGCCTTCCTTTCAGCACTGACTCCACCATCATTTTTCATCCATTCATTCTTTGAACTGGCCTTTTTCAATGTGCCCCCCCCCCCCTCCAGGTCTTTGATGATGCCTATAAGTCCCAGCTCAGCTGTGTGGTGGTGGATGACATTGAGCGTCTGCTGGACTATGTGCCCATCGGGCCTCGTTTCTCCAACTTGGTCCTCCAGGCTCTGCTGGTGCTGCTGAAGAAGCCCCCACCAAAGGTCAGAGTTCACCTCCTATCTGTGCACAGATTGTTACTATAGCTCCTCAAAAAGACCAAATCCAACTAATGAATGTCATAAACAACCTGGTGTTTTCTGTCATTCAGAAATCTATATTATCTAAACCAGTTGGATGATTGATCGGCCGATTACTGGCTTTTTTTTTTTTTTTACAGATGGGCATCATATTGCCATCAGCTCTCACAGGGCTGATATCACCCTATATACATATAACCATGAACATTTCATTCTATTAAGCATGAAGTAAAGGATTTATACATTACTTTACTTATTTTATTTTATTTTTTAAGTATATTTTTGGGGATATTTTTTTGCCTTTATTATTAGGACAGATTGGAAATATGGAGAGATAAAGAGAAATGGGGGAGGACATGCAGCACATGGTCGTGGCCGGACTCGAACTCACGACCACTGCGGGGACCGTGGTCCCCATACATGGGGCACGTTATATATGACTTTTTAAGATTTTAATCTCAGTAGCTTGAAATTTTTCATTTCCTTCCTAACATTTAAGATGACTGGATGGGCATCCAAATTTCCTTTGTGGCAATAATTTACTGAGAAAAATATTTTTACCTCTAAAACTATTCAATTAAATGTTTATTTTCCATTTGTTTTGAATTATTATTATTGTTATTATTATTAAACTGTATTTTATCAAATGCAAAAAAAAAAAAAAAAAAAAAAAACTTGTTGAACTTGTTGACAGACTTTCTGTGGACACTCATGTAGAGGAAACCTTATTTGACACTCTTTTCACTTAATAAAAAAGGACCAAGAGGCAGACGTCTGCTTCAGTCAGACTGACATGGTACGAGGAGATCATGACAATATCAAAGTCATTGCTGTGGCTGGATCCTGGTTTGCTGCTCTTGCTACTGTAGACCTCAAAGAAGGACAAGAATCCTGCAGAAAAATACTGTGTGACTTCAAAACATTATATTTTGATTCTAACCAAACAATGTTTTTTATATTCATCTCTAATGTAATATTAACGACAGTTCAACTTTGAAACTTAAACAGTAACATGCTGTTGATGAATTCAGGAGTACAGGAATAGACTGCATGTACTGAATGCCTCTACTCACAGAAGGACGCAGATAACTTCAGTGTTTGGCCAAACAGAAATCTGATTCCTGAAAGATATTAATATGATGAATCATGAATCATGAATGGACTTTTTCTTTATTTTACTGTTTTCTCTACAGAACCAGCTGTTATAGGGCCAGACATTAAAAAAATTATCTGATATTATACGTAAATGCTGTAGTTCCAGTGTTCATTTACTGAAACTCGCAGAGCAGGTTTTACATAAAGCCTCCAAGTGAAAACAAGAGGTGAAGAGGAATTCATGGTGTTGAAATCTAAATGCACTAACAGGTTCATGTAACCATCTTAATCACAGAGTTTTCTCATCAGGTCAACCAAAGTCTAATGAGAACATTTGTTTACCTTGTAGCGATCTCATTGAATTTATTTTCCATGTGGTAAAATAAAGTAAAGATGACACATGTCATTGACTGCTCCTTCAGGGTCGGAAGCTGCTCATTATTGGCACCACCAGCAGGAAGGATGTCCTGCAGGAGATGGAGATGTTGGACGCCTTCAGCACCACCATCCACATTCCCAACATCTCTACTGGGGAGCAGCTGGTTGACGCTTTAGAGGTACAGACACACCATCACAAACACTTCCTCTAATGTCATCTGCACACTTGATTGAAGGTTCATATGTGATTCTGAGCTTTGAATTACAAGTAACTATTCACTATCCTTGAAGGGAGACATTCAAGCACACCCTGCTTTGACAGATACAGCTCTCTAACCTGGCTGTGTGCAAGGGAAGAACATTCAGAGTGTAAACCACTTGACCTCACTTGAAAGGATGTTTTCACCCGCTATCTTTCTTTTGAAGGTTTTGAAGCTCAGGGTCTGCACCTCTCTAACGCTCTGTGTCTTTTCTGTAGCTGCTGGGGAGCTTCACAGATAAAGAGCGGGCCAGCATCGCACAGCAGCTCAAAGGCAAGAGGGTCTGGATCGGCATCAAGAAGCTCCTGGTGCTCATTGAGATGTCACTGCAGGTAATCAAGACGCACAAAAGCAGGATAGTAAAAGGAACATGAAAACACAGATTTGGGATAAGTCATGAATCTGAAAATGCATCTTTATTGCTCCTGTTTCATTTAAATACATTCAAAGTTCTCTCCTGAAAACAGCTACAGCAGGAAATAAGGATTTCTATGACTGTGATTGAGTCCTTCTTTACCAATGTGCTGCTGAAACTCAAGAAAAGCAAAGTATACATAAGCAAAAGGACCGTTCTCAATAATGGCTCTGTCTTCTATGGCATAAAGATCTCACATTACTGATACCTACCAACTATTAATCATTCTCTGCTCTCTTTGTCTCTAGATGGACCAGGACTACAGAGTGACCAAGTTCCTGTCTCTTCTCAGAGACGAGGGGGCGTGAGTACAAAACCTCTGCACCAATCAATCTCCTTTTCACCACTTGTCCACTTACATCGATCTAAACCCTCTACTTTTGTTTCCATTATCACCTTTGTGTTTGTTCTGCTTTTACTCTCAAACCATTTTTGTCCACATGTATTGAGAAACATCATCATCATCTACAGGACAAACACAAACTTCTACATGACTCAGTAATGTTACAAAATAATGAATATTGATTTTAAAGATCCTAATCTTGTAACTCCACACTGCGCACACAGAGAAGATGTAGCTAACAGTACAGAGAAGGGCCTCTTCTCACTACAGTTTACTGCAATAACTGCATTATTATCATTATCACCAGGTTGAATGAAGGCGATCAAATCCGAATTTAAGCCGTCGGTCGCTCTTGCTGTGCGCTGGTAAGGTCATTATTAGAGCAATAAGACGTGTGTCTGAAGCTATCTAGAACCCGGTTAGCTTAGCAGGTAGCGGCTACATTAGCATTAGCACTAGATTTCCCATTGTCTAGTGTTTGATTGTAGATTTGAAAGAAATAATCACCCTGTAAAATGTGTTTCTTTCTTTCATGACATGATATGTTACATAATTTTTAAGTCTCCTAGCAGTCTTGTGGGCTCGGCTCTGTAACTTTGACACCAAGATAGTGTACAGAGAAAAGTCATGAAGTTGGATCACTCATAAAGCACTGTGGTTTGATAACTTTGGCATTAGCGGTTAGCTTTTATTGTGTGATTTTGTTTCAATTTTTAAGAAGCTAGTGTGTCCTGAAGTTACACAGCCTGGCTTTCAAATCCCTTTTACTTCCCATCTCACACCTCTGTCATTAAGAACACGTACTTTGTTAAAATAGAGCTCTAAAATGTGTTTGTCTAACAATATATGACACTCCAAATATAGTATTAGCATGAATGTTATTTTGTTAACCCAAGGAATGCCTTTTATAGATACAAATGTGTCTTTGTAAGGTGAGATGTTATTTTCTGCTCATTATTGACTTTGTCGATACTGCTGACTCTTACATATAATATATTTCTCTGTTTAAAAGTGCAAATACAGATTAAACTAAATGAGTAATACATATATTTAAAAGGATCTGCAGTATTTATGCATTAACATAGATTATAATACAGTTCATGTGAGTCCCTGTTACAATAGCTGATTACTTTTAATGGAAGTCTTTACAAAGTAGCATGTCAATGATTTGACCCATGAAAGTCTATGATCACAACCTCTGATCACTCACTGGCATGTAGTGGTACATCACATTTTTGGGGCCTTAACTGTACTAGTATAAAACTGTTAGACAGAACTGATAATTTCCTCATCTTAACTTCTCATCAGCATCGTTTCTGTGGTGCCAGAATTTGATTTTATGATTTCATGATGTGCAACCACCTGTTAAAAGTCTGGGGCACATCTGTAGGACAGATACTGGGAAGTCTTTGCATGCTTATGATGCCTGGTTTTAAAGATCTCAGAATTACACTTTTGGTGCCTGAAGAAAATACAAATTTTATTCTATTTCTAAAAAAACTAAAGGCTAGTTTCGAAGTTGAATTTTTGGGGGGTGAGTGTTCGAAGCATTGCTGTGTTACTTTGGCAATCAAACAAATGGATTCAACCCCCCTGCTTACAGAATATGGCATCTAAGGCTTCATAAGGGCTAATTTTATGTTGTTGCTTTCTCTTTATTCTATAGCTTAAATGCTGATCATCGTTTTGTAGTCTTATCAAGACTCCGCCCAGTGTTGTGCTGTTGTGTGAGTACACAGGAGCATGTTAAGGGTACCCCTCTTAATCAAGAAGTTCGTAAGGGGGTGGTAATGCACATTAAGACACCGAGAGCTCAAATATCTCTTCTCCTCTTTTCTCCTCCCTGTGTTTTCTAGTGATCGCAGCTTTTATGAGTAGAGGGAGAAGCATCACGACACCAACACACCACCCCTGAAACAACTCAAGGAAGAGCAGAAGAAGAAAAAGAAGAAGAAGAAGAAGAGCTCTTCCTCCGGTCTTTCCATCTACTGATCCATCCCTCCGTGTAATAACCTGGTCAAAGAGAAGAACACACAAGTCCTCTATTCAAGCATGTTTCCGTGGGCAATATCACAGTCTCACCTTCCTCCTACTTATCATCATCATCAGCTTCCCTTATTGACATATCACAGCAGTCGTACTGTTACTCTCCTGTTATCTGTAAAGAAATCGCAATAGATGATTGTAAAAAAAAAAAAGTGCTGTTTTGTGCATTGTGCGTAAAAAAGACAAAAAAGCCATGTATGTTTAAAACTGTAGTGTTTCTCGTATTTGTTGCATATCTCTTGTTATTGTTAGTGTGATATGTATCCTCACAAACTCAAGTCGTATAAGCAGAATACGTCCAAAAATGACACTGAACCCCAAAGCCCTTTGAGTATTTAAGATGTGAATCTATGAGAGGCTTTTAGTGACTGTGTAGTGGCTGTAAAAAAAAAGGCGCTGTTTTATGTATAAGTTAACCCTTTAAAGATACAGTATGTAACTTGTTCATGTTCTGTAAATAGTATATATAGACAAATAACAGTATATGATGGGAATAAATGATCAGTTTTAAGTCTGTTTCATACAATATCAGTATGATTCTTCTTCCTTGTGTCTCTGGAGATGTTGATATTACTAGTTTACTGTAATAGTAAAAGTATATGTTGGATTGTTGGCCTGTCTGTCTGTGTTGCGTACAGTACAGTTCAGTCAAGCTAGTTTCACAATGACAGCCTCAGTGTTAACGACAAAAAAAATATATTCTGCACTTTTAACATCAACTCAAAAGACCTTTAGTACTTATATGGGGGGTTCTTGGTTAGATTTATGTGTCTGCTGGTGTGCATGTGTGGAGAACTAAGTGCTGCATGTGTAAGAGTGTGTGTGAGCGTGTGGTAGTGCTTTTGGGTGTGAGTGTGCGAATCTAGGTTCAGGTAGCTGCTTGTTAATTTGTGGGGTTTTTTCTCATGTTGTGTATTTAGTGCTGATCGTCCAAGGTTCTCGTTTTGTTCGGATCATTGACGTGTGTATGTGTTTGTACGTACGTGTGCGTGAGTGTGTGTGTAAATATATCTATCAAAAACATGCAGATGTATTATTGCAATAAAAGGCACAGATGCACATGAAAAAAGCTGTCTGTTATTAATTTATTGATTGATAGATGGATGTAAAGCACTAATTACAGTAAATTTCAAATTAAAGGTACATGTATTTAACACTGTCTTTAAGTGCTTCTTTACACAATTACCCTGCTACATCTTAAAGGGGCACCTTATCCTCTGATATGATATTTAATATATATGAGGGAATAAGAATAGAAAGCATCTGTCTACACTAGACATATGGTTCAGTAAATGATAATCACTGTAAACTCCTCTTTGTAGCCCTTCAATGCCTGACACCACAAATTATGGCCAGAAAATTCAGTTTTTTTTGGGAGCTGAAGCTCTTACTACTGAAAACAAAACAAATCAAAATGTCCTCAAAATTTAACAAATATATTCATTTATTTGATAGATTTGATGTTTTTGGGAACTGATAAACGACATGGGGACATTTTTATAATTTATTGGACTGTATTCAGGTGTTTTGTTTTCGTAATTTGTTGATCATATTGATTTGATAGACGTATATAAAAGTATGTATCAAATATGATACAAGAGGGTATAAAGGGTTTAAAAGTGGGCCATTACATTGCACAAGGTTTCTGTATACGTTTTCTTTTTCCCTGTTTTGGCCTTCCCGGTTAAGTAAAGACATTGTTGGACAACTGAGTTGCCGTAAATTGGTTTTTAACCATGAGTTAAAAGTATGAGCCTGGGCAACCGCTGGTCTGGCTTAATGTCAGTGAAAACACTAAGCTGCAATTATAGGCCTAACTAATAATCATAATTAAATATCAATTACTAGCTTGAGAGTTTTTCAAATATGAAGTGGCCTACTCTTTCATACTAATTACACACCACTACAATACCACCCAAACAAGTCATTTTAATTATGTTTGAGGAGCTAATATGTCTTATTTAGACTTACTGTACTTTCAGCCTTTGTTTTACTTATAATCTTTTCTTATTTAACCTTATTTTAACCTCTTATTTATTTAACCTTTTATAATTATTTAATTATAATTTCATTATTATGAATATCATCTTTTTATATTTAATATCCTGTTTCCTGCTTTCGACACCCCCACCCCCCCCTTTATTAAAATTACATTACATACCTATTTTATGTTTTTATTTTGTTCCTCATGGTCTCATTTTATGTTGCAGGGTTCTTGTATTGTCTGGGTTTGTTATGACAAATGAAACTGGCCTTCAATTCAGAGGTCTTGTTTTTAACTGAGCTTTTGTTTTTTATTTGTTTTTATTTCCATGTGCTGATGCTTTACGACTGTTAAAGCACCTTGTAAACTTCTGGTTTTAAAAATAAAGTTATTATTATGTTATTATTATTAATATAGAATTTGTTTTATGAAAATATATCATATCTAAGGACTTTGTGTATGAAGGTAGGTGAAAGCTATGGTTTAATCCAGAGAAGTGGGTCCATAACATGAGGCATATGTTGAAATTTTAAAAGTATTACATAGAAATAAACTCAAGTGTACCACACACTTCCTCACAAGTACTTTCCCCCGTTGCTTTTGGTGTATTCTTTCTGTAAAGCAGTTATTTGGCAGTGGGGTGTAGCTGAGGAAACTGAGATTCCCCCTTTATTGTTGTCTATGTTCCCCTCTGATTCACCAAGCCTCCCGTCATTATGCAACCCTCGCTGTAGCTCTCCTCTTCGGCCGCTAGAGAGCGCCGTGGAGCCTGGTGGTGATCTCTCCCCGGCGGCAGCTCTACTGCTCCTGACCCGCATTCACCCGTACTGTACAGGCAGGCGGGGTGGGGGGGGAGGACCGAGCAGCACCACAGAAAGCAAATAAACGCTGTAGAGTTCCCCTGCAGACCGTGGCCATGGCTTTGGCAGTCCCTGGCAGACACGGCGCTCCCGTCTCCTCACACCTGATAGCGGACTGAGAGGGGGAGCGAGCACCAGGGAGAGAGCTGCGCCGTTTCAGACGGTTAACCACCAGGACTCGCTTTTATTTCCAACGTGTCTGATCTGCTTTTTTTTTTTTCTTCTTCACGTGTTAATCCGGCTGCTCCATGTTCATTTTATGTTGACGGCACAGGAGGCGGGTTTCTTCCACGAGTCGAGCATTGGTGAGTGTGTCATTTTATAGCGAAATACAGTGAGCTGGTTTCTTTATGAGGCAGCGGTACAAAGCCAGTGCTGTCCTCACGTCAACCCGGGCGCTGCGCCGGCCCGCTTACAGCACTGTACCCATAGGTTAATGCAAAGACACGCAGTGGACTGTGTGCACCTCTACGTGCCATCTGAGAAAGTGACCCGCATGACTGCCATGTGCTTCTCTTACTGTCGTTTTGTTCAAGGACCTGGGTCAGGTAGGGCTGAGTTCATGGCTAAGGTTGGAGCTATATGATCAACGCAATAAGAAACCTGTTAACCTACACCCTGCCCTACATGGCTGCACAGTCTGGACGGACCGTGAGAGATGACACCTCACTAGGTACAGAGATAGAGCCTTGTGCCAAGATCTAGGAACTAAATGTACAGTATCCTATATATTTCTATGCGTAGCCTTGTCAATGTGTGTGATTAAGTGGGCAGGCACTGTCCACATTCCTTAGCTGTGACATATCTGAGTAGGTCTGTGTGAGGGGGAAAGTGTGCCAAAGTGTGCTTAAAGTGCTCCTGGAGACTTGATTTAAATAATGTATGTGTTACAGCACAGCATGAAATATGAAATGTTGTATTCAGCCTACAGCTGCTCTTGCAGGCTAAGGCGTGGTGTAGCTGTGTGAGACTGTGTGTTGAGTTGCACCTATTATTAAATAGCCTTTCTATATTTGTGTGTGTTTAGTGATTCAGCTACAGGTATGGTTGAGATGAGGATGTGATAAACAGCTAAATTTCAATTCAAGGTTGAGAGACCAAGCAGACTCGAGTTAGTGACAGTGTTGCAGTTGAGGATGTGCTCGGGGTGACCTCTGAGCAGCACGCAGGTGTCAGTCTGGACTGAGAATAATTAACAAGTTATGCATATGAATTATCTACACAATGCAGCAACAGTTTTGCTTCTTTGGACTGGCAGCGTGCATCATGTGCAGCTTCATGACCCAGTTTCGGTCTTCATTTTTCAACATCTTCTCATTGAGAAAGGAATCGTATGTGCATGCATGAATGTAGCGTGTTCAAATTGCGGGCGGGGACATGGCGATGAAAAGGCTCATATAACTGGGAGTAAAACAATGAATGAATGTGGTACCAAAAAAGATATTTCCCATGAGTGCAGGAGACGGGGCACCATAAAATTACACAGGAAGCACTCTCACTCGTGTTGTTTACAAGTATTTCCCCCAGTAACCCAGTTATGAGTTAGGAAGCCAGCAGTTTTATTAGTTTTCAGGAGCCTCTCAAAGATTTATTAGTATGTATGAGTTCTTCCATCAGCCTTGTTTTCTTATAAGAAAGGGGAATTTGCCAAGCAAGAACCGACACACAGTAAATCTTTTTGAAGGTGTATAGTGAAAAAATAAAAAAGAGACCTGTCTTGTAGTTTAATTCAACCTGTCAGGATTTATCTAGCAACATAGGGTTAGAAACATATATCATTTTAACATGTATATTTGGTCTTAAAGAAACACCCTGTACATGTATGTGCATATACAAACATACAAAGCCATAATCCCTGCCTGCAGCCAGACGTGACCTCTTTTGACGTCCATTCCTAACACTCCCCCTCACCACCACCCCTCCCTCCAACCACCACCGTTCCCAGCTCATTGCTGCGAGGCAGCGTCCTGGTTTTCTAAGGTTGAGGCTTAATGTATAGCAAAGCAGGAAGGGAGGGCTGGGGAGGGGACTGAGTGAGGAAGGGGGAGGGGGAGAGACAGGAAAGGAAAAACCTGTCTCTCTCCTTCCCTCGCCGGCCTTAGTCTGAGGGAAATCAGTTACATAACAGGGGCTGTGGAGGCAGCCGCTGCCCCAGTCCCCGAGGTCCCACCGCCTGCTTACATCACAAACGTATAGACAGAGGGGGGAGGAGCCTATAGTCAGCTATACAATCAGCAGTTCACAGAAATACTCAGTTTGTACCCATATTTAATAGGGCCTGAGTGTTATGCACATTTTCCAACCTATCTATCTATCTATCTATCTATCTATCTATCTATCTATCTATCTATCTATCTATCTATCTATCTATCTATCTATCAAGCTATGTCTGTAAAAACAAATAGGAATTTTTATATGTATGTATATGTATATACTGTATATATATATATTTATGTATGGAGTCACAATGTCACATGTCATGATACACAATACTAAAATGATACCTAAACTGAAGTCTCTGTATGTGTAATACCTTATAGACCTTTTATTCTTTATAAAGAATGTGGGGGAATACCTCAACTTACAATCTACTGGAAGTACCCAAACTTCAAAATAAAAGCCCCAATTTACATGCAGGAAGTAAAGCAACTGAAAAGCAAGACAGAAAACAATCTATACAAAAGCAGGAAACATAATTGTGCTATGAAGCAATATGTTTAGAGAGGAACTGGTCAAGTAGCTGGTTGTGTGGATAAATCATAAATGTGACCATTTTTAGATACAACTGATATTTGGAAGCAACATTCCTCTGGTAGTAAAAATGAAAACTTTTCTGTCCAAATGTAGAATTTGGATTATTAGAAACTGCATCATAAAATGAGTTTAATATTTTTGATCAAACCTGTGAGACACACTAGTGGAAAAAATAAAATCCAGAGGGGAAGATGTACAGGCAGCAGAGTCAAAGTAGCACCCTTTTGATTGGTTAATTTTACTGGCCATCTGTAAAATAAAAGAAAGCAGCTGTATCTATATGTAATTCTTATAAAATTATAACAATTAGAATAGATTTTTAAAAAGTTGGTGGGTTGGTTTTGTGGATAAATACTGAATTTAAACATTATTTGAAATGGATGATAGCATGAAGGTTAGTTGAGTTTCATAGTGGAGGTTATTAAGCTACGGGCGACTCCATCCATGTACTACCTTTCTTTAATTTGATTGTCTCTTTTTGTATTTCTCAAATTTTCCATAAATATTGTGATAATATTATTTTCATGAAACTTAATGAGCATGCTAATGATGAGGTGAAAACCTGATACATTACCTTCCCTGCAGGTTTAGAGTAAACGTTAGGGGCACCGCTGCTCTGGTAACAGCTGGCATTTCAGGCCACACAGTAAACTGGCACAGAGACAAGATGCTGATACTCAAACTCAAACACTGGCACTGAAAACCAGATGGCATAACTGAACATCTGTCCCGAGCATCAGTCCCAGGTATCTACAATAGCAGCATCTTGTGCTTTTTCACAGTCATGTGAACTCTCAGCACAGTTAACTCTGGTGTAGGGCTTCACTCTTATCATATTACTGTCATTAGGTGTAATCAAAGAATAAAAGCTGCAGTCTGAAACTTTTCTAGCACAGAGTTGGTGCACACAGGCGTGTTATCAAATATGGATTAACTTAACATGTTTAGGACTTTGAAATTCACCATAAAAGAGTCTTAAGAAAAAAAAAACAGCACCAGAAGTGCATATTTTTTTCAGTTGATTTCCTATGGGATTTATGAGTGGCAAATAAAAGGAGCAGGTTTGAAATACTTCCTGTGGGTTTGCTGCTTTGACTTTTACAGGTTCATGGCTCTTGCAGAGTCAGTGAGATGGACGATGTTGTAGAGGCTGTTTCCTTCATGTTCACTTCAGAGTAACTCATGTCATACTCCAGTCGATAAAACCTTTAAATTCAGTGTCTGAGCCTTCCTTTCTGCTGACAGCACTGTTTTGTGTCTTAATACATTTTCTCCGATACATCCCCTCTTTGTTTGCAATATAATCTGTCTATTTATCTCCCTTACCAAGCTCAGCAGCAGAGACTGTCCCATGACACACACAAGCTGCACAGAAAAAAAAGAGCTCTGTGCCAATCTGTATCATCAGTGTTGGTAAACACCCTGCTAGACAAAAAACATGTGATGATGAAAATGATGCTGCCCTGATGATGACGATGTGTACCAGACACAGTAAATCTGCTCCAGTGGATCTGTGTTGTCCACAGTAAGCCTTTTTAACAGACCGGTTTGTCCACTATCAGGGAAACACAAAAACCCACCCAGACATCACATGGGTGCTCAAATAAACGCAGTGTAGACAGCCGTAAAGGTTTGCCGCTTCAAATCAAATTCTGTAATTTACTTAGCCTATGTACGCTAGCTAAAGGAGGGCGACATAGAGAGGCAGGGTTTAGATACTGCTACCTTGGAGGACCTCTGATGGATGAACTCTGTGTAGGAGGTTTCCTCTCTACAGTATGTACGTACCAGGGCTGGGAACTTGGTGTACTTACAAAACAATTATGATTACTGAGGACACAGTTTGAAGCAGTACAATAGCGTGGCTCATGTATATAGAAGTCCTCAAATAGCTGCCTGGGCTCAACCCCAACCCCTCTATTGGATTAATGCTTTTGGTCCCACCAGGAGGAGGATTTAAGGAGTGACTTGCTGAGTCTGTTAAAAGGGAAATATTACTTTTAAATTAGATATTTATATTTTGTGACAGTGACTCGCTTTTACGTAAATGTTTTATTCATTGATGAATTCATCATGAATCTGATGACAATAGATCTGCGACGAAAGCTTTGATTTTAGCATGACTTCAGTCGGTCTCCAAACCAAAGATGAACAGATACAAGTTTGTTATGTTAAATAGCAAATAGTGAGAGGAAGACATGACAGCCAGATGAAATTATAATCAGAGACTTTGCTGTAACATGAATCTGAATCACTGTAACAATTACAGTAGCCAAGCTCAGTGCTTTCCAAGAGGACATATTTTGGAGTTTAAAAAGATCTGACAGTGTTCAGTTTTGTTTTGGATTGTAACTGAAATAGAGCCCAAGTGGGACAGTTTAGAGCAGTGGTTCCTGACCTTTTCCAGTTACCCATGTGGTACAGCCTGCGGGTGAATACAATTACAGCATCACGTGTCTAAAACAACTAAAAATAATGTCCCTGGTAAAGGGGTTATTGTAAAATAAAACACAAATCTGAATCAGGAATTTTCATTTTTGTTTAGGCTTATTTGGCTTATGTGTTATGACCAACTATTACTTGTTTTCCATCAGACCTCCGTCTCTTGTTTTTTTTTTTTTTTTTAAATTGCTCCACAGGTCATGTTAAACCCTGTTTGAATACACTATGTTAGCTGCTGAAGAGGAAAAATGAGCTGACTTTTTAAAGCTTTCACTGTGTCCTCCGAGTGAACTTTGATGATGTAAAAACAAAATGCTAAAAAGTTTCAAGGTACAGTGCACACTTTATACCGGGATGAGCACTTGAGTCTGAGTCTCTCAAAATTAGCTCAGTTAGGGGGCAGGACTAGTCCCCTCTGCAGAGAACTGTAGCTCATCTAGGGTCCTGTGTCTGCCAGCAGTTTGTCAGTAAAGGATCCAGCATACAGTGAACTCTCATGTAACTCATACAACTTCACTTCAAAATACTGAGAGAACCCTTTAAGAGCTTTGAGGAACAACCATGAAATATTATCACACATTTTTTTCTGACAGGTCAGCCTTTGTTGCCCTCAGGTGTACCTAACCTAACCATTATAAACCTGCTTTGTAGCTTTTACAGAAGCAGGTCAATGAGATAAATAGAGGCAGAGATAGATGGGAAAGTGATGAGCGTCTCAGAGCACAAACTGAGGGAGGACTGATTGAAGTTACCACCGAGTGAATGTACTTTACATAAAGCCTGACTGAACACAGCATAAACGGGCTGTACTGTGAGCTCACAAACAGTATTATAGAAGAGCCTGGGGGCGCCTCCGTGGTACTAGTTCCTCTGGAATGTTCTGTTCTTTTCTGCAGAGGCGGGAACATCTTTATTTAATGCAGCCTCTATTAAATTAGTGTTAAACGCCAGCTGTAGACATGTATCTCCCACACGGAAAATTAAACATCTATCAGTCAGCCAAGGACGGCCCTCTCTCCTTATGACAGCTGATAGAGGTCTTAAATTGGCGTTGAGAATTATCAGTAGTTATGTTGTGTGTGAGTCTTTATGTTTAAAGAAATATGCACTTTAAACATGAGTGAGGATAAAGCAGGACATGTGACAGAAGTTAGTGCTCTCGCTTCATGAGCAAACTTGAGAGGTTCAGCATTAAGCATCATGGTTCAATTAAACCTTAACTTCTCTTCAATGTACATTTTAAAATTACACAGCTTCTCCTCGACAGTTTGTCCTTCTCCAGAGAGTTGTATTCAAAAGTCTTTTCTCTCCCCCAGGCTGAGGATTTGGTTTCGGTCAAGTTCAAATGCTCTCTTTGGTTTCAAGTGGCTCTTTAGCGGTTCAGTTTAGCTGTGATTTATGTGAGTTATGTCAGCTGCTTGGATTTAATGACTGCATATCATTCACTCAAGCTGAAATATTCAACCGAGAATTGAATTGACTTACGTTAAGTTTTTCCATGGCAACACTCAAGTCTAACAAGTCAGGAGTCTTTTGTTAAGTGTGTTTTCTCTGCCCTCCCTGATCTCTATCATTGATGTTACTATGGTTTTCTTACACTGTTATGAGTCTCAACCATATGAGAAAAACTCAGGTTAAAGTCTTTATTCTGTCTGTGGTTATTCAAAGAGGTGTAGAGAGGAAGGTGCTCAGAGACGACCCCAGGAGAAACAGACAATTCTGACTCTAGATTAAAGAGTATGGCTGCATGATGTTTTGGCCTAAAAAGAAGTGCTGCTTGTTCAAACTATACCTGAGCTGCTTTGCTGGAAATATAATACAACAAGAACAAGGTACTTTTCTACTACACTTTGTTTTCCAGAACTTTATACCTATATATGCTTGAAAAGCAGAACGTTGTTAAAAGATTAGCCTGAATGGCAAACAAACAAACAAAAAAAACATGCTGTGATTTGTGTCTTGCTGCCAAAGTCTTGTAGGGCCAGTGAAGGCATGATGTTGACATGGATACAGAGTCGAGTTGTGAAAAAAATCAGGGAGGATGGTGGATTTTATTGTTCTGATGACAGTGCACATGGAGGAGAACCAACTGTGTGCCCATTTTATTGTGACTAGCACACAAAGATAATTATTATACAACATAATCCCACAGATTGCGCTGTCCATGTTGCTTGGCCATGATACTCTAATCGCAACAGCATCGCCAGCGCTGCTCATTGATATCACTTTTTTAAAAGAAAGGAAAAATAGTGTCATTTTCACACATGCCACCCCACCCAGAGTCTTTTATTTAATATGCGCAAAGCCCCCTGTCGCAGGGTTCTCGCTCAAACAATCACAATATAGTGGAAAGACACAGGCATAGCGGAAAATCCGGTGATGGTGATAGGATTTATTTTCAGCCCGCCTCACAAGGTGCAGTGCAAAAATAAGTACAAAAGTGCAAAAAAAAAAAAAAAAAGGTCAAATACTATTTACAAAATGTACAAGGCCAAAAAAAAGAAAATGCCAACAAGGCAAGAGTTCCACTATAACTCAAGATTCTCACTGAAGAGAAAAAAGAAAACAGAAACACAGTAACAATACTAAAATCAGTTTAGCAGTTACTTTCCATACAACAAAGTCCAGTCTCGAAGAAAGGAAGGCCCAGGAAGCCCTCCGTTAACCCTCCTAGCCCCTCCTAGTGGGCGTTAGTAAGTTTGGATAAAACTAATTTATTCACATATAAACAATTTTTTACTATTTTTAACCTTCAGATCTTTTTCTGTAAGTTTTTGCCATTTTTAATAAGTTTTTACTTAGATTAATGGAGCATTAATTTTTAAGGATTTGTGGCAAGCAACAAAGAAATTATTTTTTCTTGCATCATGTGACCACTTTGACCCTCCATACCCACCTATTTTACACACGGAAATAATGCGCTCTGTTTTCCTCATGCGGAAACATGAGCCGGCATGATAGCGTGAATGGACGCCCGGCAAGTAAGTGAAGGGATAAATATCTTTGTGAATTTATGTTTAAGTTGACCGATAGAGCTCCAAGTGTGCAACCTTGGTTCCCTATCCAACAGAGAGAAGGGAAAATAGCGCTGTTTAGAGGGTAATTAGCGACGCTGGCGGGGAGGAAAATGTTTGGCGTGCACGTGTGTGTGTGTGTGTTTGTGTTGCTCCATGCGCTGCCCGCAGTCATAGAGGACGTCACTCCTTCACACACGCTTAAAAGTTGAAATTGCGGTGATATTTCTAATGTTAAGATAGTAGTAATGTTTCCATATTCATTGACATAAGTGGCTCAAGTGATGAAAAGTTGGTATGACCGTTGTAGAAGGGGTATAATTTTGACCATTTTCACTTCAATGGGCCAACCCCCTCAACTCCAGTACTGGATACAGTAGGGGAGAGTGGGGTAAGTTGTGCCACCCCCTGTTGCTCGGAAATGGTAAAAGAAATTGATCATGTGACCAGATGTTTAGGAGATGGGCATCAATTCATTGAGTCTGTGAAGGTTAGAAGCACATGGGTGAAGGGGTTAGACATTTATTTCCAAAAAACATTTTTAACTCTTGAAAGTGAATTTTAGAAGTTATAATGAATTATTGTCCCAGTTTAATAGCATTAATTAGATAAAAATACACATAATTTATCCCATAAACGGGAAAAGTTGACCATAGGAGACCACTTTTTTTGTCACGCTATATTTTCAAGACAGTTATGTTTTCACTCATTCTGTTATATAGATAGATAGATAGATAGATAGATAGATAGATAGACTTTATTGATCCCAAACTGGGAAATTCTCAAATTCTGTTGGTTTGTAGGGATGCACAACATCTTGAAATATATGCAGATACACTAGTTAAGAGACAAACCTATGATTGCCTTGATGTTGTGATCCGAGATATGAAAAATGGCTCATCTTACCCCACTCTCCCCTACTGGATGCAGTTCGTTAGAACTGATGCTTCTGCATATCTGACAGTTTGAGTGTAAATCTGACTTTGTTTTTGTAGTTTTGAAATACTCTGCTTTTTTTCACTGTGGGGATGAGATAAGAGTTGTTTAAAAGAAATGATTTTTCCAGTAGTTTAACTGGATATTTGACAATTTTAAGGGTAAGAAAGCACATGGAAAGCAGTCAAAATTAGGCAGCAAACCACAGAGGGTATCACAGAGTCTGTAAAATTAGTTTGTGGCTTTCAGAGCTAGCATCAACAGCCTTGGGTCCTCTGAACAGGTTTGTGGATGTCACATCAACCGGAGCTGCTATTATTACTCATGTAATCTTTCATTTAGCTTAGTAGTAGCTGTAATACCAAAGCGAAACTGTGCGTCACTTTTTAACAAGTTAGCCCAACTTAGTGTGCTGTTAGGTGGAAAAAGCTTCTGTTGGGGCCAAACGGGATATCTGATTTAAATAATAAATTTAATTTATGGTAAACTAGCTTAAGGAAAGAAAATTAATTTAAAGCTGGTATTAATTTTCTTGCCTGCCTAATTGTCAATATTTTTAGTTGGCATTTAATTTGAAGTAATCATACTGTCATTTTTACCTGCTGCCCATCCCTGTGTACCTGAGTCACTGACTGCTGCAGGTGATTTAGTGTGATTAGTGACACCTGGCCAGACGGCTGAGCCTGGGAGTGGAAAAGCTTATTGACTGCAAAGAGCGATATATAGTTACCTTTATAGTTACCTTTAATTTACTTTAATCCGTAGAGTGACACGTGTAAATCCTTTATTTTCCTTGGAAATAAACCTTGGAAGTGACTCTGGAGCCGCGGCTAATTTTGTTTGGACTGTGTGTATTAGACCCACTCGTCAGTGGTTTTCTTTGGAGACTTAAAGCCACTACAGTTTCTTTATTGAAAAAAACAAAAACCAGCAGGCTGCTTTTCCTTAAAACAAGGGTACTTGCTGTGAACTGATGCTCTAAATCTTCAGAACTTTGCTGTGGTCTTTGCTGATCTGGTCCTGGATGTGTCTAAGATGTGTTTTGTTTTTCATTTTCTGAGACATATCTCCTCCTCCTTTGTTTAGACAGTAAAAATGCATCCATCTTCCAGAACCTTTTTTTTTTTTTTGTTGTGCACACTGTTGTTGTGACGAAAAACGCTGATTCAGCAGCGTGCTCAGAATCAGTTTGTCTGACACCTACCCAGCGGCAGCAGTCTCAGGCATTTGAAATTAACCGTAGAGAAATGATCAATCTTTATGCTGATGCTATTCGAGGCTCCTGGAGGTCATAAAGGATTAAATCCAGTCTGTTTCATAACCAGCTAGAAATTCCTTACAGGATCTTTAAACAAAAACAATGAGATACGACATGATAAAATAATACGGGGGGCTTCAAGGGTGGGTTTATCAATACAATTATATATTCACAGATTGATGAACACAAACCACGAGGGAGTTTGCATCCACACACCGCTCTCTAGCACTTTTAACATCATTACTGCGACTGCGTCTTCTTGTGACATTCAATTCCTCGAATACTTCTAATCAAATGATCACAAACTCTGAGGAAATGGCGCATCATCTAGTTAGTGTGCCTTTAAGCTTTCAGACGACACTGATTGACCTAGAAGGAACTTATCAATCAATAAATCAACATTTGTTTATCTGCAGTCGACTGAGATGCAGCCAAGTTCAGGACCTGAGTGTTTCTGCTTCCTCCTCTATTTTCAGCCCCTCACCACCGAGCAGGACAGTATCGTGAGTGTAGGCATGTGTGCCGTGGCTGCGTTCAGGACTCTCTGTTCTCTCTCTGTTTCTCCTCCCTCTATCTCTTACTCTAATGCTGCGCAGTCTCTTTCTCTCAGCAGCATCTCAGGGGGATGGTATTGTTTTAGGGGATAAGAGGAAAGACTAAAAAAACTGCTTTAGAGGGATAAGAGAAAGACTTCATAACAAGCTCTCATCCCTCCAGGGAGGATTCTCGCACACGCACGTTCACAAATGTTGTCAGAGGGTAGACACAGATTCACGCAGTACAAAACACGCACACACATAAAATCTCTGCCCTATAGAGAAAGGAACATGGACTGGCGTCAGGAGTGGCCACAACAGGAAGCGGTCCAGGGCTTACATTAAAAGGATGGACTCCCTGCTTAGAATGAACTTCTACAGAGGAGGTCGGGGTCTTTGCTCCTCCCCTCGGGGGGGGGGGTTTGGACAAGTGCAGTAAAGTTCACATCATGACTCTTGAATAGGAACTTCCTAGACATCAACATATGAGGGAAATGGAAGAGATTGGGGGGGGCAGCATTGTGTCCTGCACTGAGCTCAAGAAGATGAAGTGAAAGGATGGAGCTCCAAACGTGGATTCACCAGCTGCCATAGCTTTACATTGTGCCCCTGTAAGCCGTCTCTGGAGAAGGATTATGCCGAGCCAACTCTTGAATATTTTTCCACAACTCACTGATGGAGCTGTTATCATTGGTCACCGACTTTTCTTATCAGATACATCGTCTGATAGTCTGATAATAAGGGCCTGTAGCAGACCTGGTTTCTCCAGCAGAAAGCAGCTTTGATGTAGTGATCTACAGCCTGGAGTGCAAGAGAAGATTCACCATGACTATTCAGACACAGTGAAAGACTGCACTGCCCTTTCTTCTCCCAAAACTCGTCTTACAGTGAAAATAACCGAGCTGAGTCTTCCTCCTTTGTGTAGCAGCTCTCCAGGATCATAAGCTTTCAATCTAATGAGACTCTGCGCTGCTATTTATTGGCAGGAAATTTGTGGTACAATGTGATAATGCATTTTCTATTGATCGTCATGTGATCCAAACTACGGCTGTCATCATACTGGATCTGGACCTCATGATTATCTTGGCCTCAAAATATCTGATATCCTGTCAGATTTTGAAGAAAAACTTGAAAACAAATCATGGTCAGTCAAATTGAGGGAGGTATGGAAGAGGTTTAGGGCCACATGAAAAGAAAGAAAATCATTACAGGAAGAAGATTAAAGTAAAAAATTAAAGATTTGAAAAATTCAAAAGTACATTAATAATGTCAAATTTTCAAGATTCAAATCCTGACATTTCGACTTTATTCACCTAATTTCGATTTCTTAAATCTCAAAATCTCGACTTTATTCATGTTATTTTGATTTTTTTAATTACCAAATTTCAATTTTTTCATTTTTAACTTTTTAAAATTTCAACTGTAATCTTGAAATTTCAACTTAAACCCAAATCATGGCCAGAAAATTCCAATTTTTTTTGGAGCTGTAATGTTTATTTCACTTAACTGAAAACCAAAAAAATCAAAATGTCCTTATAAATAACAAATATATACATATTTATCTTGTTTGATACATTAGATGTCTTTGAAAACTGGTAAACCACAAGAGGACATTTTTATCATGTATCGAGCTGGGTTCAGATGTTTTTATTAGTAATTTATTATATTGATTTGATAGAAGTAACATAAAAGTATGTATCAAATATGATACAAAAGGCATTAAAGGGTTAATCTCGAAATGAAAATGAAAAAAAATCTTCCTCCTGTAATTATTTTTTATCCTCTTTCACAGGGATGACATGACATGACAAGACATGGAAGGCATGACAAGGCTGGAGTGGCCTTACTTTATAAACTTAACTAATAAACATATCAGAGTGGGCTAAATGTGTTTTTCTGTCCACACTCATATTGTGTCTAAGCATGTGTTATTGCAGTAAAAAGCTTGCTGCAGTATCTGTGAAACCTTGTGCGTCTTTATCTGGAGAGATCTTTTATTCCTGATGATGGGTAGGTGTGATGAGTACACAGCAGCTCAGGGTGAGGATGTGTTGGTGAGAGTAGCTATAGAGGCCATGCTAGACTCATCGTAGAAGGTTAATGGAGTGGAGTCAGCACATACCCTGACACTGTAGGTCAGCTTTAGTAGACGCCTCAGCCTTAGTACAGACAGCCAATTTGGCTTGTTAGAAAATTAAGTGTTCCGACTTCAAATCAAGCAGCGGGTAGTCCAGTGGAGATGTCAGGATAAGCTGCATCGGTGGCTGTTTTGAGTTATTGGAGTCATGCGATATGACTCCAGGCACAAATTGTTCCTTATATAAAGGGTCTAAACATTTAGATTGAGGGCGGATTTTTGTCTTCCTTCTTATTTAGACTAAATCAGCTTAACATGTATCAAAGAGGCACACACACACACACACACTCACATTCAGTGTCCTATATTTTCCCCAGGCTCACATAATAAAATACTAAATTAAAAATTAAAGCAGAAAGAGCTGATGTTCCCCGCTGAGTTTAAAGTGAAACGTTAGATGGGTAAAATAAGGAGCTGCTCGAGCTTGTTGTCAACCTCTAGACAAGTTTTTACCCTTAATGTCAGAGATGATACATTTCTAATCTACTGATACACTGCAAACATTACAGACCTCTCGGGTTGTCAGGGACAGGTCTCATTTCTTTCCCCAAAACCAGAAGAAACATGAAGAGAGCTGATCAGTTTTGATGCTCCAGTCGGTCCAGATGAAGTCTCATTTCCCTTCATTAAAGGCTGGAGACTCATCTGTTCACAGAAGTCTTTGATTCAATTTTTAAAATACATTTATTGAATGAGTATTTCAGCTATATATCACTGCGCTGTGACTTGAACACACGTTTTATTAAAGTATGGCTTCTGTGATAACTGTTTTTAATTTATCATCCTTGTTTCTTTAATGGCTTGTTTTAAACACTTTAATTATTTCATTAGTGTAGAGCACTTTCTCCTGATTGGGTGCAGTATATGTCATTAATCTCACTTTAATGACAGTTACAAAGGGAAAAAAAATCATATACATCTTTCTCACACGTGGTTTTTTGTCATGATATGTTACTCTTCATGTGCTGATTTATGCGCACGTGTTCAGTTTTCTGAGAAGTTATTTGATTTAGAAAAGAACAGATGTGACATCATGATTGACAGCTCTGGCTGCAGCTGTAGGCTTAAGCATGATGAACTGGATCAGCAGAGTCGAGGAGGTAAGGGAGAAATATCCGTGCACTAACACAGTGTTTCCCAAAGTGTGCAGCAGCCTCCCCTGGGAGGGTGGAGGCATGGTGAAGAGAATGCAGGAAAAATCCATTTATTCCCTATAGAAATAGTTTCATTAATGGTTTGTTGTATTTATACTGCATCGTTTTCAAATTAACTGGGAAAACTTGGATGTCTGTGTTGATGCTTGATAGCTAACAGGCTACCTGTGACAAGTGACAAAAGGAAAACACCAGGACTAAGAATGACACGTCATGTAGAAAAAAAATACTGTGATGGAGAACATGGTGTTTATTTCATTTCAAAGTTAAATCCATCAAACTATAAATTCATGTTGACCTGTTCTCTGTGTAATAATCTCAAACTGATGATAATTTGTATTGTTTCAGATTTCCCGCACTGGCGCTGGAGTTGTACATCTTTGTTCATGTTGGCGCCTTCCCACCTGATGTGTGTGTCAACAAAGAACACCAGCCTCCATCTTCTCATCACCAGGTTGGTTCTGGTTTTTTTGTCCTTAATAAAGAGGACTGTCCCGGTCCTTTTGATTATGATGAATGGTAGACATGGTACTAAGTTGACCGATTGGCATATCTAAGATCAAAGGTTAGCATGACTGTCCATGTAAACATGTGTGAATGTTTGGACCCCAGGAAGAATAGTCTTCACAGTAGTGAGGACTAATGGGGATCCGCAATAAACAATAAACACCAAGGTCTAAAGGTGGGGTAGGCAGGATCTGAGAAAATGCCAGTTTTTGGGAGAAATCTTGAATGTAAACACTACCCCTCCCAACAAGCTTTCCCCTCAGCTCCTCCTCTCCCCTCCCTCTCTGCTCCAGCAAGCCCCGCCCACAAACAAACGCTCCTGCTCGCTTGTATCGTTTCAATGAAATTCAGATATAATGCAGATAAATACTTCAGATTATTAAAAATGGGGCCCAGTCGATGTGAAAGTAAAATGCATTGGTGCCAACAGACTACCAGCAAACACAATGTTTGCAGAACTTCTACAACTAGGATAAAGTGACAAAGTCCAGGGGCCTATTCTACGAAGCAAGCCCTGAGCTTACCCTCGAAGTTACCTTGCTAGGCAGTAATCCTGCATCGTAGAATAGGCCCCAGGACCCGAGGTAAACAGTTTAGTAGCGCTACAACATGCAGCAGGTCTTGTTTGACAAGAAGCACTTCTGTTACAGACACTTGGCTTGACAAAGTGGTTTACCTGTCCAGCAGGTAAACCGCAGGGTCTGTACAGAGTCCGTAAGATCCCAAAGTGTTCACTGATGTTGATCCGGCTTTTTAGTTCTTGTCCGAGTGGTCTACCTCCTTTTTAAGCGCCCGTTATTCCAGCAGAGTCTCAGGCATTTACTTCGTTTTCTTGCTTGTGTTGGCAGTCGTGGCCAAAGATGCTTCTGGTTGGTTTCTACTGTCCGATATTATTGCACACTAACTTTGTTTGGGCTTGTGCATGTTATTGGAGGATGTGGAGCCTGCCTCACAACATGAGGGAGCAGCGTCTGCCTCACAACCAATCAGCACTGAGGAGCAGCATTCGCCTTACAACCAATCAGGTTAGGGGAGGTGGAGAATGGCTTTGTTTACAGTCAGAAAGAGTGGACCGCTCAAAAAATTTAAAATGTTGACTACACAGACATAACAAAACAGCGATATCACGATATTCCCAAATGTCATCAATAAGTAAGAGCTATTGACTGATATTAAAAGCTTTTTTGTATATACACCATAAAAAATTAACGGAATCCTACCTACTCTTCCTTTAACTCTGACTTTTTAAAATCGTAGCAGTGGGGACACATTTTCAAAATGATACAGATCATCATGATGAAATACTTTCAGCAGGATACACTATAAAGCTTCAAAGTGCCACAGCAGTAACATCTAATTATTAATTATAGATCTCATCTAACAGCTCAGGTGTGAAATCACATTTAGTTACGATAAGAAAAAGCTGGCTAGAGAAAGGTTATCTAAAAGTGAAACACACTCACACATCGATTCACATACAAATGGAATTTCTCACCCCTGTATCTGTAACTGTCTGTCTCCAGTTTGATTAGTTTGGGCTGAAACTTGGAACGGACAGTCCATCAAGTGTATCATAGTTTCAAGGCCTAATAGAGCTGGAAGTTTCTCAATCCTGAAGTGTAAGTCTCATTGAGAAGAGCTCCCAAGAACCCTTCCACATACCCAGACTCCAGACCCTACATTTCCTGCAGCCAGCAGAGCCATCTGGCTCAGTCAGGCTTCCTGTGCTCAGAGAGACTCAGTGGAGCCTTAAATGTAAACAGGTTTTTTTCATTTCATCAAAAGAAGGGAAATAAGTTCTCCTTTCTCATATTTATGTTGTGAGTTTGTATTACAGAGCTTTTCATCTATAAGTAAGGTTATCAAACGCTGCTGTTCATGGTCCCTTACTCTCTCTGTGGTTTGATCCAATCAGCGCACAGCGAGGAGGGGTGTAACACACCATACATTGATGGGCAAATGGTTGTTGACAGAAGCTTCATGGGAGGTTAATCCATGGTCCTTGACAACATCACTTTAGTCACAGTTAGTGCCGGACAGCAACCATTGAATCTCTGTCACGAAGAATTTTGCTATAATCATACCAGTTAATGTGAGTCTGAGTATATTCAGTAATATGGTGAAATAGAGACAGAGCCTGTCATGTCATATTCAAACAAACCACTCCAACAAGAAGAGGAATGGCAATGATAAGATCCAAGTTTGTTTTTTTGATATAATTCTGCAGGTATTGAACACAAAAACCAGGTCTGGCTTGTCATCTGAGACACTGTGAGCCACCTGTTTGTAATCACACTCCCTGCTCACCTGGTTGTCTGCTTGCTGATTTCCTTCTGGCGTGCCTGATTCTCCATCCATTGCTGTCTATGCTTTGATGGTGATCCTCCCCACTGGCAGCCTGTGTCCCACTGCCTGCTGCTGGATCTGGCTGCCTGTCTGTGGCCCGTTTCCTATTGCCTACCTGCTGTTGGGTTTTTGGCTTCCTCACCTTAGAGTGGCCTGCTTCTACTGGCTACTATTAACCTGTAAGTTAGAAGAGTGCACTGGGGAAGGTATACTCTCTGCCGATCAAGCCCTGTGTGTTCACTCGCAATATTTTCAAGGAACAGCATGAAAATAACCAGAGACATCTTGTTGTGGACTCTTCTAATAATGTAGTTGTTTTGTAGACTCTGACAGGACGTTCTTGCACTATCACCCTTCCCGATGTATATAACTACTACAGAGTCATCAGACAACTTCTGAAGGGCCCCGGCGTTGCTTACCACTCTGTCTGACACACAATGTTGTTAGCATACAAACTGTGGTCTGCCAGTCAACGATCCAAAACATGTGAAGAGCCTCCATCAGCATTAGGGTTAGCAGGTAGAGTTCCAGGATGAGTCTCTTCAGGGTCTTCGTAATGTGAGATATCAACACCACTGGTCTACAGTCCCTGGAGCTGTTGGGACGTGGCTTGTTCGGCACTGGGACAAAGCAGGACATCTTCCACAGCAATGGGATCCTCATGGTGAAGACAAAGTGAATCAGTCCACAGAGCTGTGGGGCGTTCTGGGGCTGACACCATCAGAGCCAGCAGCCTTGCCAGCATGGAGGGGGCTGCTATAGGACACCCTCAGCAATTAAAGATGCACTTCCTTCTTATGAGCATTAAATGATAATGAAATTGTTCTGATGGGGGATTTTAATTGGAATTGGCAGGGTCTAGTGGCTGATGACTTCAATGCACAATGTGACTCTTTGAATCTCTTCCAGACTGTAAATAAGCCAACTTGGCCCAATCTGAAATGTCCTGAAAAGTCATTATTCCCTTAGATTTTCTCCCGTATCCCTTTTTTATGAATGACATGAGTGATCACTGTGCTATTGCCACAGTTAGAAATGGCATGATCCCTAAAACCAAACCATGTGCAGTTGAAAACTTGATATGAACTCTCTGGTTCTTTGCATGATCTTTTTACACATAATTTATTCAATGAAGATTATTTCTTCTGGGTCCCTGTTTGATAAATTGAAACCCCCTTTTCATTCATTAAGTTTCAGGCCAGTAACTGTCTCTGAGGTGCACAAATCCCTCAGACTTTTAAACACCAGTAAGCCGGCAGGTCCTGATAATTTGGAACCATATTTCTTAAAACTAGCTGCTGATTTTATTGCCGCTCCTTCTGTCGTACATTTTTAATGTCTTTAGCTTCTAATAAAATACCCTATGTGTGAAAATCTGCCTTTTCTCTCCCTCTATGAACAAGAAGAGACCCTTCCCTTTTTAATAACTCTAGGGCTATTTCTAAACTCGCTGTTTTAGTGAAGGTCCTGGAATCTTTAACAAGGGACCAAATCAAAGAGCTCCTAACAGATAATAATATGTTATCCGTACATAAATCAGGTTTTAGGAAAAAAAGACAAAAGTCATGTTATCAGGAAATGGAGACTATTTAGTATCAGACTATCGGAACAATCCATCTGCCTATTTATCCAACAGATCACAGTGTGTGCAGTCAGAAGACGCCTCTAGACCTGTTGCATCGATAAATGGTGTGCCTCAAGGCTCTGTTTTAGGACCTCTTTTGTTTACAATTTATGTCAACATTATGTCAATCATTACAAAGCTGAAGCCTCTCACTCATCACTGTTCTCTTTATGACAAAGTCGGCTAGCCTGCTTTGTCAACCTAGGGACAAAATCACTGCATGTCCTTTTTTACAAGGTGATTCTTAACTTGCTCCTTTTTATTTGTATGTAATGTTATCAATATGAAAAAGTTTTTGCTTTGTGACCCAGGATCAGGACTGTCTTTTGCTGTCTGTCCCAAGAAGAATGGGTAGAAAAGCTTTAGCTCCTCTGGTCCTGCTTCTTGAAGCAGAATTTGGATCTAAGAGATTTGGTCTCTGTAAAAGCAGATTCAAGGTCCTGGAGCATCAGGCTGCAGATGCTTTAAGTGATGATTTTTGTCATATGATCCAGAACATGTTACCGAAAAAATGTTTTTGAACTGTGTGATTGTTCATCTTGGTTGGAATGTACTGCTGCTGTCTTTGAACTCTTTTAAAATAGATTTTTAATCTCAGTGAGGCTTTCCTGGTTTAATTCATTAATTAATTAAATTTAATTTAATTTCATTAATGAAACAGCCCTTTCCCAGTTTCCACTGAACAATTAGGTTTCAGGGTCCTTCTGTGTTCCTATTCCTGCGGTGCAGGCCTCTCATGCCATGACTTATATCCAATTTTATCCTCATAAAGGCTTCTTAAAGGTTACTATGTTTGTATGCTGACCACATAACAGCTTTTCATGACATTTTCTGTCACTTGCAAGCAGAGCAAAGTGACCAAGAAGCACCTTCACTGATACAGGCCATGAATCCTTTACCTACGTGAGGATGGGACCAAATAAAATTCAGCCTTCATGAAGTAAAAGCCTCTGCAATTGGCAACAAACTGTAATAGATATTCATTAAGCAGACAAACAAACCCGTTCACTTGGTGGTCAGAATGATGAAATGTTGAAATTAGTGAAAGCTCTACACTTTTCACATTCAGTCTGCAGCATCACTCCTCTTAACCCAATCATGGTTTCACTTTTGCTCCATTTAATGAGATTAACAAATCAAAAAAATTAAAAGTGTTTGCGGACATGACAGCAATAACATTTATTTTTTTATGCGGTAATTTAATTCAGTGTTAATTGAACCCATTTGTTTTGACAAGGGTGCCTTTATATTTCATTACGATAGCTCCTTGGATAAAACCACAGGGAAGATATGAGAGAACAACCATAAAAGTAATTACTCCAGGTGACAGGAGTAGACAATAAAACATAACAGACAATTGAAAAATAAATGTCCCTGAAAATGATGATGATGTATACAAACTACAACAGAGACATAAAGACATAAACAAGAGGAATGTAAGAGCCGATCATGGCGGGATTTCTTTGTAAGGGGTCATATATTAGCAGCAGAGTATATAACACCACCTTACTGTCTTTATATTGCAAAACAAGAAGTGTGAGTGCATGCGAGTCTGTGAAGTCGTGCCTCCCCTGCAGTTAAAGGACGGTACAGACAATGGATAATGGTTGTATGGCCTTATAACCCCTGCTGTGTGAATGTGGGGTAAGCAGAGATATTAGTGAAGCAGTGGGACTCACATAAAAATGCTCCCGACTACCTGATGTGATGCGGTCTGACAGGACGTTGGATTTGATATAACTTTGTCTCGCACACTGAATTATTTTCACACGTCTGAGTTCCCTCGATTCAAATTTGCAACAGATGTTCAGAGCCTCCTTAATGGCTGTGTTCGCATTGTCCTAATTTCCAGACACGCAACGCGGCTCTCAATCCGTGCAAGCAAACAGAGGTGGGATGGAGCTGAGCCGCATGGCGTGTCAGTTAAATTTTGTGTATTAAAATCAGAATTAACCAGCGTAGCTTTGACAGTACGTAAATCCACCATAGTAGGCGTTTGAGGACCCACAATGCCTTGCTTTTGTGTGTTTTTCTGGAATTGGTGCATCACATTTATCCACTGACCGCACTAACTTCCCCCTTAAAGCCCGCCGGGATTGGCTGAACAAAGACGAGGCAGAATGAGTGGCTGATATTGGCGGGGTTAAATAACGGTCATGTTCAACACGACTGCCCTGCACACGGCTCCAAAAACGATGCAATGTCCTCGTTCTGATGCTTGTCATAAATAAATCAGCACAGCCTTCGAAAGGGAGAGCTTGTGACTGCAGGTTGAAATCAGCGGTCATTTTGAAGTCTGGTTGAGTTCAATAATAAATATCAAAAGTGAATCCAGTACAGAGTTTTGAATCCTTAATCAAACCTCATTAGTTTTTACGGTGACATTTTCAAGTAACTAAAGTTATAAATAACTAAAGCTCTCCGATGATCTCCTCTCAGCAGGGAGGCAGAATCACTGCAGATTTTACTGTCAGCCTTGTTAATATTCACAACCTGCAGCTACAATCTGAAAATGAGACGAGCAGCACGAGATATTACATGCTGATTAAATGAACAGAAATAACAAGGCACACTTGATTCACTTATTTTTGCACCAGTTCCCCGCTCTTAAAACGAGATCCAGAACTGTTGTGTTGATCATTTTAGATTATATTACATCGAACTCAGAGAAAACCCTGGAATTGATTTTATGACATGAACTTGTTCCTCCAGTCAGCATCCTGTATTTGTCGAACTTCACAGAGCAGTGTTGGATTTTATGTTGATGGGTGCAGACTGGACTGGTCTCAGTGACCAAATCAATTTATGAGGTCCAACAATAGCAATGGCCACATGAGAAATGATGAGAGTCAATCCAGAAACAGGCAAAGAGATGGAGCTGAGGCAGGCACTAAGCTCCTTGACAAAGCTCTACACAGGGGCTTCTCCATTACCTTACATGGATAAATATAGTAAAATTGCACAAGCACGTATGTTGATCAGTTATTTGTTTTTAAAGTATTACTTTATTTCCAGGAAAGCATGCTGCTTTATGCCATTTAATAGCTTTGTTTCTTTTCATTGGGTCTGGTTATGTTATTTGCTCCCAATTGTACCTTTCTACAGCATTCAAAAATAATAACCTCATCTTGTTACTTTTGCTGATAAATTTTTAAAAATCCAAGGTTGTCAATGATACAGCAAAACTAAGACATGACAAAATAACACCAATGGCAGCAAGAGACGGGTTCATATTTCACATTAGATATCACTCTGCTGTCAATCTGTGTAATGAGAATTAACAGAGGAGATTACTGATTCTAATCCTGGACATATGCGAGGGGTGCAGAGTGAGTGCACACTATTTTCACAGGCAAAGATGGTGATTGTAAACAAATGAGAATGAAACAAAGAATATTGTCTAAATGTTCGGCAAATGTACTTTGGGGGCTTTTCAGATACATGTGAGAAATACTGCTGTACTTTGGCTGCCCTCTCTTGTATCCTTTTGGAAAATGAGCCAGGTTTTTTTTAAAGTTATGCCCCAGAATGCTTAATTCTTTACTTACTGCAGTGCATTCATTACAAATGAGGCACATTGATTTTGTATTCAGAGTTGGCAGGAAGACAAAGTATATTTGCACCTCAGGCGGCACTAAACTGTTGGTTTTCCCCGTCTTTTATTTTTTCCAGTTGTTTTGTCATATCTTTAAATTGTGTGCGGCAGTCGGGTTGGGGCCACAAGTGGTTCCACTAATGCTGTATTAATCAACTCGTTTTGTAAAGCAAGTGTGAGTGGAAAGAGGTGGCCAGGCAGGAGTAGGTAATTTAGTCATTGTGTGTAATGATTATGATCATTATACCAATCAAAATAAGCATGATTGCTGTTTCAGCATAATCCAGTCCAGGATTATTGTAATATAGAGGGTTTTGTGTTTTCTGTACAGAGTTTAAGAATAAGAACAACTTTATTTTATCCCCAAAGAGGAATTCAATTGTCTGTAGTCTTAGTTATCATGGGTCAAAAAGTCATCTACTATTTACAGAATAGGAGAAGAAGATTGATGGCTGTGGGTACAAAAGATCTTCTGAATCTTTCTGTCCTGCATAGAAAAGAGAGGAGCCGTCCACCACCATTGGCCCTTTGGTCCATTAAGGTGTTGTGAAGTGGGTGATCCATGTTCTTTAGAAAAGTCTTTACCTTCCTCAAGGTAAGATATATAATAGATAGCAGTGGCGGCTGCTGGTCTTTCAAGGAGGGGAAGCTCATTTTTCTGGCCTACATCATAATTGTATTTGTTTATTAGTATGTAACAGAACAGAGTCGCCAAACACAACGGCATTCGTTTTTAACAAAGACAAAAGTCGCTGAGGATCGGTAAAGTCTCCGGAGCAGTTAAGAACAATGGAATGAATAACTTGGAAAATGCTCTGGTAGATGTTTTATTCTTCAAGATCGCTGATTCGCTTGTTTAGCTGTCAATCAAAAAAGGATTTCGCCTCAGACAGCTCATCCAATCATGGATGCAGAAGCTTGGAGTCCGGGAGAAAGTCGGGACCGCCCTCTCGCCATAGAACTCCAGTGAAGCTGGGCTTCCGATGGGCGGGACAAAGCCCAGCATTAATCCAATGAGCGTCTAGTTTCGCTGCTGGAACAACCCACTTTTAGCTTCCACATTGAAGTCAGCAGAAGCCCAGCGTCCGGCTGTTTAAAGCGCTGAGGCGCTGCGAGGATGAATGAGAACGAAGTTATGCCGGTTACCTGTAATTATCAGCTTCTTATCACAGTGTCTGAACAAAAGATAAAGGCTTTCTAGTGCGCATTTAGTTAATGAAATGTACACACAGCCGTACGTATTTCACCACTTTTTCTTTTTTTGGGGGGTGACATTTTAAGGGAAGCCGAGCTTCCCTTGCAGTCTTAGAGCAATCGCCACTGATAGATAGGTAAGATAAATAATCATAAAGATAGATGAATATGATAAGATAGATTAGATAATCAGAGTCATGACAAAAGGGGGAAACCTTGATATACAGCTTGATTGGTTGGATGGGTAAAAACCCTTGATGTGTTTCACTACCAAAAAGTGTAGATTTACAAGAAGGAGAAAAGGTGTAGGTTCATAAACTTCAGGAAGATCGATGGAGAGTTTGGGGTTTATTGTGAATTCAGTTAAAATAACCTGAACCATGGAAAATATTGATGTTGTGTGTACAAACTGAAGGTCTTTTCCTTGGTATTTTTTAGCTTTAGTGCAGCAGTTGGGAGTTAAGTCCATCCCATATCTGAGCTCGCTTGTGTTAATAATTGATGAGTCCTCCCAGTGTACTGCTGGTTTCTGTCTTTACTCTTTTAGAGTTCTGCCATAAGAAAAAAAAAAAGTTATATGGATGCACTCAGTTCACAGTCACTCAGCCAAATGCCTTCATAAGCCTGTGGGTGTCCAACCATCTGAAAGCTACTGGACATGTACTGTAGGAAGCAAACTTTCCCCTAAGCCTAAATTATACAGTCCTTTAAATGTTGCATAAATAATTCTGTTTTGGAGCCCTACACGAACTTATGAACATACAACAGACCCAAAGGCAAAAAAGAGCATTAACCTACATAAGTCTTCATCAACCCACAGTTGAATATAGTTTTTTCTTTTTTTTTAAAGTCTATATCATGTTTTCTCCGGTTCCCATAAAGAAGAGGGAAGGGTACATCTTCCTCTGAGGAGCAGCAGCAGCAGCACTGTGCTGCTCAGTCTAGTAAAGGTTATAGAATATCTTCCATGGCTGTTAATGATAAGCTGGCTCTCTAATGGCCATGCTAATTACCCAGACGTTACACAATTTTTCCTTCTCCAGACGATTTGTTGCCCTTTACCACGCTCAGTTTAGTGACAGTGTCCGTCACATAGTCTGTCATTTTTACACAAGTGAGCAGGGTGAATGCGGCGATGGAGACGAGGGCGTATTATTGGTCGTTGTTCATGCTACCCTGTACCAGCCATAATTACCCACAACCGTCTCTAATGGCCTGTTAATGGAAGCACTTCCTGTTTCCCCTCGGCTGCCCCCTCACCTCTAGTTTGACTTTATTGTAGTTTACTTTAATGCATCCTGTATCCTCATCAGCTAGTCTGACAGGTTTAAAGTTGGTATGTACGGAGAGTTTGAGTCAGCTGTTGGTAAAAGTATGTTTCAAACTTTGACTAAACCAAAATACACACTTCCTGAAAGGAGCCTATTATACATAAATAAGATTTTCCTCAGAAACCATTATTGAGATATTTCTCCAACTGCTGAACGTTTTTTCGTACTTGCTGGTGGCTCAAGGGATTTGTTTGATTTAATCTGAACTCACCAGCCAGGCTGTAATATTGTGTAAGATTTAAACAGCTGACTGGGTACACACAGGGGACCTGAATCAATAGGGAACAATTTATTCATTAAAATACCATCAGAGGAAAACCCTTTGTCTGCCATTTGATCAACAGAAAAAGAGGTCTATCTTCATGATGCTTTACAGGAGAGACTCCAAACAGCTTCAGCACTCTCAGTCAAATCTCTGCAAACATACAGTATTCCTTCTTTTGCTATGGGGGATTGTGTTTAGTCTCGGATAGCTCCGGTTTTCTACTTAACAATCCCTGCTATTTTCAAAGCCAATGCAAAACAAGAGATCCAATGGGAGAATAGCGAGTACAAATTGTTCTGTTTTATTTTCAGCGCACCAGATCAGAGCCGCAGATAAAAGCTTCTGGGCCCGGGGGGTGACTTTTTCCTCTGCAATGTACTGTTTGCATCGTGTGATGTGATTAATGCTGAGCCCCAGCTGTGTGTCAGACATCCCAGTGTTAACGCACTGACAGACGGCTGGTTTCTTTGCACGCTGCAGATCAGGGACGTCCAAAGTTTTCCTTACACTGGCCATAAGGTCTGCTAATGAGCAGGTTTTAGCACTTTTTTTTGTGCAATTAAATCTGAAGTGAGATGGCTGTGATAATAGAAGAGCTACATTTACCACGAATTAACACCCCCAACAAGGAGCAGTGATTCTCTTTTGAAGACTGAGGATTGTTGAGCCTGTTTTTATCTAGCTGTATAAATGACCTTTTCCATTTTGCCCCTTGTTTGTCTTCTGGTTGACCTATGATGATTTGTTTGGAAAGTTTCGTCATTTTTATGTCCCTTCTTCATCTGTTGTGGTTTTGTTTACTACATGGCTGCATTTATGTATTTATGCTAGTGGACCTTCCAAGTCAAACCTAGGAATGGGAGATATGGATTAAAAATGTATCACTATAAGTTTTTCCATTCTGGCTATAACAATAAAAGTCACCTCAATAAAAGTGAATATCTTATATCAACGTTTTTGACTCATTCTGTCTTGAGAACCCGCAATCATTGTTCTTGGATTGGCACTTACCAGTTGGCATGGTTAAATAAGATACTTACCCACAAGTTTAAGTAGGAGGTTATGGAGAAAACGGGTGACATCAAACAAGTCTGAAATGTGAAAACACTTTCATCATTTATTCAAAACTCTTATAGTACAGAGTGAACCACAGCAGCAGATCCACTGTCCGATGTCAGGCATACCTGATTGCAGTCATCTAAGCCTCAATCTTCACCACCTTTGACCATTTTTGTTCGTTATTCTGCTTCTGTGTGGGGTACAGCTCTGAGTCTGTCGCTCACATCATTAACTTATGTTTATTGTATTTATCATGAGATGGCAGATAATAATTATGGAGGATCTTTCTGACAATAATTGCCCATTCCTATTGTGCACACACTGGAAGATGCACCGATGCACTCAGGCCAGTTTTGGTCTAATTGAGGCGTATAGGTGGAAGAGAAAATACATCTCAGACAGCATTATCTATTCAGTTTCAGTCAGACTAATGCATCCTGTTTCAGTTCTACTAAGGGAATAAATCATTATCTTTGATTAACATGTAAATGCACTAATTGATGGACAAGTAAACACTGATGACATAAAGAGCCCATTACTGATATTATAACTGTAGATTAAAAAGAGAAAGTTTCGACTACCTGAATACATTATACCATAACAAACCAAAGACTGTCTAAAAAACATAGACATAGTCCTTTTGTTAAGAAACCGTTGGTAACTGTTGAGGTGTTTAGTAGTCCAAAGATGGCTGACATTAAGAGATGAAACTGAAAGTTTGTGTTTTTGTTAAAATTTGGTTATAAAATTAGAAAAGAAGACAGTAAAAATCGTCCACTGTTGATTAAGAAACCAACACTTGTCAAAAATGAATGTGACTAGAGATGAAGTGTGAAACTTTTCTGTGTGTCGACATCTCTATGTCATAAATGAAACCTTTCTCTAATCCCTCTGGTCATGACTCATCCTTTCTGCTTTATGTGAAAGCATAAAAACTTGCTAAAAGCCAAACCGCAGCCACACGCCTGACTCCCATATTAATGATTGATAGTGAGGAGACTCAGGCACGAGTGGAAACAAAAGGTTGTAGCTCACTGATGCAGTTGGTGAATATCTGAAAGGTTTCCTGTTTGTGAAATTGACAGAACTGTCTTTTGATATTTTCATCTCAGTCGTTTTCTGCAGGGTTGACCTAAAAAAGTCAATAGTTCTAACTGTCAAGGCAGTGTCAGCCGAGCATCAGACGGAAAGATTTGTTTTTCCCTTTTCCTGATTGAGAAGACGTGGAGATTGAAACCAGGAGGAGATGAAGAGGAGGGTGTTTCACTTTTTTTTTTTTTTTTCGGTTGTTGTTGCTGAGTCTTTTGGCCTTAAGGCTTCATCCGACTTGTTTGGACACGTTGGGAAGTAGGATAGAAAGTGCATAACAATTTCAAACTTTGTCAATATGAGACATTCAAGTTGATGGCAAGGTGCTTGGAACTTGATTTGAGGATGTTTGCACGTCAGGAATTGAAATTTTGTAAGCAGAAGTTGTGACCACATACTGTGACATACCGTAGCTGTTTAAACAGAAATGTAGATTCTGACTAAGATAGAGGTCTAAAGGAAAGAAAACTTCAGAGAACCGTCAAAATTCAAAAAACATGGCTGAAAACAGAACCATGTAGTCTGTGGAAAATCATGTCAGGTTGGTTTGCTGAGGTTGATTGACATTAGCAGAGCTGGCACCAACAGCCCTCTTGCGGGTCAACTTTAACATGTCTGTGCAGGTTATGTATTAGAAAGTAGAGCATTATAGCATTACGAGCTCAGTGTTTCCCCTACATTCATTCCGCGCATTGAATTACATGCGCTATGACTAAAATTTCACATGATCAGTAATATCAATGCACCACCAATGATTTCTACTTGCACTGTGTGGGCACAACAACACAATATTATGTTCGACTTGTTTTGAGTCATCAACGATCAAATCCTGTCGGACCCTCTTCTACAACATGAAAGGTAACGTTCAGGCTTATACACAGTCTGTATAGCGTGTAGCGTGGTAACGTAACGTGAATGTAACAGTTTGTTTTATTTTTTACTGCCCACAGGAGGTTTCCCTTTAAGGCTTGATATCTATTTTATTTAGGGCAAGATGATGAACCCAATTAATGAGTGCACTCTCCGCCTGCTCTGCCCTTCTTGACCTGTTTATTGTTACAGACACACATGCTATGAAATCCCTCCTGTAAATTATTTGACTGTTGTGGGAACTCCTCTGACTCACTTCAGCTAATGCCACTGTGGAGCGAGTGCAGGTGGTTGTATGGCTGATATTATTAACAGAATTTCTATTTTCATCACTTTCATCTACCAAATATTTTGCTACCTCCTCATTTAGGTACACATTTTATCATGACATGAACAACAAAGAAAAATAAATAGAATTTAAATTGATCAATGGAGAACAACCTGTTGAGAACAGAAAGGTTTATTCTCTCTAATGTTTGATTTATGTGGGAATTCATAAAACTAACTATGCAAGCAACAACAAGCAGTAAACCATGACTTAAATGGGCTATAATAACCCTGGTGGAGAAGAAAGAACTTGGTCGACATGTTGAATCTGTAGTAATTTTAATCCTACGGGACTGTTCAGCTCATCAAAGTTTCTACACAGCCCTGCTCTTTAGTGGAGGATCTATTGTACAGTTTTTTTCTTTCTGTACTGTTCAGTCAGTGCTATTAAAACTCAGCCAGACTTTCAAATTGTGTGGTCTATTAAAAATCTGCCCAAAGCCCCTCTCTGATGTTGGCTAAAGGAGGTAAAATCTGTGATTCATTAAAGGATAGCCCTCACTTAATGTCCTGTCATTTTCTGCTTGAGTGCATTTAGAAATTACAAAAGTCCTCTTTAATATTGTTAAATTTTAAAGTTAATGAGACAAGTTATTAGGAGGATTCAGTGGAGACTAAGCGCTTTAAGAGCTGACATTGGGCATTAATCAAGGCTTCAACAAGAAGATTACTTTGAAATGTCTAATAGTTATGGGGCCTAATCGTCCTGTCATGTCTGAATGAAACTGAAATGAACACTTGCATTACAGACTCCCAAGTCCTCCGAAAAACTGCACTGCGGGCACCTGCTATCTACAGCGCCTCAGTCTGCTGGTCATGTCTGCTGTGATTATTTATTTGTGAGGAAAAAAATGACATGCTCTTACAAACCTTCAAGTTTTAATATGAAAATATCAAATACTTTCTTTGAAGATAAACTAAATGTCAGGCCAAAAATGTCCTCTGAACACAACAACTTGGAGTGAAACTGATACGACTCTGAAAGTTTGAAAGGCCTCTCATTGAAATTGGATTTCAGCAGTCTGGCCAGGATGTTCCTGGGTTATCTATGTCTGCTTTATGAATATGAAAATGTTTGTCTGACATTTAGTTGGATCCCGCTCTTTCTCTTAGCTGTCTTTCTGCCTGTAAAGCACCTGTATGTGCGTCACCTCAGCAGAGCCATCCATCATTTCTGAGCTTTGTGACATTTCCCTCGCAGAGCAAATCAGAGCACAGCCACATATCTCGAGTCTTACTGCGTCCTCACACTGTGCAGTTGTGTGTGTGTGTATATAGACTATTAGGGGGGACATGTTTACATAATAATGTGTATCAGTATCCTTTTGAGTACACAAGATTGTTTTTCTGTGTGAATCCCACCTCGATTGTTTGCACAGCTTCATTAGACTCATCATGTCATAATTTGCCGGGCTCGGACGAGGCATGATTGGAGCGCTCGACACTTTGACAGCACAACAAACGCTGCAGTTTGTTTCCCAAAGAGCATTCAGAGGCATGGAGCGTTAATGAAGCAGCAAGCAGTGTTTGCTCTTCTGTTGTTGTGTTCCAGGCCTCATTTACAAAAACCATAAAGTGCTGCTGGGTAGGTTTAGATAATCTGGCATGAGGCCCAGATAATACAGGCAAACTACAAGACAAGTAGAGCCCTGTTCCCCAAAAGCACCACCACCAGCACCACCGCCACCACCACCGCCAGTGTTGTCCTAATTCTTCTCCCTGTTAGGTTGATGCTGTGCGGTTATTTAAGCATCGAGACCCCAGCTGACAGCTGACCACAGGGTGAACTCATCATCAAGTTAAGGTCAAAGGTGGGGTTGCCGTGGAGCCGCGACATCTGTGTGATGACCCATTTTGGGTCCTCCCAATGTTTTTGTTCCAATCAGATGGGCGTAGTGTTGTGTGGTAGCTGTGACTTGATCCGCAGGATTACAGCTGATTGTGACATTTTTATTACTCATTATCAGCAGTTTGAAGTCAAATCTACCATCAGTGTTTGACATCAAAGCCCTTCAGCTGAAGAAAATGTCAATTTTGTGCTCATTATAAGCCGTTCAATATTTAATTACACTTATTTCCTGAAGTCAAACAGCATTTGAACATCCACTGAGATCTTTCACATTTATGTTATCTGCTGTAAGATCACACCTTTGTCTTTGGCTTAGTAAACCAGATTGCAGTGTATAATTCATCTGACTAGGGCTGGGCGATATGGGAAAAAGTTTATCGCGATATATTTTTTTCATATCAGTCCACATCAATATATATCATGATATAAAAAATAACATTTAACGGTGTTTATTGGTAGCATGTCTTTTGCAATACAATAAGCTACTGCATCTGTGAGGTCTTTGTGTCTCTTCAACATTTTGCTCGAAAAAGCAGACTGGATGGTTGGCTGTTTCGGCTGCTCCGCTCTGGGTTTGTAACCTTTTGCATTGTGCGTGCTCTGCCGTGTGGCACTACTTCAGGTGGTGAAAAAGATTTGAGGTATTCCCCAACTTTGCGAGAACATGTACTTGACATAATTTGCAGTGCACATTACTCTGCTTTCATTGGCTATTCGTTTAGTCTACCAAAACATGGCAGAATGTCGACTATCGAAAAGCATATTGACCATGTTTTATAATGATACTGAGGGAAATTAATTTTCAATATATATCGTTATCATTTAATTACCCAGCCCTACATCTGACCAATGCTCATTTATTTGCATATGTGGGTGAAATATGGCGAGCACTAATATGTGACTCCTACAATAAGAAGGGAAACAAAAGTTTTGTCATTTTTATCTTCTTTTTTCTCGCTTTGATGGCTGCAACAATAACCGCAATAATCCTTCACCCAACCAACACCCAGAAACCTGACATTGTCTTTTGTCTGCGAGATCAGGAGGAGACCATGACCAAAGAAACAGTCAGCTCTCTATTGTCAAACACGGTAGCGTGTCCCGCATAACCCCTGATCACTACTTTCCTAATCTTCCGTGACATGCTTTGTGTGTGAGTATGTGCGTGTGTACATAGCACATGTGACATGTTTGACAAATATGTTTCCTTCATGTACCTCAGGCCATGGTAACCTATATTTAAATTCAACCTACATGTTCATTTTGCAAAGGAGGGACACCTTTCAAATATCCTGACTATCAAGTTCTATTACATACAGACAACCCACAAGTCCTGGAGCATGAGTACACAATGTAGACCTGCAGACACACTAATGATATAGCCAGGTTTGTGGTGGAGATAAAAATATAATATTTTATGGGAGTTGTTATTGTTCTGATAATATGTAGCATTGTGTTTTGTGTAGCTTTGAAGCATGAACACTAAATGCTTGTGTACCTCAATGGCATCAGGTGTGCAGTGCATGAGCTTGTGAGTCCATACAGGCATACAGAAATGAAATGTACTGCAATATTTGTTATATATTTACTTTAATTTTTCAAACTTTATATCATTTATTTTAAACTTTTAGGGTTTTTTGCCTTTATTTTGAAAGGACAGGACAGTAAAACAAGCAGGAAAAAGGCAGAGAGAGCAGGGAGGAGCACATAAGAAAGTAGCCGAAGGTTGGAATCAAAACCAGACTGGACCATTTATCAGTCTTTTCCTATAGATGGATGGATGGATGGACAGACAGACAGACAGATGGATAATTGTTATCGAGGTAAAATTCACAAAGGTTTCCAAACGAGTGAAATTCCCCCCTTTGGAATTTTCCCTCTGTTGGACTATTAAAGGAACATCCTAAAATGTCTCTCAGTTAATGCCATGCTTTGTGTTGTTGAAGTCACTCTCACCTCTTGCAGCACACCAACATTCAGGTTAGCTCAGGTTAGCCCACATCTTTGGCTTTGACTGACACTTGACATGTCGCAGTATCAGTGCTAGAGGGAGAGCTGTAACCCTGCCAGGAATGTAAGACGACACACTGTGTACAGAGTATAGAATAGCAGAGGTAATAAGTCCCTAGTAGACTGTGTATAGAATCCCTAAGTAGGTCATCAGACTCTGCAAAGACAGAGGGATACCTGCATGTAGTCTATAGCTTAACAGAAGTTATCAGAGAATGACTGTACCAGGAGACAGAGGAGTGGACGAGTGGGTAGTAGGTTTCAGTTCACACTGATAGGGTTCACAGTAAGGCTGAATGGATAATACTGCGGACATTAAAGACACGCATTTAAGATTCTGTTTCCCCCATCTCTAAATATGCAGTATACATGAAGTCCATTCAACAGTGTAGCTACCTTATGCCTGGCAGCTACCCAAAAGGACACATCTAGTTATAAATGTTGTGTGTGAACCAGTCAGAACAACTTAATAATGTAGGGATGACATTTAAATCTAAGGTGCCGTGCTGCTGATTGGGACTCAGCTGATGATTTTGTCAAGGGATTAGACTGTGACCAGCGGCTAATCACAGGACTGCACTTAATTACTGACAGTGGGGCTAGCAGCGCTATCACTGCAGCGCTCGAGTACATTTGAACAGGCAATGAGGCTAATGACTGTGACTGTCTCAGTTTTGCCGCCAGCTCACTTTTCAAAATGATAACAGGAAATGCAAATTAGGTGTCCATGCTGGACGATCACGCCATCCTCATTTCTCCGTGAGAGTTTTAAGAATTCAAGGCCAAAGATTCCCAGTGTGTGGGCTCAGAATAGACACTGTTTTGAGACCAGGCTCTTTGAATTAAGGGGAACTGCTTTATGTGAATGATGAGGAATCTCTGAGCTGATGGTCGGGGTCATGAGGGGGCCAGTGTGTCAGCAAAAGATAAAGCAAATCAAAATCTGATCCTTTGTGAGCTGGATTCAACTGTTCATGCTGGTGCTGAAGCACTGGTCCTCACAGCAGTCAGCTTTAAAACGCAACATTTTCAACATATAAAAATAAAACAGTGAACATTTAAGTCAACCATGAAACTCTTAGTTCAAACAGATTAGATATTGACAGACTAGAAGGCTAATAATCAGGACTATTTCATTACAAGGATGTACAATATTGGTTTTAATGAGCTGGCACTAAGAACAAACTGCCCCTGAAATCACCAATATCCTGTTCCCTCTATAAAATGTGTAGTTTTATGCACACTTGAGGGCAAGGAAGGCTTGGAGTCAGTGATGATACATGTAAATATTAATAACCACTTCTTTGTAGACGTTTTGCATTCGAACTTGAGGACTTTTTTATCCTTCTCAGAAACATGCATCACAAGTTTTGCCACTTGCAATCATGTAATTCTCCTTTAAAACAGTTTTGAAAATCCACATGGGTGACGCCATATTTATTTTAGTGTCAGTTTCTTTGCTTTGAGCTTGATCTTTTCTCCATATTTTGGCAAATCATATAAGAGAGGCGAAGGGGTCGACTTTTATCCTTCTTTTAAAACAGCTGCAGTGCGCCTGCTTGTCGATGGAGTCAGCCAGGTCTCTCTTATTCTAAAATCGTAACTCTCACATCGTCAAAACTAATGACTTGTAAAAAAAATTCATTTTTGGATGGATGTGTATGTGGCTTCTGGTGAAGTCAGCCTCGAGTAATTTTTAGGAGTTTTTGTTGTGTGAGATCTGCTGCTTGTTCAAGAATTTTTTTTGAATTTAGGAGAACTTTAAAATATCACAGTTTTCATGCTTGACTCCAAGTGAATGGTCCTTAAATAACAAGCTTTTAGCTCTGTTTTTTCTTCAACTGTCTATTTATAACTTCCTCACACTTTTATTTCCCTCCTCTGTCATCCTCTTCTTCATCTCCCAATCGTTTCATCTCCTCATCCCTTAAGCTGTTCCTCCTCTGTCACTGTTTAACTCCATCATGTCTGGTTTTAAAGGCGGGGATGGTTTTGTGTGTGCAGGTTGTAATATGTGTGTGTGTGTGTGTATGTGTGTGTGTGTCTGCATGAAGGAGCTGTTCTGCCTCTGACTGCCTGAAAAGGAGAGAGGTCCTTTTTTCCCTTTTTGGCAAATTGCACAGGGTTCACTTTTCATGACTTTAGTATGGTTGCTATGCAACCATAGGAAGACGTTTCCAGCTAATCCATATACATAGCTTTCCACACCTCCACTCTCTTTCTCCATGGCTCTCCCTTCTCACCCTTCTCTCTTTTTTCCTTTTTCCTATAGTTTTTATTTAAATCTCTTTCTCCCCCTTTTTTCTATCTCTGAATGATCCGTTCATCCTTTGCCTCTTCCACTCCTCACTCCTCCCCTGTCTAATATTCTGATGCCCTCCTCCCTGCCCTCCTATCTGTCCTGGCCTTGGCTCAGCTGCTGGCAAAGCTCACGGCATTCAAGGTCATCCATACTGTGCTCTCAGTCTGACATATGTGTGTGTGTCTTTGTGTGTGTGTGTGAGAGTGTATGTGTGTGATCGGAAAATTCTGCAGTGTACAATAACACACAAGCACTATGTGTGTATAATGTATAAACCCATGGATGTGTATGAAAGCGTCCTTACTTGTTGTTCAGACGTGATTTTATTCATGCACACTCCTATAAGCCCGTGCTTGTGTAGCCATGCAGTGTTCTCACGCTGTACATTTCTCTGTGTGTCCTCGTGTGGCCTGCTTGTATAACTGTCCCCTGAGACCCTTTAGGCGGAGATATAGGAGGAGATATAGAAGACTGCGCGCTATGTGAGCGGGTAGGACTGCTGCCTGACCGTCTGTATGCACCCAGGAAATAATGACCCTAGTCTATGGCAATATAAGAGGAGAGCTGTATGATAGCAAGAGGAAATGACAGATTTAAAGCTGCGCAGGATAAACAGGATATTGTCAGCTGTATCAGAAGCTGGTCTAACAAACAGTCTTTCTTCAACCGCACACCCATATGCATTCGAACATAAGCGCGTACAGGGTGGACTCTATGATGAATAACAATGAGAGTAATCCTATTTAAAGCAACTTTGTGTTTCAGAAAACATGCAGATGGATGAATCAATGAATCAAGTTGAACCATGTGTTTAAGAGATAACAAAGAGACAGATCATGGCAGCTAAACCGGGAAACACATGAGCTGAGTGCTGGTTTAGTTTGACGCTTTGTTCAGAGACGTTAGCTTATGAGCACATACTTGGGTATTCAGAGTTTGCAGAAGCTGCTGTGGACTTTTTGCATGTCATCAATTTAATGAGGGGGAAGCAGCTGATAACTACCGTGTTTAAAGGTTAAACATAATGATAGGCCTCTTCATGTTTGTAAATGCTCATTTATTTTCTACTTTTTACCGTTTCACTGCTTATTTTTACGATGAGCCCATCACATTTGATTGTGAAATAAAGGGAAATAAAGTTTTATGTTGTAAATTTGTATGATTGAAACTGGTCTCACTAAATGAGCAAAAATTTGAATCATATAAGCACGTTTTCTGTTTTTTTAAATGAACAATAATTGGCACCCCAGGCCCAGATAGGAGAATTAATCAACAAAAAATGAGACGAAAAACAACAATTAATCATAGACAAGTAATAAGAATAATAATTATAATTAATTTGTTTTTTTTAATGATTTTCTATTAAATAATTTTCACTAGTTCCTTCCTCAGATTCAAACTTTTAAGTTTCAGGTTAAAAAATGGAGTAAAGGTTGCATCCGTCTGTTTTTGGGGAACTCTCAAAAGGAAAAAGATTCAAACTGTCTTCCTGCATTAATGTATAGTTTCTACTTTTTCAACCATCATCGCCATGTTGAGTAAGCATTCCTGCTAACTAGTGGTATAGAAGATGAGCTTAAGATGCACAGTAACTTTGATCGTTGTGAGGAAAGGATCCTTGACTAATTCACTAGGACTCACAACCCAGTCCTTTTCTGGTCTTAAATATAGGAGCCTTTTAACAATCCAGCTTTCTGCAGGATTCATTAACAGATGGCCTTGTGCGTCTTTGAGCTCTTTCTTCTGGGTTTTAATAGTGTCACAGAACAATATTACCCATCTCTGCATTTAATACGAGTATTAGTTTCATCAGTGTTCAAAGATATTCAATTAATCCATGAACATTCAAGGCCATTACAAATACTAAAGGTCTCAATCATCAGGTGCTACATAATTGTGCTAATCAATGCGATCCACTTAAAGGTATTCAATAATCCTGTCGTTGTTGCCTTGTGATGATAACTTAGAGTTAAAAAACTCACTGTCATGTACATGCGCTGCAGGTATAGACACTAAAGGTAAACCTAGATGTGCTCAGACAGATGTTTATTGTTGTTCCAGGTCACTGGACTGACTGCGTGTCCTGTGATATTTTTGGACTCTTTCACATGAGCATCTGACAGTTGTTCTGATGTTCAAATGATACTCAGCCCTAATCCTTAGTTATCCTCTTTCATCGCAACACAAGTATTTTAAATGGCCGTATGTTGTATCACAGACTCTTCGTTCACACGGTGTTACTTCCATACTGTGTTACTGTTAACATTTAAATTCCAGTGCAACTCGTTCTGCAGCTTATCTCGCAGCTCCTTGTCATGACTGGACTGATAATCAGACACGCCGCTCTGTTTGCAGTCCACACTATCATGTAGATCAGCTTTCTGCTGTCATTATGGGGCCTTACTCAGCTTCTTCAAATCAGCTCCATCATAGCGTGTAGCCCCTGTTAGCTCTGACTGCATGAGAGTCATAACTTGCATACTAATTCTCTTTTTCTTTTTTTTTTTTAACACAACTTGAATGTGTCATGTCCCACATACTGTACATGCAGCTTTAAATGTTGTCAGAGCTGCATTGGGTGTTAAATTAACCAGGCAGACTTTACAATGGGACACAAACCTCACACTAAAATAGCATGGTATACATGGCAGAGAGGTTCAAAAAGAAAGCTTTCTATGAGCTACAAGCAGCATCAGAAAACATTTCATTATTCATCACCAGCATTTTTTAAACTTTCGTTTTTTCCCTGTATATGTTTCAGTGTTATCTGCTATTTATCATTTGGAGTGTTTGTTAATGAAGTGGCAATGTCCCTCTATACGTAAGGCGGGTTTTCCATCAAACTTTGAACTGGACAGTTGTGCGTAAAATAGGGGTGTCCCGATATGATATTGGTATCAGATATCGGTCCAATATCAGCCAAAAAATGAATATTGGATTATATCGACCTGCATCTAAAATCTCCAGTATAAGCACTCCAATACAAGCAGTCCATTAAAGACTCTGCTCCAGCATGTCTATCTAGCAGCGCCCCGGTCCAACATACAGAGCCCATGTAATCACAACAACAGTGTGTACTAAGGTACGAACAAAGTAGCAAGGAGTAAGAGTGATGTCGGCCATATGGTAGTATTTTTGGCGAAGTCTGAAAAACATGTTACAGCTGAGTGCAAAACTTGTCATGCAGAAGTCTGTGCTAATAACGAATCAATGTCGGTATCGGCCAATACTGAAGGCTACAATATAGGTATCGTATTGGAGGTAAAAATATTGTATTGGGACACCCCTAGTGTAAAAGTGCAAACTAACCTGCAGCCCTCTCTCCTTTAATATAGTTGCTCTCAGAAAGGCTGTATGCTTTTGTGACGGAGCTCTAGTGGTCACCTCAACATTTTTTTTTAAAGTCTCGATATGCTGTTTTATTGTCAGTTGCTACAGAATTAGTGTTGTCTGGATTTAACAAATAATTTTTAAAAATCTATCGTTCATATCTGAAAAAAAATACACATAGAAAATTAAACTGATTAGGAAAAAGCAAGGTTGTCAAATGATTAATTAAATCATACCTTATTGCAGAATTTCAATCATTTAACCTAAACTCATTACATTTTTAGTTACATTTGTGATTTGCCTTTTTAAAAAGTTTTGTATCTGAAAAGAGTTTTAAGTTCATATGAACCATGTAAGGCAGTATCTTGGTTCGAGGATCATATGAATGCAATCAAACGTACATAATGATCTTGACATTGATTTTCTTTCTTAACTTAATGTTACATTGCTTTTACCAATCTGGTCTGATATCACAACTTAGATCCAGACGGCAGCTTCAAATTACGAAATACAGTTTTTTTAATGTAAATATGGAGAAGTATAATACCCCCTCTTCAAGAATAACACTGTGACACATTAATAAATATACAGGAGTGGTTTAGTTTTATCCATGGGTGGTGTTTGACGAACTCTGCCCTTCTGGCTTTTGTCTTGTGGTTGCAGGAAGCAGGAAGATGCTATGGCAGCTGAACTACAGTGCCTTGAAAGGAACAAAGTAGCAAAACAACAGAACGGCTTTAATTATATATTAATCATAGAGTCGTTTTTGTGTTAATGCTGGCAGCCTTTGTTAAAAAGTATTCTTCTCTGCTTTCCATTCATGTCTCCATGCTTCAATCTGACTCCAAACTTGATGTACTCTATTTCCTAAATTCTAATCTTTGTATTATGTCACATAATGATAGATTTTTAGTTTGTAGCCCAGCTGTGAGAGTATTTTGTATGATAACAGGGGCTTTCTGGATCTGTAGCATTTCCTCCTATATCTGACTGCAGCTTTCTTGCCAGCTCGGCCTGCGTCTGCATATCTCTCAGATAAAGAGATAAAGATTAGTTTGAGTCCAGCTGTCACACTGGGGAATAGACCAGTGAGATTTGAACACTGTCAGAGAAATATACATTACACAACCATATCTGTACTACCACGCCCAGCATGAGAACAGAGTCAGGATTTTATCGTCCTCTGCAGCAGTTTTGAGCCATCTTTACAGGACATCATGTTCTGTTAAACAGGTTTCACCGGCTCTCAAAGATCACACTAAACTGTCATGTGGCATTGGCCTATGTTTTCACATGTGCTGTATTATCGCCTGTAAATGCAATGTTCCTTTGTTTTGTGTTATTGCCTATAGATACAATTCTATCAACACGGCTTTCTGCTGTGCCAAACACTGACTAACAAGCATGAGATCCTAATTTTACAGCCCAGCTACTCACCAGATTAAAAAGTGCACATATGCAAGAGGGGCTTCAAAGCAGGGGAAGACGTTTTCAATTATTTTCACAGATTATACTCTTATCTTTTTTTTGTAAATGTGTTCCTGACAAATATTTTAAATATTCTAGTGCAGAGTGGTGCAAAGGGACTGCTGCAAAGGCAGAAAGAGGCTCTCTCACAGCACACACAGACACACACTTGCTTCGATGCCCACTATTGAATGTGTGTAGGCGGTTTGGTGGGTGTTTTACGAGAAAAAAAAAAAATTAAAAAAACAATCGGCATCCAAAACTGTAGGAGGAAAAAATCATGAAAAAAAGACCTCGATCCAAAAACTGTGACCTCATCGCTACCTGCTGCCAACTGCTAAGACAGAGCTTCAGCCAAGAACTGTTGGCGCTACACACACACACACACACACACTCATGCAGGCCTGCACCGTGTTCCAGGTCAGTGTGCCAGTAAGAGAAAAGACACACAGACAATGAAAACAACAGCATGATGCCGATGCCTGGAGACAACCTTCCCTTTTTCAAGACTTCCTTCTTCATCTCTGTTGTCAAAGGTCGCAGTCAAGAAACAGAAGAAGACACAGAAACACCTGCACACTACCTCTGAAATCCCACACGCTGAATCCAAACAGCTTATCTCACAGGAGGGAGGAGAGACTGAGGATATTTTCAGTAAAAATCCCCTGATCCAAGCCCCTTTGCTTCCTTATCCTCCAGTTCATCATTTTCTCTTTTTCCAACAGCCAACTGGTCTTTAACTTTGGTGATGGATGAGATTTTTTTTCCCTATTTTCACAGCTAATTTGGTCAGCAACCAGCCATACACTCTTCACACTCGTACAGTATTTCTGGTAAACTACTGATAGCAGCCTGTACTGTACATCTGTCACTGTAGCTGGTGGGGGAGGGAGGTCTTTTTTTCCCCTTCTGCTTATAGAGTGATTCATATTGTACAAAAAAGAGGAGGCTCTTGCCTCTAATCCCTGCTCCCTTTCCCTCCGTCTTCTTTCATAAGATTAATCTTGATGTCTCTTTCAGTTGGCATTTCCTGCTACTGGTTAATTAGCCCCTCTGCTGAGGTCTCATTTATTTGCCTCAGAGACTTCAGTGCGGTGGAAAGAAGAGGCAAGAAGTGGTGAGCCTTTTGGGGTTGGTTTTTGACCCAGCAGAGAAGTTAAAGATGGAGCACACAACTGGTTCTGCAAAGCTTGACTTACTCTAAGAGGGTTTAGCTCTAGACTTTACAGTCTTAGCTGAGGACTGGAAAAAGCCTTTGTCTTTTTTTGTGTGTATCTCTTTTTAGGAGGCTCAGAGTGCCACAAGCTCTCTTGGCAACCAGAGTCAAGAGGTTTGGAGGTCTATCAGAAACAAATATTTAATGGGTACATTGCAAGATATCTAATAAGTGACTAAACTTAAACCTAAAAACATTACAGAATAAAGGAAATACTGCCATAAATGTAAGCAAAATTACACAAAATATTGTAAAAAAAAATACACAAAATCATCCATCAATACACACACAAAAAGAAAAAAGAGAAAAGAGCTATAAAGATTTTGAAGAGAGACAAAGTAAAAAGAAATAACAACAAAGAGATCCTGAATTTTAAGGAAGTTTCAACGTACATCTGTAAAGAGACACAAGATGGCTACAAAAAAAAATGTCCAAAATTACCTAAAAAAAACAACTTAATGGACACAAACATACTAGTTAGAAAAACAAAACACAGATTGCGTTTTTATAAATTTATAAAAACTACAAAAAGTCAAAAAAAAGACAAAAGTGTCCAAAAACAAAATCTCAACGATACCTGAAACGTGAAAAGTGTTACATAACATTGATAAAAAGACACAAAATGACAAGCAAGACACAAAGTGACTACAAAGACAAAAACATGTATCAACTCATAATGAAATAAATTGTTACATTATGACATTATGTGCAAAGATGTTACTATGTTATGCGCTTATGATTTCATTACATTATGAGTTGCTACCAAACAAATACGCACAAGAAGCTACAAAGCAACAAAAACAACCACTTGAGTAATAACCACAAATGCACTAAAATGACAACAAGCAGAAGTAACAACTTGAAAGAAACAAAAACAAAAAAAGCAAAATACTATAGTAAGTTAAGAAACTCTCACTGTGACATACAGCTGGCTTTCCTGAGTAACAGTCTTTATTGATGTCATGTCACAGTGTTTTTCACACATCTATTACACTGACTAAATGAGTTAGCTATTAATAACCACTGACCATCAACACATTATTGTAGGGGCTGCGTGTCACATTTGGGCATAATAATAATCAATTGAAAATATGTGAGTGTTTAAGTGAGTGTTGAGTGGGTAGTGGGTGTAGGACTGTTAATGTATTGACAAGTGGTGCTAGAGGAGTCAAGAGTGCATCGGCTCAGGCAGGGTAACTGTAGGCTGTAAGTCTGAAAAATATCCACCACGCCTCTGTTCATGTGTGTCCTCAGTATGAATCTCACAGAGAAAAAGTCGCACAAAGAGATGTGTGTGTATGTGTTTGTCTGTGTGTGACTGCGTGTGTGTGTATGATACTGAGACCTGAGAAAGATTGCACAGATGGAGGAAGATTAACAGGAGGAAGATTAACAGAGAATGTGTGCATGTGTGTGTGTGTGTGTGTGTGTGTGTGTGTGTGTGTGTGTGTGTGTGTGTGTGTGTGTGTGTGTTAGTGTCTGTACATTGTGTGCATTCAAATGTGGGCTGCCAACAATAGATTTTCCATCCAGTAGCTGCTTTGCATACTGAACAAGTACTGTAGCTTTTGTTATTGCAGAGCGGTCACCATGCACTTGTTTCTTATTTGCTTTTATCACCACTTCAGACTGTTGTGGCATGCACAAACACATGATTACTTTTTTCTTCTGTGCATGAATCACCTGTTCAAGTGCGGGATGTCTTTGACAACAAGAACATGTTATAAAAAGATTCTTCCATCGGTATGCATGTAATCGTTGCCACTGTTGAAGACCCATCTCAGCTTGGCAGATGTTCACAGATAACGATTATTTTCATGATTCAGACAGTATGTACTTTGTTAAATCTCCTGTATTTGACTGCCGTCTTTATAATCACAAGAGAAAGAACAATTGGAATTGCATTAAACTAGATCAAACCTATTACAAACAAAACCAATCTTTAAGTGTCCATGCTTCAAATGTGTTTTTTTATTCACAGTGTCAACTTTTCTATTCAGTTGCATAAATACATGGTATTGACAAGGATGCTTCTTTATTCATGGGCATTCATGAGATCATTTGCATTGACCTGTTCACCATGTGTGGTTCAACGTGGGCGTGTAGAGGGCAGAGTTAAAGGCTGATCCTCTGGCTCCACATTTAGGTCCGTGATTTATATAGGGGGGATAATGTTCAATGTGGAGTCCATTATCAGAAATTTATGGACAACGTCAAGGCCAAGATGTGTGGTTGTTTTTCTGCAGAGGCAATAAATTCTTGGTAATGGACAGCAGGAAGGGCAGTACCCTGCTTATACCATGGTCACAGGCTTGAGAAAAAAGCTCTGTTATTGAAAATTTTTGAAGCTGTAAGTGGTGTTGTGGTTACACTTTTGGCAACCCAAGATAGAATTATGCAACATGTTTCCGGTCTGTGAAGCTTAAAGCATATTTTGGCCAAGCTGCAACGCCCTGTGTTAAATAATGAAGCTAGAGAAATCTCCATTTAGGGGTCATGTTAATATGTACAGAAAAATAAACATGTTGACAGGCAGATGTATGTGGCTCACTTATTTATTCCTACGCTCTACACAGGTGTATTTCTATCACATCCTATTCTATCTTATCAAGGCCAAGAGGTATGCATAAACTGGCTTATTTGGGGCGTAGCTAAGTTGACTGACAGATAAACACCTTGTAGCCTCGACTCCACCTCTTTGCTTGTATCCATGTTGATTAAAAGTTGAGTTTGCTCTTCCAACATTGTAGGGGTGTCCCGATACAACTTTTTTACTTCCGATACCATACCGATATTGTAGCCTTCAGTGTTGGCCAATACAGATATTGGCCTGATATAGGCACAAGCTTGCGCCTATAAGTTTTGCATTCAGCGGCAATGTATTTTTTGGAAAAATACTGCCACAGGGCCGATATCGCTCCTACTCCTTGATACTTTGTTAGTACCTTAGTACACACTGTTGATGTAATTACCTGGCATCTGCATGCTGGATCTGAGTGCTGCTAGCTGGAGGTGCTGGAGCGGAGTCTGGAATGGACTGCTTGTACTGAGTGCTGATATCGGAGATTTTAGATGCAGGCAGATATAATCCGATAATCACTTTTTTTGCTGATATTGGACCAATATCCAATATCAATAGCAGATTGGGACATCCCTACAACATGGCACCTGCTTTTGTTGGGCAAAGTGAAACATGTGGGTCCATATACAGTCTATGGTTTTGTCTTAGTCACTCATTATAAAGCTAACTGTATGCCACCAAGATTTAAAGTCAGTAACAGCACACACAACACAGTTATCAAGGAGTTGGAAATCTCTCAGACCTCCTACAAAAGGATGGTCGATTTGTCCAGTTCTTTTTAAGCAGTCAATGCTGATAATTAGAGAGCAGTGTAGCTGTTAAGGCTGCAGGCAACTCTTGATTGTTTTTTTGTTTTTTTTCCTTCAGCCGCATGAGAGGGGGCATCCTCCTAATGCCATGTATTTAAAAATGCTGCCATCATGAATCGCTATCTCTCAACAAAAAACTGTTTTTTCATACTGGGCCAGATTCTGTCATGTACAGATGACAACTGATGGGACAAATGTGATTGAAGAGAAAGCATAACAGTGAAAAGTGTTACTAAAATGCGTCATTGTAACCTGACTCATCTGTTTGACTCACTAAAAGGAAATCTGGAGAGTTAAAGCGAACAACCGGAGCCTTCACAACGTCATATTCTTCTAAAACATCCTATTATGTGCTCATTTTCTAACCCGTCTGTGTGTTTTGTGTGTTGCAGGTGGAGCCCCTGAAGAAACCGACCTGTAAATGTAACGACAGTGAGCAAAGCGCAGCCCTGATCAGATGGACCCCGGAAAAACACCAGCATTATTTTTCAAAAAGACATAAGACTGAAGAAAAGACTCAAGATTGATACAGCACAGTTTTACCTCCCGCCGTCCTCTTCTCTTCTTCTGATCCAATCAGAGGAAAAAATAAAAAACACGTCTGCTTTCTACCTCCCAGAGAAATAGTAAAGGAAGAAAACAATTTATTATCCAGCATCAGTTCCTTTTATTTCTTCTCTTTGTGCAACATTTCTTCATTTACCTCAGGGAATTTTTCCCACTGCCTACCTCCTCCGCCGAATCAGCCAACCCAGTGACTGGAACACAGAGCAAAGACACACCTGTGACCTCTCACTGCTGTTTCCGCAGCAAACCTGTATTGCCTCTCAAGCTTTCCTCACCAACCAGCGAAGACCTAGGACCTCATACCACCTGCCAGCTCAGACCTGCTCACTGCCGAAAATTGTACTGATCCGCACTTGTGGCCTGGACTTTGGGCGGGTTGTCACTTGAAGGCAGAGGATCATATTGCCAGAAAGAAAGCTACACACTCACAATAGCCTCACACATCAATACAATATACCTGACAGGCAACCAAATACCTCAGCAGACTTTTAGATTGACTCCAAGTCAACAGAAGGGAACTTTTCAGCAACAAAGTTCACTCTCTTGGTGCTTCAGTCCATCCAGAAGATAAGTCCTTCCACCAGCCCGGTGCTTCAGTCTACTTAAACATCTTCCATTTGCCTTAGAGGCAGGAGTATAGCAACAGTAGCCAGGGAGGCCTGTAGAGAAGCACAGAGAGGAAGAAAGAGAGAGAGAGAAAGAGACTCAGGAGTGTTGTACCGCAGGTAACTTCGTTCTTCTCAGCAAAGTCGCATCAACCCCATGATCCTAGCGGTAGCATAACTCAGCAATTGCTCCGAGAGGCCTTCAGAGATCACAGAAGAGACTCAAAAGTTCCTGCTGCCTTGAGCTTCCTCTCACTTCACCCTCATCAAGAGTCAAGACCCATAGAGCAGGAGAAGTTCCAGGGAGCCCCATCAGCTTTTTCTGTCTCTGGAGGAAATCAAAAGAAGTGACAGACTGAGAGCTTGATCCAGCTGTGAAAGAAAGAAGAGTAACCACTGCAAGATCCATATCAAGTGACAGAGAAGAGAAAAAGGAGAGGAAATATCAAGAGTCAAGAGAAGAATGCATATGTAAGTTCATTTTTCTTCTTTCTGACTAGTTTTAGTCTTGTCTCACTTTGAATCCAAAGAAAAAAGTCTTTCCCTTTTCTTTGGTTATCTTTACATTGATTCCTATCACTTACTGACATTTAAATGCCATTTCTGCTGGAGATGATGATCTAAAGTTGAAACAGGGAGGAGATTAACAGAGATAGAGACAGTGCTTTGCAGTAAAGGCCATTCGCTAAGATTTGAACTCCTATAGAATAACAAGAATAGTAACTGAGACAAGTCCCTGTAAAGGGCCTCGCAACACCTCCAAATGTCAGACTTCTCTCTGATTGCCAAGTCATTCCCTTCATGCACTCTCATCAGCCTTGTTAAGTTTTATTGAGCAGTACATAATGTCTACGGTTTAACGACTTGATGGGGAAAAAGTCGTTCAGCCCATTGACTGTACAAGAGAGGTCACCATCCCATTACCAGTTGGTTGGTTGACCATTTTGGACCAAAGGAGGATAAACTGTGTCGCACCCTTGTTAAATGATAGACCCAGTAGCCAATCAGAGTACACAGAGAGCATACTCATACTCATCATAGAGCTGCTCTTTTATGTCAAGAATCACAATCACTGTTATTTTGACTGATATTGATATCATGATTAATAAAAATGATGAAACATTTAACATCTGCATCATACATATTAACAAAGAATTAAACCTCTTTAGGACTTAAAAAACTTTAAAACTTCAATATTTGAAAAACACGATGGTTAGGGTGAGGAACTTTTGGTTTGTGTCAATTTTGGCACCCCCTGTGGACAAAGTAATCTTGACATATCTTGTCCCAGAGTATTTTATTTTGTAACTTGTGACAAAATAGTCTTTAATCCTGTTGACGTTTGGCTTTAAATGCATCATTCATTGTCAACATTTTAGGTGGAATCTATAAAAACAGGGATGTTTGTTTGGTTGTTTCTCGGCTGACACCTACCCCCTTGCTTTGGTTTTAGGAATTAAACACAAAAATATGAAAGTCGTCAACTTGTTGCTGAGGGAGTTGTTTGAGTTTGGGCCTCATTAAAAGGCACTGATATGAATTCCAGCCATGTAACAAAACTCCTCATAGGATCATTAAAGTATACTTTTCTATAGTCATTACCTAGTTATTCCTTTCACTGGTTTATGACTGATTTACCTGCACAAGAAATAACATGCCAAGCATCGACATAGCAACCAGTTCTACTCTGTAATAAGGCAAATTAGCAATTGTTAGCAACGAGATGGAGATTACAAAGTATTTGATGTTTTTCCAGCTAGAAATCATCATGCAGGCATTGTCACTGTAACCATGTCTGTGTGCTGACACAAGCATTTAGCTTAAAGCACCTCAGGGTCTCATTATAGCCCCAAAGATCTGCACACATGGCTGAAGACTCTGGTTTTGCTTTGCTACCATGGTCTCAAATAAGGGTTAGGGTTGTCAGTAAAAGGGGAAACAAGTCCTCTCATATACAAAGTTTTAAAGGAGTGATAGATTTTATAACTGCTGGCCCATCTGTTCATAATGAATCTATCAAATACCCCCTTTACCAAGAGAAACTAAAAAGCGAAATGACATTTAATACAAGCAGCACAGACCACACTGATTGGGTTGCAAAGCACAGTTTGAGCTGTTTATGACTCCACAATCTCAGAGCTATTTCATAGAAAAACGGCAATTAAGAGATGAGTGGTGTTGAGAAAAAATTGCGACATAAAAGCCTTCTGGCTGTGATGGGAGTTGAGTGGTAAAGTGTGTCTCAGACACTAAGTGGTTTGTATGGAGAAAAACTAACAGTCCATATCAGCTGGTAAACACTATCCTTACTGTGAAAGCTGAAGGTTGTGATGTTCAGAGGTGCATCTGGGATTTAATGAGGTCCTGGACTAACTCTAAACCAAGCGGGGCTTAGGTCAGGCTGAGTGTTTTCACAGAGCTGAGCTGAGAGTGTTGCAGCGGCAAATACCCACTCATGGAGCTTTGATTTGTTGTTTCAAAAAATTATATCTCTGGAAAAAAAGTGCACGCTGTTCTCATTATTCCAGTCAATGCAATAGATATTAATAAGAATAATAACAATAATAACTTTTTTGTATTGCACTTTTAAATACAGAGGTGTACAAAGTGCTTTGGCAAACAGTCAGGAAAGCACGAGAGCTTCAGCTTAGGGAAATAAAAACAAGCTTTTCATGTGCCTTAAAAACCCAGACAATACAAGAACCATGCAACATAATATGAGACCATTAGGACCAAAATAAAAGCGAAAAACATAAAATCAGTTGGAAAAAGACAATGCAATAAAAAGGGGCTGAAAGCAGAAAATAGGACAGCGAATAGAAAAATGGGAAATTAACAATGATAATAAAAAAGTAGAATAACAGACATGAGCAAGATATAAAGCAATAAAAATAGCCAAAAAAGGTTTTATAAGAAAAGATTAAAGGTGTAACAAAAGTGAATCAAAAATTAGATCAAATCTGAACTATAAGTAAGTAATGGCATTAATATGTTCACATAACATAGAAGATGTAAATAAAGAGGAAAGACTTAAAAGTACAAAGAGGTAAAGAGATAAGAGCAATACTGACTGAAAGCTGATATGAAATATAGATAAAAGAGAAAAATGATAAAAGATGAAAGATAGAAGACAGCATCATATAAAAGTAAATCTGTTTAAGTGAATTTTTAAAAATTGTCTTAAAAGATGTGAAGGACTATACACACCTTATCTCCTTTGGCAGATTGTTCTAAAGTCATGGAGCTCCGATTGAGAAAGCTCTATCACCTTTAGTTTTGAGCCTCAACTTTGGAACGGCCAGGAGGCCTTTAACAGAGGATCTGAGGCTGCGAGCAAGTCCCATGAGTGCTTGAAAAGTAATCCATAAAATCTTAAAATCTGCTTGACAGAAAATTGCCACTTTGATGACCATTTTTTTTCTCTCCATAATTACTGCCAGGTCACAATTTGACCCTCATCCAGTTCCTTAACTAGTTATCTGCAAAACTAACGCACCTTTAACCTCAGCTGTACTTTATCACTTGCTAGCACCCTTCTTAAGTTAGCAGTTTAGTATAATGGGCTTTATAATAACCATATTTCTCCTTCAATTTAGCAGTAACTATCTCTCATGATTTCAATAACCTGCTTTACTTAAAAGGAGTGAAGCTAGTGTGTAATGTGTCCGTCTTTGTGGAACTCCTCTTAAATGCATATTTTGTTTTTCCTTCGTTTTTTGTGTGTGTGATCATTTGCATCGGTCTGCACAAGCTGAACTTTTCATGGAAATAAAAAACACTGCCGAAAGCCTAATCAAAAAGAAAAGTTGGGCTCTGCAAAGAAAGCCTTCCCAGCAGGGATGCATGAAACAGAAAATTGCCCTTACAAGTTCTTTCATTCAGACACCAGCAGTGCTTTGAAATCTGTAGCAGACCAGATCTCATTACTCCAGCACAGGATGTGAAGAAATGTCTTTTCAGCTGCTCTTTTCTTATCTGCGCTGCTCTCAAAGTGCTGCAATTTTCATGGAAACATCATTCCATCTTTCATGTTAATTCACATTTGCCATGTTTTTTAACATGTCTACATGATGCACTTGCTATTTGGCTATTCTAAGAAAACAAAAGGTTCAACTTTTTAAATGGCTTCAGTGTTTTGGAACGTATCGAGCATTTATGTGCTTTTGATTATTACAGCAATAATCTGGACCACTGAAATCATGGTATATAATCTTTACGCCTATTTGTCTCTATTAAGCCTAATGCAAAGATAAGCAATGGACAGAAAAATACAGACAGATGGAGACAAAGATGGATGAGACCCCACCCACAGAATGTCCTCGTTTTACCTCAGACACGCTGTGTCCTCTCCCATTAGTCCCTCAGAGGGAGACACACATGTTTTACCCTCCATCATTGATAGTCTCCTCACACTACAGCACCATAACATGCTCCCGCCCACTGCTTCGTGTTGCCAAGGCAACGCCAACCCTTCCCCAGCCACCTGTGGCTCAGACATGCAGTGATGTATAGACCGCAGACACACGACAGCCAATCAGATGGCTGACTTGTTTGTGTGCCAGCACTCTCTTCAGCAACTTGTGTGTGTGTATGTCTGTGTGTGCGCGTGTGTGTGTGAGTCTCCGGCTCAGTCATGTTTTGAAAGCGCTGACCCACTTGGGCCAATCAGAAGGCTAGTTGAAGTGTGTGTAGGTGGTCACGTATAGTGCTAAGTGGCTCAGTTGCCCTGCTGCCGCATTAAAGGGCACATGAGGCCGACGGGAGCTGGAGGAGATCTCATTATCTTGCCGTGTGTGTTTGTGTGTGCACATACATGAAACTGGAGCATTGAATGAGTCATTGCAAGCCTCTCTGAGACTATTGCTGCAATCATGCTGTAGAGTGTGTTTGTGTGAAAGTGTGGACGCACAGGTGTGTGTTCAGGCTGACTACCAGCTGGGTTCAGAGAGTACTTTTCCACCTGCAGAATCACTGATTGGCATCAGAGTTTCCTGCAGACCAACCAGCCTGCTGGGAAGGATGAAAAAGTCTCTTCTTTTGGACTAAGAATCAAAGCAAAACCAGGCTACAACTTTAATGTTTGGATTCAAACAGTTTGGGGAAATTGCCAATAACAATTAAATAATGATACTTTGCATCCCCCAGTATTGATTTCCCCATCCTATTTCATTAGATTGTAGAGTAATTTACTTTATTTGCTGTCTTTCTGAGTGTGAAAATCAATACCTTCATCATTGCCCTGCATTGTGTATTGAGTCACAGTGCGGAGGCACTTAGCTTAGCTTAGCTTTAACAGTGGAAACAGGAAAAGTATCAGCCTTTTTCTCTTTAAACTTGAGGTGTTGATATGAACTGAAATTAACTGTATTTTTATCACTTTTGCTCCTGGCTGTAACAGCAGTTTAAGAAAGTAGTTCAAAGTTTACAGCCTGGTTGCAAGCACATGTAAACCTCAGGTGACACATGTCCCCCTTGTCTGTTTACGTTATTCCTTCTCCAGGCAGTGTGACTTCTGGATTTGTTTTCACCTCAGTGAGTTGCTAATTTTGGCACATTCACCCCTATGGCTGGATACCACGAACATTGCACAAGGGTGCTTTGAAAGGGGAAAATGTTGTTTGTCAAAATGTAATTTCACGAAATACACCAAGAGACCGATTTTCAACTTTCCTTGATAAAAAAAAATAATATTTTATAACCAATACAAGGCCAAACCAGCTCCCTCTACTGTCCCTGGACTCAATACCAAGTGTTAACACTTAAGGCACTATTTTCGTGCCTAGCCAGCATGGCGTAGTAATTTAGGTCCGTCGCGCCGATTTGGCATGCCCAAGCTTTTGGTATTTTGGTGAGCGGTGCAGCCCGGCGTAAGTATCCCCCCCTCCCTAACTCAGCTCCTCCCAGCAGCGTAAGTAGTAGAGAGGGGGGGATAAGGCATGGAGTGGGTTTAAAACAGCGAGTCCTGTTTTCACCAATCACATCAGCTCCTCTCCTCATCTTTAAATCCAACAAACACGTGCCAAACGCACTCATCAGATCATATCAGAATATATGGATATAGATCTAAAGTATGTGCTTACTCAGATAGCTGCGCTGAATATTGGTTGTTGTTAATTATTTATTGCTCTGAAATGTGCCTGACATTGTGGAAACCTGCCACTGAGGCATTGGTGACTTATGCGTACTACGCTGCCGGTCTACTAAAATACCACTAGACCAGCTCAATCTGCCTGCGCTGAAAGATGACCGGGTTTGAATCGGCAAGCTTTCAGCACACTTTCTACGTTGCAGGCCAGCTCGAAAATGTTACTGCGCAAGCGGATTTTGTCCACCTACTCCCCCTACAGCTTGGCACTCCTCAGTGCACCTCAGTCCATGAAAATATCAAACTGGCTGTGCACCAGGCTTCGCCAGACTAAAATACCACTGCGGTCACCCTCCACCACGCCACCGACGGGCATGAAAATAGAGCCCTTAATGTTGAACATATTAAGCCAAAACACCACTGTTTTGCTGGCTCTAAAAGGTCAGAAATACCTGTAAACTCATGTCAGGATGTCCACTTTACTGTAGCATCAAACATGTTTAACCCTTGGTCGAAAATAAGGGGGGTTTGGGTCTGAATAGGAGGTTGTTAATCATCTGTTTTGATAATCGTAAGGCTCCGACCTGTGTAGATGTGTGTAATCAGGGGCGTGGCTGAGTTGACTTACAAGTGGGCACAACACAGCAGTTTCCAGGAGGCTGAAAGCCGGTCTCAGCTCCATGCCTTGGTCTGTTTCTGTAGCTACACCAAAAGAGAAGTTAGTGTGCCTTTCTAATATGCTGACTTATTTGGCAGTCACTTTGCAGAACCCTCCTTCAGAAACTAATGGCTGCTGTCACTGAGCCAACATCCATGTTTTATTCGGTTTATGCCCCAAACTGAGCCAAGGTAATTAGCTCCTGGCTGTTATTTAATATGCATGAGAACGATGTCACTAGTTTATTTTTTACATCAGAATATTCTTTAAAAAATCTTTCCCTATACCTGCAACCTCTGCAACTTCTACACCACAGCACACCACAGTGCTGGTCTGATACATTCACATGAAAGCTTGACTACCACTGCAGTATCTTTTTACCTCCCGCCCTTGTGCAGCTCCTTGTTGTGTGCAGTAGTGCTGATGCGTGTGTCATTTTCTTTTCCTCTGGGTTATACTTTTATAATGAAGCTAGCTTCATTACCTATCTAATTGGAAGTTGCTCATAGGGCAATCAGGAATCTTTTTTAATAAGCTCTGTTTTGCTTGTTTCTCCCTCCTGACTTTCACTTCTTGACCAGAACATCCTTGTTAAAACATGCATGATATGGCTTTGCTGTAAATTAGGAGGGTTCACAGAAGCCTTTTTTTTTCTCTGTGTCTCTGCAAAGTGTTCACATACGCAGGTTAAGTAATTGTCATCCTGGCCCTTAGAAGTATCCTACGACTGGTGATAAAACTTTGTATTCTGATTTAGAGTAATGTGTCTCTTTAAGCAGATTGACCCTCTGATTTGACTCTGCAATGATAATAATCCTACATTTTACCTTTGATAGACATTTTCTTATTGTCCACTTGATCAGATATTATGTTGTATCATTCTGTGAATATCTTGAAATTTATCAATAAAAATAGAGTTGTCTCTGGCATAGTATCCCTATCGTAGTCTTTGTAAAAGGGATCATAAAAAGTGAATATCATTCATTAATTGAAAGGTTCATTGATAGATTTATCAGATAATCATATTGTATTGTATTGCACTGTACCTTGCCATGTCCTATTGTACTGTATTGTAATATTTCACATCGTATTGTATTATATTGTACTTTAAAGTCCAGTACAATATCATATTGTATTACATGACATCTTCAAATTTGTCGTGAATCCTATTGAATCGTAGTTTTCCATACTTTGCTATCTCATCACATTGAATCACACTATATCCTATTGTTCCTTTTCTGCTATCATGTCATGTTTAGTATTGAAGTTGATCGTGTAGAATTGTATCATATTCTTTTGTATCAAATTGTATCGTATTCCATCATGTTGAATCATAAAGTATAAAATCGTATCGTGTTGTATTTTATCGTGTTGAATCGTACCATATCATAGTGTTTCTTATCCTAACCTTTCCTGTTGAATTGTTTGGTATTGTATTGTATCCCATCTTGTCCGATCATGTTGAATCATACCTTATCCTGTCTTGTTGAATGGCGTCATATTGTGTCTTATCCTATCCTATCTTGTTGATTCATATCATATCGTATTGTGTCGTATCCTATCGTGTTGAATCGTATCATACCGTATTGTGTCCTATGGTATCCTCTCTTGTTGAATCGTATCGTATTTTTTGTATCTCATCTCATCCTATTGCGTTGCATTGATTGTATCATATCTGATCTGAATGTGTTGTATTGTTGGTATCGTTAAGAAGTGTATAATTTCCTTGGCCAACCTTCATTTCCCACTGCAGTTGCTGACCTTGTCACATGAGTTGATGTTTTAATGTACTCTCACCACGCACTGCCATTTTAGTTGCTAAGTAATTGAATAAAAACTCAGGGAATAAAAACAGATAGTAACCTGAGCTTAATACCATAGAAACACTGGGGCTGTGTGAATTTAGTGAGTTAGCCTTACTGCTTTTTACCTTATACAGGCACAATTTCTGAATAGAATGCAGTGTAATGAAATGAATTTATGGCTTTGTTGCGTAACTTGAATTCAGGCCCAAACCTTCATCTCACCGAGTTGCAAAACTAAGACAGAATGTGAATTTAAGACATTAAAATACAGAAAAAAGAGCCTCTGTCGAAACTTACAACCTGACACTTTAACCTTGTAGATGTAAATCACTTATCAGTTTCATATACCATTTTTCAGGGTTGTTGAAGGACATGTAATATGTTATTGACCCTTATGTGTTGTTTCTTTGCCCTCTGTCTGGAGAGTCATAAATAGTACTTCAGTGACTTCCGCAGAGCAAACAGGATTTTCTCCATATGCACAACACACACTTCTACATGGAAACTGACAGAGTAGATGTTCATAGGTACATGTTTAGTACTCTGTGTAATGGCTAACTCACTTTAAATTGGACTCAGTGGGGAGTATTGACTTATTTGGAACACATAGTTGTTGTGTCATTCTCACCTGTGTCTCACCTCACTCCTCTATTGGCTTCTGGTCTTTCCCTTTCACCTAATCTTCTTTCTGTGTCTGCTCCCTAATCTGATTCTCATCCCTCAGTGTCATCCCTTCTTATCCTGTCGTTTTCTGTCTTCTACCTGTCAACTATCTACAAGTCCTCTCACCAACTTATTCCATCCTCTGGGCTCTTGGCTGCTCGTAGGCATGTTGATTGAAACTTGGACGGACACAGAGTCCTTGGCAAGCTCGTTCCAGTGTGTCAGCATGATCTGAGGCCCTGCTGTCAGCTGTCCTCCTATAGAGTGGCTGCTATGCATTAAATACATCAAGACTATCAGCTGCAGTAAGCAACCATGACAGTCTTTTTGGTCCTGGTGTAAATTCAGTTTAAAGTAGGAGATGCAAATGTAGACTATGTATATTTATGCATTTTATGTAGTCTTTAATGTATACTGTATGTTCAGGGCCAGCGACTGGAAATGAACTCCTGCCACATTACCTGGAAACCTTCAGCTTATTTATACCTGTTTTGGTTTAAACTAAATTCAGGATATTCAGCATGTGTACAGGTGTTTTCTGTGTGCACATCCTTATCACCCTCTCCAAACTTGATAAAAACTGTTTGATTGTAGTGAAAGCTGCACATACAGAAACTTGATAAGATAGACTGTAACGTTTTTATTGTTCTTAGACTTGGAAAACAAGAGGAGAGCAAAAATTTGGGACGTTTCCTGCCAGTGGGAGGTAGCAAGTATCATGACTAGGGGTGTCTTGATACAACTTTTTGACTTGTGATACGATACCGATATTGTAGCCTTCGATTGTGCATGACAAGTTTTTCCTTCAGCTCGGCGTGTTTTTCGGACTTTAACAAAAAATACTGCCTCAAGGCCAATATCACTCTTACTCCTTGCTACTTTGTTAGTACCTTAGTACACACTGTTGTTGTGACCACGTGGGCTCTGCATGCTGGATCAGGGCACTGCTAGATAGAGGTGCTGAAGTGGAGTCTGGAATGGACTGCTTGTATCGGAGTGCTGATATCTGAGGTTTCAGATATAGGCTGATATAATCCAATATTTGTTTTTTTGCTGATATCGGTCACATATTAATATCGTACCGGGACATCCCTTATCATGACCTCAATGAGTGGTCACCAAATGCACCATTTGGAAGATATTGAAGTATAGAGTGGTTCTTGTTTTGTGCAAAATAATTTGAACTAGATGAATGGAGGATCACACACGTAATATATCTCCTCCGTAAAGGCCACGGTCACTTTATTGGCACAAAGGGTGAGCAGAAGAGCCTTTCAGTCTATATTCTGACCCTTTAGATAGACACATTGTGCCTTTAGAACAATTTATCTGCATAATAAACATCCCCCCTTGTGAAGTCTAATAAATCTGTATTTCAATGTGAGAACCCCCACCCTCACCCCTTCACACCTCCACACCCGGTCAAACCTGCTCCTTTCAATCAAAGGGTTTTATAGACCTATGATATGTAGAGTACCAACATATAAATGACCATACAGACTATATAACACACACTGCCCACACTGAGCTAAAGTTACTGGGGTTTACCTTCTACTTGAGATGTGCTGTGTAGGTGTCCATTTCAAACACATGTTTACGGCCAGTAGGAGGGTTTTCTTGGTTCTTTGGACCAATCAAACTGCTTTTATAAACCTGTCCTTCAAACTTATTTTTGGAAGTTTTTCACTGCAGTTCAACAGTCCTATTTCTCATTGTCTGGTATTATCAGGTTGTTGCGTTCTACTGAAGGCAAAGTTTGAAAATGTGGCATGGACTCCCATGATCAGCATTGACATCAGTCACACAGAAAACTATTTCACTCAATCACAACTTTTTGAAACAGTAACTTTTTTTGTCTAAAATGTGTTGAGGCTTAAGCTACAGGTCCTTGAGAAAAAACTAGCATAGCTTCTTGCTGGTGAGATGAGAATAAACACCATTGTTCTTTAGAGTGTAGAGCTAGTTCATCGAAAATATAGTGTTTGTATCACTTTTAACCAAGCAAGGGCATATTTTTTAAAAAAGGACAATTTTAATGCTCTATGAGGTGATGTTGGCTGGGTTAGCTAATGAGTAAAAATCCCCAAATCCAATCAAGAGTAGAATGAAGCTGTGAATTTTAACACAACCATCCTCATCAATCATCAAATCAGCCCCCCTCCAAAGCCCTATCTGCGCTCCTCTTAGTTTGAGAGTTCATGATTAACACTCCTGCAGACGCATAGAGGTAGTTATCCAGGGGTTCTCGTCACAAAAAGCTGCCGTCTGTGCTGCTAAATTATGATAAACAATTTAAATACACTTTCCATATGCTTTACATTCCCAGGGCTGAGTAATCCATCAGCATTAGCGTGAAGCCGTAATTGGATTTTGTTGCAGTTCACTTTTAGTCCTTTACATAATCAAGCTTTTTTACATCAGGAAAAAAATTCTCTTGGGTTATGATCCTTGTAAAAGAATAACCGTAACTTGTTTTGACTCTCATTGGCCTGAATGATGGCTAATTCTCGAAGAAAGTGTTTAACCCTGGAGTTTAGGTTTTAAATAAAGCGTTAAAAAAAAAAAAACACAGGATTATCACTCCATTATAGACATAATAGCCAACAAAAAACAGTATTGAACTTAGCTGGTTGTGAGATGATCATGGTGTCCATTTAAACAACCTGTGAGGTGATGAGAATAGTAAGGACAGACAGCATAAGTGAATCTTCACATATGCAGAAACTTGACACAACTTCTCAAGCTAAAAAGACAATTTATGGGACAAATTATTCTTTTTTCTGTTTAGTTGCGACGGATTTATGAGCCACCAGATGTTCAGAGTTTACCATCTATAAATCTACAGCACAGTGCCAGCCATTTGCATGGTGTGCAAATGAGATCTGAAACTAAGTTGAACAGATTTACAGCATTTATAGATAACATTAAAATATGCAGATTTAGATCATACTTTTTACACATGATAAAAACTAAAAGGCTCCTACAAACTATTCATACTGAGGTTAAGCACAAGGAATCTGAAACTTGTATTTACCAGCATCAGTAAGAGCGTGAACACGGGCAAGTGTACCTTTTGACTTTGCTGCATGCAATGAATCTACAGGCTGATAGAAAAGAGTTCCATAGGGTGCTCTCCATGTAATAGAAAAACCTGTATCCCTTATTGTTTTTGGTTCTTATACATTCATAGAAAGCAGACAGCTACAAAAGTCTTCTGCTGGGAGATAAATGCATGTTTCTACACCCATTCTGATGGATGTTGTCTCTGTAAGGTTGAGAGCGGTTGCCTCCTGCAGTTTAACTGTGTTTTTTTACACTGTGCTGCTCAATGCAGAGAGCTCTCCACAGCTGTGAGCGTGACTTCATGCAGAGTGACCCTCTGAGCTGAAGAGCTGGCAGGGAGGGGGCGGCTGGAGCATGGTCATGGACAGAGCTGCTTCTGAAAACTGGTTTTTACAGCATTGTATGTCTCAGTTCCTTCGCCTACCTTTTTCTGAACATCGTGTAATACTTTTAGTCCATACAGCAGCTGCATTTGGAAAAAAATGTATCATAGAGTGAACAGGTTACAGATCAGGTCACTCTCCAACTGCACAGTACTAAAATAAACCATCATTTGTCTATATTTAAGTTGGCTGTATAATAGTTTTATTAATACAACAAGACCAACTGTCACTACATGAATTAAGAAACCATGTCTGCAAGTGATGTTTATCCTTCAATAGACATTCAACATGTCCAGTCTTGCTGTACTGTGATTGGCCACCACAGGCTGTGCTGCATTTATAGTCAAAAGGTCAAACACATGAACAAATTCAACCTGAAAAAAAAAACACACACAGTGCACACTGTTCTGCTCCAGTTTCAGAGTTGGATAATGTGCTTATCTGAAACAGATTGCAACAGACATTAAGCTACATTTTATTTATTTTCCTGCCATTGTCAGAGGCTTTAACCAATCAGAAGCAGTGATTTTTTTTTTTACACCACTCAGTTTGTTTCAGTGGCTTTTTTGGTCAGAAAGAAAAGTGTATTGGTTCATTAAGTTCAGGACAGGAAAAGTTTGAAAAGTTCACTTTAACTCTAAATATATAGGAGACAATCAATACTGCGAAAAAGCCAAGGTCAGTAAAGGTTAAAAAGAAAAGCTCACCTGCATTAAGACACTGGAAGGGGATTCAGTGTGAGGATTTAGGTTTACTTGGGTTTATTTCTCCGTTCCACTTCCTATAGCCTTTTCAGAATGACTTAAACTGATAATATCAAATATTAGATTGGATGGGTGAGGGGCTGGGTAAGGAAGTACAGGTCATATATGAGAGAAGGATTAGTGGAAGAAGAGGAGGTCAGCGGGAGGAAGGCAGGACTGGAGGTTATTGAGTCCATCCAATAACGGAGTAGTCAGAGGCTTTATCCCCCTCCCAAAGATATGACCTCAGGGTTATAGAACTGTTTATCCCCACGACTACAGGTCCAAAAGAAGATCTGCAAAAGATACAAGCAGTTTAAAACAGCAGCACAGACTATGTTAGTTGTTCCTGCAGCATAAATGAATAACAAATTCCCTTTGGGGAGTAATAAAGTTCTTCTATTGTTGAAGTTTCTCAGCTCTTGCTGCTCTACTCCACTCAAGTTTAAGGGCTTCATAGTACAGAAGACGAAAACAGTCATGGATTTTCCTTTTTTATGCTCTTTTAACTCATGATAATGACTCATTATCTCTTATCTTTTATTATTTATAAATAATGTGTCAGCCGATGTTACTGTTGTTGTCCAATTATGGCATGTTCCAATGTTAATAGCGTTATGCACATGCGTTGAGCGTGATTTCTGCATTTTCATTGTAAACCCTGGCTTGCTGTTGACAACGTCACATTCAACCTCACATTTTCAAAAGAAATGTGAGGTGACAACGTCAACAGCAAGCAGGCCGTCTTTAAAAGTTAACATTTTCAGGTCGGCAAAATAATTTGTTATGAAAAAACAAACTTTGTTATCTCAAAAATAAGTTGTTATAACAAGATAACAGTGCATAAAAAAGAAATATCCATGGCCATTCTCGTCTTCCGTTTCATAGAGTTTTAGTTTTAGTAACATTTCAGTGCTCCTTCCCTTTATTTTATGGTGTCCATACTAGATGTATGCATAGTTTCAAATCATGAGGCAAAAATACATTGTCATAATCTCAGAAAATTCATGTAAATTGCTCAAAACAGGGCATGCCTAAAGGCATGAGACACACTATGCCTTTGAGTGTATCATAGGCTCTCCTTACTCGTTCATATGTGCTTCCGGCAAAGCAGAACAGCCTTCCTCCAACAGCGTGAGAAAAAGCAGGAGAACTGCTGCCATGAGGAGAACTCCTGTCCATGAGTCTGTGGGTCTCACCACAGACTCATGGACAGGTCAGAATCAGAATCATCCTCAAAACAAAGGTGGAACCCGACTTCTGCGAATTTCCTCAAGACAACTTAAAATGTGGATCAATAGTGTGTATAGACTCTGTTTGCCTGAATGCACTCTCTATAACATCTCAGCACTTTCCTGATTACACAACAGATGGTCACCTGTGGGATCTTTTCTCAGACCTGGATCAGGACATCAATCAGCTCCTGGACACTCTGTGGTGCAACATGGCATGCAATGATACACAACATCCCAGTGAGTGGATTGGATTCAGGTCTGGGGAATGGGCAAGCCAGTCAACAGTATGAATGCCTTAAGCATCAAGGGAGTGCAGACACACTCCACTGTCATGCACCAGAAATAACCCAGGGTTCACTGCACCAAGATATGGTCTGACAATTGGTTTGAGGGTTTTGTCCCAGTAGTAACAGCAGTCAGGTTACCTCTACGCCAGGACCTGCAGATCTGTGCAGCCCTTTAGGATATGCCTCACCAAATCATCACTGACCCACCTTAAAACCAGTCATGCTAGGGGACATTTCAGGCAGCAGAAAGTTCTCCACAGCATCCCCAGACTCTTAAGTCTGTCACATGTGCTCAGTGTACACCTACTATCATCTGTGAAGAGAACGGGGCACCAATCTGACAATTCTGGTGTTCTCTGGAATACACCAGTCAGGCTGTACAGTGCTGGGCTATGATCACACACTCTGCCTGTGTACAGTGAGTCCTCATGGCACAGAAATATGCAGACGAGTGGTCTACTGGGAGTCAGTATGTAAGGAACTGGGTCTTGTACTGGCCTGTTTCCTGGTATCCCCCCTGTGTTCTTGAAACTGTGCTTGGAGACACAGCAAACCTTCTTTTGCTATCATGCAGACACTGCTCTACCTGAGCAACATCTGTGGACTGCAGATACTGAGTCATGCTACCACTAGTGGAAAGGATGCTTGAAAATACAAAACCAGCCAAGAATCAGCCAGAGGAGGATGAGGAGGGAGATGGTCCATGGCTTCCACCTGTAAAACCACTCCTTAGTGGGGGTTGTCTTGCATGTTGCCTCTCTTGTCCGCCTGTTCTCTGCCCCATTTGGACAACAGTGGGTGAAGCTGATTCACAATCATAATTGCATCCTAACTGGACAGATTTCCCACAAGTGTGAATTGACTCTGAGTTACACCGTGATGATTATGTGTTACCTCTTATTGTAGTAATTTACACTTTGGACGTCCGAGGTAGCCATATGCCTTTGTTACCGAACCTTCACCGAGTTTCTATTTGCATATCAATAAAGAAAACATTCAATTGTGTGAAAGATTTAGTTTCTGAAAAGAGGAGGACGCATTTAAGTCTGGGGCCTTTTGGACCAGATTATTCAGTGACATATTGAAGATTCCCCTCAGATGCAATCTGAAATATAAAAAAAGATATTCTCCCTGAAACCAAAAAGAGTTTGATGCGGTTTTTCATGTTGCTTTGAGATGATTCATACTTTTCATCAACCTGTTTGACTGAAACATGTTCTTGGTCCTTCCACACTGTACATGTAAATGATCATACTTCAGACCTAGACAACGTTTCATTGGGCAGACAGTAAAACAAACTGTAAGAGGACAAAACAAAGACAATGCAGTAAAGCAATGCAGCTGAGCCAGTTATTATCATAATTCCACAGTCAGCTCTGTTTTTTTGTTCTTGCTCAGGCAACAAGAGGATATCAGATTTTGATTGTTCCTACATGTTTCCAGCAGCAGGGTCAATTATGCAGCTGCAGCTTCTGCTGAATGAATAAGATCGTCAGAGGGCAGAAAGATGAGGGGGAGAAGCGTCATTCTAACACATCCACATGCGCGGAGAAGAGAGGCGAAAGGAAGGTCAGCCATGGCAGACTTACATTCTTGGCAGCCCAAACACAGGCCGGTCATTAGAGAGGGAGAGAGGAGGGAGGAAACAAAGAGAGAGAGGTGGAGGATGAGAGGCTGCAGGGATGTGGAGACAGCGGGGAGAGAAAGCTCTAGAGCTGGGACTTCAGAAGGTCACTGTTTGCTTTCTTCTTGCCTCAGAGTGTGTTCAAACTCATATATATTGTCAGAAGAATAACCTCTAATTCCAACTGGAGTGGGAAAAAAAGATCTTTACTTTGTTTCTTCTGGATATAAACCTCTCTGACATCAACAGTCAACACTCCTACACGTGTGTTTAAAAGTAGAGGTCACAGTTTGAGGTGTCCCACAAACATCAGGTTAGTTATTGTTATTACTGGTCGGTTGGACCCACTGATTTGTCCCACTTATCGAACCCACTCATTGTTTATTGCAGCAGCAGGGCATGTGACTCATGGAGGCTCGATTGCTGCAATTTGTGTAAACAATTATACTCTTTCTTTAAGTCTCAACTGACTGTGCACACAGATGAAAAAGACGATTCTATCTCAGCTTTGTTTTGAGTTTGTCTTTTTTATCACATCGCTGTTATTACTTGAGTAAAAGACAGCATTTTTAAAAACGTGGAAAAAGACAGATATTTACATTCAGGGTTTTGTAATTAAATGCCAATATTTGTTGACATCAGTGGTTGGCGCCACTTATCTGTAAAGCCAGTGTACTCACCACGCCAGGGGTCAGCAGTCTCTCAGCACTACAGCCCAAGGGAGACGAGAGGACACAGTGATCGCCCGGAACAAAGTAGGCCAAGTTAACCAACAACTGAGGCAGAGTATGAAAGACCATTTTAAAGGGGAACTTCAGTATTTTTTTTTTCACTTGGGCCCTATTTTCTGATGCGTTAATGACTAATGCTTGACTGATTGGGAGAACAGTTTCTAAAATTAGTCCAGTATCGAGGGAGAACGGAGCAGCCAGCAGCCACCAAACACACCAAAAGGTAGTTTAACAGGACAATTGAGGACAAGTGCTTTATTTATCATTATTGCAAGTCCCGCATACCAGTGATGATCTCTCCTAGTGTCACTCACTCATGTGTCCTCCATTGTCTTCCAGCAACAAGTGAGATCTTGCGAGATGTTAGGACGATGCTTCTCCACCAACAAGATTTGGTTGTACAGATTTTGGTTGTTACTGTACCAACCAGCTCTTCAATTAACTGCAGCTTATTTTGAGTTTTACAGCTCTGAAATACCAAAACCAGGAAATTGTTTTGAATTTGTTTTGAATTAGTTTGCAGGAAATTCATCAACATCTATTGATCACAGTCAGACAAAAAGGCAAATTTCATGGTCCTGACCCCACATGAGTTCTACCGCACACGAGTCCTCTAAGCAGATAGAGTTAAAAGTTTTCCAGATGTTTGTGAACTGTCTGAATCGTCACTGTTTGTTTGAGAGTTGAAACTGAAACGTTATGGTTGACTTAAAGCACATGCTTCCTAAGTGCAACTCAGTTAGGTAGAAACTTGTGTCTTGGACAGTGTGAAACCAGGTCAGGTTTTGATGTTTTTAAGATGATGTTTTTAAGTGGTGTTTTATAAAACACTAGGTGCAAGTACAGCAGTAGAATTTTCCTCAACCTGATTAAACCTCTCTGTCAGGAGATTCCAACTTCATTGTTTTCAGAAAGTGACCTGATTTAGACATGCATACACCTGCACAAAGCAGTCTGAATCTGAGTGAAACAGTTTTGACATGTGCAGAGTCGTCCCCAAAGAAACTGTTCTCCTTGTCTGTCAAAAATGGGTGCTGGTTTTAAGATCAGTTTTGCTTCTGCTTTTTTTTTTTTCAATAAATTCCTAAAACGGAAGTGAAAACTCAGGTAGGGGAAACATGCACAGTAACAAAAGTTTTACCCAGATGTCCGAAAGCTTATCTGTTTTTCAACCTTTATTTAGCTGGGTCTGTATCATTGAGATCAGGGGCTCTATTTTCGTGTCCGCCAGCGATGCGGCGGAGGGTGGTGGACCCTGCGCAGTGGTATTTTCATCTTGCGGAGCCCGGCGTACAGCCAGTTTGGTATTTTCATGGACTGAGGCGCACTGAGGTCCGCCAAGCTGGGCGTGGTGGCGTGGCAGGGGGAGGTGTCGACAGAATCAGCTGGCGCAGTGACATTTTTGTGCTCGCCGCCGCTGGCGTGCAAAGTGCGCTGAAAGCTCGACGATTCAAACCTGGTCAGCTTTTAGCGCAGGCGGAGCGTAGCTGGTCTAGTGGTATTTTAGTAGGCCGGCGGCGTATCAGCATATGTCACTGATGCCTCACTGGTAGGTTTCCACAGTGTCAGGCACATTTCAGTGCAATAAATAATCATTAACAACTAATAATCTGAGTCAGCACATACATTTAGAGCTATATAGATTCTGATCTATATCTGATCTGATGAGCGCGTTTGGCACGCATTTGGACACAAAACCTGACCAAATCAACACAGCTGAAACCGCATTAAATCAAATTAAAAATCTTCGACACACATGATGAAGTTAACAAGATATGTAATTCGTCTCCCTCCTTTTCTTTCTTCCTCGTCCTCTTATTTCTCACGCAGCTCGACCTGGACATGTCTCCATGTCCTCTCCCCGTCCTGCTGCAGCTGCTGCTGCGGCGGCTGAACAGATGATTTGTTTCAGTGATCAGATGAGTTTTTTACTTTAAGCCTACATACAAATATAATATTCAGTTTTGTGAGCCAAATGTATTTTATATGCCAACATCTATGAAAGAAAGAGCCAGGCCACGGAGCGTGACGCGTCCTTTACGCACAGATGGTTCTGATTTTAATACCATTATTGGAATTTTCTGTCACCATCGTGTGGCATTACTGTCTTCAGACATCTCTTAAGCTCTTTGACTACTGCACGAAAATTGTAGTACGCCTCGACGGTGGAGGATTTAAAGGTGAGGAGAGGGGCTGATGTTATTGGTCAATACAGGTCTCAGCTGTGTTAAACCCACTCCACGTCCTCTCTCCTTCCTCGCTACGACTTAAGCTGCTGGGAGGAGCTGAGTTAGGGAGGGGGGATGCTTACGCCGGGCTGCGCCGCTCACCAAAATACCAAATTGTGCTTGGGAACGCCTTGTCGGCGCAGCGGACCTGACTTACACCGTGCCAGCACCACATCGCCGGCGAAGCACGTAAATAGAGCCCCAGGAGTCTATGTTCCAAGGGAGACCTGGCCAAGTATGGCTGCAACACAAGGTTTCAACAATAAGCCGATCACACTCATATAGTAAACCTTACAAAACTGTGGAATAAGTCAGCTAAAACAAATATTCAAAAAGCCAGATTTTCAGACTTTAACACACTAAGTCGAAGACCAACCTTTGACCCTTTTTGAATGAACCAATCAGAATAATCTGTTCATAGGTGTTTATATGAAGAACTTTTAATTCTAATCAGGCTAGTATTCCATTTTTTTGTGGAAACAGAGCCAGTGTTACACTTAGTTAGGTCGAATAAATTCTGGAGGGCCCAGTTTCTAAACCAGAGAGTCTGATCACCATGATTTTAAATATGAAACAAATACAGAACTGCTTGTCTATGATGGCCAGAAGGGGGCAACTCCTTTAGTTGGATTCTGTGTTTTGAGCTGCTACCACAAAGACTTGTCATTCAAGAAGAAGACAAGGTAATGAGTATCTCAAACTTTCAACCAAAAATCTCATAAACTAAAGAATCTGAAGCTGAGTGAATAACAGGCCAAGACAAAGTCAACCCCTGAGTTTTCTTTTGAGGATAAAGAGGACCATGTTGGTGACATTAACTGTATCTGGAAAACCCAGATCAGCACCAGGGTCAGCACCCTACACACCGTGTGTGTGCACACATCAAAGGGTGTGTGTCCTGCAAGTGTTAGGTGTCAGCTCAGAGTGACACTCAGGGCTAAACTCACTGACAGAGTGTGACAGGGTCAGCTTCACACTTTCAGTTTCTGTCTGCAAACCTCAATTTTTGACCTCCAAGTGAAAGAGTGTTTTCTACAGTTTTTTTTTAATGCCAACATCAAATGTTTAAACATTTGAATGTGAACTCATTTCTAGACTTCAACTTAGTTTCTCTTTGTGAATGCTTTTCAAAAGAGGAGTGATCTACAGACAGTACTTCCTCACAAAAAAAAACAGCAGGAAAATACATGCATGCCAAAGCATCACCGAATACACAGCTGTGTGCAGGCAGACATCACAAAGTCCCCTAGATGCACTTAAATATGCACACTGAACATGAAATGAAGACACGAAAACTCACATGCACTCTCACATACACATACACAAACACACACACACACTCACTCACTCATACACACACTCAGCGGTCTGTAATTACAGTCACTGGCAGGGAAACAGCAGCCTCACATCGTCAATGAGAGCAGGGAAAACAATGAACACACAGAGCAGATGATTGCTGTAAATAAAAGAATGAAAGTGGAGCAGGGGAGGAACAGAGGAGGACACCATCCATCTGGCACAGAGTGAAACAGAGATTGGAAGGAACGAGGGTGAAAGTAAAACAGAAAGAAATTGAAGAAGGGGAAAGCAGAGGCTGAAATCATGTAGGGAGGGTGGTTATGGAATGAAGTTTCCTCATTTTCCATTTCTGTCAGTTTGAAATATGAATAAGAAAATTTAGTCTAACTGTTTCACCAAATGTGCAGCGAAGCTGGGTAGAAGAGGGAACTTCTGTATTTGATCCAAATGTCAGAGCGTCTTTGGTAATTCCATCAGGTGAGGAGCAGAGGAGGAAATAAAAAAGGCTCACCCCAGAAACAATCTTATAATGACAATCAAATACTGTATGTCTCCAGCATAAAGTTTTATTCAATTGCTTTATTACTCTTTGACCCTGAACAGACTTTTGTAAGTCCTGCTCCCTCCTGTCAGAGCTGTATCTTAAGACATTATTCATCTATAATGCTGAAAACAATGGCATTGCTTTTCACTACATGGGAACATGAAAACACAACATGGACATGAAGTTAAAATGATGTATTAACAAACAGAAAAGTCAGGGTAACAAGTTGGAAAACCAAGATGGACACCTACAGTTAGTCATTGTTAGCTGTTGTTTACAATTGCCAGCTGTTGTTAGCCATTGTTAGTTATTGTTAGCTATACCAGTTGTAAACAACGTATAACACAGTATTTTACTCTTACAAACAATTTAGCACCATGTCCACAGTTAGACGTTGGGCAGTACATCATATACCACTTATTTAATTTCACAAAAACAAAACAGAAGTGCTAATAAGTAATACATTACAAGAGCTTTCAGTATTACTCTTTACTGTTGATGCACTGTGCTGCCATCTTGGATTACGACGTTGTCGTCAAGTCAGGGTTGGTGAGGATCATCCGACTTGGAGCTCGGGAATTCTGACTTCTGAGTACAACTGGAACGCAGCATTAGTAGTGATTGGGGAGCGAAAATAAGTATACCCAAAAATAATTCAACAAATGCATCAGGTACTTTCATGTCCTGTGTGAACGAGTTTTGAGGTGGACTCCATGACTCTCATTTGCTCATTTGCACTTATAAAAAGCCGAGAACATCCTAATCTTTTTACCCTGGATTTGCCCACTAAGTCCACCACCCTGAAGTCCCCCTCAGCCGGCTAATTGGTCAGACTTCAAGTGCAGTTAACAGGTTCTATATGACACCTGCAGCTCACATGCACAAGAGCTTACACTGGCTTTGTACAGTGCTCTCAGCTTCAGTGCTTTCGTGGATCATCCAAGGCCATTTATGTTAAACTTGCACCAGATGAACTGTAAGAGCCATTCACTGTGTAAGATCGGTTCATTTATTCACCTGGTGAAGTACTCAATCGCGTCAGTGGGTGTCGCTGTCCTGTGGCACAACCACAGGTATTTAGGGAACATTGATTGATTTCACCTGTTGTTGGTTTGTTGATATCGGAAGGGCCAAACGGGTTTTGACCGACGCGGTGGCGGCTGTGAGTTATGTTGTATGAATTGAAGAAAAAGTATGTATTCGCTGTATGCAAAATAAATATGGATTATCGTGCATCCCAGTCAAAACTACCTTTTTTGAACAAAGCTTACGGTAAGCCATCGGCGTGTCAGCCAGGTGTCCCGGGAGTCAATCAAACCACGTCAGTTTGGTGTTAGATCAAGCTGCAACATGAACTGTAAGGCATCTAAATGTAAAATGATACGAAGCTGGTTCTCTGACGACCTTGGACCCTGGACTCGAGTTTTCCTTCAGGAGAATAAACATCATTTTTGGTGCTTGAGTGAGTTGGTCAGCACATGTGTTGCATGGTTGAAATAAGCAACATCAGCCATTTATGAGTATTCATTAGTATTTTTCACTTTGTAAAAGTAATTAGAAGGTAGGGCTGGGCAATAAACCGAAAATTTACCAAGACTGAAATTCAAATAATACAATAGCCAACGTCGTTTTGTCCTTGTCTATATATTCAGTGTCAAATAAATAAGTAAATAAAAGTTGGTCTTGGATGTTTGTAGGTAGGCTATGGTCTCATGTCCCTTTAAGACGCTGTCCTATGTCAGAGATGTGACTCCACCCCATCCAGTCTGTAACAAAGAGGGAAAGACAGGTGAGGAGAAGGAGGACAGTTCAAAAGTTGTCATATCGCCCAGCCCTATAAGAAGGCAGTGTTTAAGGATGGTCAAGGCCAGCAACACTTGGCAGTGTGTTTTCCACCAATAAAAACTGGTATAAGGTAGAAAACCATAGTAGCCCGAGCCAAAATCGAGATGTGGCTCACCCTGTCCTCATCGTAAAACAGAAATGTCAATTAACTTTTAATGAGTTTTAGGTGAGACTTACCTTTATGATGGGCAGTTAGTAATAATGTACTAAATTTCATTGAGCTTTTACTAATTTTATCTGGCGTCTTGGCAGAAAATGGACTGGTCTTAATACACGAGGATAAAAAAAAAAAACACCTCACTCGGCCAACCCTTTACTTAGGTGTTTGACTGAGTTGCTCACAAAAGATGTACAGTGTGTTCCTCTGAAGAAAGACTCCAAACACTGAAACTTTCATTGTAACATTTTGAAAAATCTGGTGGGGTGGGTCCTAAATAATGTTTTCAGAATAGTTCATTTGCATCCTTGTTGATACAGAAAGAACATAAAAAGCAATATGAACAGTGGAATCAGAAAACTCTACCTCCTTGGCAAAGAATGTAATAAAACTTGCACTTCACAGCCACCCAGCTGAGAAAGCTGACTCTAGATGGTCCCAAATGAGAAGCAGGATCAGTGTTTTACCTTCTGAGCAGCTACACCCCTCCTTGTGTGTGCTGATTGATTTTTTAGCTGATTTGGCCGGAGTGATTGCAGAGAGAAGGTGAGTGATGCAGTGTGAGGAAGTGGAGGGAGTGAGAGAGAGGTGATTTGCAGGAAACAGAGAGAAAGAGCTGCAAGGGAGGGAGGGAGGTAAAGAGACGGTCATCTTTGATCGCGCTGTGCTGCTTCTTCTCTCCATCTAATCAGCTTGGAAGCCAGCCAAGGCCTCCCCGTTCAGAGACCGGCTAGAGGGTGTGTGTGAGTGTGTTAGAGTTAGCAGTAGTGTGTGTGCATAATTGTGTCTGCGTGTTGAGCCTCACACTGATGGTGTCTGTGTCGTGGACTTTGTGTGATGGAGAGAATATGATGGGCAAGGATCGAGGAGTTTGTGTGTTTGATTGAGCAGACTTCAAATGGTTGCATGCATGTGTGTGTGTGTGTGTGTGTGTGTTTCATACGTAGATAGGATCTCCACTGTGAAGTCTTGTTCCCATACAGACTGGTACAGTGTGTACACAACAGAGTGTACTTACTGATCTGTCTGTCAGAAATGCACAGAGCATTGATCTGTGTGTCATCACTGACCCATGGCCCAATATGATGTTTACACTAAGTTAGTTTGTTTGTTTGTGTGTGTGTGTGTGTGTGTGTGTGTGTCTGTGTGTGGTGTGTGTGTGGTGTGTGGTGGTGGTGGTGGTGGTGGGGGGGGGGGGGGGGGGGGGGGGTGTTCCGAGACTCTCTTTGTTTTCAAATCTCTCAGTTGTTTTGAATTTATTGCATGCAATGATTGTATACATCCCACCCTAGGCAACAGCTGAAGTTCCATGTGATGTTCTTCGTGAAACAATGGAACAATGGCTAGGATACAGACTCAACATGGCGACAAACTGGTTAAAAAAAAAAGCTGGCTCTGTTGTTGGAATCAAGTTGGTGAAGCGATGCACACTGACACTGTGATGGACTAAAAGAAAAAAAAACTGTGGTGGACAGAAGAGATCTTCTGTACCCTCAGACATTAGACTTCTTAATTCTTCCATGAATAGTAGATGAGATGAGATTCCAGGCAAACAAATTTCCCTCTGGGCATCAATAACTTCTTGTATTGTATTGCATTTGAAATCAGACTATATAATAATGCATCATATAGCGCTTTATCAGAGACCCTCAAAGCACTTTACATTGGATCCATCATTCATTCACTCACTCACCCAGTCACACCCTGGTGGTGGTAAACTACCTTAGCAGTCACAGCTGCCCTGGGGCAGACTGACGGAAACGTGGCTGCCAGTTTGCGCCTACAGCCTTTCCAACCACCACCACACACAACACTCACAATCACACTGGGAGTAAGGTGGGTTAAGTGTCTTGCCCAAGGACACAACGGACAGACCTGGGATAGGGGGGAATCAAACCGCCAACTTCCAGTTATCGGACGACCACGCTACCTCCTGAGCTACTGCCGCCCCACAACTCCCCACTATAGAGTTAACTACAGAATTATACCTCCCAGAGTAAACTAAGGATCTGTTGTGAAGGAGTTGTGAGGATCTTGGTGTGGCCATTCAGGGGTCTTTTTGTCATCCTAAGTGTAGGTGTATGACTGCTCCAGTTCGCTTTGTGTAGTCTGCTCTTGTAGCCTGGCACCTTGTGTGAAAGTTACAAGGAGAGCTTTGTATTTGCAATCAATCACCAATCAGTCATTCTTTTATATAGCACCCATTCATAACAAATATCTCAAACCACTTAAGTTTGAGGTCTGCGCTGTAGTCTTTGTTATCTTATTGCCTAACATTGATCTGGCATGCCCAAAACACTAAAGCGAGGGGGGGAAAGAATCTTTCAACAGAAAGGAAAGAAACCCTGAGAAGAAACAGACTCCAGCTGAACAGCCAGCTAACTGTTGAGGGAAAAGGAGATGGATAGAGGTGATGAAAAAGACAAACAACGGCAGATTAATGGGAACAGATTTAAGGCTACAGTGTCAGTAATAATGGTTACAGTATATGAGACACAGGAACAACAAAGTCAGTCAGTTTTTATGTGAACATTAGCAACTACAATAAGGACTAATGTTTGTCAAAACAGGCAGAGTCAAGCAGCACTAAAATTCAAAAGAACAATTACACAGTTATAGTCAAGATGAAACTGATAGTAAAAGTCGAAGCAATCGGAGAGCAGCAAGGCATCAGTGATAGGACTTACAAGACCAGGGAGCTGAAGAACTCTCAATCGAGTTTGTGGAAACTAACCTTAGAAAATAAGATTAAGAGTTTTTGATGTGCAGTAATAAAATATAGATGATAAATAAGACATGATTAGCTTAATTAGTGACTAGAACATCGAAGCATGTTGATTTGAACCAACAAAGTAAGCAGAGCTAGCAATTCGCAGGTCTTGTTAGCAGTACTCATACAACTGCTATAAAAAATAACCTCAAGTTTAATTTAAGTTGTGTTTTTATTAAAAAACACAGACATACAGATGGTAAAGTCTATTCAAAGGGAACTAATGCCAGAAACATTCACATTTTTAGTAGAAGCCTGTATGAATTTTTGTATTGTGCTACGTGAGCATCCATCTGTCACTATACTGTCTTTTATTGTCATGCCATACCTTCTTACAAAACCTTAACTTACTCACTTATTTCTTTTTCTTAACTTTATAAAATCAAGCCGACTTGCAACCCAGACTAAACAGCAGTGGTCAGGAGCTTTCCCAGCCTTCTTACCACTGCGGCTCAGCTGTGAAGTTGGTCATGTCTCAGCAGGAGGGTTGGCATTTCAGTTCCCAGCTCCCGAGGTCTACATGGCCATGTGTCCCTGTGCAAGACACTGAACCCAAAATTGCTCCTGATGGCAAAGCCAGCGGTGTGTAAATGCATGTGAGTGGGATTAGTTAGCGCTGATGGGCACTTTGTACAGCAGCCCCGACTCTCATTGTGTGAATAAAGGAATGTAAGTGTTGCGTAAAGGTGCTGTCTTAGTACATTTTATTCCAAGGAAAACTTTGACCGCGTATATAATGGGAATAACTGATCTTGTTTTAGGACTGTTATAAGAATTTCTATATACTCTATCCTGCGATGTCCTGTGCTACATATCAAACACTGTCATGTTGTGACTGTAGAAGTTATAATGTTTATAGGTCCTTGATAAGTCCTTGAACCACTCCTATTTAAAATATAACAGGACTTACACGTGGCCAATCAAATCTTAAACACTAAGCTCTTCTCTCACTGGATTGGTAGAGCTTGGCCTCTGATCTCTCACACTCTGATGCCATCTACTGACTTATCAGCAGAAGTGAAGCTCAGCAGCTTTCTTTTTCACTTACTGGCCTGAAGCTTCATCTAATCCTGTTTATAAATGAGGGATGTGACATTTTTCTTCTATTATCATCAAACAGTTCGATAAAACTCTCAGTATCACTATATATATATATATATATATATATATATATATATATATTTTTTTTTTTTTTTTTGAGTCCTTGTAAAGCTCAAGGATTTCTGCGATGGCACACAACTTTTATTTTCAATCTATGACAGCAAAAGAAGACCAAATCAATCTTCAAATTATTATTTTTTTTACATTTAAAATACATCCATCCAATACTCTCTTTAATTTCTTTCAGCTTAACTATTTTATGATTTTATTTTGATCTGAATATCAAACAGCAGATCAGAAAATTTTGATTTAGCCACTGATGCCACTTTTCCACTGATGAAATAATAACATTGAAGTTATCTCCATCCTTAATGGAAACGATCGTTGACCAAGACCACCTCAGAGTTTTTCCAACACACAGTTTTCTCTAGTTTTTTACTATTAAACCCACGCTTTAAATGATATTGATTGGTTTTTAAAAAGAGGGGTTGTTGTGAAAAAAAGGCAAGAATGATATCTAAATATATATATTTTTGGCCTTGTAAACACAAACTCTACAGTGATCCCAAAATTTAATTTGGTAGGGTTGATGTCTATTTATGTCAAGTCACATGTGACATGATTTGACCCTGCTAGCCTCTCTGAACCATTACAGTCTGTCCTTTTTGAGTTCAATTGCATTATTCATATCACTTTTTTTTAAATATGATGGGAAAGAGTTGTGTTGTTAAAGCGCAAAAATGCATGATAATCTTTGGGTTTACATCAGAAACAGTATGAATTGAGATAAACAGCAGCTCATCACAAACAACTTTGTTCCAGTTTTCTGGTCACACTGCATGGTGTAAGAACAGCCTGGCTCTGTACAGGGACCAGGTCAGCTCAGGTCATATGTATATCCAGAACACCGGTGTTATGGTGACTCTGGTGCCCTCATCTGGCACACTCTGCACCTCGCATGCTAATTGCATACACCTGAAGTGTTCCAGGACATGAACTGAGGTTGTGGTTTCATTAATCATAAAAGTGCCAGCTTTTTTTTATATTTATATATAAGGGATGGTATACTTCTACTTAAAACAAGCATCACAAAGAGTTATCAGGTTCTTACAGCTGGGGCATTTTTGAAGCTTGTCAGCCATTACTGCTTTAGAGGCTGACCTCCAATCTGTCAGCCCACATTATCAGGTGCTTTGGGCCTTTGACAGACAAGGAGAGTAGTTGCATATATTTTCTGATATGTGCAGGTACCTAGACTCTTCCTGACACATGTTTTAGACTTAACTGCTGTGAATTTATTTCATTGTCATTGAAGTGAGAATACCCTTAGACCTTTTCACATTGTACTGCATTACATTGAGCAGCTCATTGCACCCACTAGGATTGTTTGATTATGAAAGGCATTTGTTGAAAAGAGTGGCCATATTTATTTATTTTTTTTCTGTTTTATTCTCATGCTAGCTAAAAAAATCTCTGTCGGCTGTATTAGTAAGTAACGGATTTCACCCCTCCAGTTTCAGTACTTTGCAGAAATCATACATATCTGTTATGCCCCGGTCAGCCCAACTCCTAGTAAACAGTATTCAGTATTATGTAGTTCAATGTGAACTCAGAGTTAGTTCGTATCATCTTTTTTAAACAAGTTATTCACAAATTCACACCTGTGCAGAGTGAATGAGCAAAAAAATAAGTAGGACTGAAACTCTTTTTTTGTTATTCAGGCTGTGAACATGTTTGACTCTGCTGTGAAGTTGAGCGTTTTAACATGAAACCCAAAGGGTCTTCCTTGACTTTTGGAGCCAGTCTCAAGTGGACACTGAAGGAACTGCAGTATTTTACAACTGCAGGATGGCTCCACTTTTTGAACTCTTGAACTCAGCTTTAGACAGAACATACCACTAGGTGGCACCACTATAATTAGCTATGTTTTTTTCACTCCCAGATAGCAGTGATGCCATTAATATTTCAAGCACTAAAGCTCAGCTGATCCAAACCCAGCCCACATCAGCTGATAGCTTTGCCACTACCATCCATGCATCCTTTCTGCAGATGTGAAACCGGGCTTTCTATTTAAAGACCTTCAGACTTTCTTTCTCCTTCCTACACTAACCTGCCTCCAGCCCAGCTCCTCTGTTTTGTGCCGTGTTTGATTTCACCAGTGTCACAGGTATTGTCACTGATGTCGGCTCTCTTCTGTGCCCTGGAGGTCTTTGCAGCTGCTCTCCCTGCCTAGCTTTTCATGTGCACATGGAACAGAGGGGAGATGTGTGGCAAAAGTAGTCCTGGCTGAACTTGCACATGTAGTTTCTTGCGTATGTTATGCTGATTAAATGCCAGAATGTTAACAAATAATACAAATTTAACCTGACAGCCCAGAGAATCAAACAGTCGCAATTTATTTATTGAAGAGAGGCCACTCAGTCACTTTGTCCAAACCTACCTGCACCCCTAGCCACCCTCCACTGCAACCCCCTACCAGCCCTAAAGCAGAAGTGTGTCAGCTAGAGGCAGAAGATCAGGATGGACCTGGTGGTGTGTGTCCCCCTCCTGTCTGAGAGTCTGAGCTGACCGGCTAGCCCCCCAGATCTTTAACAGATTTCTGGAGCTGTGTGAAGTCCTCTCCTGCTTCAAACACTCCATCATCATCCCAGCCCCCAAGGCACCCTCCATCACCCAAATAAATGACCACAGGCCCATTGCCCTGACGTCTGTGATCATGAAAACCTTTGAGAAGCTGGTATTGAGCCTGTTGATGGGCATCACAGCTCCCCCAACTGGACCCCCTGCGGTTTCCCACGAAGACTATGTACTAAGTTTTTACCATTTGACATACCACCTGTTAGCCACTCACACATCTTTGTCGATTATTTTTGGTATGGGACAAAGCAGGACAACTGGGAGATGGTACGATAGCGCTGAGTGGGCGTATCACAATTGATTCTCATCCCCGTGCTTTTGGATTGGGACAAGACAATAGTCCAGTTCAGATGTGTAACCGTGCTATAACAATGGCTTTACTTAGCTGAGCCTGTAAATGTACAGATCTTTATGATACGGGTTAGATGGATCAGAGCTAGCAACCCCAAATCCTCACAATGGCAAAGCAACCTCTGGAGCCAAAAACCAAAAACTGGTCTCTTCTTTCATCTGACGCCATGATAATTTTGTTATGTATCTGCTTTTCCATTTCCTGGTTACCCTTAATGCTTTGACAATAGACAGTATAACATCATCTGCAGATGTTTTTTGAAAGCATAAACAGGATCCTCTGAATAAACCTTTACCCTGTTTAAAACTACCTTTGCAGAAAAGCTGAAAGGTGCTCTATTGTTCCTTTACTTGATCGACTACATCTGTGGTTGAAAGCTTTAGGGACAAAAGGGGGAGTAATAAAAAGCTGAAAAAACACCCATGAAAATTGTGGAGAGCAATTTAGCCTAAATTCCTTTCAGAGGACTTGTAAGTAGCTTAAAGCAAATTAGATTTGGCTGCAGCCTGTTTCCTCTAATAGATGCAGGATTGTAGTGGTGAACAGAGGACAGAACACTGAGCCTTTATTATCTCTGTGAAGTATATCAATAATTTAATTAGGAAATAATGAATCAGGGAAGTCAAAGAGTGTGGCCTGTTGGCTGCTTTACCTTTAACTTGCATATGATTTATTCCTGCTGACATCCAGAGTGATCCTTAGTTTTACACTCACTGACCTTTAGTAATTGAAAATCTGAAGAAAAAGATCAAAGTTGTGGTCAAGAATCTTGGTCCTAAATTAGTTTTATTCCTCTTGTGTATATTATAGACTATTTTGTTCACAAACTAATTATCAATAAAGGGGGGAGGTAGTTCCATAGCTGAGAGTGAAGTGGAAAAGATCTGCATCTCCTACGTGTTGACTCAAGGCAGGAAAATTCCATGAATATGAATTATACAATTCATATTCACAAGAAGACATGTTGGAGTTGGAGGGCATAACATTTCTTCAGAAACATCATGAATGAGACATATATATATATTTGAGATAAGAGGGTTTTATGACGTTTTAGTGTATGTCAGCTTTGGCGCCCCCTCTGGAAAAACTACTAATTGCCTTTCTTGTCCGACACATGCTGAAGTTATGGCTTTTGACAAAAATCTCATTCAGCTGACATTTGATAATGTGTAATTTATGGTGAATATCTCAACGTAACGTGAAAATACTACAAACTGCCAGCTGTGACTTGGGCTCCTTGACTGACACCTATCTTCTTACACTGGTTTACATATAAATATTTTCAATCCTTTTGCTGATTGTTGCCTTAAATATCTTGACAAGACACCCATAAAAAATGATAGTCTACTACATAAACCTTACAATATTCCCCACAGGAGCTTTAATGTTAACATTTATAGAAATAAAGGAAGGCTTTTGGCTAAGTCGATCCAACATGTGAATCACGTTCGAGTTTGAAGAGTTTCAATCTGAGACTAGGCTGTGTAGCAATATTAAGATTTTATCAAAAGTCAATTCAAACTTTTGGTGGTAGTTTAATCAGAGTAATTCAACCTTATCATCTATCTCTTTCTGCATCTCTGTCCATCTCTTTTCCAAAGCTGACACTGCAGATGGTTGTCCAACATGAGTCTGGTTCTGCTCAAGGTTTCTGCCTGTTTAAGTTTTTCATCTCTACTGTAACTTGCTAAATGCTGCAAATAACACATTGTGTTCTTCACTACACTCATGGAGAAACAAGATGAGATGAGACTGAGTCTTAAATGTTAATGTTAGATCTTTATTCATAATTTACCATATTGTTTGGTCTAGACAGGCCTTAATTATAAAACATCTTGAGATAACATTTGTCTAACCCTAGACTGATTGAAAGAATTGCAAAATGTAAAAGAAAAAAGGCATAGTGACATCTAAAGCACCAAAATGACAACATCAATGTGGAGTAACTGTGCGTTTTTGGATCATTTTATTGCACCTACTTGTCTGTGTCTAAGCACATCTTCTTCCTCTGCCCCTCCAGCTTTCTTTTGCTTCCACTGATGTCCCGCCCATCGTGTTCTTCTCAGCCAATTGCTTGCCAGATCCTCAGATGGATGTCTATTGAAGGGGCTGCCGGCGAATGCTGAGCAGGCTGGCAAGGTCAAGGGCCGCCTCGTCGTCCTGTGATTGGCTGCTGGACAGGACTGAGGCATCATGGAGCCAATGTCCAACAAGCAGGATAGCAACTCATCAGAGGGAGATGAGAAAGGGTGAGACAGAGTGTGTGTGTGTGTGTGTGAGAGAGAGAGAGAGAGAGAGTCTGTGTGTGTGCGTGTGAGAACCAAAATGTGATGGATTGTACATCTGCATGAATGTGCGCTTCAGTCTTTGATGTAAACATGAAAGGAAAGCAGAGATTACCATGGATTTGACAGGAGACAGAATAGCTGCAGGCGTAGATGGATGGATTGATGGATGGATGAAAGTGTACGCAGACGCAGAGGTGCAGCAATACAACTCCAAATCATCTGAATCCTCTCAAACGGAAACAAAGCTCATCACTCAGGGTGTACACATTTTTGACGTAACAGCGAGAAATAATTCACAAAAGAGTGGCAGATGCAGTTGTCAGTGGATTGATGCTGCAGTGACAGGCAGAATAGAACATGAACACATGATTAATAAGAGATACAGAGGAGGACATTCACTGGCTGGGTGGAGGGATAGATAGCACACAGGGACACGGTGTATTTGGTGTACTTTTGGAAATAGTAAAAGTATACACAGATCAATCCATCACCCTGCCATCTGTGTGCTCTCCTGTTCTGGGCACGTGCAGTCTTACACACATACACACACACCAACACATCCAGTACATGTTGTTCTGCCATCAATGTTTGTTTGTGAGCTGATGAACACAAAAACAAAACTAAGTGCTACACTTTCAAGTCCTAACTCATCATGCAGCTCTGACAGCTCAGTACTCTGCTTCCAACAGAGGCTTTTTACAGTTTGAGGGGGAATACTGTGTAACTGAGTGCTCCTGCAGAGTAACAGTGTTGCAGCTATGTACACTTGTCAGACTCATTTTTCTGTTGGTTTGCTGAATTTCATTTTCTCTCCTTTGAAGCTGCGGTCAAGCATGGCTATCTGAAAATGACCTTTCACCCACCACATTCCTCTGTCCAAACTCTGGGGTTTTGGTGAAGACCTCCTCGTGGGTTTTGATTCTCATGTAGGTAGTATGAAAAACAGCCAGTATAGAGTCAGAGTGGTGTCCAGCTGGAGAGTCAACCTCAGCCTCTCTGGTCTGGATGTTTGCCAACTGCATGTGTGTTTTCATTCATGTGGGTGGGTTAGTTTTTATTATCGACCACAGAGATACAGAAAAGGTTATTCACACTGGCAATGTACAGCTATGTGTGTTTGTGTATGTGTGTGTGTGTGTGTGGATTAGCGGAGTGGAGAGAGCTGGATTAGGAGCACTGAGGGCAGCTGGAGCCACAGAAAGCAAAGGACAGATCAGGACACAGCAATATGTGACAACAACAGGGGATTGTCGCTTTGTGTTTGTGCGCATGTGCGTGCATGTGTGTCTGTACGCGTGTGTGTGTCTGTGTGTAATTCTAACTGTGTCATCTTGTGACACGTGTTCTTGCAAGTGCTCCTCATGCATTGACCCCTCCCCTCGTTAAAGTCTGAGTCATGGCGATTTCACACACACTAACACACACATGCGCACACAGATGTTGATATCAAACTTTACCCCGAGAGGATATAGAAAATAGAGTTTTGTGTATGTAATCATGAGTGTAATAATGAACTGTAGGTGTGCATGTGTGAACTACCAGCAGCACAAAGACGACAGATTCAGAGAGACAATGTCCTCTTAGCTTCAATTTTAACTTCAATTTCACAAAGGACTGATTTTTTGGATTTCTATTTGGATGTAAATTAAGAGTAGGAATTAGAATAACTTTATTAATCCCTGAAGGGAAATTCAATTGTCTGTCGTCTTATTTGTTATGTCTCTAAAAGTTATCTACTATTTACTGAAGAGTTATAAAGTCTGATGGCTGTTGGTACAAAAGATCATCTGAATCTTTCTGTCCTGCAGTGAAGAGAGAGGAGCCGTCCACCACCATTGGCCCTTTGGTCCATCAAGGTGTTGTGAAGTGGGTGATCCATGTTCTTTAGAATAGACTCCACCTTCCTCAGTGTAGATCTCTTCACCACATCCTCCACTGTGTCCAGCTTGAGTCCAACCTATAGACTGTATAAAGAATGGACAGAGTCTGCCTCTTCGTTGGGTGAAGCCACTCCGAGAACAGCACCCTCTGATGGTGGGCTGCAGTATAGGTCATACATCCCGCCTCCGCCAGCAAAGCTTATGGGGCTGTGGACAAACTTTAGAAATTTATTACACAGAACATAAATTTTTCTCCCCCTTGCCTGTGATGTTGACATGTAGTTATTATAAGACTGGTTTGTGCTCAAGTCCTCTTTTTTCTGTGCAGCTCCATTTCTAAAAGTTATTAAGGGGTTCATGTTTTCTATGATTGACACCTGATACAGCCTATTGGCATTCCCTTTCTGTAGATGAAGTCTATATTCTAAGACCAAATAAATTTAAGAATGAATTTAAGTCATTTAAAAAACTTTAGAAGGCCTTCAACATTTTACATTAACACTTTTACGGTATCCCACGTATGTTTAAGTCTTCAAATATTCTTGTGTTACTGATGGTTTCAAAGGTTAGAAGAATTCTGTGTTTTTATTTTCAGTGGCAGTCGCATCATCTGGTTGCCTGTTAGTGACCCAGTGTTTAGTGTCTCCATTAGTTTCAATACCTAAAAGGCTTGAGACACCAGATATTGTATAATGACAATGCTGCTTGGTCATACTTGTACATGTGCACAACTTTTTTTTCCCTCTAAACATCTGCAAATGTCATGTCAATGTCATTGCCATTTGTTTTCAAACTTTTGGAGCAGAAATGTGTTCAAATAGTTTTCCAGCTTTTTCTATCCTTAATAGAGATAGGAATCGACAAAATACCATCCTGTATCAAACCACAACAAAACGCAATGCAACTTAACACAAATCAACATAAAGCAACATGACACTAAACAGCTTTGTTAGTACAGTTAGTTTTGTTGTATTTTGTCAAATGCAAAACAAACAAACATACAATAAAAAAACTGTGTGCCATCAACATTACATATATCTCCCATTGGCAGACCTGCTCTCTCATGATGGATATTGGCTTTAGTCTCTGGAAAACTGAAATCGATTAGAAGAGTATCGTCAGCATAACCTGAAAATTTATCGTTTATTCATTATAATTGATTCCAAGGACAATCTTTTGCGTGCATAGATGATAGAAGGTACTAAAAGGTTTCAAACTAGCACATTGCACTTAATTGATGCCAATTACGTGTTCCAGTCTTCATTAAGAATAGTGATCAGCTGTGTCAGGTACAGCTGTAAAAGTAGAAGTACAAAATAAGTCCTCTGTTCAAAGACAAAATATGATCACTGAACTTTTGTTTTGGCACAAAAAACGCAACTGTGGGCAACTGCTTTCTTAAGGATCATCCAAAAGGAAGAAAATGCTCTGTCATTAGTCTTTGATCAACTCTCACAAGACCAAGCTTTCCAGGAATTAAGTACAGTGTCTTTAAAGTACCGTTGTATTTAGCCAATTACAGTGCCATCAGCCGGAACAAGGTTAGGGGTGTGGTTGAAACAGCAAGAGAATCCAATTAAGTCCCTTAACAAGATAATTAGGATACTTAAGCTATCATAATTGACGTCCGCATGAATATTAAAGCCCACTTATGTAACAACTTCCGCTATACTTAGGATTTAAGCTGATAAAATCTCAGACAATTTAGGTAGAACTTCTGAGAAAGAGCAAAAAGGTTGATACACTTTGACATATGAAATTAGCTATGTCATGTTTTCCAGCTGGAGTTCAGAAACTAATAACGAAGGAAGGTGAAGAGATGCCAGTTTCTTTTGGATTTCAGGTTCTGATACCTCCTGATTGGTTTTCCTAATGTAAGCTAACAAATGTATTCGTAGAGGAAACTTCTTAAGGGCCATAAGTTCTCCAGAGCATTAGGTTTACATATTTACAGCAATGATAAATAAGTAGATTATATGCCAAAGTGCAACTGCCAACACTGAAAAGACAAACAAACACAGGGACTAAGAAACAAGTAAATAATGTAGTTTGCTAGATCACCCCGATCTGTTTAACACCACAACCTACCTCTTTTCATGTGGCCCGATCCACAGTTGAGCAGAGACTTATTGTTAATGGATCTCATTCATGAAACATTATTTAAGTTACGTGTGGATTTAAACACAAAGAGTCGAGCAAACTCCAGATAGCCACGACTCAGCATAAATCTCCGCCGGTGAATTAAAAAATGAACACTTTAATGAAGTCATCTGCATTTCTTTGCAATGAAAATCATGCCTTCTTTTTTGTATTCCATGCATAAGGACTATTTGGAAAATGACGTGACAACAAAGCCCCAGATAAAGATCTGCTTCATTCGACCACTATGTCAAGCAAAGGTTACCTAATAAGTAAGAACCGATTCCTGGAAGATACATATTTTCGGGCCATGGTTATGAAATGGTCTTTTTTTTTTTTCTTTTGTTGACCAAAGTGTGTGTTTCCTGTGTTCCAAGAATCTGACAAACACACCAGGGACGGCAAGGCTATGTAGGTAAAAATGAACAAATAGGCTTTATCCCTCCTCAAACCCTTTTCAAAAGGACCATTCTTTCTCTCTTAACCAGGCCTTGTCCTCAGGTAACCCTGATGTAGTTTTACATAGAGTTGTTCGCTGAAACAGCACAAGCAGTCACAAACACCAGTATTGTTTTAATTCCCCAAGCCTCTTTTGACCTCTTTTGAGAGTCTGGTATTGAAGAGGGCTGTGAATGGACTCTTAACCTAAGGCATGAATAAGTATAAATCTCATGCCTCCTTATGCCTATGGACCAGAATTTTTAATACATTGAAAAGCAGACTGGTTGTGTAATTTGACTAAAGCTTCTGAACACCACAATCATTTAATGCCGTAAGCTGTTTAGATGAATATGTCTTTGTAGAATAAAAGTATCGGGTAAACATCTCAGTGTTATTTCAGTTTTGAGCTGTAAATGACAGTGATTTATTAAACATAACAGACAACACATCGCTCATTAATTATGAATTACAACATCAAGTATGTCACTCATTTTGCAAAAAACAATCATTACAGTATTTTCCTATAACACCTACTTCACTTTTTTGGTATATTTTTTCCACACATTTTTCAAGGGATTCAAAATAACGTGAGAAATCATTAACCGCAAAATCCCTGCAAAAATCTATAAGTGCATACGCAAACACAAACAGACAAAAACTTGAACTTTACTCCTGATTTAGGTCTGTGGATTCATGTATCTCACAAAGTGTCAGTTGGAAACAGTTCATTCAGAAAACTGGTACATAAGATTGATAAAAAGCTGTTTATCATCTTTACTGTAGCTGAATAATACTATTCATGTTTCTAATAAAACAATTCATGATCAACCTCTGTGGTATGTCTTGATAAACTTTACAGTGGAGGTCTAAATAGTTCAAATAAATGAATAAGATGTTTAAAATCATCAGTCCTTCTCAGACTGGATGGGTATAAAGTACACCAAAAAGCACAATAAGCCATTTTTTCTATTGTAATAATCAACTTACTGCTAGAATTGTGTCGTTGAACTCACTAATACACTTCGGTTCGATAAAAGTGTTGACGTCTATGATAAGACAGTGGAAATTAAGTATGCTGTTACTCTCCAGGAACCCAAAGAGGGGCTTTTCCCACTGGCTAGTGAACCTATACATTGGTAGAAAGGGAGGTGCAATAAAAGAAATTTGTTCCTTAAATTAATGGATAATCATCATTATGAGCCAAGACGTCCAAATTACAGCGATCCTCATTTTTTGCTATACTCATGCAGCCCCAATGCACTGAGAAGAAAGTCTTGGTCCAGGTGATAGATGGATTATCCTTCAAGAACTCTGAGAGCCACAACCTTGGAGCAAATTTTCAACCGTGCCACAACTTATACTACTAGTCATCTGTAGAGGATCTCCTACTTGCAGGTCTTGAAAGACAGCCAAGCACCTTACAGCTTAGTACAAACCAACTCTTGGCTTTATGTCAGAGTGTGACATAACAGTGTCACGGTTCCCTGCAGGACCTCTTCTCAGCTAATTGTAAAACCAGGATGTCATTTAATTTAAGTGTAGGAGTCAATCACATCAGAGCATGTGTACCCTGTAAAAAAAAAAAAAAAAAAAGTTCAGCTTTTAAAGGAACCACTCCCATGTTTTTGTTGCCTCGTGTTCTCATTGTCCCTGCACTCATGCTTTCAGCACCAAAAGATCTTGTCCCAGGCCCTCAGATCCTTAATTCACAAACAGCGCTGCATTCACTGGCTTGATCTCACTAGCTTGGAAGTGTCTCAGCTTATTGGACAGACACAAAGAGACCCTTTGCAGCAGTGCCAGACAGAAAGACTGTCCCCTAACGCCAGTAAGGGAGGCGCAGGCAGGTGGTGAGGGATTACAGGCGGCGTTCATCCATTAGCAGACATAGAAAGAGAAAGCCCCAGCTTTTAAGTTCCTCAGTGTGCAAACACAGAGAACCTGTAAAGGGATCTACACTCAGGAGATGTGATTAAGATGACACAGCAGTGAGTTCATTACTGCTTCTAGAGGCGGCTCAGGAAGTTTGGCTCAGGCTAACAGAGTCTCTGAATGTTCCATTGAGATCCTTCTGACGGCTTTCTCACTAGCTCTAAGAATACTGACTTTACATCAGTGCAAACATCGACACCGACCTCATCTCAGGATCCTGTGAGGACAATCTGATAACAACAAAGCCTCTTGAGATTCTATAGACGGTAAAAGAACTTCCAGGCTAGACCTCAGATGAAGCAATCTGGCTGTAGGATCTGCTGAATTCATGTCAAGATTGTTTTGTTTACCAAAACACACATTAATTTACTGACAAGACTAGAACAGTCCACAGCAGGACAAATCCTCGCTGATTCAAAGCAGACTGGTGGTTTTAAAAAGTCCTGTAGATCTTGCGTTAGTGGTCATGATATCTACTTATATGATATTTACACCCCTTTACTTCTGGGATCTTCCTGAACATCTAGCAAGACGTAAGTCCTCTTAATCTCTACATGGTTCATTAGCTCTTCACTGAGGTTTCTGTTTCAAAAGCTCCTGACAAATATTTATGTTTTATTCTGTTATGAACTTCTTCAACGAAATCCCTAACTCTTGTATGGGACTTAGTTATACCCAATTTAGTTGATTAGATTAAGGAATCTAGTTAAAGCAAAGTTTTCCATTTTTCCTTGTAGAGTTTTGTATCCTGTAAATGCCAGTGGATTGGTCTGTCTATACGTACAGACACCCACATCTTTCCTTGTATCACTGACACAGCTAAACTAATTCTGAATGCTTATTTAATTAGAATTTAAATCAATGATTCAATAAATTGTCAGGAGAGATAGAATGTATTACTTAATTCCAATCATGCAGGGAAAATCAGGCCTTTATATTGAATAAGCTTATCTGAGACTGTCAGGCTCTAGTCTCAGTAAAATTTATTTTTTGGACCACTTTTTGAGAGGATGTCATCTAATTTTTGGGTAAAGGATGTTCCACAGCCACTAACTTTTTATCTAAACTCTGCCCGACAAGTCTAAAGGCAAGCTTAGTTGACTTAACAATTAAATGCAGTCGCCTATGGTAGAATCAATTATCCTTTAACAAAGTTTTATATTTCTATTGCTATAGGCCTAAAATACAAGTCATATTTTCCATCAAAGCCAAAGCACAGTCATCTGAAACTAGCTAAGGTAGTTGTTACATACAGAAGACGAGAATGGCCATGGATTTTTCTTTTTTTTTTTTTATGCACGGTTATCTCATGATAATGATTTATTATCTCATCATCTCGATGTAACAAAGTTATAATTCATTTTCTCCAGACTTAGTTTTTTTTAATTTTCTGGATAAAGCAAAGATCATTATCTCAGTATAACGAATAAATGTATAATGTGTCCGCCATTGTTACTTTTGTTGTCCTATTTGGAAACTTTCCCACGTTGAAAGTGTAATCCACATGCGTCAGTGTTTTCTTTGAAACGGCGGCTTGCTGGTGACAGTGATGGCTGTGGGGTTTCAGAAATATTCCACTCTGGAGGGTGTTTTTAAAAGTTACTGTTTTAGGTCGGCAAAATAATACGTCATGGGAAAATGGTATTTGCTATGCTGAGATAACGGGGGGAAAAAAATTATCACGAGAAAACATATTTGTTAAACCGAGATAATAAGTTGTTTTTATGAGATAACAGTGCATAAAAAAGAAAAACCCATAGTTGTTGACATCTTCCATAGTTACAGTCAATGGCAACAACCATAATGCTATAGCGCTCCTCTACCTGGGTGTAAACCAGCACAGATGAAGCTGGCTTCTCATAGTGCAGCGCAGTTTAGCGTACTAGAAACAGGAGAGGAAGTAGTGAGTCAATTGTAAGACTAAACTGGTGTATATACAGCTATCTCCTTGGTTCTGCTGTGTGTAACCAGCACAGGTCTGCAAACGTTGATCTGTATGGTGGGCCGAAGGCTGGTGGTGCTAGCTCTGCTAACATTCACCAACAGCAAAACTTGTTTGTTGTTCACCTGCAGACTGTCCTTGGCTCAACTTTGGCTGTTTTCTGAGAGTTTTCTTTCCTCTCAAGTTGGTTAGTTAAAATTCAAGTTTTTTATTGTGTAGGTACCATTTGTGCTGCAATGACTGTCAGCTAGTAACCACCACAGTGCTATTCTGCTAAATGGCAATGGCATTAATAATTTTCCGCAGACGAATGTGAGTTTTTTTCTTCTTTGTTTATTTCAGTTGTAGGTTCAAAAGTTTGATCAATTTTGACTTTGGTTTCAGATGAAATACCCTCTACTGGCATCCCCATTCATAGCTTATACCAGTGCTGCACATAAATATGTTCAGATTTCTTCATTAGCTGTTTGCAGTTGCTGCTCAGTCTGGCTGAAAACTTCCCTCGTGTGTACTTGTTGTCTTGGATAAGGTCAAAGTTTGTTCCCACAGCACTAATCCATCAGGACGTGACAGTCAGGTCACGCTGGACGTCTGCCAGCAGCTTTAAGCATATAATCCCTGTTTTTTATGGTCTGCATTTATTTGAAACATGTGAAAGAGGTAAATTTGATTAATGACAAAGCTTTACCAAAACAGCAGCATAGGAGCAACCGGATTGGAAAATAGGCTAGCACTCTGTATGCTAATTGTGTATTTTTAGTTTTCATATAATCCCACCACCTGAAGTCTTAGCATCAAGCACAGCTTCTAGCCACAGCCCTGATTCAACTGGAATACTTTGATTTGAGAAAATCTTTTTGTGTGTCAGATTTATAAACCCTATCAGTAATTATTTAGCTGGGCTCCGAATAGCAATGTCTTATTCAGCCTTGGCTAGGGCTTTAAAAATCAAGACTTAAATAGAAATAGTACAAAATGTAACCATAGAGCAGTTTGATTTTGCTGATGAGATAAAAAAGCATCCCTTTGTCCTCACAAGACTTCACTCTGCTGTACTGGGGGGACCACATCAGCCTGCTGTTATGTAATCAAGTTAGCATTAAAGCTTAAATGAGTTTGGATTCAGAGAGGCAACATGTTTTTTTTTTTCTCCTGTGGGGGGAAAAATGAAAAGAGCAAATCAGACAGAGAGACAGAGAGGGCATGTCAGGAGAAAGTGACAGGAGTGATAATGCAAAAACACAAAAGGTGACAGATGGGGAGAGGGCGACAGAAGGAGGAAGAGGAGTCAGGCGATGTGGTGGAGGAAGAAAAAATACAGAAAAGTGAGCACAGGGAGTGAGAGAGAGAGCAAGAGGAGGGGCGAAACATGAAAATTTTGTTTGGTGAAGACAGCGAGAATCTCACCGAGGGAGGTTCTACACATGCAAACACACTGACTGGGAGGAGGCGGGGGGAAGGCTGGACCAGAGCAGCGAGGAGAGGAGGGAGGGAGGGAGGGGAGAGAGGGAAATAAACAGAGTAACCATTCCTGCCGGCAGCAAGTCAGAGAGAGAGAGAGAGTGAGAGAGAGAGAAAGGGCTGCTTAAAGCCTCAGATATCTCCCCTTGAACGCAGGAGACAGACTCTACTGTACTTCTCTGTGATCGACGAGAGCCCTCAGGTCACCGTGAGGCTGGTGGTGAGGAATTTAAGGACCTGCTGTTTGGGGTTTTCAAACCGGCGGGAGCTGCAGCTCTCCACACTCTGATTCGTGTACTCTAGAAGAACCACTTCTTCAACTATTGTCAGACCCATTAACTGGAGCAACAGCGTTTTGTTTTCGCCCGAATGGGACCTGTTCACTGACCCCTTTTTGACTACTGGGACTCTTGAACAGCAGAAGAAGCTGCTGGTTTTATTCTTCTCTTCTGGTTCTGGTGAAAAGAGGAGCACCATGCATATATTACAGCCATACTGCATCAACAGGTGTGTGTGTGTGTTTCATGTGAATTCATGCGTCTCTGTTTAGCTGTGATGGAGCCACGTGCCATGTGCTGATATCTGTATGGTACACCACATGTCAACAACAGATAAAGACAGAAATATCTATATGTTGCAGGCAGTTAGAAGGCTTTCTGCTGTTAGTCTGCTTGTGTTATGATTGTGAAGACGCGTTGACATTCGTTTTCTAGTTTGTAGACTGTTTGTGTATCTTGAACACGTGACAAGAGAGTAAAGCTAGAGATTTCTCTTTTCCTGAAACCAGAATACACTGTGCTTATCGCCCTCTAATGCTGCTCCCACTGGAGTGTGTCTCAAGCTCTTCCTATGAAACAGCCAATCTCACATGCCTTGAACACCAACTACAACTCCAGTGGCACCACCAGCAATGGGCATTTCTGCACCAACAGTTTTCAGCTCATCCTCCTCTGACCTTGTGCACCTTGACTCCTTCACACTGTGATCTGTCTTATTTAAGTATCCCGCAGCATCTGATTCCTCAAACAGATTATTTCCTTCCATATTTTGGTCAGTGTGTTTGGACTGTTTTGGAAGAATGGAGCAGACGCTCAACAGTAGTTGATTTCCGGGTGGTGGACTCCACTGGGAGTCAACGTTGATAGAGGGTGTTATGATATAAAGCTGTTTGACATTCAGCTAGGTTTCCCTTCAACAAATAAGCCTCTGTTGTCATCCCATCCCCCCGCTTCTTATTTCAGCTTATGATCTTTCAGTTCTTATTCACGCTAACAGAGGAAATCTGAAAGTTGCTGAAATAGAGGGTCACGAGTTTACATGTGTGTGTTTACAACAGTAAACCAACTGTAAATATCATAGTCTTATGGTTCCTCATGGTTCTTTCTCCTAATTCTGTTTTACTCATGGCTCTAAACAGTGGTGTCTCTGCAGAAATGGCCAAAAGACAAAGTTATTTAGCTTGATAAGGTTATAGTGTAGAAGATTAATACATTTTTTAAAGGTGCAGAATCATTTTGACGTTAAGGAAGCTCACCTCATGATCAACAACCAGAGGAGACAGTTTCCCACAGCGTTACTGCCTGACCATGTGCACACAGCAATAAAATTAATAAGTTAGCTGGACCGTGAAGAGCAGCAAGAACAGAGCATGAGACGTCAGAGATTTTTTTTTTTTTTTCCTTTTTTTTTTTTTTTGGTCTTGAAGAGGAAAGTAGATTTGACAGCCAGGGAGAGGCATGGGGTTAGAGAGAGGGTGGAAGTATGGTGGAGAAGCTAGATTACCTAATACTGCTGATGGAAGTTTGAAGGACCAGAGGAGAGAGATGTGGTGAAGAGGAGAAGAAAAGACAGAAATTACAGTGAGGAAAGAAGGGAAGTCAAGGAAGCAGGCAGAGAGCAATGCCCAGGGGAGGCCAGAGTGGGAGGGACAGAGAGAAATATTTTATAGAGGGGAGAGGGTTAAAGGGGAGCGGGAGGGGTCTGAGGCAAACAGTCAGACTTGGGGATAGAGAAGAGAGGATGTAATCCAAATCTGCTGCCAGAAGCAAATGCAAACTCCATCCCATGTGAGGGAGGACAGAGAAAAAAAGAGAGAATTATTCCAAGAAATATGTGAGGGAAATGAGAGAGGGAATCATATATACCCTGGTTTGTATGTGCAGTCCTGACACGTGCCTTTGAATTAAAGGTTTCATCTGTTGAACAGACCTTTCATTGCACAAAAAAGGCTTTTCAGCACATAAATAAAATCACGTGAACGCATAAAGGTTGAGAGAGAGAGAAGAACAGAAAAATGACAGAGCGACTGATTTTAAGCCACGCAGTTTTCCCTCTGTTTCCTCGTAGGATTGCACATTTCTATTTGCTTGTTGTTTTTTGTATTGTTGTCAAACTCCAGTAAGTTAGTCACATACCGGCCAGTAATGTCTCCAACACTCTTTTGTTAAGAGTGGGCAGTTTCTTAGTTCAAATTAGCGACTGTTCAGCAAAGGCTCATGGTGGTTGCTGAGTTGGAAAAGTAATGAGTTAGCTGAAACTTTGCTAGTCTTTTATATAAATTCTGGTTCAGCTGGGAGTAGTGAGGGTGTGTGAAATGAGGATCTCACAGGTTCTTGTTTGAACTGTCAGTGTGAACTGTTCAGGGTGGCATTAGTGCAAAAAAATGTAAGTGAGACGAAAAATGACCAAAAGTAATTCACTGAAGCTTTTGGCAATTAATGATGAACAGCATTCTAGTCATTTCATTCTAGTCATTTCCATGATGCGTATTTGACACCCACAATCTGATGTCCGTGTTGTCCCATTTCTTTAATTGAGATTTTAATCCGTCTCTGTTGAAGCTCGGCACTTTAGGGGTCACAACCCAGTCCAGGTCACTCCTAAAAAAGGATAGGACTGAGGGTTGGGTTCGGTTGAGTAGTTGGAGCAAAATGTAAAACATCTCAGAATTTTGAGTTTGTTTTTTCTTTGTAAGACATTTGATATGCTGAAAAATAAATAAAAACAAATTATCTAAAAAATTCACATAAATATGTCCAAAACAAGAGATTTTTGTATGGATGAGCAATTGACCTTTGAGTAATAATGCAATATTCTAGGTCTTTACTGTGATATCCAACATTCATTGATATTGTGGGATCTCTTTTAAAGGAACCTACAAATTCTCAATTTTATCATTTTAGTCAGTTGGAGATTTTCTGCAACTTATATCTGTAAAAAGCATTGTCTCTGTTCATTAGGGCCGGTGTCCACTAACAGCAAAAAAAAAAAAAGGCTGCTAGTAAACCCAGTTTTTACACAAAACAGATGAAGTCCAGCACTTTCAGCACCCAGTGTCCCATCCACATCAGGTGGTTACAGCGCCCTTCGCTCATAATAGTTTCACTTTTAGAGCCCTCCCCTTTGCAGTGTCACTTTCTTTCCTGGGACCAATCAAAATCAGGAAAGACAAAAGGGGAGAAACTATCAAGACCTGTTTCCATGTCTAGGTGCTAATCCATTGTTTTGATACTTAATTCATAAAATCTGTCAATGACTGACAACAAATGAAAAGCATGCAGAGCATTGTAAACAAACTGAACAGTCTCAGCCTTTAGGGAATGATGATTTTTTAATGTGTCAGTGCTGGTGAAAGTGCTCTGAAATTCAGGTCAGGTGCATGACCAGAGGTAATACCAGCAGTGGACTCAACAATTCGTTCTGTAAATTGTTGTCATTAGTATTATTTTTTTTTACTTTTGTGACAGAAAAGTGACACTTTTTAAATTTGGTGTTTGGTTGAGTGAGAGGGCTCAGTTGCTCAGTATGTATCTTTGGAGGAATCAGAGTGTTTCTCTGCACTTTGAGGCGTTTCTGCCTCCCTTACAAGGGTCTTTGCCTGTCCTTGACTCTCCTCCAAATACAACAACACCCACTTCAAAGTAGAGGCGTGTGGGTGTCGGCACAATAAAAGTGAGAAAATGGTACAGGAAATGGGAATTCTTAAAAATTGGACCTACCCTCTGTTTCCTCCCTCTGAAGTGTGCAGATTTCTCCAATTTTACAAACAAGATTATGTTTTTTGCACAATGTGAGGATGCGACCAGTCTTTTTCACACTTTCATATTTTTCTCTCTCCCCCCTACCACCTTCCTGTCCCTCCTCCTAGGTGGCCAGATGTGCCCAAGAGAAAGAGCAAGAACAGCCAGTGTTCGGTGAAGAGCATGTCTGGTAAGGATTTATCCTCTTCTGCTTCATCCCTTTGTGTAGCTGCTGTCTGCAAACAAACAAGTGAACACAAATATACAAAAGACACATCTTATTATGCGCTGATAGATTCAGTCGATGTTCTGTGTGGTCAACACTCCATGGCTGGCTCCCCACAGCTTTGCATGATGTCTCATTTCTATGATAATCTCCCTCTCCTTCTTTTATATGACTTTCATGCAGAGGCTTTGTTGAGCAGAGATTAGCTCACCTGGGTTGGCATGGCCTAAGCCGAAGAGATGTGTTTGAGTGCAGCTGTAGGTTGGACTCGAGTTTTTGAATACTGTATTATTGAACCACCAAAGAAGACGCGTTCATTTTTCTCAACTTTCACGTGTCTATTAACTTTAACAAAGAGAGTTTAAGGTCATGTATTGAAAGAGTCCTGCTCCTCAGTGTTGTCTAGATTTGCACAACGCCTCAATCTATCACCATTAACCTTTTTAGTATGCAGGTGTAGAGACATAATGAACACTTCAACAATTCCCATTGATGTTAAAGTATGAGCCTGATTTATTTATAGTGAAATATAACAAAGAAAACACAAAGTGAATGTGATTTTAGTAGGAATAACTGAATTGACTAAGCTGTCCTCGTTCAGCTCTCTTTCTCAGTGGTTTTGCATTTGACATCGTTTGAAACAGAAATGAAGTTAATGTCGCAAATGTACAAACTGATCCTGCTTTCAATTCTTCTTAAGAAGTATTTCATACAGCCAGGTTACAGCTTAACTTGCACTAGAAGTAATGATGTGGCTTAGACACAATTTAAGGCTATCCTAATCATGATGGGAAAAATCATCAGTTGTATTCATGTGGTTACAATCACCAATGAAACTCAATGTTCAGTTTCTTTCCAGGCTCAGAATAATCATATTTGAATGACAGAGACAGCTTTGTAACTAATTAGCCCTGTTATACAACCCTGTTTTGTTTGTATGTTTCAACACAATGCAGGCAGGCAGGCTGTAGCCAAGGTTTAATTCCTACCAACATTCACTGAGGTATTATGCAGCAGATCAAATGATATCAGTGTGATTAAGAGTGTGTGATTCGATCGTAAAAGATCAAAGTTCTGATCATTTTACTGAAGAATGTTTTGAAGAACAAACAGCAGGGGGATTGGACTTCCTAAATGAGTGGTACAAACATGTCTAAAGGTTTTATAATGCAGATAAAGGTTGCAGATGTCTTCATCTTTTATAATATTTGTTTGTGTTAACAATTGTTGAAGTTTAGCCCAGCACAAGGGATTTCCTTTCCTTCAGGCTTTAGTGAAATGAGACCTGATTAAATCTCCTCCGGTGGACTTTTTCATCACCAAAGCACATGTGTGTTTGTGGGACTTTAAATAACTGTGAATAGATGGTTCAGTTATTTGTGTCGTGGCTTCAAGTGTACAAATGCGTGACTTTATTTAAAAAAATAAAACATCCTCTGCAACAAAATGACAGCTTAGAGATGAGATGTGAGTTGAAATGATCAGTAAGCAAAAGGAAACTTCACCCCTTACCTTGACCTGATGAATTCTGGGATTTAGAGTATTGACTTCATAAGCTGGCATGATATCATGTTTCTGTGTGCAACGTGAATACATCACTCTGTGTCAGTCTCAAGGGGCCCCATGCACAGGTGCTTCATTACGGCCCCTGTGATAACACTCAGAACCTCCCCCTCCTCTCCTCTCCTCCTCCTTTTTGCCCAAATTCTCCCCCTCACCCCATCGCCCCTTCCCCTCACTATCCACCCGACCTCCCTCACTTGCACTCATTGTTCGCCCTTCTCTCATTCCACCCTGTCTTCCTTCTCAACCTCCTCCTCCTCTCCTATAGCTCTTAGTGTCTCTGTTCCAGGGTACATCCCCAGCTACCTGGAGAAGGATGAGCCTTGCGTGGTGTGTGGGGACAAGGCGACTGGCTACCACTACCGCTGCATCACCTGCGAGGGCTGCAAGGTACGGAATATTATCTTCTCCCTACACCCGTGAACACTGACTGTCTTGTGATCGCCTGGCAACTGTAATGTGCACAGTACTTTTCATTTTGTACATCTTAACAAATTATGTAATACAAGCTAGTACAACAAATTTGAAGAGTTTGAAGTCTCCAATAAAAGGATGAAAGGTTCAACACTCACTACAAATGTTTGAAGTCCGAGTGATGTCTTTACCAAGCATAAGGATGTCAGCTCATGTCAGCGGAGAGAAAATCTTGCAGCTAGAAAGTATCCTCCACCTTTGAGCCGCAGCTGTTTCCCTGCTGAGGCTTTTAAATACTGACGATCAGAAGAGGAACTTTTGATCGATAAGCTGGTTAACGTGGAGCAGGTTGTTCAGAGAAACCCGTTCAGTATGTAGATCCGGATTACACTCTGGACTCTGACTCAGTCCTGGTCTGTCATGACGATTAACAGCAGCCAGAAAAAGAAACCCTTCACTAACCAGTCAGTGAAAGGTTGAACCGTTAGCAGAGGCAGTGACTTAATAAGATTGTGAATGTGGAGGGTGAACTCAGTGAATGTAAGGTATTAGTGTAGCTAACTTGAATTTCCTGGTTTAATTAACTGATTAATGGCCCCTCACACAGCCTTTTGTACTCACCGAAGTGGAATTAGTTGATTTGGATCAAGCTTTATTTAATTAGACCTGTTGTTGATTTGTTAAAGGTTTTAAGGTCAGAGAGTTCCTGTACACTTTGTAACACGCGGCACAAACCCACTGTTTCCAAACATGAGATCTGAATCTTGAAAGTTGAGAAAACAGAGTTTAAACGTATCTTTAAGTCACCTCCAGTGCCCCTATGTATAGTTGATGTGTGTCGTTGTACGATATTATCACGATACTTGGGCCACAATACAACATTATTGCGATTCTTAACATTTTGCAATACAGTGAGTATTGTAATACAATATATTGCGATGCATATATTTTTTCAACTGTTTAGCTAATTTAGCATTTGTCTTTCCTTTATGTTCGTCTTATTTACAGAGAATTTTATTTTCATGCAGCACATATATTTGTTGTACTAACTTTCTCCTGCTCCACGATGTCACCTCTTCCAACCTCACTGGACAAACAGTTGATTTTATTTTTCCATTATTATAGATTTGACTTCATATTAGCAATTTATCCGAAAAAATCAATACTTGGTTAATGAGACAAGACAATATATTACCAGACAAAATATCGCGATACTATGCTGTATTGATTTGTTTCTCCCACCCCTAGCACAAAACCCTGATCCGACTCAAAAGCTCACATTCAGAGTCTTTACTGAAATACTCACATCCATATACAGAAGCAAACAGCTACCTCAATATTAAGGGAACTGTTTTTCCTCTCCAACTATCAGCCGTCTTCTCTGGATAAATAAAGCTTAAAGCTTAAACTCTGCAGTGTTTCTGTCTACAAATCCAAATAAGAAAAACAAAATCTGGGTTTGGTTAGCTTGAACTTCCTCCTTTTAAGAAAGGATTTGGTGGTGAACGGTGGTGACTTGCTTGGATGCCTCATGACGCTGGTTAAGCGGAGGTTGATTATCTTGTGATTGGTGTCCTGTAGCGAAACCCCTAGATGGTTTCTAAAAACGGCCTCAGCTGTGTTCGTGCTATCTTCACACAGGAAGTAAGCCACAGTGAAATGCCAGAGAGATGTTGAAAACAAAAAAACAGATACATGGTTTGGTTTGTTTCGCTCTTCAAGTCTCATCCTGGTTTTTTTTTTTGATTGATAGTAGCCGCACTGATTGCTGATTGACCGTTTTGTAAGCAGAGGTTTTCTTTTGTTCTCCTTTTCACTTCATTTGAATGTGCATGAAAGCTCTCTGGTACTTCTCTGCTTAAAGTCACGTGCTTGTAAACAGTCCTCTGAGGTGTACTCATCAGACTGCAGCATCTACTCTCTGCACAAAAGTGGTCACTGAGAGATGTGCAGTCATGCATCACTTCATTTCTTAGCCACTCTGGGCAGAGCAGGATTTTCTCATGCAATCAGTAGCCTTCGCTTTAATATTCCCCACACTTGTTTTAAGCTAATCAGACATAAGAAGGCTTCATCTGTGGCGATCATGTTAAAGATATGTCGCTACCTTGGTCCCCTAGGCCCTCAATTCTGCTCAGTTGTTCCCATATTTTCCGTTCCTACCCCTGCCGTTTTTAATCTTGCACTTTCTCTTACTCCCTTTAGGGCTTCTTTCGCAGGACCATCCAGAAAAACCTCCACCCGTCTTACTCCTGTAAATATGAAGGCTGCTGCGTCATTGACAAGATCACCCGCAACCAGTGCCAGCTGTGCCGCTTTAAGAAGTGCATCTCTGTGGGCATGGCCATGGACTGTGAGTTATAATGAGCTCATTTTTACTCTTTCAGCCGCTGCCATAAAAATTCATACATAACCATGTTCACTTCTTTCCCTGTGGGTTTCCCAGGGTGTACACTGTGACAAACAAAGCTCAGTATCTGCAGCCCCTGTGGCACTTTAGTGTCAAAAACATAGGCTAGAGGACCGTGCTGGCTGTTATTAAATCACTGCATATCAATGTAGAACCAAATCTGTCTTACTTGCTGACTATTGTTCTTGCACACGTACACACTTATCCTCACTAAAATCAGATAGTTTCACAAAATAGTTTTTTTGGTAACACTTTATTTGATGTCTATCTCTATAACGCATTATAAATGTATGTATAATGCGTTATAATCATGTTATAGCACTGTATAACTATAGATATAAACACACATAAATGATTATAATGCTTTATAGCAATAATCATAACACATTATAAAGCATTTTATCATGACTAACAAGGTCAGGTATTATAATGTGTTATAACTGTTAACAACAGTTGCATTGCATTATCTATGTGGGCATTGTCAGTGAGTTGTGTAACTATAGTTATACAGTGCTATAACATGATCATAATGCATTATCCATAAATTTAAAACGCGTTACAGAGACAGGCGTGAAATAAAGTGTGACTGTTTTTTTTTAGTTGAATTAAACAGTTGCAGCTGTGGTACAGAAAGATGTCCAGGATTGACAGCTTGAATTTCATTTTCACTGAATTTCAAAATTTGCTGTTGTATTTTATTGCAGAGGAGGCTGTTAACAAATGTAAACAGGATCATGTATCCCGACAATCTTGTGACATGGTTCCAGCTCTTTTATTAACATTCAGTGAATTTTCTTACTCGAATAAATCCTTTTCATATCCTCTTCTTACTCTGGATATCATCTGACATTTCCCCCCGGCTTCCTGTCTGTATCTCACTGGATGTTTTTTGAAGGTCACAAAGCTTCAGTGCCAACACTGTTGAACATCTAGAAATGTTCCCGATAAATTCGTCTGTTTTTCTGTCGGCACGTCACGACTGAATTCAAAACCAAGTCACATCGATTGTCCATTTCAGTTCAGGAAATGAGAGGGTCAAGTGTTCCAATTTGCAGTGAATTAAAATGTGTGTGAAGCAGAGTGTAGCATTCAAGTGCACAGACAGCAGGGCTCTGCGATTAGAAGCGTGCAGGGAATGAGTCATCCTCACAGTACCAGTGGAAATGGACAAAATGTACTACTGGATGAGCCACTGTAGAATCAGAGCAAACCTAGAAAAATAATAGCAGTCAATGTGCCAAATAGTTTTCCTTCATTTTTGAAGTTGTTTTTTTCCACTTTGATTTTAACCATGCCAGTCACAATGCTCTATGAGTCCACAGAGCCAGAGGGCCACATGATATTCATAATTATAGTTTGAATTACCCTCTGTCATTCAGTAAAACCTAATGTAGCTGTGATCATGCCGCAAACCAGGAGTCTTGTAATTAGGAGAGCAACATAAAAACATTAACTGACTCAAGTTTTCAATATTTTCTTCTCAGCAGACAAAGACACCCCGAAAAAAGTCATTTGACTAAAAAGAAAAACAAGAGAAGGAGTTACAGTTGTTGATGAAACCTCCGCTGTCAAATTACTTCAGTTTATCACCATGTTCTCTGTCACCCCGTCTCGCCCTTCAGTGGTTCTGGATGAATCAAAGCGCGTGGCTAAGCGGCGTCTCATTGAGGAGAATCGACTGAAGAGGAAGAGGGAAGAGCTCGTTAAGACGCTGAAAACCAAGCCGGAGCCAACAACCTCAGAGTGGGAGCTGATCAGGATGGCAACAGAGGCCCACCGGCACACTAACGCCCAAGGCTCCAGCTGGAAGCAGAAGCGCAAGTTCTTGGTGAGCTTTCAGTATTGAATTGACAGTCTTTGGGCAGGCGGCTGTTAGGCTGTAATGATCCAGAGTGACAAAAACAAAGTCTTTAGCTGTGGGTTTTTTTTTTTCCTTCAGGGCGCTTCCTAGTTAACATTTCTGACAGATGGCAGGGAAGTTCAACCCATAATGCTAGACTGCACTGAAGTGGCCAACTCTTTGTAGAAAAGAGAAAAGAGACACCTTTCATTTAGTTATTAAATGTTTATTTGTTATCCATTTTTTTCCAATCCAATCCGATACCAATACCTGGGTTGAGCGCATCAGCCAATCCAATCCAATACTACTGTTGAATGAATGAACTGAATACATCGGCCGGTGAGTGAGGCCATCAGGCTTGACATTAGCATTAGCAATAATTAGCAATATTATTAATATTAACAAATAACAAATTCTTTCTTTCTTTCTTTCTTTCTTTCTGGACATGGTTAAAAAAAATGTATATAAAAAAAACAACACAAAACAACAGTTAAGAATAAAATAAAATAAGTGCCTCACTTAGAAGCACATCAATCTCACTTATCACAACAAAATAAGAACAAAAACAAAACCAGAGTATCCACATGTCCAAAAAAGGGGTAAGAAGTCAAAGACTTGTCTGGTCTTACCCCTCTGTTACTGATCTCATTTAACTTAACTTAAACACTATAACTAAATGTTTTTGTTTTTGTTTTTGCACATTAGCACACAGCAAAAAGAAGTAAGACTTCCATGTCCATTTAGTGCTAAAGAATAGACAGACATAGAATATAGCGCAAACAGTATCTCTGTGTTGTTGTTTTGATATTAATTTTTTTTTAAAAAAGCCAGAATCGGAAAGCTGGATCGACATCATTCATCAGATATCCAATCCAGCTAACTTGACAATATTGTAGCCGATATCAGATCCAAATATCGGATCGGTGCATCCCTAAAAGGAACAGGCAGGTTAACTCCTACTGCATTTATAGCCTGAGCTTATCTGCAATGGCTGTCTCTAAGCGAGCCTCTAAATACATGAAAAATCAAGAAACAACTTTAAAGAGACAGAATAGAGCAAACACAGTGATGAAGGAGACATTCAATAAATAGATATCCCACAACTCTGGTGGCAAATGTTGGGTTTAAAATAATACCAGGCATAATCTGGATTGTAATGAACATTAGATCTGGCCCAGGATCCATCATGTTTTTAAGTTCCTCCAGTTTTATTGTTGTGCTGTTGCTTTTCTGCCTGCCTGAGTGTTACAAGTCGCTCCTAAGAAAGTCAACTGATCACATCATAAGAAGTGACTTCATTTACACACTGTCTGCTTGAACAGCACTCCTTTTCATCCTGCTTAATTCGTGCTGAACCATGTGGTCACAGCTACATGCACACCAAAGTGTGTTCACCACAGACCTTAAGCAAACGTCAGATGACAGTTACCAAGCAACCAGTCCCTGAGGACAGGTATAGAGATTTTCTGAAGGCTGCTGAAAAGTTTCTCAGGGTCGGGGGAATTTTCAGTCCGAGGTGACCAATTAGGAGAGGTATGCCGTGGAGAACAGAACAGATTTATATTTTAGAGCGAGAATGGCAGACGGGGGGGGCTGTGTTTGTGCTTTCGCCTGGCTGTGATCATGTGGAACAGGAAAAAACAGGTTTTTCAGGTCACAACTGCACGTATCAAGAGTTTTAAAGACTTTGTGTAGGACCTCTACGGAGCTTCCTGTTTTCAAAAATGAAACCAAGCTAAAGTCCTTAATGAATAATAGAGCTCAGTCCTGCGTGCTAAACTGCTGTGGTGTGTGGTGGCCTAATTATGAACACTATTAGCTCCAAAAAGCTAAGATACACTCTTCTGAAACACCAAAATTAAAGCATTGTAAAATGGTTATTAAAATTTGCAGCATTGCTCGTATAATCATCTGTTGAAGTTTGACCTCTGTGCAGCTCTTTGCTCACAATTTGCCATGTCTTGTTTTCAGCCGGATGACATCGGCCAGGGTCCCATTGTGCCCACTTCAGAAGGAGACAAAGTGGACCTGGAAGCCTTCAGTGAGTTCACCAAGATCATGACCCCCGCCATTACGCGCGTCGTGGACTTTGCCAAGAAATTGCCCATGTTCGCAGAGGTAGGTTTAGAGTGAGTGTGTTTTCAGCTTCAACTCGGCTTCACCACTGTGTTCCTGACAGTTTGAACATAAGGTTATAGTTCAGACTGCTACAAAGTTGACCTTACACAAGCCCACAACTTTCATGTAGTGGTAAGCTAAAGTTTTAATGTCAACAACAGCGCAGTGTGCGGTGTTATCTATGAGATATGTGACAGTTTTCAGCCTAACAACCTTTGAAAGTCGTCAACTATCATCTGAGTGTAATCTCACCTCCTGAGGCTGATATCGAGTTTCCTGTAAAGTCACTTTGTATCCTGGAAAAGTTTTTTTCTTTTTATATCAATGTTCAGCTTTCTGTGTAGAGTCTAGCCGGCAGCTGAAGTGAGAGATCACGTATAGTGAGAAGTTGTCACAGCAGAATCAACCCCCCCTAAGGGTGAGTGGGCCCCCGACCTGAAGAGGAGGTTATTTCACAACAACTTTCTAATAATCTATCCTCTTGATGTTGTGGAAGGGACTGCTCAAGTCAAGGCAAAACCCAATAGTATATGAGTTTGATTGTGGGGGATGGTGTGTGAAAGTCCTTAAACACACCATCTTTTACAGTGTTCAGATTTTTCAGTGTGATTACAGATAGTTTGCAGTGTTTCCCCTAGGTTGATAATTTACGTGTGGTGGTGGGCCGGGCGGTGCAGGGCAGCGCTGTGGTGTTTGATAAGTGCATTCAAAATAATCTAGTCAAACTAAGGTTTATGAGCTATGCGTAATATATTGCACATACATGGTTCCGGACTAACTGCGCCTAGTTTGTTCGACGATCGCTACCACTTCGGAAAGCCGGAGCACAACAGTTTGGGTTCGCTTCTGTATATTAACCAGCATGTCTTGCGCTGCGCCACATTTGCCGAGAGTAAACCCTACTGTCTGTGTGTCTGTATGACTGCATTTTTTTTTTGTTTGTTTTTGTTTTTAAATTCTATTTTCATCTTCTTGGGCGGGTTTCAATCCTCTTAGGCAGACCGCTCAAGTAAAGTCTATGTTGAGGAAACCCTGGTCTGTTTTTGCAGCTGCTGGTGGTCTGATCTATCATAGCAACAGTGCGCTAAAATATGAAGAACAATCAGACTCTCGGCACTGTAATGACTCGAAAATAGAGTTAAAGTTTAGAGGCAACACCTTTAGCTTGATGTCTATTTGTATTTTATATTTTTTCTCTCAAATGCAGATATTTGATAAGATTAAATTAACTCATTGCTGTATAATATCAGATAGATTGGGGGGTGGGAGAGAGACAGTTCTATGTTAAATATATAGTTTGTCAAGACTCCTCAGACTGCAAACAGACCAAAAGAGGGACTGGAGTACTTCTAATGTGACACTGAAAAAAAAAAATTGGATCATACATATTTTGTCTCATGCTGAGCACGAGGACAAAATCCCCCCTGAACAAAGCTGGCTCTTTATCCCCGAGTCATGTATGTAAAATATGCCAATGCATCGGGCATGCAGCCATCAAGTGAACAAGTAGAAGCCTTTCACAAGTGTCTCAGCACGAGGAAGACTAGTGTGCGAATAATGAATGGATGAACGAACTGATTAAAACTTTAACCCTGGTGTGATGAGGTTGATGTCATGCTCTATCAAGTAAAACAAACTCCACTTTCAGAATCAAAACCAATCTCCAGACGGCACTTATCAGCTGATTCACAAGCAGTCACAAAGTGTCCTGAATCACACCTTACAGTCTTGTTTATTTATCTTCCTTTTTCCACATAAAAACCATCTCGTTGTGTACCTTATGCTCAACAGTAATTGGGATCAAGATGCACAATATTTATCTTGAGTTTGAATCATTACACTGAATGTGTAAACAAGGGCGGATCATTCAGTTGTGACTCCTTGAAGAGCTTATTTTAGACTTTTACTACCAGCGATGAGCTTCCTCTTTCTTAATCATAGCATCATCGAGGGATACATTTCTACAGCCTCCCTCAGCTGCTTTTACACCAAATATTAATGAAACCCCTCCACCATCCTCCCACCATGGCCTGTCTCTCAGGATAATGTGATGACTCACCGCTCAGAGATACCACTCTGCTGTCTACAGAAGCTGCCTGCATGCTTGTACCAGGTCATGTATATTGTAGTGGATTCCCAGTTTCATAACCAATAGCAGGGGATTTTCTATGAAACCCATTCTCCTGGAGGAAGCATTACAAATGAACTCTGCCGGGGTGTAAAAAAGCTACAATACCACAGCCTACTGTACCATCTAAAGACTGAGTGCTTCTTTGTCTGTTCTTTTCTGCCTTTGTTAACAGCATGAAGCAGTGTTGCTGTGAATTAGCACAGTCATCTATGAGTACATTTGAACAAATTACCTAACAAGGTCCTCCAGTAGGACTCTATGTCCAGAACACTGAACTACAAATAATATCATTTTATCAGATTATGTTCATGAATACTGCAAAAAGGATTTGGAAAAGTCTACTCTCAGGTCAGGGTTAGAGTAACATTCAGTGACTTCATTGGGCTATTTAGTAAGCAATACAATACAAAACAAAACAATACGAGAACTATATTGATACCCAGGGGGAGATTTGTTTGTCTTGAATTTTCTACTATTTATAGAAGAATTATGAAGTCTGATGGCTGTGGGTGCAAAAGATCATTCAAATCTTTCAGTCCTAAAGCGAAAAGAGCGCAGCCATCCACCATCAAGGTGTTATGAAGTGGATGATCTGTGTTTTTTAGAACAGCCTCCACCTTCCACCACATCTTCCACTCAGACCAACTTGATTCCAACCACAGAGCCAGCCTTTTTCACCAGTTTGAGTCTGTATCCTAGCAACTGTTTCATGGAGAACAACACGCTAAACTTCAGCATTTGCCTTGGGATATGAAATGACTGAAATCCCTTGGAATATAATATGGCCGAACAGTTCAATATCTGGACAACACAACTTCTCCTTGACAGTTATGTGTGGAGAGTTACACCATCTCTGGTTAACAAATTAAGCCAGACCTCCTCCTTTCTTCTTGCCACTAGCTTTTGCATCTCTGCCCGACCATATGAGAGTGAAGCCAGGTAGATCTACACTGGAGTCTGAGTCGTTTTAATTCAACCAGGTTTCAGTAAAACACAGGAATGTCAAACACTCTGCACATTCCTCCCAAGCTAGTCCCTGACTTTGTCCACCAGTTATTCGATTTCAGTGGACTTTAGATCTTTTTCACAGAGGGTGCTGTAGATAAAGCAAATGCAAACAATAAGCTATAGGTATTCAAATGTTTAGTAAGGTTAAGGGGGAAAGTGCAGAGCCTGGCGTTAAGCCCCCCCCCCAACATTATACACACATTGCTCAAAATCGTTCAATTTTTTTACTTGTTTGTGAGGATTATTTCAACATACCCTCAAAACTTTCATCAATGGATGGATCAATTGATATCTTTTGTGTATGTTTTTGTTCGTAGGCAGCAGAAACAAGCACTAAATGTAACATTGGAAAATCATTACTTTAAACTGCTAAAGGTTGTTTGGCAGGAAACTCTGGCCTCTTGATCCTCCATTGTTTTCTGACAGACTCTGTGATTCTGTGTTTGGCGCCCAACTAAGCTGTGTTTAATATTAAATGTCATAACTAATAAGCTGTGTTTTTTTTAAAGTATGACTCTTTTTGTTTATTTTTTACAAATGTTAAAGATTATGGATTTTAATTATAAAACATTAGAACTGTTTGAACTATTCATTTCAGTCACTCTACAACTCTTTGATTATTAACGTCTACTCCCACTTTTATTCGGTGACCAAATTTGTTGTTGTTTTTTTGTTTCAAAGCTGCCTTGTGAAGACCAGATCATCTTGCTGAAAGGTTGCTGCATGGAGATCATGTCGCTGCGCGCCGCTGTACGCTACGATCCAGAAAGCGAAACACTGACGCTCAACGGCGAGATGGCTGTAAAACGTGAGCAGCTGAAGAACGGCGGGTTGGGCGTGGTATCAGATGCCATCTTCGATTTGGGAAAGAGCTTGGCTCAGTTTAACCTGGATGACACAGAGGTTGCTCTGATGCAGGCGGTGCTGCTCATGAGCTCTGGTGAGGAGTGTTTTTTACATTTTGAATGTTTGGACTTTCAGAAGAGACGATGATTTGTCAATGGCCTTTGTTTTCTTGTCTGGTTTCTTGTGAAATCTTTCCTGTTATACCTTTTTCAGTTTTGTTTCTCTGATTCACACCTGTCGTCTTTACTGTAAGCAGCATTTTGCTCCAGCTTGGAAAGAAAGATACCGGCAAAAACAGACTGAAATATTTAATAACTGACTCATGAATAATACAAAGAGTGAAGGCTGGGCTGTTTCTAAGTTCAGAACACTTTGCTGGTTCATACAATTTATAAAATGTGTCTTTTCTTTATACCAGTGTCATACCCTCAGAGTGATTTCAGTGGCTCAATTTTAATAAAACACCATCACTGTCTTGACTGTTTTGTATCGTTTAGGAGGAATTCCCAGAAAGCAGCAACACAGTTTTAAAGACTGTTCACTTTCTAAGGATATTTTTTAATATCTTAAACCTCAAAAAATGAGGATCTATATGAGGAAAAACTGAGTCTATCTTTCTTTTTTTTCTCCAGATCGTTCAGGACTGACCAGCGTGGAGAAGATCGAGCAGTGCCAAGAGGCCTACCTGCTAGCCTTCGAGCACTACATCAACTACCGCAAGCACAACATTCCCCACTTCTGGCCTAAGCTGCTGATGAAGGTGACAGACCTGCGCATGATCGGAGCTTGCCACGCCAGCCGCTTCCTCCATATGAAGGTGGAGTGTCCCAACGAACTCTTTCCCCCGCTCTTCCTGGAGGTCTTTGAGGACCAGGATGTGTGAATGAAGATACCGTGGCAACCCCCCCTTTGAGAAAAGACTCATCACAGAATGAAAGAAACTTGGGGTGTTTTTTGTTTTTTTAAGAGAAGCTGGGGGAAAAAAACTTTTTGTTTTCCTGTCTTTTTTTTTTTTCTTTCAAACACCGACAAGACCCTCCACCTGCCACCAGCAAACACACACTGACATCAACAGAGGAAAACACACAGACAAAACCGCTTTTCTTTTTGTCATGCTGAGAGGTACACAGTACACACACATAGTGGTAAACACTATCAGATATTCACAGGCTCAAACTCCAGACACACTGCCATGACGATTCACTCTCTCTATATGCAAACATAACCCTCCATAATAATCCCCTCTCTCACCTGGAAGGACAGCAGTTCTCTGGTCCTACACTAATGCAAACTACTGAGGGGCTTGGTGTTTTTCTGCTCCCCCTATATCCACTTCTCACCTCTCAAAATCTCTGGGACCTGACCATTAGCTCCTCAGACGACCCCTGACCCTCCCTTTTCCCCACCACACACACCCATCTTCAATGCGTCTCCTTACCCACGATGGCTTCCTCCATCTGCACGTGCAGCCCAACTCTCAGCCTGCTGAGGGCCCTGCGAGCGTTTGTCAGCCTACCTCCCTCACACAATGACCTCTATCTCTCTCTGTCTCACACACACACGCACACAGAGGCAAACAAACATACATACATAATATATACAGTTTAAAACACCCTCTTACCTCATACCTTTGAAATGTATTTCATTTATTATGTGGGTAGTGGTTATATCTAGTGGGAAAACATGGAGCCATAATGTCCTCAATTACCCTCTCTGTTACAGTGGAAGTACTTCATATGAAGCCCTAATCTGTTTAGTGATAAAAAAATATACACCAAATTGATAAATAATGCACCACTTAAAAGACCATGAACATATTTAGATAATAGAGCTTTGACTGAAGTGCTCTATAAAACGTTGGGAATGTACTTTCTTGGAAGATCTGTAGCGACCCTCGATGAAAGACTCATTGTTTGCTACATGAAAGAGGGTATTGACGTTTAGTTTCAAGGTTAATACTCATCCTGTGATTCAAATTAATGCAGTCGTTTACAGCTAAGCATATCGTAGATCTAACTAGATGTCTTGAACAAAGCGAAAACCTAAATTTTAACAAGATTAAGCAGTTACAGTAACAGACTTATAAGCTAGCACCAGGAAGACTATGTTTGCAGCTGGCAAAATAGTTGTACAAATCTTAACACCTGTTGCAGCATGACTTGAAAAACCGCTTCATGCTACTTATTTTCACTAACAAATCACATACCTAAATACAGTATTTATATATATTCGCAATATGTATGTATATATACTGTATACATAGTTATTGTTACTAGAATACCTCTCTGACACGTACCTCTTGTTTCCATTACCTCTCTCATACACACACACACACACACACGAGTACATACCCATTCAGTTGTTTTTGAAGTTATACCTCAGTATTTTTGTTCCTCCGTACGTAACCACCGGGCTGCACCACACTACCGGGCTCCATGCGTGTACATGAGCGCTTCTCCTCATTGGAACCCCGCCCTGTTGTTCACACCATAGCCCCGCCTCCTCACCTCCTGGCTGTTTTGTGATAGGTTCAGCACTGGCAGATGGCAGTGGCAGTGGCAGTGGTGGTGGTGTTGTTGTTGGTGGGAGGCAATGCGTTCACTTACCTCTGCAGGCCTCGGCTGTCACCCTTAACCTGTTTCAAGTCCAGCCTGAAATCTACAGATTCTACCTCACTCACCTCTCATCTCAGTGCAGCTGCCCCTCTGTCTGCAACACACTGAAATTCATGCACGGAAACATAAATACACACACACAGTGCAGCAGTGAGTTGCCAGCACGGACCCGATGGGAGTGCTGCTCCTCCAACAGTGTGCTGCAGGTATCTGAAACGGGCAACGGATCATCATACAACAGTAACATGGAAAACTTGGTCATTTTCTCCTTTTTTTCATCTTGATCACTCATCACATGGGACCAACAGCAACTCTGGATTTGTTTTTCATTTAGGAACCTGGAATGACAATGAGGGCAGGGGTGAATATGAGACGTTACAGCGTGCCGATTGAACTTACAGGAACTGTCAGGGGGACAATGACATCTGGAAGCTTTGACTCCAGCAGAAGCCATTTTGGCCTGATTGAGTCAGGACAATGGACTACTGTGGGTGGTGACTGGGAGGTGAATAAAACAGCAGGTGTGTTTGCAGTATTCTCATGTGGATACGGTTTCATAATGAGGGGAAGGAAAAAACAGCGAGCAAGCAACTGTGGTGGGGAGCGATGTGACTCAAAGCAAGCTTACGATGAACCGCCACGAAATCAAAACGGACCCTCGCACCTTTTGAACATCTCCAGATCCTTCCCCCCTCCGCCGTCGCAGCAGAAATGGACACCGAGCCATTTGAGAGACATTCTGAGCGACTTTCCTATCCCAGTTTTACAATATGAATTACACACTGCTGGAATAAGCTCCATCAACCACACCCAAATTGCCATCCACTACAAATAACTATCAGGTTTTTTTCTGTTGCACTAGAACCACAATGTCTGTATCCTTAAGTAGACCCCCCTGTACCCCTTCCTTGACCCTCCGCCCTGACATCTTTGTGTTTGTACCTGACTTTAGCAGTCTTAATGTTACAAATATCTCTCACATACATACACACACTCACAGAAACGCACACAGTCCGTTTTGTCATCTCTCGATTACCTGTTGATACCAACAAGGACTGTGACATGGCCTTTAGGTGCCGCTCCTCTCAGTGTTATTATACTTACGTATCTATGTTGCAGGGTATTTGAATAGAACCACAAGCGCTGATTACACAGGGAAACACATAACACGCATTAACATACACACTCAGCAACAGCAGCAGCACACACACAGCAATAGGATGATCAAGCAGTACAGCTTCACACCCGCCGTCCCCTGGCCTGCTGTGTTTGTACTTTGCTCACTGTGAATGAAAGCCATGCTGCAACCAGGTCATGGCTCAGACAGGGAACCACTGGCTTAGTAATCCTGACATGCTAATGTGCCTCACAGAGGTGGTTATACAAAAATACATTATACAGTATACAGAAGCATATATTTATAGACATAGATAATATATATATAAATGTTGCAGTTATTGTATGTGGCATTAGAGCTATCAGCGACTGACTTTTTGCTGCCAGCTCAAATCTCAATAGGAATCTGTCTGACCCTTCATGTAGCAGAGGGGTCAGGTCTCAGTATTAAGATCTGTACAGTTATATTGAAGCATTGTTACAAGTTGACCTCATACTGCATTATGATGCTTGTTTGCCTTGCGATGATCACCAACCAACCTTCATAGTATACCCACCTTTTTGATACCTCTAAACCACTTCACTAGCACATGAAGTACCTTTAGCAGAACTACTTCTCCTTTTTTTCCCATTACGGGAATCAGGTCCGTGTAGCTCGGTGAATTGAGATTTAGATTTAAGCTGGCAGCAGCACAGCCGCTCTCTCTCTTTCTCTCTTTTTCTCTCTCTTGCTCTCTCTCTCTCCACTTCTCTCTCTCTCTGCTTCTCTATCTCTCTCTCTCTCTTTCTCACTCTCTCTATCAGCCAAATGATCACTGGAGAATTCCTCCCCTGTTCTCTTAAAGAAAATACCACACCAGCACCACAGAGCACACTGCCTTCAGCCATGATCAGTTGCACCAGCATAAGCAGAGAGACAGACCAATAGTCAGTGACCATCCTCCTCACAGGAATAGCCATTTTGACCTGGACGTCACATCCAGCTGTGGTACTGCTGTGTTCACACGACAGGCAAATCTAACCAGTGCTAAAATTTCTCATTCCGGCGCCTGACTGTAAATTCATCCGCTTTTTATATGACCTTGGTTGTCATAGTGACAAGGCAACCAGGCACACGGTTTTTGTGTGCCACAATTCAACGTGCTGCAACAAAGCAGTGACACTGAGTACTTTCCAGGCTTATTCTTTGCTACACTGTCCTCTCATGAAGTAAAAAGAAAAACTTCTATCATTTCATTCTGGAGAAGTGGATTTGCTCTGCCGGTGGGAACACAGTCGGGGTGGTGCTCTAGGAGGCTATTTCACAGGCAAAGCCAGGTGCAGATATCTCCCGTGTAGAGAGCCACAAGAATGACAAAAAAAGGTGTTTTCTCTTCAAGTTTTGTCTGACTAAAACAGCAAAGTTCAGGCCCAGCAGTTGCCTCAGAAATTGCACCACCCTGTATCACTTTTGACACTACGACATAAAACTGAAGTCTTTCGGCGCAGTGGCCACAGACTTGTGTATTCTCTCGCTCTGTCTCACAGATAAACCTTTACGTTGCGTTTACTACGAAATAAAATGTGAACTTGATGCTTAACTCTGCCACCGCAACAGGGCAGAAAAACTACAACAACCACTCTTAGGAAGTTCAGCTCTCTTGCAAGTTGCTTTTCACAAATAAACTGTCTACTACTTTTATTACTTACCCAGGGAAAACATCTGTTAGTCAACTGCATCCTTCCTCACATCTCTTTTCCTGTCCTCCCTTTCACCTCCATTTCTTCCTGCCCCTGGCTCCTGTTCCCTCAGCCATCTTCCCGGTTTCTCTCTGATCCCTTTTGTCTATTTATTTCACCCTGTCCTCTTAGTGTGCACTTTCCTCCCCTCTCCCCACACGCACACACACTCACAGAAACCTACCCCAACTCATACTAGCACTCTTCGGTGGAGAAAGACGACAATCCCTGCAGGAATATGTCCACATGTGGAATGTAAAATACTGAAATTGTACAATTAAAGACACGGTGTGAAGTCACACTCATGTTGTTTTTGATGTTGTTGATGTTGCTTTTGTTGTGCACCAAGTGTTTTATTGTTATGCTTATTCAAGGGTGGATGAGTTTGCAGGTTGGGGTTAAAACCTTGAACGTGTGACAGACTGCTACTGATAAGTCCTTTTTTTATAAATAGTATGTTTCTAAAAGATTTGTGGTATGAGGATAGAAAACCTTGAACGATGTAAAGCAAGAAATGAGGTGACTCTCTTTTTGGATAGATGAAAAAAAGATGTTTTTTATGATTATTCTTTTATGCTGTTATTGCTTTGCATCTGATTTTCTTGGTAAGTGAATGTCTGTCTTTCTGTGTTGATGCTTTATTGTGAGAAAATGGCTGTTTATGCACTTTCAGACCATCGTTGGTGCAGTGGTAATTAGTGCTCAAATGTCACCCTAAGGCGAGGGCTCACAACACCTTCAGTTTAGCTAACCGAAACATGTCTGTGTGTAAAAAAATACCAGGATGTTTTATTTTGATAAGTTAGTTGTATTTAGTTCAGTTGTCGTATCTCGCTAGCTTGAGCTACTGCTAATCTGAAAAGCATGTTTCGAGTGAATACGATACGATACAATAAAGTGTAAAGTATGACGACTGAACTAAAAAGATCTTCGGCATAGTTTTGTATCTAATAAAAGTTCAGACTTGGGGAACATTTAGTTTTCAGGATGATTAGTGGGAACAGAAAAGGGGAATTAGTTTTTTTCTTGTTTCTGTTTATAGCTTTTCTTACAGAATATTACTTTACACAGTTTTCTATAATTCAAAGTATCCGAGGTCAAAAAAATCTGAAACTGAACCCTTTATCCTCTCAGCTAAACTGAAGGTGAACGAGCCTAAACCTTGCTCTCCACAGTTGCTTGGGCTGTATCACTTGCTTAGCTGGGCTTTCGCTCTTAGCTCTGATCTAGGTCAGTTTAAAAAACAGCACTTAAATCGTGATATAAGCCTTTGTACCGCTCAAAATGAATCTGACCTTAGACCAGGGCCTGTCTTGTGATGTATAAATCTGCCATATATTAATCTCAATGTTGTGACAATAATATTCTCTTGATGGAGTAAGTCTCATCATACAGATAGGAACGAGTAAAGAAACAACAAAAATCACAAAATAGAAACCAAAAAGAGAGATTTATACAACTGTTCATACCTCATCGTCTTGCTTCATGCCAGAGTAACAGAATGGGAGTGATCAATCTCAGGCAATGAAAAGCACCAGCGGTCAGAAGATATGGTACAGGACCCAGCAGCGGTCTTGTGTTTTCTTTTTGTTGGGACAGCTGAAGTCTGAGCTTCTGGCCTAAGCCTTTCCAAGTCTTTGAAATGAGAGGGAATGAAAGAAAAAGTCAAATGTATTTGAAAGAGTTTCACAATTTGGGTCTTTTCAGGTTGTAAAATACATCATTGTGACAATGTAGAAAAAAAGTTTGAAACTAGCTGCACTTACATCGTATTGTCAATAATGAAACGATAGCATGGAGTATGACGTCATGCTTTGAGTGTATATCATCAACTGGCAGATATTTATTCCTTCTATGTGTGTACTGGCCTGGCAAATCAAGCGAGGACTGAGGCGTCATCTGGACCAGAGATGGGGTGAATTGAGTTTGGCCTTTAAATGCAAATTACATTCTTAAAAAATGGCCGTCAATGGCAAAAAAAAAAGAGAAAAATCAGCAAGGGGCTCTTCTGCCCCCGAAAACAGCTTTGAAGAGAGATGTAATCTTCTTCAAGCCCTTCAAATCCTGAAGTACAGATATGCAATTACACATTTCTATTTATGACCATGTAAATTGTGCCTTGAACAAGAAAGGTTAAAGACCCCAAGTCCCACACTACAATTGCCGTGACGCAGATGTCCTCTCTTCTTTTCGGTCATCACTCCCTGCAGCTCCTCTTCACAGTGGCTTTTTATCGGTAGCACACGGCCCCGCCCCTGATGAGCAAACCTGAGAGGCTTCATGTTAGGCCTCGCTCAGGCAGTAGGCTATTTCCTGTAAGTGAAGCAGCCATCTATTTTTTGGCACAGCACAGTGTTGAATGTAAAGCTGAATGAGACGCAGACGGAAGCACCGCGGACACAGTTTGATGGTGCATTTTGTGAAGCTGGTTTCTGGGCTTGTAACGGGCACGGTTGTCGTTTGTCTTGTTTTCTGTGACAAATCATTCATGGCACAATCAGAGAATGGCATCTCAATGGCTCAAAGCTGTTTGTGTTTGTGGCTATGTGACATTCATTTTCAACAGTATAAAAATTATTTGATATCACTTTCTTTGCCTTCTTTGTCTTTGTCCAGACAATTTGAATCTCACTCTTTTCAACTGAATGACTTCAAAGAGGAAATGTTAACCACATTATGAAACCCTAGTTTTTCACATAATGAACCTAGAAGTGTTCTGAGTTTAGAGTTGCATAATTCACTTCCAGGACTGACCATCTGGCAGAACCAAGTCTTTCCCTGTGGGATAAGGCCAATTTAGTCTGGCACAAGGGTCTGAAGGGACAGTCAGTGAGTTTTTGAGTTGGGGTTGTGTTGAGGCATTCATCAGTAGTAAGTATATGACGCGCATGGATGCTAATCTTTATACTGCTAAGGCTAGTCTCAAGGGACATAACTTGAGTCATTTAAAACGATCCCACATGACCAAAATTTTGAGCATGTGCTTTAGTGACTGTCCACCACTACCTCTACAAAGCTCCTGCACTGGAAAAAAAGGCCACTCCAAAAATGAATAATATATATATATATTCAAGATTTATTTATTTTTTGCTTGTAATGAGCAAAAAATACAAATAAATCTGCCTATGGAACAAGTGAATATTCACTTGATAACATATCTTGAAATAAGACATCAGATTTAAGCTTGACAACACAAGAGACATCTTAAAAATAGCCAGGAAAATTCATTCATAGCCATATTTTTCTAGTATTGTGAAGTTTTGTGTCTCAAAATAAGCTCATAATGCTCAAAATTCATATTTTTCCCCTCAAAAGTAGCTCTTTTTTTACCTTCCATGTTATCCTCGTTGTTTCAAGTCTATTAAACTCATTTTTAGTTGTTTAATAGTCACACAGTTCTAAATTTAAGTCCACAACCTACTTTAAAAAAGATTAGAAATTAACAATTTGAGACAACATGTCTTAAAGTCAGCATATTCCTCACAAATATGTTTTTTTTTTGTCATAATTTCCAACCTGTAATTATTTCAATTGTATCTACCTCATTGCAAGCTCTACAATAGTAATACTGTTTTAGATTTAAGACATTCAAATACTTATTACAAAACAGAAAAAATGAAAACTAGTTTTGCATTAATCCGACACTTTATTTTGTTTATAGCATGCACTGTGCAGTATCAGATCAGCTGCAAGTTTAAGTGAAGATTATCAATGTGAACCAGGGAGCACAAAGAATTCGTTTCTACAGCTGAGACTGGTCAAAAAAAGACAACATTTAGCTCAGCCAAAGGCGTCTGAGGCCATCATCACTCAATAGATTTAGAGAAGTCCCAGAGGTAACCAGGATACTGTTAAAACAGTCTGAAATAAAAACAAGAGCAAGCATGAACTGAGATATGTTCAGACAGTTGAAGTTTAAACTCGGTCTGCACTGGCTGGGACACTTTTCTGACCCGTGCAGTCAGCACATACAGTACCAACACATTCATAATATATTACAAAGTTTGCCTATAAATACAAAACCACTTCTTCCAAAACAAAGTGTGAATGGAAGCAGCTGTCTGACAGCAATTCAAAGCGGTGAAAATAACTGTTAATTAAAGAGCACACTTGAGCTGAAATGCTTGTTTTTAAACCAAAGCAAAGCGTGACCCTGTCTTAGAGTTATTAGCAATTGTGTTTTTTTCTTAACTCTTGTCTGACACAGGGTTACCCAGATCACATTCATCTGCCCCTCCTTCCCTGGGTCTGATTTCTATAGAGAATAAAAAATACACCAATATCTTATTGGCCCATGCTGTCACCTCATTTGTGCCTCAAGACCACCAGCTTGTTGAAGACTGAACTTCTGAATGAACCACAACTTACTTAATTTGAACCAAATTGTGTGTCCTCATAGATGTGGGAAGTTGACTATGGCATCACATGGCAGTGATAAGGGCTGCAGTGAATAAATGAGACCATTCACTTTTGAACACCCAACTGATAGTTTCCTTTGCAACAGGTTAGTCAGCTGGGTACAAAAAAAGAGCATTTCAGTTCAACACCTCTGTAGCAGAAATAACCACATGGGCTATTTTTAAATGCAGAGGCTATGCAACACAGTGAAGGTGCCCTATTGTTTTTACCCTTTAGTCAACCCTCCAGTCAGTCTCCATACACAAATACAAACAGACAATGCTGTCTGTCGTATTAAAGGTTTGACAGATGTTACACAACCAATGTCAGAAATGTCAGTGCCATTTTTGTGTATTTACTTCATACCCTGTCATGAGGGAGCGTGATGCATGGTGATTGACGTGGCAGACCAGGCCAAAATGACGCCGCAGATATTTTTAAACCATCCTGCCCTTTAAAGGGACTTTATATTCTACTGTCAGATGATGTTAAACAAGCACTTTTTTTTTAATAAACGCTGCGCTTTGATGATCACGTCACAAACTCAATCAAATTAAAAAATGTTTGAATAAAACCAAACGTGTGGATCGTGCAACCCTGAATTCCAACCCCCCTAAAGTTCAGTGGAACAACTGGGAGTACCAAAAGTGCTCCACTAACTTATTGATGTGCTACTGGAAGCCTCTGCTCCTCTGGTTGGCGACATAAATTTAACAAAAGCATCAACTGAGGACAGTCGTGAATTATTACCTGGTTTTGTGGCCATGTCTTGTAAAGGGATCCGATGTTCATCTAATTTAAGACCCTTATGAGACCACAGACTGTGTCTACGGTGATTCAAGCAGCAATGTTTGACGTATCTCTGACCGCTGTGAGCGTAATGCTGTTACATCATGATGCTGACCAAGCCTTTATTACAGAAATATCTATGATAGCATGAACATAGCTTTTGTATCCTTCTCTTTTAGATTTGCCAAAAGTTGGTCAACCAGTGGACAAGTAGATTTAATACAAACTACGAGATATTGAGTTGTCCAGTATTCAACAGGACTGGTTAGAAATCTTCTTACAGACCATAAATGGGACTCTTTTTCCGACCAGACTTTTTATCTCAAATAAAATTCAAACCATATGAAACAAAGAGGCAAATCTTCAAATACAAACATTTGTGCACCAGAGAAGATGATTGGAGGTCAGAAGCCGAGTTTCATTCATTTGACTCAACAGCTCCTCCAGGTCCTTACCATCTCTTCATGGTATCACTCCAGCCAAGTTATTTAGAATCAACCATGTGGCTCCCCTGCTGTGCTTCAATATTGTCTGCTGCCAAAATGCCATGTCCATGCGCTGAAGTCAAGAGCAAAATCTACATAATTTTTTAAAATTTAGTGTAACAGGAGTTAAGGTTTCAATAACTGTCTATTGAATTGACATAATGATAAAAAGATAAGGCGAAGGGCACAATAAAGCTGTGAGCCAGGAAGCCTAAGACCAGCCTCAGCAGTATCTCCCTACCTCTTGCCAGCTCAACTAAAGCAGGTTTGAGTTGACATTTCAAAGGTGGCAGCTGCCAACTTGTGGCTTTAAAACTCTCCAAGAGAAACAGCTTTATACAGTACAGGGCTGTGAAACAGACTGAAATGACTGAATTGATTCTCTAAGTCCCACAGAGGCAAAAGAGACCGGTGATAACAAGTTTGGCATTTTCTGTGTTTATTATTTTCAAACCTTTAACCTCGACAAGGTGTCAAATATCACTGCCAAATATTACTAAGTGAAACATTTACTGTTGAACAAAAGCAAGATGATATTTTTGTTGGGAAATACAGCTTGTATTAGCACTGGTCAAAATCAGCAAAGTGTAAAAATCTATTGAACATTCCTCACAGGAGCTTTGAAAAAGCAGGAAAACAGGATGCCAAAGAAAGACCGAGCAAAGTGACAGGCTGCAGTATAGGTCATAAGTCCCGCCTCTGCCACCAATCCCAGCTACCCCCCTGACTGGTTTGTGCTCAAATCCTCTTTTTTTCTGTGAAGCTCCATTTTTAAAAGTTATTAGGGGGTTCATGTTTTGTATGATTGATACAGCCTATGGGCGTACGAAGATTGCATAGCTCGCCCGGGGATACGCTGTTTGAGCCGAGCGTACAATGCTACTGCGCAAGTGGTGGAGTGCGTACAATGCTACTGCGCAATGTTGGTTTCAGGAACTGGAGAGAAAACGCAGAATTACCGAGAGCTTTTCAGCTTCAAATCCGTATACTGGCGGAAGGCGGAACCAAGTTGTCCATAGTATATAGTCTCTGGTCCCAACACTTCCAAATCTCGCCACTTGATGTACTTTTACGCCGGCATACTGTGACCTCTTTCTGGCTGCTAGTATATCCTCTGCTGACCTCTTCCAGTTTTTCTCTGCAATTCATCATAACAGCTAAAATACAGTAAGCCAACAGGACTTGATGTTAGCATCCTTTCATTGGTGTAAGTCTTCATCAGAGAGTGGCAACAAATCAACTCAGCCTCTTCAATGTTTCATCGACTTGATTTGCGAAATTCAAACTCTGTGTTAAATGTTGCACTCCCTGCGATTATACTGTATGTGCACCAGCCTGGTTTTCCAGAGGGACATGTTTTCTGGATTTGGAAACACACTGCTGAATTATTGAGAACTCGGAAACTCATAAGAGCAAGTCCGTATCAAACGTGTTTAAGGGTTGTCATAGAGAGGATGATGTAACAGAGAGCTGCTTTGCTTTCTACCAATCCCCCATGGCCCACCCATGCCCTGATCCAACCCCTTCACCCCAACCATCCCAAAACCTTAGGAGGGCACAGCTGGTACAGACCAGCACGGAGGGTGGTGTGTGTGCATGTGTGTGTTAGAAACCCTTTTCCAAGCACAAATTGACAAACTTAAATGTGACATCCGTCATCAGTGATACAAGCGTACAGGTTTTTCCTCTCAGGCAAAGAAGCGGTCTTTAAGGACGACCCTAAAAATAGATCAGTGTGTTCATCTCAGGGTTGTATTAAGCAACATTACTCATTTTGGGTTATTTTTACTGATTCTAAAAGCACATGCTTATGGTCATGCTCAAGCTTACATAATATTCACAAGAGCATAAATGATATGATTACATAAAGTTTATCATTATGTTTAGGGATGCTTTAAGAAATCTATTTTCCTGAGACAACATCCATGTTGTGATGAAACCTAGAGTACACCTCCATTCCCAATGTATTACATCCACCCAGTAACATCCTGCTCGCTCCCTTTGTTTCCTCCTCATGAAAAGTTGAACAGTTATGAGAATATGCATAACCCCAGACTAACAAAACAAACAAACCTAAAAACCCTTGATACAAAGCTTCTTATCACACTCTGATGCTTGTATGTCAAATATGAAGCGAACGCCAGCTGCAGAGCTTACGTTAAACCCAGCCACCAGCAGCTCGAAAGCTCTCTTATTAAATTACATTTCACACCTGAGCTTGTAGGAAGTCCCCGCTTACAGGCAGGAAACAAGGCTTTTTTTCCAATGTGGACCCACTCCGTCACTGACTGTCTGTCTGGACTCACTCACATACCATTTATTTAGGTGTATAAGCTGTGAATGGACTGTAGGGTGTTCACACAGAGCAAGTCATTTACACCGATCACGAAGAAACAGCGACAAAAAGGACACACAAAAAAAAAAAATCATGGAGAGTTAAAGCTTCTTCGATGGCATTTCTTTTTTAGACTTCTTATTTTTATCCTGATGGTTTAAGCAGATTAGTTTTTGTAACAGTCCTTGAAAATAAACACCTAATGATCAAATGAGTGCTCTTATTCAGGCCAGGCTTTCCTTTTCCCTTGAAAGCGGGCCCTTGAAGACCACATTTATAGTATATGGACTATATAGATATGGAAGTATATAGGTAGATATGCCATGTCCTAACATGGATCAGCAAAGGTCTTTAGACACATTCATCAAGTCTGAAAGCATCATCTACATCATTATATCTACTGCAGTCATTATGGGCCAAACATCAGGAAGTCATTTCGTACTTTTGTCGGCATTTACATCTTGGATCCATAAACAAGGTAAACTTTGTGTCAGTCTGTTCTATCTTTTCAATAAAAGCTCATGAGGTCCGCACTGTACAAAACATTTTTATACTGTTCTGCTTGTTATAGCGGATGTTCTTGAGCACCATGTGCTTTCTCAGACATTTTCCGGAGATCTTGTTTATCATTTCTTTCCATATTCCACAAACGTTTTCTGCTGTATTTGTTCTGCTTAGTGCAGCAGACTGAAAATAGATCAACCACTCATAAAAATAAAGGTTTCATGGGGTGAGGGTCCACATGTTGCAGTCATGCTTCCATATACACATCCACCTGACTTACACACACACACACACACACACCAAACTTGAAAAACACATGGCTGCCCTGCCCCCATAGGGTCATTCATGCAGACTGGTGTTATGTAAGGGAGTTACCCTCCTCTCTTGACAGACATGGCCTTGTGTCAACTCCATGTGTCAAACAAGGACTGGGATGAAGAGAGGGACTGACCAAAACATGGAGAGAAAAACACACGCACAGACAGAGAGATGAGTACACAGAGAGACACAAAGAGGTAGTGTATGTTTAAGACAGATTAGAGGGTGAAAAAGACAAGAGGAGGCCGGACAAAAAAAGAAAAAAAAAACTTTTAAAGGGAAAGGCTGGAGGAGAGAGGCCCTGAACCAAAGGTTGACCTCGAAAACCTGTGGAATGTACACACACACACACACACACACACACACACACACATTAGAAAGGTTGGAGAAACCTATTAATAAACGGACTTTGGCAGGCTTCAGGGACTTGAAGGAGGCGACACAAAGCGCTTAAGTACCTGAGGGAGGTGTGTGTTTTATTGCAATGAATGAACCTATTACTGCCAAAGGCAATATATATGTGTGTGTGTGTGTGTGTGTAAGTGCGTGCGTGTGTGCTTGTGTGTGTGTGTGTGTGTGTTGGCTTTAAAAAAGTAGCAAGCACATTATCAAGACACTTTGTACACGTACATGTCCTCGGTGTACCTTTCTGTGTAGTATGTTATCCAGGTTTGAACTTGCAGAAAAGGTTAACTCAGCTAATATTATAGCCACTGTCTTATATCAATCATTCACATATAAATTGAACTAAAGCTGCCATTGTTTGGTCTTCCTTTTTGGTGTTTGGTTGCACCTATCTGAAAATGTTGTTAATTTCTGAGCAGCTGGATAAGATACAGTGACCCTACCTTGGTTTAAAGATGACACTAGGCCACCCCCGGGCTCTAAGTCCTATCAACTGAGGAAAAAGAAGTGGACACACTCTGTTTGTTATCTGAATGAGCATCTTTACATGCCTGACTTATTATTGTCATAATTATAACATTACTCCTACTACTGTGTCTGATATTGGTCTGATACAGGGATATATTAACCTTTATGTCAGGTTTGTGGCTGCGTGCTGACTCCAGGGAACCTGAAGATCTTCAGACTATTACCCTTTTTTGTAATATCGACCTTACTCTCATCACATTCTAGGAGCAGATAACAAAAAAGTAAAACTGTCTCTGTTTGTGAGACAGCACCTAGACTGTGATTGTTTCCAGCTTTGACACCAAAAAAGGTGAAAATCTAACAAATCTGTTTTCGCAACAGCTGACAGTTACTGTTCGTCTGTTTGCTAATGAAGTAAGAAATGAATGGAGAAAAATGTTTATAAGGCCTTGAAGGTTATGTAAAAACACCTTTACTGACGTCTTTAAAGGCTTTTCCTGTCATTGAGATATATACGTCAATGAAAAAACGATGGTCATGGTTTTGAAGTAGTTCTGTAAGAGTTACTGAGTCAGACTAAGCAGAGCTTCTCCAAAGCACTTGAAGATACTGAAGCCCAGAACTGCTACTGTTGAAACAGATCACCAAGGATAAAATCAGTCTGGCTGTACCTGAAGACCCTCAATCCACCTGTATTTTTCCAGAGCTTGTATAGAGATGTGTCTCTTTCTCAGACAGCTCATATCAATATTTGGATCAGCCTCACATCATGGTGAATTTTAGTTAAACTTTCCAAAAATGTACACTACAGGCCAAAAGTTTGAAAGCAAGATCAAATTTGGACAAAAAAACTGGTAGTTATTTAAAGAAAAACTTATCAGAAGCCATTTTTACTATAATAATATTTTAGTTTTTCTTGCTTAGACTTTGCTTTCCACAAAATAATCTCCTCTGGCTTTAACAACAGCTTGGCATATACGAGGCATTCGTTCCACAAGTTTTTTAAGGTATGTAGCAGGAATTGCATTCCAAGCTTTCTTAAGTTCATCATAAGAGACTGCTGATTTGTCGGACGTGGTTTTCTGATTGATCGATCCAATTCATCCCAAACAAGCTCAATTGGAGAAAGGTCTGGAGACTGAGGGGGCCAAACCATCTTTTGAAGAACACCTTCCTCTTCTTTTTTGTCTAGTAACCCTGACAGAGCTTGGCAGAGTACTTAGGATCATTGTCTCGTTGAAAAAAACAAACTTTGGACCTACAAGTCTTAGTCCAGATGGAACAGCATGGTGCTGGAGGATGGAGTGGTACTGTTCCTTCTTCATGATACCCTTTACTTCAAACAAATCTCCTACTATATCACCTGCAAAACATCCCCATACTATGGCACTACCACCTCCTTGCTTTATTGTGGGTGTTGTTACACATGGTGCTTTGAGACATTCACCAGTTTTTCTGCGGACATAGACTCTGCGTTTGGAGCCAAATAGTTCAAACTTGCTTTCGTCCGTCCAGAGGATTTGTTTCCAGTCATCATAGGTCCAATTTTTGCGAGCTTTTGCCCACTCATATCTCTTTTTCTTGTTCTGTGGACGAAGAAATGTTTGTTTTTTTTTGCAGATACACAACCCTTCAGACCAGTCTTTCTCAAACATCTTTTCACTGTTGTCAAAGATATGGGTTTTGACCTTTTCATGTTGATTTCCTCCTTTATTTGTGGTGCTGTTTTTCGCCGATCTCTCTTACTGATGACAATAATATGTTTATACTCTGTTTTTGTAGTGAACCTCTTTCTTCTAGGCCTTTTTCTGTCATCATAACTTCCAGTTTCTTCAAGTCTCTTCAGAGTGTAGTCAACTCCTTTGTTGGACACCTTTAGGCGTTTTGCAATTTCCCTTTCAGTGTATCTTTCTTTTCTCAATGTACAAATCTGTACTCAGTTGTTTCTTCCTAGCCATTTCTGCGATAGTTTGTCAGAGTTTTGAACACGGGTGAGATTTATTGGGATTTTTGTATGCAGACACTCAAAAGCCAATAAGTAAAAGCAAATAATGCAAAGTGATTTGTTTTTTTACTTTTACACTGAATTTGTGACTCTTGCTAATCTTCTTGAACCTAAAACTAAGCCCTCCCTTTCTTTTGTTGACATTTATTCAGCTATGGTCTGGTAACATCAATGTATATCTAAAGGTAAATTGGGGAAAATGGTGCATAATGGTGGACTATGGTGCATAGTCATGCAATAAATACATCCCAAATTACATTTAACTTATCCTTTTTTATGGAAGGCATTGTGAACAGAAACTTGAAGTAGTTTCCAAATGTTTGGCCTGTTTTGGTCTTGCTTCCAAACTTTTGGCCTGGAGTGTATATTGTGATGGTGAGGATAAAACATGTGTTGTGCATCAGTGACCTTTCACTGATCCTGGCATTTGTACAAAAACAGAGGTGCTGCTGCTCCCTCTACAGGACAAAGTAATCACAGACCAGAACCTTCTTGAAGACTCAGGGAGGCTCCTCCTCCACATCCTTGGAGTCAGACAGGAATCCACCTTTTAGACCAGGGGTGGGCAACCATGTGCCATGCAGGGCCGAGAGGCTGCAGGTTTTCCAACCCAAAACTCCACCAGGTGATTTCACTGATTACCTTACCTCCAAGCAGAGAGCAGAGACTAATCAGTGAAATCACCTGGTGGAGTTTTGGGTTGGAAAACCTGCAGCCTCTCAGCACATTTTTGCCCACCCCTGTTTTAGACAGTCAGCTGGTGGGGATGTTTGCACCAGACACACACACACACACACACACACACACACACACACACACACACACACACACACACACACACACACACACACACACACACACACACACACACACACACACACACACACACTGTGCTGGTGCTGTGGTTGTTTGTTGTAATGTGTGGCTTTTGCTACTTTTCCTTCATATGTTCTGATATCAGGCAGATATTTTTATTGACATGCTTTCTTACCTACCTACTTTATTACCATACAGATTGAATACAGAGTATGCCAGCTTAGTTTACATCAGTACAATAGGGGAGAGAGGAGTAACTGTAGCAATACCAAGTTTTCCTTAGCTCCCAGATTCTTGAGAAAAACTAGTTCATACCTGTCATAACCCTAATAATACACACGCCAAGACAAAAACTGCCAGCCAAAAAAATACCACAACACTAAAAACTTACCAGTGCAAAAAGTGAGGAAAAAGCATCACAGAACGAGCCCGAATTAGCTCCTGGAGCAGCCAATCAGGAGCATGAGATGGCACACCTAATTTGCATACAAGACAGGTGACACACAAACTCATCTATGGAAAACTCCATGTCAGTTAAATGCTAACTGGTTATCTCACTCTGTCAGAATCATGTATGTTCAGTCAACGACAAAGCTGTTGCTTTGTTTATACTACTAACACCCAGGTTGTAAAATTCATAACAGAGTGAGAGTATTTGCACATCTCAAAGTAAACACACATCTGCTTCAGCTTCTAACCTGGTTATTAACGATTTTCTCTAGTGTTTGATTTAACAGTATTTTAGGTCACAGGTATGTATGAACTCAAAGAAAAATATACATCTTTTTTGTACTCAGTTAAATGCAACTATTCTATTCACATTTGTGGATCTGTGTACACATTTACAGATAGTTTTGCTACAATAATAGCTCCAAATGATGTAAATTCAGGACTTGAATTTTAGCAGTTTTCTTACGTGTTTCTGGACTTGAAGCAGTTTGTAGCACTTGCAAGTGTTTTCTTTCCCTATCTAATTCTTGCTTGTGTTGTACTCTTTCTCAGACGTATGCCGCTTTGGACAAATGCACTGGCTAAATGAATCTGCGGAATACTGGAAACAAACATTACTTAACAACGTAAAATGACTTTTATACCTCAGGTTCATTTTTCTTGTTTGGCACATCTACTGTAAACAAGTAGCTACAGTCATGCTTAGCATATGACATGTCACACTTCGACTTATATCTTCTTGAGGGATAACAGTTTTCCAGCCGCCTCTGGCATCTACTACCTGTTCTACCTGCTCAACTACTGTAATCTACACCAAATGTCAAATATGAAATACTGCATATCATTTGCATTTTGAAAGCCAATCATAATCCTGAGTCGCTTGAACAGTGGGTAAAAACAGTTCAATTTTGTTTGTGGGGTGGCTAAGATAACTCTCCAACCTTGCTGTTATTTGATGCTTAATGAACTGCAATCTCCATGTTTCTAGTTATCCCTAAGGCAGAAACACAATACACCTGCCACCTTAGCTCTTCTAGACAAGACTAAACCATAAACACCTTTAGTGTCAGAGGTGAACTGTTGATTTGTGTTATATTTAACTGAACAATACAGAAGCTTCTTGTCTGAATGCTCACCTGAATTTGAAAGAAAAACATCTGACAAATTGAGTTTAAATTTTTCATTTATTACTGAACGTATGAAAAGAGAGCAACAACAATCTCAAGTGTCATTAGATAAAAGTGCACTTTAAAGAAGCGGTCTCATGACCTGTGAGACTCAATGGAAGCCTACTGACGTGACAAATCACAGCACATCCTATTCAGTAATGCACAAGATGATTCACAAGTTACAGGCCAGATAATGCACGTAGTGATAAACAATATGCAGTGCTACAATAATGCACACTGTGATTCAATATTCAACAACGTGACACCGAAGTGCTACAACAAAAAAACACTCATACGTAAGGAGGCATGCTGCAGTACAACACAGAAATTCATTTACTCTGACAAACACTCAAATATAAACACTCTCAAGTGCAAAAGGATTAACTTACAAGTTATCCAACAGAGGTGCTGTCGAGCTTATCACTCAGTCTGGCAGTGCTTGGATTACAATTATAGACTTCCAATATTTCTTGCCTAAATTGTCAACATAAGACCAACTTCACCTTAGTGCTAAAAGACAGTGCTTTTTCTGTTGTGTGAAATAGTGTTATGAATTCACACAAAGCTCCAGAACTATTATATAATTTCTACTGAGGCAGGCCTTCAGACACAAGTGCAGTACAGATAAAAGATCTGGCAGTTTTCTAAAATACAGCAGGCCTATTCCACAAGAAAATATCCTCGTGTTATCTTCTGTTATCCTGAAAATCTGATTTAGTATGAAAAATCACAGTGTCCACTAGATATCTGGCTGAGACTGAGAGATTTGGCAGTGTTAGCAGGAGGGAGGCCAAGACAGTGCACAGCGCCAAAACGAGGAGATGTCTACAATGCAGAGAAGGCCGGATAAGAAAAGCAGTCAGCTAAACTTTTTTTCACTTATTCCCACTATGAGATCCTCTAAATACATTTTAACATCCCTTTGATATTGTTCTCTAGAATAGTGAGCAGCAGGAAAAACATCAAACTATACAAGACATGAAAAGATGCCTCTAAATAGAAGTGAGTGTATGTAGACACATGTGACTAACATGTACCTGGATTAACACATAACTTTGTATGAGCAGCACATCACCAGTGTCACCAGTGTTTAAGCACACTTAAAATGTCACAAGTTTGTGTATGAGATGAAATCATTATTCTCTAAATACACTCAATGCTGTCAGCCTTTGGGTCAGAGGAAACAGGATTCATTTTCTGCTCCTCTCCTCTCCTCTCCTCACAGCTCTGTGGCCCCTTAAAGCTGTAGAACTGGTGAAAGTGATAAACACACACTTTTGTTCTCCCTAAAAGACGGTCTATCTATCTGTGTCTTGGTCAGTCTCATTTGTTCCACAACTTTCCCTCAGCAACCAGCCTCTGGTTCAGCTGACAGAGCTGCCGCAGGAAGCCGTCGTTTGGTCCTATTTCTCTTTTCTGACGCACCATGGCCAGCGCGGTGTGAACATCCATGTTTTGGCGTAGCATCAGGTAGGCTATGACTAAAGTAGGGGAGCGGCTGTAGCCTTCCCGACAATGAACATACACTTTACCTACAGAGGGAGAAAAATAAAAGCATGTGTTCAGGCTTAAGCAAAGTTAAAACAGTGTTCTCTGAAGTCTCAGCCACAACAATGATAGAAATCTGTTGGACTGTTACCTTGAGTGAACATGGTCATGTGATCTGTTGTTTTTCTAAAACTGTTGCAAGGTCCAGTATTCAATATTGATTTTTCTGAAGGCTGAAAGAAATGAGTTTTGTATCCCAATTCCTCTCTCCACTATATACGTGCTTTTCTTTTCTTTTATAGCATAGCGTCATGGTACTTTGAGTTTATCAGGAACTGTCTCCAAATTCAAACATTCTCCTATCAGCAATTCTTGGGAAGATATTTCCTCCTGAAACCAACTTAAAGGTACAGTGTGTGTATTTCTACAGCGGTGCATGTATGTTTCTACATGTTCCTCTTTCTACAGTAACACAGAACAGACAAACTAGTAAAATGTGCGTTTTTCTTTGGTGCGATTGAACACACTAAATGGACCAAAACACAGCGACTGCAGTGCACAAAGAATTTGTATTTATACACGACATTAGAGGTAAATGCTTGACTGAAATTGAGAATCTGACTGCTGGATATCACAAAATATTTTTTACATTCACTGATGTTTTCTTACCTGGGAATTGTGTTTAAGTAGGAACCTAAACCATGAACACTAAAGAGCACAGTTTTAAGTACACACCTGATGGAGCAATACAAGAGATACTTGGGTTTTACTTAATTTTACTACATATGGTTTTTGTAACATATAAATGCATGATTTCAGTGTACTGGACTTTTGCTTAAATCTTCAAGTCTTAAAACTAATATATCAAATGTTCATCGTTGAAGGTCAACTTAAAAATCTCATAATAATGTTTCGGCCCTAACACACAGGTATTTAAAGACAGATCTGTGAAATATTCCATTGTGTTATACAGACCTCCTACTTTTTACAATTTAGAATTAGATCACACATTTCTACTGTTTGATCCAATTTAATCTATTCACAGCCCTGTTAATCTGTGTATTAGGAAAAACTTGCAAAGCCCTCAAACCTGTGCGATCATAGCATTTATCAACTTAAGAACAGGTTCGTGAATAAGCTGAAGACGTTTGTCCTAAAGTATTGGAGAATGAAGGTCAAAGGTTTTTTGTACACACTGATGTTTTGGAGACTAGCATTAGCATTAGATTATTTTTACTTCCTAGAAACAGAAAACAATAATTTGGCAAAAGTCAAAACATTTCAGTTTGAGTTTACTCCAGTACTTCTTCCTCTGACCTTTTCCATTCTTGTAAGCCATGGCCTTTTCTATGAAGTCTGCTGCCTCTTCAAAGTAAACACTGATGTCGAAGTGGTCGGTGTCGCTGGCTGGCACTCCGTGGTAGATGATCCCTGTGCCGGTGTATGACTCAGCAGTGGTGTTGACGTGCATGAAGGAGTTCCCCTCTGCAGCATTCAGGATGTGTGTGATCCCAAGCCGTTTTAGACGCATCACATTTGTGGCCGCAAACCTGCAGCAGATTGGGAAAAAAAAACACATTTTCACAGTCAAGCTCAAAGACAGCATGAGCAATGGTCTTTGTATTTTCCTATCAAATAAACTTCATTCAATTCTAATTCAAAATAGAAAACTGCTAAACATCAGAGGGAGCAAAAAAAAAGGCTGATAAAAGAAAGTGAAAATGTGCAATGGACGCAAACAGGGTGTTGTTGTCGAATGAAGCCTCCATTAAAGGGACAGAATGATGAAAAATGATAAGATCTTTATGAGAGGCCATGATGAGCATTAAATCAAAAATTTATCAAAGTTTCAAATTATTTTTCACTGCTCAAGAACTACGACTGATGTTTTTCCAGCTAGGACATCTTGTTCAACCATAAATCGACTGTAGTGACAGCAGAGTAGAACGTGAGCACCACCAGCTGGTTATTCAGATGAACAAACATCTCATTTTGCAATGTGAATAAATGGGGGCACCTTATACAGGTTTTTAAGTTAGTAGACAAATATATCATGATGGGAGGTTGGCTGCATTAAAATAACAGTTTAATAAAGAAGTTGTTATTTATAAGAAACATAGAGAAGTGTATCTAAGGAAACAGGCATTCAAAAGGGGAATTGTTTTTCTTGTTGAAACATTTTGAATTCTTTGGATCTTTTCCCCTCCATGTGTCTCTTTTCTTGCATAAAAATGTTATGAAAAATAGATCTGATCCATCTCACTGTGAAACTCGGGTTGCTGCTCCACTTGGCACCTCCTGCTTTTTAGATGAGGAGTGCTAAAAATAGAGCCGGTGAAACGTCACGCCTACACACACAAAAAAAGAAAAGTCTAGCAGGCTTTCAGACTACGCAGAGGAACCAGGACAGACACATCAAAACCAAAAACTGCAGCTCGAACATTTGGGTGGGTGCTTCTCTCTGCACAGCTTCAGCTGGATCTGTCTATAAAATTTACACGTACAAATGTTTGCTCTAACACAACAGATAGAGGTGCTTTATCTGAGCAGCAGGATTTTATAGGAGCTCTGTCCATTGACTCTTTGGAGGCAATGTGAAACACTGTTATGGTTCACTATACTGAATAAAAACATCTCAAAGCATATTCTATAAAGCTTTTAAATCAGTCATTTAATATTTCAAAGACACATTTTGCTGGTAAGCCTACTGTGCAAAGCTGTACTCTTTGCTAGAGAACAGAAACATTATTGTTTCTGTTATTTAGGTTTGACATTTTTGGAAATATTCGTGTGAACTTTCCCTTCAGATTTAAAAAGGAATACTGATGTTTTTGTAGTAAATATAACATTACAACCAGCAGCCAGTTAAGCTTAGACTAATTACTTTAAACAGAAGGAAACAGACTGGCTCTAATAAGAAGTAAACCAAAGATTGTATTAAACACAGATGCAGTCTCAGAGACTTTTCTGAAGCGGTTTTGAAGCTGATAAATGATGGTTCGAAAATGCTGGCCACACCTCACTTTTGGGTAACCTAGAAGAGACACTGAGCAAGAGTTAAATCTGGCCTTAGGTGGCACTCTTTCATGGACCAAACGATGGTCAACTCCTTAAACTTACATCGTATATAAAGACCAGACACAGTTGATGAGATGAGGTTGCATATACGTGGTTTGTTTTATAATCATTATTTGTAGTAGTGGTAGTATTACCGTCACGGCATGTGGCAAATCTATTCCTCCTCATGGCTAGCAGGGAGAACCTCCACTGGTTGCAAAGATAACTTTGATCGTCTATGAGTCAAATCTATTTCTGAACTCACTGTAAGATCATTAAACATGTCCCTTGGCGGTATGTGGTCTGCACTGCTGGTTTTGAGTCTAATTAAACACAGGATAAGGCCTATTTTTAGAGAAATGAAGACAGTAGAGCATAATAGTAGGGTCTGTTAGGTGAAAAATCGTTACACTGTGGATAAAAGCATGAAATGTGGCACATATGTCCCTTAGGTCATCCCAAAACATCCTAGAAGGGGTGCCCAAAAAAATGTCAAACAGGAAGTGAGTTATTGACAAAATTCAAAATGGCTGCCTAAACAGGTGACAGTTTACTCAAAAAAACACCTAAAGAATGTCTAAAAATCATAAAGTTTGGCACACATGACCCTTGGGTCATCCTGAGACATCCTAGATATAGTGGCCAAAAACAGGAAGTGGATTATTGATGAAATTCAAAATGGCCGCCTAAAGTGTTGCCGATTGATTCAAATAGCCTATTGAATCTCAGAGAAGCATACTATTTGGCACATATGTCCCTAGGGTCATCCTAATACATCCTAGAAGGGGTGGCCAAAATAATCTGAAACAGGAAGTGAGTCATTGACTAAATTGAAAATGGCCTACAGTGTTGTTGATTGACTCAAAAGTCATCTAAAGAATCTCATAAAACTATAACGTTTCTCACATGTGTACCTTGGGTTATCCTAAACATCCTAGAAAGGGTGCCCAAAAGAATCTGAAACAGGGAGTGAGTTATTGATAAAATTGATAGATGATGCAAATGACGGGGCAGGAAGAAAGGGAGATGACGCTCACGGTGCAGGCATTATTTTTCAAAACCCTATAAATGCATACAAAACTATTTGAATTACAACCCTCTGCATTTCCCCGGGCTTGGGACCGGCACAAGTAGAACACTGGCTTGTGTCCCATTGAGGCTGCATCCATCCATCCATCCATCCAGCCATCTACCTTCTAATCTACTGTATCTAATCTATCTATCTAATCTATGTATCATATAATCTATCATATCTATCTATCTGAATTGTGTCCCATTGAGGCCGGTTCCATCCATCCATCATCCGTCCATCATCCATCCATCCATCCATCCATCCATTTCATGGCTGTCTGTCTGTCATCATATCTCTCCATCTCTCCACCCATCTCCATCCATCCTGAGTGGACATGTCTGTCTGTCTGTCTGTCTGTCTGTCTGTCTGTCTGTCTGTCTGTCTGTCTGTTGTTTTGTCTTTTTCCCTCTTTTCGTCTTTTATTCCTTATCTTTTTGCCAAGTGACTCACGTGTCCCATTCATATTTACCAGCACATTGGCATAATGCTGTACAAGGTAATCCAGCATACCGACACTTCCGTGAACAGAGGGGCTCAGCTTTGCAGCTGAGCCCCCCCTTCTATCATACCAAGAACTACAAAAAACCCTCTCCCACCCCTACACTTAAAGGGATATTCTGGTGTAAAATTCATTTAGGGTAAAACACATTGTAACACTGAGTTAGACACCCCCTCGAGAGATGAATGTTGGCAACCGCTTGCTTCTCTAGTTATACCAACTTTAGTAACAACTGCACTATAGCAATACACAGGGGTCCATGGAACCACACGCAAACCTCAACCAAAAAGCCACTCTATAGTCACAAATAATGCCCAGAACAGCACCTAACTTCATCAACAGTACATATACGGTCCCAGCCATAGTACTAGCCACCAAACATCTTTTTAGCTTTGCCTAATTTCTTTAGCAAAGAGACTTAACACAACTCACCTAATCTCTTCCAGCAGCCGCTTGTTTGGAGTGAGACCTCGTGCCAATCCATTGCAGACTGCAGCGGGATGACGCAGCTCAAGGAAGAACATTTATGATTATGACATTACTTTATCATTTCCTTGGAGTAAAAATCACCATATTAATCAAGTTGCACTGCACCTCAGTCAATGATGGACTGGTTGAGGTCTCGTTACAAACAAGCGGCTGTTGGAAGAGAGTAGGTGAGTTGTGTTTAGTCTCTTGGCTAAAGAAATTACGCAAAGTTAAAAAGATGTTTGGTGGCTATAGTGCTGTGGCTGGGACCCTGTATGTACTGTTTATGAAGTTTCACCATCAACATTCAACACAATGTTCACCTTCCACACCAAGATAGAGGCAGCCCACTGAGGTAAAACTACAAAGACTGGGACCCTGCTAAGAGGGATGGTCAATGTCTTTGTGGGGCGCCCAGTAGACCTCACCAAGAGAGTGGATTATATAGTCACTTAGTGAGTCATTGTGCTGTTATTTAGACTCCACTTGTTCAGGTTTTTGGTGACTCTGTCTGCAGGGGCTTCAAAGCATGCAAACTATCCCTTTAATAAACTCTTGAATAAACTCTCTGCTGTCAGTTTAGGGAAAGTAATTGAGTTATTAAAAAGATACATAAATAAAAGTGAGGGCAGAAAACAAAACTTCTGAAATCATGTCGGAAAAAAAAAAACGGTTTCCATGGCGGTGCTGTGAGGTGAGGTAAAGTGAGGGGGCAGCGGGTGAGTTCCTGACTCTGACTGACGTTTGAATAAATACATCCAGACATAGAAACCTCTGTCAGACTTCAAAATACCTCAGCTGTAATTAGGGACTTTGATTGTTCTCAGTTGAGGATAAGACCTGAAAACTGTGGTTGTGAAGGTGTTTCACAGACTTTTCTGCACTAGGTCCAAAACTGTGGACTCTGTCAGCTGTGCAGCTGTATGAATAACAATAGTTATAACATAACAAACCTGATTTAGCATGTTTGAGTGTGTGCATGTGTGTGGGTCTATTTCTAACCCACTCACCTAATATTAGCAGTTGCACAGAGGGGTCAGACATGACAATTGCACAGACTGCTACAAAGTAGGTCACTGAGGATTTTTTTAATTTCAGGAGAATAATAGGTCAAGAACTAAAGCTGTGTCTATTTCCAGATAGTCCATCTCTGTCAGCAGCTCTGTCTTCCTCTCACTATGCTCCATTTTGCCTTTTCATAACATCCTCCCAACTCTTTAAAATTTAAACAAGCTTTAGTTGGATGCAGCCCTACATACTCTGCCTCTGTTGACTGGAGATAACAATATTTCTGTAAATATAACCTCTATGAGATACACTCAAAATACACAATTATGTGGTAATGTATATGGTATTGGTCCAGCAATATTCTTACTTATCAACTCTCTATAATGTTGCATTCATTCCCTCTGTTTTATTCTAGGACATGGGAGAAAGAGGGTGAAGTAGCTAAATTGATAAATTTATTGTTTACTTGTTTTCAGTGATGATCCTACAGGCCTGTATGTTAATCTTTGGAGATAGGCAGAATGACAGCTTCCCTATGTTGGCTCTATGGATTGTGCACGGTGTGTATGGAGACTATAGAAGACCGTGATTTTCAGATAACTCTATCTAAATGAAATGTTAAGAGTAATGAAAATAAATCCACTCACGCATTGCCCACGTAGATCCGCGGGTAAACCTCGTGAAAGTGACTGGTCGGCCAGCTGTAAAAGCCGCTGTCGTCCGTCAACAGATCGTTGAGTTGCTGGAGAGTCACTTCGAAGCTCGACATGTCGAGTCCGCCCTGAGCCGCTGTCTTCACCTGTTGGCGGTGTTTGTTCTTCATAGCACCTCCAGCAGACTCACAGACGAGAAAAGGGCGCTGAAAGTGGCGGAGAGGAGTCTGTTTACCCGCCTGACGGGGGCTGCCACCTCCCTTGGTCTCCGCCGGAGCTGCTCAGCGTGAAGAGCTGCTCAGTCAGTGTAGTGAAAACAACCCAGAGCAGGGCCGGACCTGGTTTTTGCAGGGGCCCGGGTCAGAGGTGCCCCTGCCAAACACAGAAGGCTATGCCAGTATACAAGTGACCTTTTTTTAAAATTAACATTACACACCTATAATTTAGTTGATGCCTTTAATATTTGATTTGTCACATAGGCTAGGCAAGCAAGGAGGGGAATCATTGTTAGGTTAACTTCATCAAGTTGGTCTGTGCTTTTAAAACTTTTTGAGACACATCTACAAAGTTAAGAGTTAAAACCACAGATATGTGGGCAATCTAAAAAGCTTGTTTTTTAGTTCCTCAAAGATGGACCTAGGTGTTTGCCTCTTTAGGGGATTAGAGTTCAAGCTGTACCTGTTTAGAAACACAGAAGCAGTTTGTCTGAATTCTTGCCTTTCGAATTTAACTATTGATTACTATCATGATCTGTGCAACAAGACACGCCTCACAGGGAAGTCTGCACAGTCAGTGTACAGACCCATGAAGTCCAGATCCAGTAGGAGAGAGTGAGGTAAGTTACCATTAGTTGGTGGAGAAAAACGACAAACCCTCAGTTTTAAAATGTTGTATTAAAGTAGTGAAGTATTTTAACTCTTTAGCCTCTTTTGGTTCTGATTTTGGTAAATGAATTAGCCTCCTCATGAACTCATGGCCCTTTTTCTTCTGTCAATTTTTGACTTCCTTTTTTAGAAATAAATTTGCATGTTTGTGTGAGAGTGGGCGTGATGATAGACTACTTGGACTAACAAGTTTGGCAAAAACAATTTCAACAGAAACTCCCCCATCGGCATGTAGGTGAGAGTATAAAGCAGTGACATTAGAGTCAGACCTGTCACAAACACATAAATATGACTGATGTTATCTTTGACTGTCTTTTAAGAAGCGCACACACACACAAAATTACTTGCAAGTAATTTTATTATTCTGACATAAACATTTTAAAGCAGTGTTGCAGCTTAAAGCCGTTACATTCAGTTTGCTTTTCAGAGCGTGGAGTTAGACCTAAAGTGCAAATGCTGCTGTTTAACATTGGACAAGCATCAGTTAGACATCGATAGCTATTCTCCATTAAAACCATGCATGTGTGGAGGAGGAAGTGTGAGAGTAGCCAGAGGGACAGATTTTATACTTCTCACCTGAATTTGCACGACTTAATCTTCTTTGGCAGCAGGCTTTCAAGGGTGTAAAACTTAATTAAAGAGAGAAGAAGTCAAGGTTGGGTGGTGTTTACTTAAGTTTTAGACCAAAATATTAAGAGTTAATACTGCCAGACCAGCTGGAAACATATGAGAGAGTGTATGATTGTCATAAAGTTGTTGCCAACCCATTAACAAGACTGAACAACAGTTTACAGTAAACCTATAAGATGCCAGCTCCCATACCAGCATTCATGTCTTGACCTGTTTTGAAATGTCAATGTTAAAGTCAACACCCTTTTTGCAAATATGTTTGGGAAATTTTTCAATAAAAACAAGAGCTTTGCATGTTTAATTTCCCCTTTCATGTATTCATTATGAGAATTTGATCAGTCAGATTGATATTTGGGCACTATGATGGCTGAAGAGTGTCTGTAAAATAAGAATATTGTGCAACTCCTCCATATCTTCACCTTCTTTGCAAACTAAAGTCAGCTCCAATAGCAGGTTCCTAATAGATGCTAATCTGTAGCTAATAGGCATTAGAAGAGAAGAGAGAAGACTCCCCTCAGAGTCAAGCAGGCTGCCTCAATTCATCAGCACATTTTAGCCGCCCGGCAGCGCAGGACTTTCAGGAAGCTGTCGATCTTGTGGGAGTCCCGGCGGAAGCAGGACAACAGGAAATGGAAGTTGGTCAGTTTAGAAATTTTGTCATGGCCAATGTCATTACCTCCTCTGTAGGGAAGAAAGGAGATGCCCTGAGCAGCTGCACCCATCTAGAAGAGAAAAGAGGCAAAGAGAGTGAGAGGAGGAAAGCAGTATATGCTTTTTTAGGCTGTATGAAATTGACTCCAGGGTTCCTCTCTTCACGCTTGCACACCTTGCCAGAGAGGATATCCAGGCCGTCTCCCAGACTCTTGGAGTGCTCCTGAAGCTCCTGGATCTTGTTGGATATGCTGTTCTGGGCAGGGTGGGGCAGGTTGTTAGCAGAGTTTGACAGGACTGTCAGGGGGTCTATCCAGGCTTGAAGCAGAGAACGAGCCAATGAGAGCAAGTCGGACTCCTGGGGGAAGTGATATAGATATCATGATATAAGAATAAGCTTATTGAGAAGATACCATCAAAAGCAGTCAAGTGGAGTTTGTATAATCTGTACAGATATTACAGGCAGTCAGGTGTGTCTTAGCTTGTTAAAATAATTGACCAGCAGAGGGCAGTGAGTACTCTAGAAGTGAGAAAATGGCCCAGTAGCTCATTGGTAGTCAGACTCTGCCGTTACAAAGGTAGTTAGCTCTGATAGATGATAACAGCCCAGAGAAAGATGAGAAAAAGTGGGAAAAGAAGGGGGGGGGGGGGGCATATTAGATGTGGTCACTTACTGATACTTGAAGAGCTTGCTCCTTGTCATTGGGTGTCTGTAGAGAAGAGGTGTGGCACATTGAGGGGCGGGGCATGATCACTCGGCCCAAAGGTGGGAAATGAGAATCCTGGAGGGGAGAGATGACGACATTGTATTCAAAACAAATACAAATTTTACTATGATGGCAGTCAAATTTAGAAAATTCTACATGTATACACTCTCAGCTTTGTTAAAGGACAGTTTATTTTTTTTACAAGTCTTTTTTTTTTTATGTTTAGAAAATCTGATTTTATCTTGTGCAGAGCTCAAAGGATAAAGCTGAAAACAGGGAACTGACCAGCTCATGTGTGAGCAAGGTGCTCAGGGCGTGCAGAGTGTCAGAGCGCTGAGAAGCTCGGTCCAGCAGGTCACTGACGGGAACAGCACTGCACACCGCAGCCACACACAGCACTGTGGAGAGATGAGTGATGTTTGTGAGACGACATGTCACAAACAACATGTCTTAGCCCAAACAGAGCTGTTTCTCCTCTGTATTCACAAAAGCCCTCTTTATAAATGCTGGGTTTCAAAGTCTTCCTGTCATGTCTTGCCAGATTTCTAATGCAACAGGATTTTTCTGTCTTTTTACCCCTCTCCAAAACTATCTGTTTAGCAATCAGGTGGTACATAATTCTTGAATGGTTGGTAGATTGTTTAGTAATAATGATAACATCTTTCAGAAATCTAGTGTTAACACAGACACATTTCTTTTCAGAGACAGCATTACATCCAGACAAAATATCCATCTTCGATAAAACAGAAGTGATGCCATCTCACCTGATATGAAGACTTTTCCCCCGTTCATTTTTCTGTGCTCCATCTCTCCTCGTGTGTTTGTCTTTGCCTTTCTCTCTTTCTCTCCATCTTCTCCCTGTTTTATAGCTCCTCTCCATCCACTTTTTGGTTATGCAGCAGAATAAGAGCTGATTGAACGTGTTGGAGCTCATAATGAGAAACATGGTCAGGCAGAGTTTGCATGATTGCAAGAGGAAACACTGCAGGTTCATGAATTTTTCTTAGGGATGGTGTTGTGTAGTTGGTTTAGGGAGGCTGAGTGGAGAGTGGAAAAAGTTCCTCCAGGAACCTAATTAGCTGGATGAATAAAAACACTGATGTTCACTTTGTGTGGTTTAAAATCAGTGTGACAGACCTTTTTCTTCACTGAAGTACGGGACAAACAGCTTGAAATACGTAATTCTCCAGTTTGTGTTTTCCTGACACTAACCGCAATCTGAGCAACAATAAACTCAGCAGCTGTAAAGTTTGTTTGTTAGGATTCCCATAAGCTTCAGCCCATAAGTTCAGTGTGTCCTTACAAAGCACTGTTCACATCCACATTATCCATCACAAGACACAAACATCAAACAGCATACACTTTAAGTTTATGCATACACATAAAATTCAAACCAAACAAACTTAAAGAAAACTTAAACTTCCTTACAGAAAATGCATGGAAATGTGTGCTGAAAGCTGAAAAAGCCTTGAAGAACTTCTAGAAAAGGAGATAAAGAGAAAAGTGTGAATGTAAAAACTGTTAAAGAGGTGGAGAAAAAGAAAAAGTTGTATGAATTTAGAAACTGTTGAAGGGTTGAAATTAAAGAAAAGGACGTATGAATTTAAAAACTGCTGAAGGGCTGAAATTAAAGGGGAGGAAGGAGTTTTAATTTTGAAACTGTTGAAAGGCTGAAATTAAAGAAGAAAATGTATAAATGATGAAATTGTTAAAGACCTGAACTACAACATAGTTCCGGTTTATAGTTTTAACCAAAAAAAAACCTCAGAGAACTAAACATCAAAATCTATTTGTAGAAATTACTTTAGTAACTTTCCAGGTAATGTACTTCAAACATTTTTAAGGCAGTTCAGAGTATTGTTGCTTGATATAATTTAAGTCTTTATCTTGTTGTTTTACATGTTCATGACTTGTGATGTAAATGAGCAGATGTGGGAAGGCATTGGGGACATCTGGTGGACAAACTTTGCGTAGCACAGGGAAAAAAGAAACAATAGAGATCCACTTTAACTTGAGAAGATGTCATTAAAAGTGGACAACTATATTTTTAAGAGGATGAGTAAGTTTAGTCAAATTTTCAAACTTGGGAGGCGTAATTTTGTTCAAAACTGAAACTTAAATCATACATCTACAATGATTGGAAAACAAAAAGAAAGAAACAAACAAAAAAAGGTTCTGCAGCTGTGCTGTTACCTCGGTTGACGTCCTTTCTTTGGAAACCTGTAATAGTTTCCGACGGTATGATAACATTCAGTCACTTCCTAGCTAAAGGTAATAAGAGCTAGAAACCAAAAGACTTTATAATTAAACAGATGCTGACTGTAAGGCCGACAACTTAAAACTCCCCCAACTGACTGTAGTAAAGGTCATAAGCCCTGCCTCTCACACAGATTGAACAAAGCGTAAAATTAAAATAGACGTCATAAACTGTTTTCAAACGTGCTTCTGTCATTATAGCAAGTCTCTATCATGATGATTTTTGTCAAAATGTTGCTTTTTTCCTGAAAGTTTAGCCCTAATTACTTGATTTTAAAAGGATAATTCAATGTCAGCTGTTTTGACAAAGGCCAGGTCCTGCAGCGGTCTGTACTGGATTAGCAGAGCAGAGGAGGAACAGATAGGAACCAACCAATCATCCTTTGCATTTCACATGTACTGTATGTACAGTAAGTGTTCACAAACGCCTTGTTTGAAAATGAAATGAGTGTTTTGGTTAGCAGAGAGGGTGCTGCATCAGCCCCAAGGTTAGGGTTTCACCTTTAGGCGGTCTTATATGTCTCTCAACAGGCAGGAATGAAGGCATATTGCTTATATTGCTCATTTCACATATGCCACAGCCAAAGCTAAAACCTGAGTCACAGTGGTCATTCATTACCTGGCAGTGGTTTTTAGACAAGGTTATTTTTACACTAACTATAACTTCACATCTCCTGGATTTTTTAATGCTAACCCTTTTAGGAACAGAAGCTAACAACAAAAAGTAAATGACAATAAACTTAGATCACTTACACACACAAAAATCAATGCACTGTTCTCTCTTTTGGCTGAAAAATCACAACCTTTGCATGTTTCATCCTTGCTGTGACCTCTGTGCTGACTCAGATGTTCATGTTCATTTCATGTTTATAAATTTCAAAATTGACACTGCATCAGGGACTCTTTTGATAAAATTAAAAAGTTGATAGTTCACAACAAGTATTATCTTGGCTTTACCTTTTCCTTCAAGATCTGGAGAGGAATCATAATCTGCACATTAAAGCAGAGGGTCATCTGAGAGTGCAGGCAGATGGTTATTGACAGGCTCTTCTTCCTGGAGGAGAGTCGGCTGTAAAATAATATGAGTCAGCTATTTTCTTGTCAAACCGAAAAGATACTCTGGCCACACTGCCTGCTGGAGGTCCTGTGAAAACAAAGAGCATCATCTGTCTCATCTAGAGTTTCTTCTCTATGGCTCCTCGTTGAAAAAGTCTCAGAGACATGGAAACAGCTCTCCAACTGAAAGTGTCAACAACTCTGAAATCATGTATTTTGTTAACTAAGAGGAGCTTCACTGCTAAAAACAAAATTGAGGGTGTCAGTGGCATGAAAAAGGCCTTGACCAGAAAATGGCTGAAAAAAGACCTACCAACAATGAATGAAGGGATTGATTTAGTGTAAGATATATACAAGCACAGATCCCAAATTGATATATTTGAAGAGAACCTTATTGTATGTTTACAATTGTAGTTTATGTTATGCAGTGTGTTGCTTTTTATTCCTATGATCTTTTTACTTCAGGGTCTAACAATAAAAAGCTCCCTTATGCTGCTTCACTGTGAGCCTTTTGTCTCCTCTTTCCTCCATGTGAAGGCGGTTTCCTTATCAAAGAGCATTCCAGCTACCATGACTCTATCAAAGAAAATCCACAGAAAAATAAGCCAATGAAAGTCCATTTTAACCGCTTTTATGAATGCAGCATGATCCAGCAATGACCATCAATTGCCCATCAAAAGGAAGTCTGTTATGTTTGCTGCTGTTTGGCGAGTGGACATAAAGACACCCATTGGCATCTTACTGTTGATTACATATGATGTCCTATAATTACTTTACTTAGTTATGGAGTCATTTCACCCTCAGGGGGCTCAAACTTCCAGATGACTTTCTAAAGAATATACTGTTTATCATACTCAGACAACAGCTCAGAACCAAGAAAAAGAAATTATGAAAATCAGTTTCATCAAATGAGTTTCATGCAACGAAAGTGATGTGTCATTTTCAGCAATTCAAAGTTTAAAATGTCATAAAATCAGAGAAATTTCTGCCTCAGTAGACAGTCAAAACTCATGTTAATTGTTTCTTGTCAATTGTAGAAGGGTCTTGAAGAAAAGATTAGGTTTGATACTAGATTTTCTTAAAAGAAATCTCTTTATCCTTTAAAGAAAAGTCACACATCTACTCTCCATTCAAGGACAGCACACACACACACACACACACACACACACACACACACACACACACACACACACACACACACACACACACACACACACACACACACACACACACACACACACACAGTCTTTACATTCTCTGTCTGAGGGCCTCACTGCAGAGGCCTCCAGCCTGCACTCCTTCCTGGTTAGCAGCCAATAGAGAACCTCTGTGCTATATTTCTTCTTCCTGTGTCATCCTGCCCCCCACCCTCAGTCCCCGACCCTGCAGTCTGCCGGCTCCATTCATTCAATCTATACACGTCCACACATGACGCATTGCACATGTGAAAACATGCACATGCGCAGTCGGTCTTACATGTATGACCTACAGGCTGACTTTGAAGGCTCCTCTCATTTCATTACCTGCAAGGTATCGCCTCCATGTGGGCAATGTCACACACACACACACACACACACACACACACACACACACACACACACACACACACACACACACACACACACACACTTTAACACACAAATGAGGATATTCTGTTTGCTGCAAGCCATTGCCACTTTGTTGTCAGATAACAGGTTTTTGTTGCTGCTTTTGTCTTGTTAAGCAAAAAAGGAGGCGTGTTTGTGTGGTTTAGCTGTTTGAACTCGTTTAATACTGTTGATTGTTCCAAGTCTGCAGGAAGCCTAAGGATCTCTCTAAACTTGCAAATATGGGCAAATAATCAGGGAAATGGAGGTTGAAATCAATGGGAAAAGTCCAATTGGAGTCTTTTCATGGGCTGAGAGCCAACCTTGCTGCAGTGCACCTTAGACATGCACACATTCATGCTACCCAAATGTGCACATCCCCTCCCCTTTGCTCCCTTTACCTCCCCTCAGGGTTTTTCAGCTCCCATGGAATCTCAAAAAGGCGTCCCCCTGCACTTAGACGTCTTCTGCCCTTTCTCTCTCTTTCCTTGTTCCCCTCCCCCTCTTTGTCTTTCAGCTCCTGGCAGTGTGTGCACATACTATAAGCACACACATGCACACACATGCACACTTAGCTGGTAAAGCAGAGCTGACACACCCCCTTTCAGTGAGATCACATCCACCACTGAGCCCCCCTATGAGATTTTCTGCTGATTCCTGCACACACTTAGCCAGTTTTTCAGCTGTCTAACTTAGGACCAGGACCCCTGTCTGCAGATAGGTAGGTACCAATGGAATTGCTTTATAAATTTAGTCTCAAATAGTGGTTTTTGTACACAAATTGACTCTCATGTTACTTAAAGTACATGGTGTTCCCTCAGGTTTGTGCACATGGTCAGGCAAGGAGGTGTGTACTGGGCTTCCAATGGAGGCACAGTAGTTAGGCAGAAAAGCTGATCTGTTGCTCCAGAATAGTATTTTAAAGAACCTGAGACCTTTTACTTATATTCACAGTTTGATGTCCCTTATTTATTTATTTTTTTTAGATATATTGGTGTTAAATTAATCTATGGGCCTACCCTATTGTATTTTTTCGGTACCATTTAATAATTCATTAAGCCCAAAGAGTTGATGCATGGAGAGCATTATTTCTGCATGAGGAGGTTTCCAGACAGTCAGTTTGGCTAATTAGTTGACATTTAATGCTAATGTAATTTCACCACCTCTGCTCTCAAGTCAGATATTGAGAGCCGCTTCAGGAAACGGTGGGGAGTAGTTAATGTGAGCTTTGCCTTATTATTTCAGAGTTAAAAAAGTTCTCGTCCCGTTTATCCTGGGCTGTAGTTACTCAGCGGTTTCTTTGAAAGCAGCCTGCGGTTTAGGCGCAGGACTACGTATCCCATAAGCCGCGGAGGTAGACGTAATTTGGGGGGTTTACGCAGGTGTGTGTCGGCTCAGAAACACAGAAACGGCGTTCTAAGGTGAGACGATTGGCAAGACTTCAATAAGTTATACAAGTGTTTTAGAAAGGGGTGAAATAAACGCACTGGTTAAAAGTAGCATATTCGCACAGTTTTACACCGAGAATACCGACTTTAACTGCAGTTACTAAGTGAAGTGTTTTTGGGTAGTGGTCTAAAATAGCCCCAGTAGGCCCCTGTGCTTGTTGTATGAAAAGCAGAAGTGTCGCGGCGAGACTATGGCGGAGACTTCTGCAGCAGCTCGTTGCGTAACCGTTGAGGAGCGGGCGCATTGATGCAACAGCACAACGGAGTTAAAGATGTGTCACGGTGATAATTGGGATAATCTTTGCTCATAACTCGATCCTAATCCTGCTAAAAGGCTTGTCTACTAAATTCACACCAACATCCTTGACTGAGCAGCAAAGAGAAAAGTTCAAACTTTTTATTTTAGAGCTGCAAAACCTTCTGCCAATATCCTGAAAATAATAGTTTTACCTGTGTGTCAGGGTTTGAAAAGCTTTAAGTAGTTGTTTGAACCATGGCCTCCTGCTCACTGGGCGTAAATGAAAATCTCTGCGTTGATCTTATCATCATATTAGAAAGTCTAAACCAGAAGCCACTTTTCTGCCTTCCTTATGGTCCAAACTACAACTTAAACTAGGCACAGGTAGAAGTTTAACTGGTTGACTACAATAACTGTTTTCACAAACATACAATGAAATGGGAAGATTGTCCCTTTCCTCAATTTTAAACAAGTAAATCAGAAGACTAACCAGCCGGTTATTTGGTCCAGTAGTTGTTTTTTGTTTTTTTTTTAACTCAGAACAACTTTTTTTTTTTGGATAATTTAAGTTGGAAAAGTTTTAAATGTGACCTTGGAATCACTTGTTGTACCTATACTACAAGGACAAAGGCCTCATGTGGCCTCTGCTCCACTTATGATGACAAAAAAGCAATATGAAGACCTGAGAAAATGCAAACTAAAAAAATACTGCAGTTATTCCTGAAGTGGAAAAACTTAACCATGAGTCCCTCCAGTTAGCTGGGCCTTCAAAATGTTTCATGTCTCCTTTCATTCACTGACCTTTTCAACATGGCTGCCATGAGCTGTGATGAGACTGCAGAGGCAAGCGAGATGCTGTGACCTGTTGCACAAAGCTGCCACTAGGTGGCACAACTGATTGGACAGATGACATAATATTGAAGAGGCAACTGTCATACTTTTCCAGCACAGATCCTCTGTACTACATCACATTGTGGAAAGACCATGAAATGTCAGATTTCTCCTCAGTTTTTAACCTGCTGTTTAGTGTTAGCTGGAGTTGATGTAGGTCTTTCAAAGAGTTTCCTACTGCCTGAGCAGAGCAGTTTGAGCGAAACCTCTTTTATCATTCAAGTAGAACTGAAGGTATCAGACTACATGATTGCTCTTCCATTAGTAAGACCCTGAACTCAGTTCTTTTCTCTCTTTTGTCCTTGTTTGCCAATTGTCCTGTCTTTGCACTTCAGTTAAGGTCACTGCCCCTTCACCCTTCTGCCCCCCCCACCTCCCACCCATGACCGCTGTGTACACACGTGTGCTGTCCCCTCACATGTTTATCTCCTCCCACCTCCTTCTGTGAGCCCTCCCCTTTTAACCAACTCAACTCCACCATCTCTCTCTCTCGCTCTCTCTCTCTTTCTCTGGTCTCTGTCTCTTGGTGGCTCTGGGAACCAAAGGCGTTCGGAGGACAGGAACAGGACAGGACACGCACCCTATTCACTACCCACAGCAGCACCGCAGACATGTCGGACTCAGAGACCGCCGCCGCCCCCGCCGAGGCCCCAGTTCCTGCCGCATGTGTCAGCATCAAGGCTGACCTGGACAAATGGTAGGTGACTGTTTGAATGTTGCACGAAAGTGTTCAGGTGAGAAAAAAGTGTAAATAAGTGAATGTAGAAAAAGTCTTCATGTCAAAGTCCTGAAGCCGTTGAATGTCCAAAACTTCTCCTCTGTCTCCAAGAGTTGCTTTCAGTCATTTATAATTTACTGAGATCTAAACCGGTAGACAGCCGAGAAGTCGTGAGCAAAGACCGACTGACTCATCATCGCACATCTCTTAATTATTACATAACAACTGGTTTGAAAGCAAAGAATTCTCAAAATCCAAATCTGATGTAAAATTGCATGAGTGTTCTAGTGCAGGAATGTGCAGCATCCTTAAATGCGCCATGTTAAAATGGAGCCTTTTGATGGAGGCTGTCCTCAGCGCTAAAATCCGCCAAGACAAAATTAATCGTAGCATTTTGAAATGTGACTGAATTTGACGTTCTAGCTGTGTAAGGGTAAAGGTTTGGGAAACTCCGGGTACTCTGCATAGGGGACAGAGATTTTGGGATTAATGGAGTGCGACAGCGGGGTGATGTTTGATGCTCATCGATTCGCATGGATGGAGGCTGGGAATCTGCTTACGTCACACCCCTTCCCCAGAATACCTTGCGTTAGCTTGTCCCAAAAACCTTCACTGCCCCTCTTTGCCTTCTGCTGTATCGGTGGTCGGGGACAGCACCGAAGTGTCCGTTTGGGGGCTTTCATGCAATTGTACAGTACAGACTGTGGTCTGCAGAGGGGTGTAGCTGAATTCACTTTGCTGTAAAATGTTCTTGCACATTTACCCTTCACATTCGCCCTCCACACCCCTTTTTTGGATCAGTCCATTTCAACTACCAAGATTTTTTTTCAGTGGATGGTGGCTAAGCTAAGGCTCAAGTAGATCAATTGATCAATCATCATTTGCAGCTTACATTTTTTTTATTGTTATTATTGGATAATGCGTTTTTGCCTTATTTGTGCTAAAATTCTGTGCAGGATACTTCATTTCTTGGTAGTAAAAGCTGCCATGTATGTTCCAGCCAGACTGTTGGACCTTGATAAGGTGGCAGTAAATGTGTGAACCCTCTAGATAAGATGACTGAGGTGGGGTGGTGGAGAGAGGGCAGGCAGGGAAAGGCCTGGCTGGTTGGCTAATCATGTGTAGAAGTTGCACAAGTGCCAACTTTGTCGCCCTTTTTATACACTTACTAAAGACACTGGAGGATACCTTTGAGTTTACAGGTTCGGTAGCGAGTTTGACATCAATAAACATTGGAGGTTTTACTCAGGTGTACAGTCCAACATTGATAAATACCTGACACCAAATAATGAAAGCTGCACTTGTGTACAGACTCATTGAGGGGCAGCTTTTACTGTACCTTGTTAAAGTGCAAAGTAACTCTAAACTTGGAGCTCCGGCCAAGGTCGTCTCTCGGCAGGCTGTTAAAAAGCACAGTGCAATCTGTCTGAGGTGGAAAATCTTAAGATGAGTTTGAACTCAGAGTTTTATACATTAAAAAATAGGATGCAGCTTTTAAGCACTACTTTTAATAGGAAATGACAGTGCTAGCCTGCTAGTAAAAGCAAACAATCCATACTTCTAAGCTTCAAAAGTGATATCAGACAACTCTAGTTTGGCACTTTTTGAATTGACTTCACCTGAGCACATGCCCTACACAGCTCCTTCTTAAGCCGCTACAGGTTTCATATTTTTATTTTATTTTGTCATGAGTACTTTGTGAGCTTGGAAGCTGAAGCCCTCCTTTTGCACTCCGCCATTTAAGCTTCTTGTGCTCTGTGGGACTGTTCGCCAGTATTTTAGAGATAGTAAATTCTATCTGCAGTTATTAAACACCACACACCAGGCTGTGTAATTTATGTGTTTGAAAACTCCTGGCAGCAGGTCAAGGTAACAGTTGTACATCCACAGAGAGTGGAGGTGGAAATGATGGAAGTAGTAAGGACCATCTGGTATCCTTTGAATCCAGTTTGTGATAAATAAGATGATAAGATGATCGGGTATCAAAGCCTCAGCTCCCCTCTGGTCTCTCTGCATGTGGTCACCTATGTGCTGAATGTCCCTACGACTCCTGGCCTGTCTGGGCCTTTCATTTCAAACCAACTTACTCGAGCTACTAGAAGATGCAATATGGCGGACAGTGTAATGAATACCATAACCCCTATGTATTTTTAGATGTGTGTACGACTCAAGACTGTATGTGCAGGATACCATGACATGTTCCCTGCCGTAGATCATGTTACAGCTCCACCTGACACTTCTTTTTAAACAGGCCAGCTCAATGTGAAACAGCTCCACATTCACACTCAGGCGGGAGACTCATGGAGGCGGCCATGTTGGATTGAGGCCCTCATTCTGATTAATAAACCAGTTTTGACTCAAGTGTCTAGGTCATTTCTATCATGTTAGATTGTTTTAGAAATGTTTCTGACATCTTTAAACGCTTGAGATAATTTTCATTTCAGTTTTCTTGTACAGGGCAGTGTTAGTTATGAGCTCGCCAAGGTCATATAGCAAAGTCACACAGGCCAGGTATTAGCAACAGGCTACCTGCATCAGCAAAGTGTGCATTTGATATGAAATATGATATTTACATACAGAATAGAAATAAATCTACTGTTACACATTAAAATAAAATTTGAAAATAGAATTGTTTTATTAGCAATGACTGCTGCACTTTGTAATTTCTGAAGCTATCTTAACACAGTTTATTTTAACTTTACAAAGAGTTAAATATTTGGTTAAGTGTGGTTAAACTCTTCATTTTAGCTCAAATTTGCGTTGTAGCCCAGGCTAATATCAGACAAGTGTACATGTGATAACGTATTGGAGACCTTTCTGACTGTTTTAAAAGTCACATAATTTAGGTCTTTGGAGAAACAAATCCTCTGTTGCACAAAGGTTGACATTATTCAACCAGTGTTTAACTATTAATAAAAGCTGAAATGATCATTTAAGAAAACGCTTTCTGCAGTGTATTTGTAGACATTTGCACCAACATCTTAAAGTCCTGGGGCCTGTTTAGTTGTCAGTTATTCACTAATATTTACCATACTCCCGCAAACCCCTATAGCTGACATGTTGGTTAATGGTAAGCCTGTGTACTTTGAGACTCTTTCACAAGAGTTTGACATGAGCACACAGACCTATCCCCTTTCCTTTGCTCCTCCTCACACACATTCTGTCTCTGTTACTGATTGCCTAAAAGTTGCATGCACAGACAGGCATGTACATTTTTGCCAGTGGAAACCGTGCTGGTTTTCACCATGGAATTCGGTGACTAGGCAGAAGTCAGTAATCTGAGTAAAGGGCTGTGGAGCTGCAGTTGTGACCCCCCCCCCCCCCCCCCCACCCAATATATGGAAATACTCAAGTGGTTATGAGAGAGACCCTGGACCCTGACGACTTTAGAGGAAGGCGTCATCTTCATTGTTATTCAAAATGACTAAATGGTACTTAAAATTAAGTTACTTCTACTTCTAGTTAATAAGTGACTAAAAACAAAAGTACTTTAATTCAAACCGTAGCCAAGAGATTTGCAGAAAGTCAGCTCTAGACTCTGACACTGGGTCTAAAGAGGAGTCAGGCACCACTATCTCCCAATCTCAGACCTTAGTAGGGTCAGTTGTCGTAGCTCTAGGTTGCTTGTATTAGCTGTGCAGTTATTGCTACCTCCAGGCATCCCAGGAAAAACCTCAGAGAGCCCTGCTCCACAAAGCTCTCTGTGCCCCAAAGCATCTACTCAGTGAAAGTTGTGCATGTTTTAAATGCAAGATTATGAAGTCTCCCTGACACAGCAGACATCGGGGGCATGGTGGTTAATCATTACTGGTCTGATGTCTGATCTCCTCTGTTCCACCTCTTGGAGCACCTCTATTAAAAAGTCTTTGTTTAGAGAGTTTGATTTGTGTTGATCGAGTGATTAATAAAAGACATCACATACTGTTGTAGGATGTGTAGAGAACTTGTTAAAATACCCTCGGCACTGTCTGCAGCTCATGCCCCTGGACTAGTTGATTGCTGGTTTTCTGTATCTTGCATAGTTGATAATTTGCATTTGAAATCTTGAGTTATTGACTTTAAGAAAAAGTCAGAGAAAGATGGATTTGACTTGCAGTTAAAAAATGCTTTAAACAGGTTTGATATCAGTGTCAGTGTATTTAAGGTTCACTCCCTGATGTCTCTTGAGATATTTTCTACTGTTAGTTTAGTGAAGACCCTGAGTCTGGGGGTTGGCAGTTAAACTAGAATATGGTTTTTAATGTGATTAATTGTAATGCAACTGGTGATATGAAATGCTAAGTAGACAGTGAATTTTTCTCGAGGGGACACAAATCTTGAGGAACATTCTGCTGGTCCAAGGCCCAGGGTTCCTTCTAGGGCTGGGCAATAAACCGAAAATGTACAGATACCAAAATTTACGACAATGCCGTAAATGACGTCATTTTGCCCATATCTGTATATTCAGTGTCAAACAAATAAATAAATAAAAGTTGGTTTTGGATGTGTGTAGGTAGGCTTTGGTCTCATGTCCCTTTAAGACGCTGTCCTATGTCAGAGATATGACTCCACCCCATCCAGTCCGTAACAAAGAGGGAAAGACAGGTGAGTAGATGGAAGACGGTAGAAATAGACAAAGTTAATGTGGGAGGGGGTGAGCAGCTTGAGAGTAGTTAATGTCCATTTATCGTAATCTAGGTGAACTTGTTAATGTATCCTGATATTGATTTGAGGCCATATCGCCCAGCCCTACTTCCTTCACGCTGATTAAACTGCACACTTTCCTTAATCACTCATGATGTCTCTGCTTATGCTCAGCCACCACATCCTCTGGTGCTGCAGCGCCTGCTCATTGTTGCAACATGCATGTTTGTCCCAGAGGGCTTACTACAGCCAGCCCAGTCTTCAAGTAGTAAATAATTCAAGAGTTCATTTCCTGATGGTGTCCAACACAGGATGAGGACGCTGCTCTCCTTCCTCCTCCATCACTCCTTGTATTATCATTACAATTTGAGCTTTTTGTTTTAATGGACATGCTCAAGTGCTCAAGCCTTATTTTAGTGCTGTTACTTGTCGCCACGACTGCCCCGCTTTGCCCCTTGACCCCTTAAGGTGACCCAGTACAGAGTAATGCTTTCTCTCAGGAGATTGCGTGATGGATGAAGTGGTGGTGATGTCATTGGCTCCCCTCCCTCCTTTGCTTGAACAGGCTCTGTAATCCTCCTGCGTGCACTCTAAATAAATGTGTGTCATCATATCTCCATCTGCTTTTATTTGGGACTATTCAACATCTTTTTAAATCCCCTCATTTTCAATGCTCAGAAAATAATCAGAGTAACATTAAAAACCGCTCCATATAGGAGTGGAGTATCGTGATCATGGTTTTGAATCTGAGTTTTTAGGGTGTTTTGTAAAAAAAAGAGCAGCATAAAGCTTTTAAAGATGTTTGTAAAAGCAGAGTTTGCAAACAGGGCTTGGAGCATTGGCTCAAGTGGTAACAGTGTATTAGTGTAACTGTTGTGAAGGAAATCCTTAGCTATAGTGCAGAGCCTGTTTGAATTCAGGACTTATTTAGGATTGAAAGATGCATCTTAAAGGCTCAGTGTGTAGTAGGGCTGGGCGATAAACCGAAACTTAGGACAATAACCAACGTCATTATGCCCGTATGTCGGTATATTCGGTGTCAAAAAAATAAATAAAAGTTGTTTTGGATGTGTGTAGACAGGCAATGGTCTCATGTCCCTGTCTTACGTCAGAGACGTGACTCCACCCCATCCAATCCGTAACAAAGAGGGAAAGACAGGTGAGGAGATGGAGGACGGTTCAAAAGTTTTTAGCGGCTGAAGTAGACGAAGTTAATGTGGGAGGGGGTGAGCAGCTTGTGGAGTAGTTATCATCCATTTATCATTATCTAGCTGAATTGCTCAATATATCATGATATTGATTTGAGGCCACATTACCCAGCCCTAGTGTGTAGTAACTTTAGCAGAGGAGACTTCTGATTCACTCTAATACAAAACAAATACACTGCAATACCAAAACAATTTACTGTTTGTCACTGAGGATGTAATATTACTAAAAAGGAGAAGTTACTGAAACAGGACCTGGTACTGAACTTTGAGGAACAGATAGCAACATGTCAGTTTTCAACACGGCTGCTCAGCATTTCACCACCATGAGACAAACAATCCTGACACCAAGTCCAGTTCCAGATATAATATACATCCTATACCCTCTGTAAACCTTAAAAGATCAATTCAGTGATCAATTCAGCATAGCACATTTTTTCCTCTTTTGTCATTAGATACAATATCATCAAACACAGGAAAAGCAGATCAGTGCTGAACTAAGCTCTAAAACCAGAGTGCTGCGGACCTAAATAGAGGATTTCTCAGGAGAAGGGATCTGAGCCGCCTGTTGAATCAAGTATGTTAGACACACAGGACAGAAGCGGATGAAAAGAGTACGCAGGATGAGGATGAACGATATCAAATATTCTGGGGTGATTTTTGTAGCAAAGCAAACTTTTCCACACAATGACAGAGAGCCACAGTGTCAAGAGCTCCACTCAGGATTGAGATTGGGTGTTGTATGTGAGTTGTGATGGACCGATGGTGCGCTGAAAGGATTATCCGACCACACACCCTCAGGTCAGACTCTGCGCTGCACTGATGTTGGGTCATCATCGCCGCAGTGCATCAAACACAAGTGCTAATTGATGTGAAAGCACACACATGTACACACTTCAGCCCACCACCAGGAAGAAAAGCTAGCAGGGACACAAACTCAATGGGTCCCTTTTCATCTCACACACACATACACACACTGAACGCCATGCCTCCAGGCGAAATGAAATGCTGAGTGATAATCTGCGGCAGCCAGCTGTGTGTTACATCATAACAGGCAGGCAGCCAATAGAGAGAGAGGAGGCAGCAGTGATGGTGAGAGTGTAGCAGAGGTAGAATAAAAAAGATAAAACCCTCTGTAATGACATTGTGTTCGTTAGGTTTGCTTCTCTGTTAAGTTGAATATTGTTTTTGGTTTTCTTTTAATAGAACTCCTTTTTTATTCTTAATCTCCTTTATTGCAACAAAAGTACAAAACAAAATAAAACACCAACCACAAAGTTAAAAAGTTTTTTTTAAGCAGTCATTCGTCCTCTTAGAGTGTCCGTCTTTAATTCTCTGCAGCATTAATTGTGATATCCTTATTTTATATCTCTTAAATTTTTATATATTTCAGACAGTGATAGAGGATTTAGGTTGTAAATCTGTGTTTTTTTGAAATTTAATCCCAGTTTTAGTTTCAAGGTGAAGTTGTGCCAATAGTAAATTTTAGTTTGATTTATCCACATCTTCATACAGTTGTGTGACCGAGCTTAAAGTAGAAGTAGTTGACCTTGTGACCTCGTGTCAGCATATAATTGTAATCTCTTTAAGGCCTCCACCTCAGAATAATGATGACTCAATGTTTTTCTACTGTGCGGTTCTTGCCAGTGCCTGTCAAAGCTATCGTCATCCTCATCCTTTAAATTTGTGCTTTGATATGCTGGATAATTAGCATTGTTAGCTGACGTAAGCTGCTTTAAAGTCAATTGAGCTGGAGAAGAAGGATTGAGAGATGAGGGTTGTGATCTTGCTCTTAAACTGGATTGGAGGAAGAATAGAGAGATGCTCAGACCTCACTCTGTGATTGGTGCAGCCAAAGGATGGCTTTACAGTCATGTATTGTGAAGCCCCTCCTCTTGCAGGCTTACCCTCTTTCCTCTCTGTCTTGTCATCTCTACACTATCACGCAACCTCCCTCCCTTCCTATGAAACAGATGGGTTCACCCACATGGCTTTCTGTATCACTCACTCCCCCCTCCCTCCCTTTCTCCTCCCTCTCCTCTCTCTTGCTCCATCACCCTAATGTGCTGTGGCAGTGTCCGCTGCTGTGTTTGCTTCTACACAGGAGTCTGAGATAATCTGTTCGCCACCATTCACTCTCTCTCTCTCTCTCTCTCTCTCTCTCTCTCTCTCTCTCTCTCTCTCTCTCTCTCTCTCTCTCTCTCTCTCTCTCTCTCTCTCCACCTCACACTTTTTTTTGCTTAACTTTCATTCATACATTCTATGCTTTTTTTAAATATGTTTCAACCATCAGTTTGTGTCTAATATAAATGTGATACAACAATGTTAATGAGTGAGTCATGCTCAGAGGGAGAACTAACAACACTTGTCAGTTTACTTGTCTTCACTTAATCCTGAAGATCTTATTTTTATCTTTACACTTTATCTCACTGACGTATTCTGGACTATCCTCCACTAGAAACTGGACTGATGTTACCTTTTGATAATTTTATTGTTGGGTTTTTCTACAGTATTAAAGTTAATTGGTACACAAAAAGCATCTTGTGTTTTCATAAGACTCAGTTGATCCAGGACTCTGCTGAGTCCAGTGTTGCTGACCAAAGCTCTCCTGTCAGTCCTTTTTTTTTTTTTTTTACTGCATCCGGCTCACATGTCATTTGTTCGACAAGGTGACATTGAAAGACAAAGCGGAGGTATTTCTGATCTAACTGTATTAAATTAGATTTTTTTTTTCTGCAGTGTGGCAGAGACGGGAGAAGAGGGCTGCAAAATCCTGCTTGAGGCCTTCAATAATTGTGTTAAGAGTGCAGCTGAGGCGACGTCATGAGGGGGCCGACCCTTACCTCAAATGTAAGTGTGTTACGTAACTCTCTGATTCATTTGCTGATTTTATAGATTTTAGCTCTGATGAAAGCTGTTCGGAGAAAAGTCTGAGGGTAATCCAGCAGGTCACTGTTTCTGGTTTAGTTAATATCAGTTTTCAGTGCTCTGGTTTGGACAAAATGGGGAGGCAACATCAGAGGGGAGACAGGACCACTCAGACCACTCAGTATCGGTGTGGGTGTCTGGGCGTGCATGTGGCGCTCCTGCAATGTTTTACTCTTGTTTGTCTGCAACAACATAATGTGATGTAAAGACACACACCAATACACTGACGTTACACAGATGCTTATCATAGGGTTCCAACGCAAGTATAAAAAAGTATGGAAATAAATGTTTCCAGACTATTACCACAGTTCTAAAATACAGTTTTCTAAAACAGAAAAGTAGGTATTTCCAAAAGTAATTCTAAAAAGTAGTGTATGGAAAAGTATGGAACTTCAAATTGTGTAGGAACCCTGATATCAGTGGGGCTGTTGTCTACATCTATGATTTACATGTGATCTGTATCCTGTATCCAAGATAAGATAAACTAGATAAGGAGTATATATATATATTTAAACCTTGTTAGGAGACTGTTTCTGCAAACTTTAGCAACAGGTAACAACGGTATCAAACACACCTTCATGAAAAAAGGGAATAAAAGAAATAAACATTTGCTGCCTCTTTACTAAGGAGACCCTGTCAAACTCAAAGTATAATGATAGCTGGTTATTGAGGACAAACTCATGCTCTTCTTCTAAACTTAAACAAACTGTGACTGATTAAATCACAACAGTTACAATAAGGTCAGAAGAGGCATCCAAACAACCTGGTTAGATTAACTGTCTCTTTAAGAAACGGCTTTGCAAGCTTACTGTAAAATATGCAATAACCACATGTAAGATTACAGCAGGCAAGCACCTTCTGTGATACCAGCTTTGTGGAAATGTCCCTGAGTAAGACAGAAGAAGTGTAAATCCAAAGACCTGTTGATCACAGGGTTACAACTACAGTCATTGATTATCATTATTCACTGGTTTGTTTATTGGTCCATCAGTCACAGTTTCCTTTGTCTCACCTCTCGTATGTTTTCCAGGTCCACTGCACTGAGTCCTCCAAGTTCCCAGCATTCCCTTCTGCACAAAGGCACTGGACTGAATGATGATGATGACAATGATGATGAAGACGATCATGGTGTGGCAAACATCGAGTTGATTCGGGCTGAATTCGGGATCTGGCGGCAGTAACCACAGTTTCCTCCCTCTGTCCTCCTCCCCCCCTGCTTTAGGCTTATCTGGTGTCCCTCAGTCTTACCACCATTCCCCCTCTCCCTCTATGGCTGACATGCAGCACATCAACATGTAGACAATTCCAGAGAGCTGATGGGCTGTAATGTCAATTGTCGACTTGAGATGAATACTTATAAATGGAAATAAAAGTATCCAGTAATTGGTATAAAAACAAATTGTGATTTTGGCTTCTTTTCTTTCTCTGATAAGGCGAGGATGGTAACTTTCATTAAAACTTGGATGTAGCACCATCAGTGTTGTCTCATATGAACCCGTTTGGGAGTATGGATCATTGTCTTTATTTAGAAAAAAGACCAGAACAAATATTGTTCCCTCGGTTAGTCTCTACTGTGTGAACTTTGACAAGGGCAAAACACGCCATCGAGAAGAGTGGAGCTAGTTATTACTCTGAAGCAGTGAAAACAACTAAAAGTACAAGAATGAAAGCGGGAATCCTTCAAAAACACTCCTGCTTGGGAGTGAAGCTGTTGAGTCAAACAAGTTCTTCAAACCACAGAACTAAAGCAGCAACTACATCAAAAACTAACTTTTTTTCCTGTTGTGGAGGCACCAAAAAAGCCCATAAACTCTGTCAACTTGACATTGTTTTCTATCTATTTTACTCATATCTGCAGTTTTCGTTATTCTTTTTTTATATATATATAAAATATAAATGATTGCTAAATAGACAGAGGCACAAGTCTGTTACAGTAGCTGCCTGGTCCAAGCTAACTTAAATCACAGAAGAGCATCTAATCTTTGACCTAAGACATTTAAGTACAAAAACAGTCAATGTGAATCAACCACTGAAAGAAGTTTTTTTTCAATGTTTTTTTTCAACTTGACAGTTGATGGTTGCTTTAATGTCCCATTGACATTCTATTGAATGCCAAACTGAAAAAGCTTTGTGTGGCATTCATATTTAAAACATTTACACACTCACAATAAACATAAATTGTTTAGTCATGAATTTTAAAGTGAAGGAAAATTGGTGTCGTTCATTGACAGAGTCACTGCTGAATTCACTTAAACCAGATCTAAAGCCACCATGCTCAGGCCACACACATACACTCGCAAGGAGACAGCGATACTGTCAGCTGTCTGTTCCATCCTGATCAAACTTCAGAGAGAGGCTGAAACTGCTTTTGGCATCACACCCAACAGATTCCCTCAGGAGCCACCCATTGGCTTTCAGTTAGAGCTTTGTCGTTGTTTAGTTTACAGTCGAACAGGCTTATCCAGCCTCTGAACCGAAGATTTAAAAAAAGTTCAGAGCCATGACATGACATGACGCTTTATGAAGATTTTCAGCATGTTAGAAATGTACCCTCTAAATCCTATGAGAGTAGACAGATGTGTGAGAAACATACAGTTGGATTGAACATGTCTCTCAGGAAACACTTTACCTCAGCAAGATGGATGATATCTTTGAAGAAAAATGTATTTCTGTGCCGCACAACAGAAATGACTAAATAAACTGTCTGAATGTGGACTTAAAAAGTTGTGATCCTGTTCTTATTCAATCATGTTCACCTTTAGATCTGTTTATCTTGGGGGAGATAAGAGTTGACCTCTTTTATTCAGAAAATTGTTGATCCTTAAAGAAACAGTGAGAGCTTCAAAGATGGTCAGAGATCAATACAGATGTCTTTTTTTGTATGCCTGAAAGTAGTGCAGTTGGACTAAGAGGATTCAAAATCTGTGATAATTTTGTCAAAGCAGCCGTAGGGACCAGTTCCAGCGCCCCCTCTTGACAGAGTGACACCTGTTGTTTCATGTTCGGTACATGTGAAGTGAAATGTTGCTCTTACTGTGAGTAATTATTACCATGGGAAAAGGTTAAAAAAAGACTTTTTTTCAGCTGGTCTACGCCTACCCCCTCACAGTGGTCTCAGGTTTAAACGACTAGAACAGAGAAATGGTCAGCAGCCTAGTTGCTGATGGTCTTGTTTGCTTTTGAAGGTCATACAAGGACACCTGCTGAAGATTTTCAGTCACACTGTCCAGTCAGAGTATATTTCTGTTCATTAGATAAATGGTTATTCTTCTCCAGGTTTTATTTTTCTTATTTTTTTTAGCAACAGGTATTGAACCTCGGGGGGGAGGTCAAACTAGATTGTTCACTGTGTAAAGGGCTGTTCTGCTGTCAGATCACACAGTTTTAATGACCTTCACTGCTCGAAGTGTGACCTGTGTAGTAGACCAGCCCAGGTGTTACATGTGATGTAACTGTGCGCATGTGTGTACACAGCATTTACGAACAGGCAGGGCGATGTTTCCAGGAATTTTCCCCTGCTATTAACATGTGAAAGAAGAAAGCATGTACCCTCAACACTCACACACATAAACAGACATGTTCGCACTTTACATGAGCTGACTCTTTGATGACACAAAGCAATTAAAGCCGACAAAACCAGACACCTTTATCTTTTCAAGGACTCCTGTAAAACAAAAGGAGTACCAACACTAATCATTGATTTACAAACAGGCTACTGTACAAGAAAGCACGTGAACGAGCAGAAAACTGCACCTCTCTGCCACAGAAATCTGATATCTCTTGTTCAGAGCCTTCAGGGGGTGTGATGAGAAACGCTTGAGGGGGATTCCACTGAGGGGGGAGGAGATACAGTATTTCTGCTTGACTCTGCAAATAGGAGCCTAAAGGGCAGAGGGTAGGGGGTTAGCAGAGGTACAGCTGTGAGCTGCAGTGTAAGCAGTGTAAAACAACTTACCACCACTTATTTATTTCCATAGAGCAGAAAAAAGTGCCTTTAGGCAGATTTTATATGTGACTCAATTAGGTATTGTTGCATTGCATAAAAAAAAAAAAAGACGTTTTTGTGGCACATTGAACAACAAAATTTTACTTTGAATCCCCTGAAATTGAACAAAATGTCCCCCCAACATCTCAAAACATAATTATAGAGATGGTACACTGGTCAGGTGGGGTCAAGTGTCTTGCTCAAGGACACTCAGAGCATGTGGACCTCTCTGGGATTTAACCCCCAACTTTCTGACCGGGAACTGGCTCTGAGTAGCTGTGATTAAAAAGCATGAGTTTAAAAAGCAGTTAAAAACAAGTGCATTTATGTTCATGTTGTTCTTTCACAACGTACAGTTTATCTCTTTATTGATTTTGCACATCATATATGATAGCACTCTTCTGCCCATTTTTGGATGTTCAATTTTCAGTTCCTGTATTTTTGCCCCGCAGCACCCTCTGAGTTGGCTCTATGACAGGGGTGTGTAGACCTTTTTTGGCTGGGGTGACCCGCCATGGGCACTATCTTATGCAGGGTTGTGGGGCATGTGGGGGCACACATGTGACAATACTTCTTTAACTCTCTTTGACACCACACTCATATACTGAGATATCATACAGATACACCCCCATGTATTAAAAAACATACACAAGGGTGGTAGTGTGCACATTTTTCAAGATCAGTCCTTTCAAGGTTGTATAAAGTGATGTATTCCCCAAAGTCACACTCAGTACATGTACATGTTCAAAAATCAATGTACTGCATCAGTTAGACTGAAACTGGACTTAAAAAAAAATGTAAACATATTATCACAACTGAAATCACTCAAAATTGGACCTCTCTCAGTCAGACTAACACACAATGTGGTTGGGGATTAAGGTAAGGTAAGGTAGACTTTATTGATCTCACATGGGGGAAACTATTTCACCACCAGGACAAGAAGACTCATACAGACAACAAACAGCATGGAGACATCAGAAAAACATAACTTCAACACCAGATACACAACAAACACAGTAAAGACCAATGAAACATGATTTAAAAGTGGTACAATAAAAGATAAGGACATGATTAAATACAACAAAAGCCTGATTAAAATGAACAAATACTAAAATAAATACTTTTACAAACTATGCCAAGTCATACCCTGGCAAATACTATTAAAAAATCTCACTACTGCTGGAACAAAAGACTTTCTCAGTCGTTTAGAGGAGCACCAAGGCATCACAAGTCGCTCACTAAATGAGCTTTCAAGACCTTTAAAAACATAGTAAAATGGAGGATCTTTGTAGCCCAGGATTAATTTTAATTTAGATCTGGTCCTCCTCTCAACAATGGCCTCAAGAGACTCTGGGACTAAGCCAATAAACTCTGGGACTAAGCCAGAGTTTATTGGCCTAGTCAGAAGGGTGGCAATGTGCACGTTTTTGCATAAAACTGTTTTGCAAAATCAATAATGAGATAAACAGTATGCTGTGAAAGTACAACATGAACATTTGGCAATGAGGGAGAGATTGAGCCTCTCTGTCATGTATACGTACTGAAACTGGCCTGAGCATTCTCTAGTATTCCCACACCAGGCTTTGAGCCAGGAATTGAACAGCATAAATATGTTGCCAGGAAGTCAAGTAGTCAAAAACTCATGAGAAGAAGAATGACACAGAAGTTTTCATTTTTCTAAGTACATCCCATTAGCTTCTTGCTAACGCCCTTTGCCAACTGTTTAAATACCTAACAGGTCAGCCAGGAGACGACCTGGTGGTAACGAGCTGGAAGGGGGCATGTCCCCTCCTACTGTAGCAGAGGCGGACATTCTTCTGTCAATAATTCAGAGCTTCTAAACTGGGACAAGGACAGTGGTCAAGCTATATCACCTTATAGAGCTATGAGTGTCGCTTGACTTAACCGTACATGTAAACGTACTGAGTGTAACAGACTTTGAAAGTGAACCATGTTTCCACTCAGTATTCTGTTTACATTCAATGCAGGAGTTTCAAAGGGCTTATTCTCCCCCTACAAATACTCAAATAACAGATCACTGTAGGAGTCTTTTACAGCGTTACAGGTGGCAAACCAGATGTCACTGGGGGTCCATGTAACCCCTGCTCTGTAGTGGCAGACAGTGTCATCTTTGTGAGTATTTACAGACAATAGGTTTGTTTTCCATCTTTAATAGAAGATTGTTTTGATTTATACATTTTCTGGACAGCAGATTTATGTCTGTTCTGCAGATTTGTCACAGATGGGGGCACTTTTGTATCAAAACACTAAACCTGCTGCTTTAGTCTAACTGCCAACTCTGTAATCATTGAGACGTTAGTGTTAACTAGATAATGAATGCACCTATGCTCCAAAACTACTCAGGAATAATCTTCTTCTAATATTAGCTCCAGCCGTGCTGAAGGTTAGGTCAGAGGTCACTCCTCCATTGGAGAACAAGATGAGGTTTAAGAGGTTAAAGGTCAGTCACAAATATGCAGCCTGAGGTTGGTAGGGTCATCAGGTTAACCTATGTGACCCAAGGAGTTATGGGGTGGAGATTTCTGGGGTTGAATGGTCAAACACAAACAATGCAGCTGCAAACTAGGACGTACTCGGACATACTCCTGTAGAGCTCTGTGAGAGGGATTGTGGTTTATGTCAGGCATGACTAAAAAACAGAACGAACCTGTTTGGAACAGCAATCCTGACTGTGTCTTTGTTTTTTTTCAAAGTATATATTAGGTATCATAAGATGACAGTCCTCTTCATTCAGAATCAACAACTTAGTCTCATATGATTTACAGAGAGCCCGTCATAGGATCACCATGAACAAGCTGCAAGAAAGTAATGGTTGATGATGATGGGAACACTTAGTTAACAGGTTGATCAATGGCATTAAGAAGAGTGATAATGATAATATGGGAAAGGCATGCAAGAGTCACTCAGTGATAAGGTTTGAATAAACATAACACTAATGACTTTTGGCATGGCATGTATTTATATAACGCAGAACACATAAGGAGAAAGAAAGGGAGTAGAAGGGTATCAGGTACCCCCCAGGTCACGGCCTTTAGTTGTGTAACCAGGGGCTGGTCCAGGACGGAGCCAACTCCTATCTATTGTATGCAGAATGCAAAATTAGAGTTCAGTTACGTAGGACAAGCTGTTTCAAAACTAAAACTCAGTCCTGGCTTAGACTTATATGGTTCTTGTGGTGTTTGGCTCAGACAATACTCTTTATTTTAATACAAACACAACCTCTGCTTTGTATTGTAGCTGCAGCAGAGGACAGAGAAAATTAAAGAAAAAACAGAAAAATAATATTCTCTATTAAACATGGGGGTAACTCCACCTATACTATACAATAAGGATGCAAAAATTCACTGTACAGGATATTGATAATAAAATGCTGAAATGAAGAAAAATCTACAAACTCTTTCTGAAATGAAAAAACTTTGTGGTGATGCAAAAATGCTGCAGACAATGGCATAGCAGCGCCATCCTGTGGTTAAAAGTGTTTCTACAATAGCACTTGAAACTAATCCACTCATTCATTATATGAAAACTGTTGCAGAGAAATAGTTCATATGCATGTTTTTGAAGTCTTTTTCAGGCATGTAAGCCATCACGAGGAGAATTTAAGAATTTTTTTAATTATTAAAGTTTTATTTTGAATCTGCGTCTGAAAGGAGAGCGATACACTTCAGTATACATCTGTGGCACAATTTTATTAACATGTCCCTTAATTTGGTCTTATTTTTGCATATTCGGACAATCTACCACCAGAAAGCTGACCACACACTCACACTCCGCCATCAGATAATCTGGGCTACATCAACCTTGCTGCATCAAGAGATTAAGATTAAGAGAGATTAAGATTTGGGAGTCCGCGTCATGCAGATATCACAATGTGAACTTTAATCACAGCATACAGTGATGCAGCACACAGAGAGTCGGCATGTTCCCGAGGTCGGTGGCTTAGAGCCTGTTCATCAACTGAGTGTTTTTTTTTAGATATATTTTTATTGGATTCTATTGAAAGAGGATTAAGGGAATAAAAAGCCCTCAAGACAAATCTGTTATTTTTCTTTCATTTGTCTTCTAAAGTGTTCCCGTTTCCATCTGTACACATTCAGACAGAATATAAAACATCCATCATCTCTGAACCTTCCTTCTGTGTCCTGATAATACAGCCAGCCACACTTAAAACAGAGAAAAAGCAAAAGTCAGGAGGCTGATCTGTGAACCTGTGCAGACAAGGACTTTCCTTTCTCTATGTTTCCACGAGACAAGACCGTTCATTCCTGATCTTTTAGACAGCTCACACACACTAGTCATCTCTTCTGGATCTCTCAGTTGTTTTTTTTTAATATGCTTTCAACTTTACTGCTCATCCTTAAAGAAAAGTACAATCAAAAGATGATATATTTTTAATTATTTTACTTTCCTGTGACCGATTTAGAAAAAGAATTTAGAGTTCATGCTACTAGACTTTACTTGGTCTGGTATGACCACCAGCAATGATGCTGTCAAACTTCATATCAGCATTGCTTGTCTTGTCTATTTTGCACCCAAAGTGCTTTTACATTATATGCCGTCTGTTCATAAACCCATTAACACTGATGGAGGCTGCTATGCTAACTGCCCACCAGCACGGATCTAACTGTCACATACTGATGGCTAGAGATCCATTTGTGGTTCAGACTCTCACTTGAGCACACATGAGCTTGTGGCTGGGACACAACCTTACAGTACTGGGACACACGCCCCAGCCTTGGCAGGGCAGTATATTGTATGTAAAAGGGACAAAGCTGACACACAGGAGTAAGAGCTGAAAATAATTTTTAAAAAATAATTAAAATGGCTTCATTTTCTGTGCATAGAAATGCAAATAGTGATGTGTTTTGGCTTAAAAACAAAGGCATATGAAGCAAAATCAGTATTCTATTTTGTGAAAACCTCTCGAAATAAACATGTTAAGAACAAAACTCAACTCAGAGCAACTCAACTTTATTTATAGAGCACTTTAAATACAACCAAAGCTGACACACAGTGCTAAATTACTCAATAAATTAATAAATTGATTAATTAATTAAAACAAACCTCCAAATAAGGGACCCTGAAAGAGTGAAGAACACAACAAAAGAAAGAAAGAAGAACCCAGAGCCTGAAAGTAACAGAGGAGCATCAGCAATAGAAGCCAAACAACAGAACCATCCCCCCTGTATATGTCTGTCTTTTTATGTTTTCTTGGAAGGGTCGAACTGAAATGCAATTTTGTGCAATGACAACAAATCAGATCTGAATCTGAATCTGCAACAATATCACAACCTAAACAAAATGAGGACACAACAGACCAATGAACCCCTAAAACACAAGAACCCAAGATACCATGAACCGCCTAAATATAAGAACCCAACTGCAAAAAAAAACAAACTGTAAGAACCCAGGGCCAAAAAGAGACCCAAACAACATAGTAACTCAAAATAGATAAGAACCTAAAAAAACACACCTTCAGAACCAAACTGTAGGAGAACCCAGTAGCTTAACTGTTAAAACAACAAAAGAACCCAAATCCCAGAAAAAGCCTTAAAAATAAAAGCTAACCCCCCTACTTTAAAAACAACAATAAACAACTAACACCTAAGAAATCTAAAATGACAATGAGCTCAAAAAGCTGAAGGACCAAGTCATACCCTAGCATATAAACTAAGTTCAAGAACCCTAATAGGTACAAATCTCAGATTGTTAGTGAATCAGTTACAAAACTACAAAAATAAATCCCATATTTCACCATTTACTTCCACCCCATTGACTTCAATTCCATTAAAGAACCCAAATCCCAGAAAAAGCTTTAAAAATGAAAGCTAACCCGTCTTCTTGAAAAACAACAACAAACAACTCAGACCCCAAGAAATCCAAAATGACAAAGAGCTCAAAAAGCTAAAGGACCAAGTCATACCCAAGCATATAAACTAAGTTCAAGAACCCTAATAGATACAAATATCAGATAGTTAGTGACTCAGTTACAAAGCTGCAATAGTAAGTCCCATATTTCACCATTTACTTCCACCACATTGGCTTCAATTCAAAACATGGAGTCACATTTGTTGGTAAATGAATGAAAATCAGCCCTGATGAATTTCAACAGGAGAACAGTATCATCAGACGGTGTCATGAATATGTAAAACAGCATCCATGTGTCCATTCAAACTGCATCCTTCACTCTGACATGTGCTTTTCTCTTTTCTGTGATACTCCTCGTGTTGATGCAGCCAGTCATTTGAGGTGTAACTTTGCTGTAAAAGGGACAGGGTGGGGGCGTGAGAGGCAGGCACCGAGGAGGGGTGGATAGGGAGGGGCGGAACCCGGATGCTGATGCTGACCGATGAAGAGAGGGAAGCTGAAGAGAAGCAGGAGGAGGAGGAGGAGGAGTGTGGGGAAAAAAGAGAAAGGGAAAGGGGGATATTACGGGCAGCAGCAGCAGCGAAGAGTAGGAGGAGGAGGCCATCCCGTGGTTCGCGGTCACTCCTGTGGAACTTCTAGCGACCTGGAAGATTCAGTTTGCCGATCAGACCATTATTTTCCCCGAGAATTGTCATCCACGCGGGAGGCAACAGCTTCGAGGGAGGAGATGCGGTGATATCATGAACATAGTCGGCCGTAGGGAGAGAAAGAGAGACAGAGAGGAGGAGAGCGAGGGAGAGGCAGAGGAGGGGAGGCCAGCTGAGGATGCTTGTTGTTTCTAGAAGGAGGATTAATCACCGGGCCGAGCGCTGATCCTCACCGGCACACGGAGCGCGTCTCTTACCGCAGCAGCTGTCCCGACGGCGGCTGCATTTCGCCTCCCTTTCCCCTATAGTCTCTGCCCGGGGCTGTCTTTCTTTTTAATGCTCTCCCCCTCTTCCTCTATTTCCTGATGCAGGGTCGGGGAGGGGTGAGCCAAAGTGTGCACCGGATATTGGAAAACCCATTCTTCTTGCTGATGCTGTTGGGATAATAGATTATTATCTGGACATCGCCGCATCTGCACAGAAAGACAGATCCGGACTAAACCGAGGCCTGGCTCCAGAATCAAAGGGAATGTTCTAGCTTGGAAGGATTTCAACATCTTTGGACGGTGGCAGTTTAGTGAGGAGGGGGTCCCTGATATCGATCCGTGAATGGATTCAATCAGACCGGTCTGACTTGGGATATTTGAGACTCTGCTCTTAAAGAAATCAATCTATGGCAAATGTAGCCTTCCTGTGCAGGTCTGGATGAGATCTTTCTTCTGCTTTACTTTTTCTCCCAGCTGCATCAGCTCCGTATAGGATCAATACGCTTGAAACTACTGTTTGATGGGACACATTATTGTGGATATTACCTCCCAGGCACACCTCACACCTCCTCTGCTTTCTGGTTCTTTCCATCTCCCCTCTGAATGATGCTGCTTTAGTGCAAAAGACACAAACCAAGCCTTGGAGACACTTTATTACCGGGCTTTATAGGATGGAAGCTGGGCCGGTTCTCACTCCTGACCGCATGACAAACAAGTGCATGGGAGTAGCCTGCAGGGCCCGGTTTTAGATCACGACTAGTCCTCCGTAGCTCTCCTCAGCTCCTCACCGCCCTGTGATGTGTGTTACGGCATTATTACGCACGGAGCAGGAGGGACCGCTATCTTGATCTCCCTTTTATCAGGACTAGAATTACATCTCGGGGAAGGATGAGCAGCAAGGAGCTGACGGTGGCCCAGTCCAGCCAGTATGTGGGGCCTTACCGGCTGGAGAAGACCCTCGGGAAGGGCCAGACAGGTAGGAGCCCCCCCCCTTAAATCACCTGCAGTCTTGTAGCAGTGCAAAAAAAAAAAAAAGACGTCTGGAAGGCGCTCCTCCTGATCCCCAATGCATACAGTCAGAGCTCATGGTTTAGTCCTTATTCCCTCTGTAAGTCCTCTTATCATGCTGCTGAAACCCTCTTAAAGGATCTCCTAAAAAGCATTACAGGGTGTGCTTTAAAGGTCTCCCAATCCAGCTTTTTCTGAGCTGAGTTTGGTCAATCTTTTTTTACATTGTCTGTAAAGCGTTTTTGAATTATTTATGACATCCACTCCTTCCTGCTTTTCTTTTTCACACTGCATGATGATTTCTGGTGCTAAAACATTTTCTTACTTTGTGTGTCAGGTCTGGTGAAGTTGGGTGTCCACTGTATAACAGGACAAAAGGTGGCCATAAAGATTGTCAACAGGGAGAAACTCTCCGAATCAGTTCTCATGAAGGTAAAGTTCAAGTCATCAACCTCACCTCATCCAGCTCTCTTGTGCTCTGTGTTGCTCCTGCTCTCGACTGTCATTCTTGTGGCTTCAAAGCTTAAATCATGACAAGAATATGGCTTCAGAAATAGCAACAGAAATGGAGTCTTTATTCCTGTAAAAAAAAAATAAAAAAAAAACCTGTCTGTGTGTTGTAACTTGGAGCAGACGAGTGTGTGGGCACTGCTTCTGAGGAGCGAACAATAAAGATGATTTCACTCTGCTAATTAAGTCCTCTGATGAAAGCTCCTGCAGCTGAAACACTCTGGACTGAATAGCTTTATCATGTTGGTGCTTCGAATATGACTGAGAACTTGCAGCTTGGTGCGAATTTGTGATTTGAGAAGACAGGCAAACTCAAGACTCAAGGAATCAGCTCTGTAGTTTTGGACATTTCTAGAAGGTGGCGTCAACCTTAAAGAGACGCTTTGGTGAGTTTTCAACCTGGGCCCTATTTTCCCATTTTGTTAGCGCGTGTTTGACTGAATAGTGTTTGAAATTGGTCAGCAACTGAGCATCGCCAAACTGCATCCACTCCAAGTGCTTTATTTCACCACTGACAGGCTCAGATTGTTATTACAAGTCCTGACAACAGAATGGCAAGGGTTTCCTATTGGATGAAAAATACAGAAGTGCTCACTAATCCATCAGTGTGTTCGGACTCCCAGAGGATTTCATCAAAACTTTTTTCTGACTGTGCCACACCTCCTAACCCCGAATACCTCAAAGCTTTTATATCACAGTGAAAATGGAATAGGCGTACCATTCAATATTCAATCCAACCATGTGGACAGCAAGCCGATATTGTACCTCTGTCTGAGCCGTGTGTGAGACTGTTAACTAGGTCAAACTAGGACAGCTGCTGGTGCTGAATCCAGATTGCATAAACTTCCTAAACACCCAACAGGAAATAAAAAAACAATTGTTTTTATCGTAGTGCTCGGGATGTTTCAAATCTGGCTTCTCGTAGCGTTCATCCATGTCTGTTTGTGGAAGAGGTTTCCCGCTCTCCCCCTTTGCATGTTCGGTGGACAAAATTCACAGTCCGTGTCTAATGTCAGGAATATGTGATGAACTGTTCAGTGGCAGTAGTTAAGGAGAACAAAACTGTCTTCATTTACTCGACAGTCTCTCTAAGAAGTTGATGTTCAGCCAACTTACAAAAATTCAACCATCCACAACTTTTCTGCAAAGTTGCCCAAACATATTTCCCCTGCAGGCATCATCATGTTCGTCACCAGCTTGACTTCTTTATAAAATATTGATCTGCTTCACTCTGCAAGCTCCATTTGGCTTACTTGCTGTATGATATTGTACCATTTGTAATAGATGACCAACACCTTTATACTGGTGCTGCTGTCACCTTTGATATGGCAGTAGTTCTCTGTATAGACCTCCTTCTTGTTACACATTGTGAGTAGTCGATTTTCTCTGTCAGTATTTCCAGCTGAGGTAAATTTAAGGATTTACTTCATAAGAGTAAATGTTCACTATTCACTGATTTCTTGTTTTTGTCTTAAATGACTTTACAACGACGATTACAACGACGATTACAACGACGATTACAACGACTTTATTCCCATTTCCCTTGAATTTTCCTGAAATCTGACGTGTTACTTGCTGTCCTTCTCTTTCCTCAGTCCACTCCCCTCTGACATTTCAGTCTCCATCTTTTCTAACCTCTTTTTCCCTCTTCTCTCTCTCTTAACCTTTATTCCCTCCCTTTATCCATCCAGGTGGAGAGAGAAATAGCTATTCTTAAACTAATAGAGCACCCTCACGTTCTGAAGCTGCATGATGTCTATGAGAATAACAAATACTTGTGAGTATCTCTTCATCTTTTTTTTTTCTTTCTGCTCTTTTTTTTTAATCTTTCCTCTCTGCCTCTGGATCCCCACCAGATTAGAAACAACTTTGATTCAGAAAAAGAAAGAAGTTGGTTTTTTTTGTGAGAGAGAACTGATAAAAATAACCATCTGACATAGAAGACACAGGCTTCTGTGGAGTTTTTTTTCCTTTCCTCTCCTCACCTGTCTTCTTCTTCTTCTCTCGGCCATCTCAGGTACCTGGTGTTGGAGCATGTGTCAGGCGGAGAGTTATTTGATTACCTGGTAAAGAAGGGCAGGCTGACCCCCAAAGAGGCCAGGAAGTTCTTCAGACAAATCATCTCTGCCCTTGACTTCTGCCACAGTCACTCAATATGGTATGTGAGAGGTTATTGACCTCATGAAGGCTAATTTTGGTTCATGCCATGTCCAGCGTCGCTCACCCTAGCCTATCTTTAACATTGCCGATGCTGAGTCAAAGTCAGTTCTAACAAATGCTGTTTGTCAAAGGGATCCGAACAGCAGCCTCCCCAATGACAGACCTACTCTTGACCTATTGCTTCTCCTGGCCAGTTGTCACAATCACATCTCAGCAGGGTAGAACTGGACAGAGCTGCTCGAAGAAAAGAGAGTAAAGAAAAATGACAGCATTCAGTTATCTGTGTGTCACATAAACCTTCCTCCTGTACCATTGGAGTTTTAACTCCAGTGTTACAGAGATTTACCATCTCATGTCTTTGTAATAACATCTCAAATCCACAGCAGCGTAATATCAGCGTCCCCATGTGTGATTTTACATTGCGTTAAGGTGTTGCTGATGCTCGAGATGCCCGATGTGTAAACACAAAGAGCATGCGGCTAAACATACACAGAGAAAAGCAATGTTCAGCTCTGCAGGCTTCACTGCTTAACACTGATCCCGTCTTGCCCCTGTTCCGCTTCTTTTACCACCTCCAACACCGCCTCAGTCGCAGACTAACTTTGTTCCACCAGTACGCCGCTGTGACATTGTTAGAGGGAAAGAGACAGAGAAGAGCCAGCGGACAGGATGGGGAAAGCTTATGCCAAATAACCTCAATGTAAAATCTGGCTCATGATGATTGTTCCTTGTTAAACCAATCTGATTTGACCTCTGCTCTGACTGCCTACACCAACGAAAAGTTACTCATCAACAAAAAGTGTCAAGTTATTCTAGACAACTGTATATCATCATGCATGGGCGTATCTTATCATATGATTGAGGTTAAGTTGATTGAAACATAGAGTTGTATATAATTAGATTAGTTACAGAAAAAGATGTGTGTTTACATAAATACGATACAGCTTCCGATGTAATACCGATATTGTAGCCTTCAGTATTGGCCAATTCCCGTATTGATCTTATATTAGCACAAACTTATGCATGACAAGTTTTGCTCTCAGCTACAACGTCTTTTTCGGACGTGAAAGATACTGCCACATGGCCGACATCATTCCTACTCTCTGCTACTTTGTTAGTACCTTAGTACACACTGTTGTTGTGATCACATGGGATCTGCATGCTGGATCTAGGCGCTGCTAGATAGAAATAGATAGAACGGAGTCTGGAATGGACTGCTTGTGTGGGAGTGCTGATATCGGAGATTTTGGATGCAGGCCGATATAATCCGATATATATATTTTTCTTTATGCTGATATTGGACCGATATCTGGTATCAATATCATATTGGGTAGGGCTGGGACGATATGCTTTTCTCCCGATTCGATTCTTCTACGATTTTTAGATGCCAATTCGATTTAAATTGTGATTCTACAATATTGTTGATTTTCTCAATCTGCATTTTTTACACCAGTGAAACAGTTGAATGATTGTGATCTTCTACTGACTATTCCTGGAACCATATTTCTCCAAAAGATAAACCTTACATGTCAGTCAGCTTTTAAGATTTATTCTTAAATTAAAAAACAAAAAACAAAAAACAAAAAAAAAAATTAATTTAAAAATTGTAAAACAAAAAATTGCGATACTTATTTTGAATCGATTTTTTTCTCCCACCCCTCGGTACATCCCTACCAAATACATTTTCTGTGACTGACCATGTAGAGAAAGTCTACCTGACATCATTAGTTGCACTAGTGAGCTGAAACTTCATATTTCTTTTATCACTTGTTATGTTTTCCTCACTGAAATATTTGAAGACCCTCATGTAAAATCTATCATACAGGCATTATTTTCAAGCCAAGATATTCCTAAAAAGCAGGTTTATTTACCAATCAGAGATCCCACAGACACCTGCATCCCTCCGCCAAGACTGCTTTATGTTCAAAGTGACTGTAAGATGTCCCTTTGTCTAAATGTTTACATGTCATGTGAAAGTAAACTGAGAGAACAAAGAGGCTGGTTTGGTTATAGTTGCTGTTTATGGTCTGGAAAAAGACTGAAGTTCTTCCAGTGATGGTGTGTTCCTGTGTGTGATTTGTTGTGTTTTTGTGTCCAGTCACAGAGACCTGAAGCCTGAGAATCTTCTCCTGGATGAGAAGAATAACATCAGGATAGCAGACTTTGGCATGGCCTCACTACAAGTTGGGGACAGCCTGCTGGAAACCAGTTGTGGGTCAGTAGTGGCTTGTATTTGTGTCATCCACTTGTCCCCTCACTTTCTTACTGAACTAGAGGTTTACAATATTTCTCACTTTTGAGAAAAACGAGTGCACTTCAGGTGATTTCTGATGTGATTCATCCTCTTGTGTTTTTTATGTTGAGTACATACTCAATAGCTTTTTTTTTTTTTTATCTCAGCCTAATCATTGTTAAACTTCCTTCCAAACAGGTGAATGTGGATGTAACAGAAAAAACTGAGAACAGCATCATCTCATATTTTTATTTTCCCTGATAAAAAAGGAAGTTTTGGTGATTTTTAGTGTCTGTTTACTGTGGTGTAATAATGTACCTTTCTTTCATTATAGATCCCCACATTATGCTTGCCCAGAGGTCATTAGAGTAAGTTACTCCCCTTTCTCTCTCTTTCTCAGTGTGTGTGTGTGTGTGTGTGTGTGTGAACTCTATAATGTTGTTCTTTGCTCTTCAGGGGGAGAAGTATGATGGTCGCCGGGCGGACGTCTGGAGTTGTGGAGTGATTCTCTTTGCCCTCCTTGTGGTAAGAATATACCTCGTTTTGGTATAATCACACTTTCAGTCTTTAGTGTTTCTGTTATAACATTTGAAGTCCCTGGTATTCTTCTAATGTCAAAATACTGGTTTTAAACTTAAACATCAAGTTACGTCGCTGCAATTAGCTGCGTCCCATTTTCCTTATGTTTTCTTCCCTCTGTTAGCAAGTTACAAATATAAACAGGCATATGGGAGACCTGGGGACACAATTCAAGATGGTTCAGGCATCATATTAAAAAAATAAAATAAAAGAAAGAGTATTACACCAACAAGTTAAAACTGCAATGATTGGGTGTTTGCCAGGCTAGCTGACTTTTCCTGTTTTCTATCTTAACGCCTGCTTCAGGTGGAAAAGTGTTGGTCACTCAACCTGTTCTCCATCTTGTCCCACTCCTTCCCAGGGTGCCTTGCCCTTTGACCACGATAACCTGCGGCAGCTCCTAGAGAAAGTGAAGAGTGGGGTGTTCCACATGCCTCACTTTATACCTCCTGACTGCCAATCTCTGCTTAAAGGGATGATCGAAGTCAACGCAGATAAGAGACTCACGGTGAGAAGGGGGAAGGGGGGGAGAATGGCGGAGGATTTTACTAAAGGACTAAAATGGTAAATTAAGCTAAAAAAAAAAAGATTGTTTTTGAACATGTTTGCCTGATGCAGTAACAGTGTTGTCTATCCACTGCTAATAAGAGAAGTCTGCTTGTCTTGATCTCAGAGGGATCGGGCAAAGTCATGCAAAATCAATGTCAGCCAAAAGTCTCCAATGTTGAGAGAGTTCTGTCAGGCCTCATATTCATCAGCACTGGAGACAATTAACCCGGCACTCAAAGCACATAGTGACTGCACTTTTCAACACCATAGCACCATGAGTGCGGCATTTTTATTGGCAGGCTTTTCACAAAGGAAACAGGAAGGCTCCTGGAGCTAGTTAGCAAGCATGCTGACAAAACTGTGAGCATTATAGCCTGTGATGCCTCTTAATGACTCACAGGCAAGAATAACAAGACATCCAGAGACTGACGCAATAAGGAGAAAAAACTGTTGATTTTTACCCTTAAATTTGAATAGAAAGACAGCCTGAGAGAAAGTAAACAGCACATGAAGCAAAATGGCATTTAGAATTAAGAAAGGGCACAGCCCAAGGCTTTGCTGAGAGACGTTACAGAAATTTACCCTGACATAAAATCATACAGGGGGAGGAGGAAGGAGATGAGGAAAACAGAAAAAGCAGAGCCAAAAATGGGCTTAATGTATCGCTCAGAGTTAAACATCAACCCTGGGGCTGGGCCTTAATCCTCTCTCTGAAGTACTTTCAAAAACGCCAACATGTGGAGACGAGGTTTAAACGGGAGTCTGGATTTGTAGTAAAAAGGTGACAAGATGTGTTTAAATTCTAGTTTGAAATAAACCCAAGGTACTTGTGCTGAAATGATGAAGGAATCCATCCCAAACCACCTTGGTTGCAATACGTAGGCTGTATGATAAGTTACATAACCTACCACATGGCTCCTAATGCCCCCACGACCAGGCATGAAGAGAAGAGGGGACAGATGGGGAGAAAGAGCCTGTACATCAGCGGCGTTATCAGCTGGCAGGGCTCCCACCAACTGACCAGAAACAGCTGACCAGTTTTCCAGTCATGGAAAACACATGGAGAAAGCCAAATGTCCTGGAAAATCTTGTGCTGTCCTGGAATATAATTATATCTGCCCGCTAATTTCATTTTAGAGATCCACCAAACAGATGGCAATATCATGTGAAGAGGCTAAATATGATCAGCATCACATCAGAAAGTGATGGTAGTTTATGGACAACAGTACCCCCTGATTCATTTCATACAGGAGCCTGTGATGGATGACGATAGAGGAGCATTACAGTTACAGCAGTGGAGACTACAAATGTAAAAATACAAGTCCAACTGGCGGTAGTGTCTGTTAGGTTTATACATTATCTTTGCTGTCTTCTCTTCATGTTTTAAAATGTAAAATAAAACTAGCATGATTGGTTCAGTTGCTAAAGCTGACGTGTTTCAAATGTGTGAGGAGTTGATGGGACACCATAATATTGAACAGGATGTGGTTAAAACTATGAAGTTTAGACAAACCACGAACAAGTCAAACAACAGCTAAAATACTGCTGAGGTGTGCAGATTTTTCACTCGCATAGTCTCTCTCTCATACATATACTGTATATTGAATGGACAGAGTCTGCCTTCTTGCTGGGTGAAGCCACCATGAGGACAGCACCCTCTGGTGATGGACTGCAGTGTAGGTCTTAATCCCGCCTCTTTCAGCAATCCCTATGGAGCTGTGGACAAACTTTAGAAATTTATTACACGGAATATACATTTTTCTCCCCCCTGCTTGTGATGTTGACATGTAGTTACCGTAAGACTGGTTTGTGCTCAAGTCCTCTTTTTTCTGTACAGCTCTGTTTTTAAAAGTTATTAGGGGGTTCACTTGATACAGCCTATGGGTGTATCACCCCTGGGGATATGCTGTTTGAGTCGAGCATCATAACAGCGACTCTCGGTGACTTGCCTAATGTGTATAATGCTACTGCGCAAGTGTTGGAGTGCATGCAATGCTACTGCGCAATGTTGATTTCAGGAAGTGGAGAAAGATCACGGAATTACCGAGAGCTTTTCGGCTTCGAATCTGAATACTGGCGGAAGGCGTAACCAAGTTGTCCTTAGTATATACAGTCTGTGATCTCATAGCACCATCTAAAACTCTTCCTAGCTGAGTGAGAGCATCACGCGTCCTTATCAAAAAAAAAAAAAGACAAATTGCCCTAAAAAATGTCTCAGAAATGTAATATTGAGTTCTTCTCCTCTCCAGTCACAACATCTTGGCGGGGCTTGACAGCGATCTCAGGGACCCCGCAGCCTCCCCTTCAATGCTCACTCTCGGCATCAGTCATACACATGTGCAGAATCCCCTCATTTTACCCTCTGGTAGTTCTAACTCCAACTGCATTGCCACCTTTAATAGACCCAAGCCTTGTTTACGCAAACACCATATGGTGCCAGTGCCCATACTACACGTAAAGACAGATGGTGATAAGAGCTCGATCCCACCGGGTTGCACTGTATGCTTTCAGGAGGGCAGGACCAGGGTGAAGCCTGTGTGGACTAGAGCTTAGTCTTGCCAGGTCAGGCTTTACAACAAGACATAGACAGGTTCAATGTTTTGAGTCATCCAGGCAAAGATTAGTTTTTGTTCCGACCTTTTAAGGCAAGTTATCACCTTTTTTTGGAGACAAATTATGTGAAAACAAAAAGAGAGTGGCTTGTTTTTACAACAGGAGTGAAAGTAGCATGAAGGAGGCACTGGTGGTCAGGAGGAACAAGGCTTACAAAAGAGATCTGCAATCTAGAGAGAGGAAAAAGGAAGAGGAGGAAGAACTTCCACAGTACTTTGGTTTTAAAGTGAGGCTGTGTAAACGCAGCTATGGTTGGAAACCAATAAGAAGCAGAAAGATGTGGACAACTCTGCTTCTATGGCTCCCAGGATGCCGTTAAATACAGATGGAGATGTTGAATACAGACAGGAAGAAAGTCTGGTCAGTTAGTCATTCAGCTACAACAGAGCAGATTTAATCAAAGCTGTGTGTTCGTTGATTAATGAAGCCTGAAACCAGGTCACGCTGGCTCTATCTCTGTCCTCCTGTCTGCTAGATTCTTCCATGAGAACGAGTCCCAATGTAAAAATAAAGTCAGATTTAATTCAGTTCAAAAGGAAATGTAAAGATAGCAAATAGAAGATAACACAGTCACACACACTGTGCCTTGAATTTGTATTTTTGTCTTTGTATTGATAGTACTAAGTGCAATCGTTGTCAAACCTCCTTTGAAACAAGTATTTTGTCAGCAGGAAATATCGCACATAAAATACTCAAAAAAACATTTGACTGACTCAAGTCAACAGGATGAGATCATTTTGGTCGGGAGACACTTAAAAAATGGACAAAGGATAAGAACAAACAGAGACTGCTTTGTCCACCCAGGGCACCAAAACTGACACCAACACAAAGTTCCTCACAGGAGCTTTAAAGAGGCATTACTGTTCAGTTCAATCTGTTTCAACAGCAGTTAAGAAACCTCCACACCAGCTTCAGGTTACTGCTTTTCTAAGTCTGTAATAACCCCACAGTTCTCCACAGTGCCCGTGGATGTACAGAGGACTCTGACGGTGATGTTAGTGTCTCCTCTGAGCTGCCTTCATTTCTTCAGATGCTAGTTTAAAGTTTTAATGCCCCCTCTTTATATGCTATCAGGGTACAGCCACTCCAACACCAGAAGATATGGTGCAGTATGAAGACTCCAGTTTTCTCTGTATGCAATTCTACTGCAGATATGAGACTTCTGCAGAGTATAGACTGTGTTTTTGTGTATCTAGTCTGTGTATCATAGGAAACTGTTCCCCTAAGATGGTAAAAGTTGAAACAACGAAGTCTGGCACCATAACAGCTTTGGGGAACTCTATCTAAAGATATTAAAATACACACAAGCTAATGTTATTTTCAACTTCTTTACTAAAACTGTTTAATTTGATCGTCTCAGGCTGATGGAAATGTTGCTGGATTTAAGTAAGAGACAAAAAATCACTATGTTATGATCCATTTTGAGGTGAAGACAAACCTTTGCTATAGTTTATAAAGATGATTTGTAGGAACACACTGAGACATGCTAATTCCTGATCTTTATTTTTGGTTTTCTGAGCATCTCTGTGCAAAAGAGCAGCTAAATTTAGCACTGTGAGTGTGTCTGCAATGCTGACTCAGCTGCTTTGGACCTCTATAAGGGAAGATGCTGGGGTGACTCAGGTCTTTTTTACATAGTGTTCAGTTTGACAGCAGATGCTACATCTTTGCTCTTATGTTGCTGTATAGTTAATAAAGTTATAAACATGGAAAGTGGTGTTTTCACTGTCAAGCTTAAAGCTCGTCTTTTCTGTTTTTATACAGCTAGAAGCAATACAAAAACACGCCTGGTACCAGTAAGTACGGTTCTTCTTCTTCTTCTTCTTCTTCTTCTTCTTCTTCTTCTTCTTTGTGTCAGTCTTGAAAAGTACTTTAATGCTCATTTTGATGTTACAAACTAACAATTCATAAGAAAAGTTTAAGTAAAGTAAATGCAACATCTCAATGAACCCTCAGTCAAAAACTGATGTTAGCAATATAGTTCTATGTGGCTAAAATCTAGAAGAAAGTACTGTGCTTTTTGGGTACCTTAACCCTGTGTTTTTTTGGACTTTGTCTTCTGGGAACCTTAAACCTGTGTTATTATGTTGGACTCTGTCTGGGCTTGTTGTAACTTGAGGTATTTCTCTTGTTTCTCTGTTCAGGAGCGGTCGTAATGAGCCCTGTCCCGAGCAGCCACCCCCTCGCCGTGTTTGTGTGAAGAGGATTGTGTCCCTAACAGAGCTAGACCCTGACGTCCTTGAAAGCATGTACTCCTTAGGGTGCTTTAGAGATCGAGTCAAACTCATACAGGACCTTACAAGTGAGGAGTGAGTAAATAATACCCATCATACCTTTCCACCATGAATGACAATGCATCCATGTACAACACTCTGAAAAGTAAATACAGGCCTCCTCGAGGAATTTGACCATCAATCACGCAGATTCATAACACCATCTTTCTGACAGTAGTTTTAAATTATACTACATAAATCTTATTCGTAGACAATGAATTAAGAACACAAAACAGTTTCCACCGAATTTGTGTATGCTCACTTGACATATACCGAGTAAAACCATAAACTGCTTTTGAGATTGGGTTGCTGTCTCTGAACGTTACTCATTTATTTGTGGATAAAACATAGCTCTTGTCCACAAGGTCACAATCCTGACCCTGATACTCATGTTAATACAATCAGGAGATTGAAGATAATGGTTCATGGTAGTTTGTCCTCACATTGTGTTGATATAATGATATATGACTGAATTAGCTGAAATGTTGCCTGGGGCAGCCGAAGGCACCAACCTGTCTCTTAGAGTTGCATGTTTTTATGCATCACTGGCAGGCTGTGAATATTAGTTTCCCAGTGTTTCTAATTTAGTGCAGCAACCTGTAGTCTTGAGGAATAACGCAGAGGTGGAAAACTGCAGTCCCACAAGTGTCCACTTGAGGCTGACTCCAGAGGCCTGGAAGCCACTTACACATTAATTCACAGAAGCCCATTTTCACAGTAATGTACTTCCTGGTACAAATACAGTTTTGGTCTGGTTTATTCTGGTTCATTTCTCAACCCTGCACCAGGCAAAGATGGATTTTTGTAACTCATTAATTTTGGAGATGGTAAGGTCACAAGTTTTGCATGATTCTGGGCATTCCTGACTTGACCGGTGCTGGACTGTGGTGACCAGCAGCACTGGTAAGGAGGTTCAACTCCACCTCTTTGCCTCGTGCTATGTCGACTGAAAGTTAGGTCGGGTCAGCATTTACAACACAACTGATAGACTCACCTTCAGAAACCAATAAAGGACATGTTAATATAGTTTATGGTACTGACTTGCTGTTGGGCCAGGCTTGAGTGGACATTCGTGTAGCTGCAGTTTTCTCCACTTGATTGTAGGCTTGGAAATCAAGACATTGAAATTTTTTTTTTTTACATTTCCCTTGTTAGTTTTCCACACTTTTGAGTCTTTTTCTGACATTACTGCCAGTCAGTTAGTTGGTCATGAATCTGTCTGATGTTGCAGGGACAAGAATAAAAAACATGCCTCCTTTATCCATGCTCTTGTTCAGCCCCTTTCTCTGCAAACAAATATGGCTTATCTACCCACTATGCAACAGCAGAAGCAGCTCTGACTTCTTGCGATAAAAAAATCCAACTGACATGAGTTAATTACAGTACGGCCTTACAAATCAATGTTTTCACATAAACAGCGGATAGAGTGACCGTTCCCACTGTGAGGAGAGTCAGTCATTGTGACAAAAACAAATAACAATAATCAGCTAAGTTCTCTCTGGCTGTGTAAAAAACATCTAAGTGTCTTTCAGCCTTTTTCTCTTGTGTATTTTCTCGGCCCACATACAGTATGTGTTATCTGTTTTAGTCTCACAGCTCTCCTCTTCCTTTCTATCAGAGACAAAGGCAGCTGTCACTGGTGAAAAACTCTAAGAAAGTCCACTCTGCTCTATCTGACCCCCAACAAAACCTGACAGACATGCTTAGCAACCTACTGGTGAATGTAGTGCGAATAACAGTGCCAGAGCCATATATTCTCTTTAAGAGTTTGTGCAGACCAAAAGAAAAAATCTCAATTTTCTATCCTCTATTACTTTTCAGCGCCCTGATCTGTTTTTGTCTGCTCTAAGCTGTTTCTCTGTCTTCTCCTCCTCTCGCTGAAATTTGATTCTTGCTCTTCTGCGTCTTTTTCTGCAGGGAGAACCAGGAAAAGATGATTTACTACCTCCTGTTGGACAGGAAGGAGCGATACCCCAGCTATGAAGACGAGGATCTACCACCTAGGAATGATTTAGGTGAGGATACTTGCTCTTTTAGTTTTGCTTGAAGACAAAAGTCATTTAACCTTTGACATTGCCATCACCACAAAGAAAAATATCAGTCAAGGTTAAAGCGTTGTAATTTCCTCCGTTGTTTGTATTTTCGTCCATTAAGACCCACCAAGGAAGCGTGTGGACTCACCAATGTTATCCCGTCATGGCCGCTGTCGTCCAGAAAGGAAGAGCCTGGAGGTCCTCAGTGTCACAGAACAGGGATCTCCCACCCCGCCTCGCAGGGCGCTCGACACGAGTGCACACAGCCAGAGGTACAACCCAGGAATAATATAAAGCTTTTTCTTTTTTTAAACTTTGGCTACGTCCAAGTTACCACAAAATACCATGTGACTGATTGACCCTCATATCATCTAATCTTGTTGTTTGTTGCTGCCTCCAAAAGGTCTCGTTCGGTCAGTGGGGCGTCCACAGGGCTGTCCTCTAGTCCTCTCAGCAGTCCGAGGGTAAGAATGAAACTCACCTTTGTGCACCCATAATCACACTGAAAAAGTTTGTTTTTGAATCCAAAGACAATAATTTTTAATCAAAGTTACACAATTTAAACTTTATAGATACACCGTCTTCAAAATATTTCTGCTCAATTTATCTCCCTTTGCTTATAGCTGCACTGGCCATAAAATATGCTGTTTCCTACTTAGCCATTACATAATCTGACTTGATGGTCATCAGTCAGTCACTCTTTTAGCAGTTTTTATTTGAGCTTTTTAGATATGCAGCAACAGAGCGGAAAAGCACTTCTGCGAACGCTGTGTGCTCTGTTTAGAAATGCTGTTATAACCTGCGATTGCACCTGCCAACCTCCTTACCTCCCTGACGTTGTTAAGCAGTACAGCAGCTTTTGTTAGGTAAAAATATCATACTACTCTCATGTCTATAACCTAAAACTTATTTTTGAATTTGCATTCATAAAGATAATAACAACAAAGTGATTAATTGTCTCTCATTTTCTCACTATCAGCCATTGCTAGCTTTTTGTGTAACACTATTGTGACTCAACCAGTTCTTTCTTATCTCTCTGTGCAGCTCGCTCTTTTTTTTTGAACATGTGGCATATGTAAACATTTCTGGGACACTGTATCAGCAGCTTCAATATTACAGAGATATCTGTTTTTGGCAGCCAGTATCACAAAACAAATTTCCTGTCAAGGTTTTGTCTTTCATAACTGTTTCTCAGACCACCTCTGTCAGTCATTCCCTTCCATCAACATGCTGTCATATCCTCTCATTTTCATTTCATACACACTTCATCATACTGCTTTATACAAAAGTCTGGCGACCCGGAACAAAGGGGACTAAAACTCACACATCAACAGACACACAACGAAACCAAATCCATCTTTCATTTGCTTTGTCTGATCCAGTCTTGTTTGAGAACCCTTTCCATGAACCATCATTCATGACCAGTGCTTTTTGTCCATCTCCCATCCCCTCCTTCTCCCCATCTCTCTCTGTGTGCCCATCAGAGCCCGGTCTTCACTTTCAGCCAATCAGAAGTCACCCCCACCTCTACCTCCACCTCCACCTCCAAAGACCCTAAAGCAGGAAGCGCAACATCTCGGCCCACCCGTCCAGCGCCTGACCCTAAAACCCAAACTCTGCCCTCAAAGGGCCCCACTGAGCGACCACAGCTCCACTCCATGAAGTCCCTCCCTCTGCAGACACCGCGCTCTCCTTCCCCGTCCCCGTCCCCCCTCCACTCCCCACGCTTCTTCAACTTCCCCTCTCCATCTGTCTTCAAGTCTAAGAATGTCCACTCATCCTCTAACTCCTCTGCCACCCCTCCTCCTGTGTCGCAGGTCACACCGCAGGGCTCACCGCTGCCCACCCCACTGGGCACGCCTGTGCACCAGCTCCAACACCCTTCCTCCACCACCCCTCCTTCCTCCTCTTCCTCGTCTTCTTCTTCCAGAGCAGATGGAGCCGGCGGGGCCTCACTATCGCTGACACCGCCCTCTAGCCCGGGCGGCAGCGGTGGTCTGGCAGCCTCAAGCTCCGCCCACTGGAGAACAAGGCTTAACTCATTCAAAAACAACCTACTGGGCTCGCCACGCTTCCATCGACGCAAACTGCAAGGTAAGTTAAGATGGAGAATTGAAACAAATGGACAGTGACACTGCAGATGCTGTCAGCTGATTGGCTTATGCAGTAAAGGACCTTACTTTTGCAGCTGAAGAGTTATGTAACATTAATGTTCATCAGTGTGACCTCAGTGCTGTTTTTACTTTTAGATTTCTCTGTCCTTTGTTGGCAGGCGAGTAAGGTTCTATTATTAACAAGAGGCCAGCAGACGCCTCAGTCTGCAGCCTGCAGCTGTGTTAAGCTATGTCTGATTCTGTGATTATCTGTAATTAGGGAAATTGAATTAGAGCCTGCCCCCTCAGATTCACTTTCTTTTTCCTTTTCTTAGTCCCAACATCAGAGGACATGTCCAGTTTGACTCCAGAGTCCAGTCCTGAGTAAGTCCACATGTCTCTCTGTGTATTTTACTTGTTTTATTTTTAACTTTTAAGACTATTAGTCATAGCTTTTAAGGTTGCTGAGCCAGGTTTTGAAACAAACTGAAATGAACAGGGATACAACTAGGGCTGGGCGATAAAATGATAACAATTTATATAAAAAAATTATTTTCCCTCAATATCAATATAAAACATGGTCAATATCCTTTTCAGTAGTTGGCATTCTGACATGTTTTGGTAGTCTATACGAAAAGCCAATGAAAGGGGAAGTTGCTCCGGGTCTGCTTCATGCTGAACCAATCATGTGCTGAATTAGCTCTAAGTAGCAAACAACTGCATAGTAGCAGGTTGCAGCTACACGCAACCATAGCACTTGAACACGTGCAGCCGACAGCACTGTCGGTGAGAAAATGCAGATGAAAGCTGAGCAGATGATGACATTGTAGACAACACTGGCAGGAAAACGTTGGTAGTGTGGGGGTATTTTGGTTTTCTGAGGTTGAACCTGAAGCAGAGTACTGTACACTGCAAATTATGTCGAGTACATGTTATTGCAAAGTCGGGGAATACCTCAAATCTTTTTCACCACCTAAAGCAGTGCCACGCTGCAAAACACGAGCAGAGTAAGGAGCCCATAGAGCCTGTGCAGCCGAAACAGCTGACCATTCAGTCCGCTTTCTCTAGTGCAACGCCTTACGACAAAATGTCAAAGAGACACAAAGACCTCACAGATGCAGTAGCTTATTGTACTGCAAAAGACATGCTACAAATAAGCACTGTAAAATTTTATTTTCATATCGTGATATACATCGATATCGACTGATATGAAAAAAATATATTGTGATAAACTTTCTCCCATATCCCCCAGCCCTGGATGCAACTATATGATTGAGAAACGTATCCAACACTGTCTACAACACGACAGACTATTTGTACTGTGTTTTATTGTATTGAAAGTGTGTTACAGCTGCCACTGGGTCAGTGTCAGACAGTTCAATCAACAGTACACAACTGAAACAGTTATTGTTGAAGAGTGAGTGACCATTAAAGGACAGCAGGATGAGACTTGTCACAGGAAAACACTGCTTACTCATGTACAGGGAAGGACGAACCGCTTTTGCTGCAGGGAGCACCAATATTGTTTGATCATATTTTAATGTTATGCGTTCTCCCCAGCTGCTAAATGACCTGGAAATATTTGTTCAAGATTAGATTTTGGGAAATATTTTCGTTCAGGTGTTCAGGGAAATTACTATATATAGTCAAATCATTGACGTAAATCTCTTGTTTATTTTAGGTCAGTTAAAAATAACCCAGCCAACCCAAATTGGATATGTACACATCTTCATTTCTTGTGAACGTGTAAATAGTGTCAGTGGATCTAAAGTGTCGCTTGTCAAATGTTCCTTTACCTGCAGGCTGGCTAAGAGGTCCTGGTTTGGTAACTTCATCAGCCTGGAGAAAGAGGAGCAGATCTTTGTCATGATTCGAGACAAGCCGCTCAGCTCTATCAAAGCCGACATCGTACATGCCTTCCTCTCAGTGAGTACAATCCAGCTCGGATAAGTCTCAGCACTGTCGTTCTGATACCATTCATGGCCTTTGAGGCAGAGTTCAGGATTTTATCTTTTTTTAATCCACATAAACCTTTTCTTTGACATCTTCAGATCCCGTCCCTCAGTCACAGTGTGGTGTCTCAGAACAGTTTCCGGGCAGAGTACAAGTCCTCTGGCGGCCCCTCTGTCTTCCAGAAGCCTGTCAAGTTCCAAGTAAATATACATACACACATCTTGTATATATAAATATGAATACATAAAATATGTTTACTTCTTTAGGCTTATTAGACATAAGCTTAATTCCTCAGGAGTAAAGTTTGATTGTTCGAGCATCATTTGTGTGTCTCAGTGTAAAGGTCCACAGAATGTAGACTTAATATCCTAATTCCACCGCAAATATGGGGATTATATCTGTCACTGTATGGCAACTTTTATAAACATTTCACAGTCCAGAAAATGGTGACAGATGGTGTTTGTGTAAGTTTTCTGTGGTTCTCTGTGGTGGACTTAACCCAGCAAATATGCATCCATATGTAATGCTGAGTCGGTAGTGTGCCAGATATGATCTTGATATTCTTTTTTGCTTTCAAATGTAGAAACGAGAGCTGATCATTGAGTGTATCCCTGCAGATTGTAGAAGAGATTGTAATGTCTATTGACGAGGCCCTCTAGTGGTGGAGTCTCAAAAGTTGCACTTCAACAATCTTTATTTTTTCTCTGTAAGCATCTGTCCTGGACTTTTACTAGCATTTGTGACTCTTTTTCCCTTCAGGTCGACATTGCTTTCTCCGAGGGGGAGAGAGAGCGAGAGAGGGAGCGGGCAGAGAGAGAAGGAAGAAGAGAGATGGGCATCTACAGTGTCACATTTACTCTAATAGCAGGTAGGACTTGGTGTTATTAGGAAGATTCGTTCTCATGCATTCTAGCATCTTTTAGCTTTTGTTACAGCTTTCAAGGCCTCATGCATAAAAGTACATATTTTTATCATCATCTCTGGTACTGTGCTGTATCACCAAGTGATCTTTATGTACTCTAAATATTATAATATTTAGTATAAATAAGGATCAACGTGTGGCACGCAGTCTAAGTTATTAGAAGAGATCTTCAGATTCACTCTTTTATTAAGTTTGATTGTGATTTCTTGGCGAAATCCTTGAGGGTACATCTCTGGTTCAGTATTTCAAACTGGAGTTCAAGTCATCACATTTTAAAGGGTCGATGCCGTCTCCTCTCAGGTCCCAGTCGCAGGTTTAAAAGAGTGGTGGAAACCATACAAGCTCAGCTCCTGAGTACTCATGATCAGCCTTCTGTGCAGGCACTGGCTGGTAAGTAGCACACACACACACTTATACACATGCACTTCTAGTGTGTGTTTCACCTCTTCCTTCCCTGATTTCACTCCTCAGATGAGAAGAATGGTCAGCTTACCCGTCAGCCGAGCACTCCTTCGCGTCAGAACTCCCGTCGTTCAGAAAGCGGATCGGAGCGGGAGCGGGGAGAAAAGGATCGTGCGGTGGATGGGGTAAGCGGAAGTGGGAGCAGCAGTGGGACAGTCCTACAAAGGCAAGGATCTGGGAAGGACAAGACCAGACTCCTCTCGTCATCCAATGGGACACAGTCTCATCCTTGAAAAGAATGTTTGGAAGAGAGGCGAGGGTCTTCTTCTTTGCCTTTTCCCTTCCCTCCCTCAGTCCTTCCCACATTCTTCACTAACCTCTCTGTCCTTACATCCTGTCTTGCTTCCCTCTGTTATTCCAAAGCAATGAGAAAGAGGGAGCTCTTCTTTAAAGCTGATTGAAGGATCTCATGGAGAATGGCTCCCTCCAATGGCTTACCTAAGTTGAAATGTATACTTGTAGGAAGCAGGTTGATTCCTGGTCAGCCTACAAGGGCAGCTTCACCCTGGAGAAACCAGTCCAAGGACAGGGCATCACAGATGTCCCAAGGCCTTACGGGAAAAGCTTACACTCCAGCAAACCTATAAGCACACAACTTTTCAACCGTTCATCCCATGCAAGTCTGGGTTCAGACCCAAAAGGAAACCTCCCAACGGTCACTCAAACAACAGCAGAGGAGTCTAGCCTGTGAGTTACAGTCATTCTCATTTATCTTTTTCCTCCAGGACAGCTTATGGTCAACTTAGATTATCAGGCTTTCTCAACAAAACATGACCAAACACGAAAGGCGCCCCCTCTCTCCCCTCACTCGGATGAAAAACAAAACAAAACTTTAAGAGTTCATCTCAAACAGGAAAGATAGTTTGAAGAAGACGTTAGTGGACCTCGAAGTGGATTTGCCCCCATGAAAGTAAGCAAAACTTCAAATTCTGTACTTTCATCATCACCGAGTCTGAAAACATGACAGAAGATGGATCCGACGAGGCCGGCATGTGGCATTACATCTATGTGAAAGTTAAAATCAGGAAGACAAGATGCAACACTTTCTCGAGTGTGTTAGCAGCATACAGTCCCACTCTTTATTTCTCGGCTCCGCAGATAAAGCTAAGACGCCGTATTGCCTTTATGGAGGAGAACAAGTGGATTGCTAGAAAGATTTAGTCCCATTTTCAAGACACTTGTCACACCACTAGTTGAATGTTTCCCATGTAAAAAGCCCCACTGAAAAAGAGGGAGATGAATAGTTAGCATGCTAGCTAGCTATTTGGTAAGAATAGAAGGAGAAAAGGAAAATTAGCAGCTGAATTTTAGGTTAACTCAGAAATAACATTGAAGTCAACTCGGTCAAATAGTAATTTTCTTTCACAGTTTGACCTGTTTTAACAACACACACATGCTACATGTAGCCTAGCCTACATTTTAAGCATTACTTTCATTAGTTTCTCCCCTCTTCTTACTGACTTCGAAGCTTTTCTTTACAAACGAACCATCAAGGGAAAATCCACAGTACATCATTATACTGAGCTGTTTTGAGGCCCAGCTTAGATATACTAAGCCCCAACCTCTAAACTATGTAGCGTAGCATCCAAAATTAGCACACTGGCCTCTGAAAATGACCTCAATTGTTTTATGTGCAAATAGACACATTACATCTATTTGAAAAATCTAATAAAGGTTTTCCTTTAGGTATAGCTGCTAGCTTACATGACTTAACTCAGCCCAGCAGCCCAAAATATAGAGGCTACATCAATTTACCTTTATTTCTGATATTGTTGTGTATTTCTCCTATTAGCTGTATTGCACAAGGTTCTCCCATTGTATGTCACAAAAACTGCTCAATCTCCAGTATATATTTTGTACTGTGGGTTTTCGTCTTTTTGTTTCTTAATGATGGAGTTACCCGAGAAAGGTTTCACTTCCGAGCCAGTTTGACGAGGAGGAATAGTGACCCTGACCAGCTGTGTACATGTGACCACACTCTATCTGTGAGCATGTGATTGTTAAGTGTTGACAAGAATGAACCTGTCCTTAACCCAATGAGAGTGAAAGTCCAGGGAATTACGGTCAATGAAGACGGATGAAGATGGAAATTTGGAGCTCAAAAAATAAAAAAAATGTTAGACCCCACAGGACAATGTCGCCTTTTATGACACATAATTAAGCAACTTAAAACCCTCCATTTGTTCCTTATTGTTTGCTAAACGATAAAGGGTGACACCGCCGCCTGTGTTCATCTGAAGGGTGAGACTGAGGAGGGAATACAGAGAGGAAAACAAATTATGTACTTTTCATAAGAAGAAAAACAAGACAGCAAAAAGAAAAATGACTTTACAGCATCTGGTATTGCAAAGACCCTGCACACATATTGCCCGAAGGGGGAAGAGGAAAAATAAAGCCACACACCGAGAATTATTTTTTTTTCTTGCGTGTTTTACCTTCATCCTTCATACCTTCTTTCACAACTATTCCCGGGTCCTTTTGAGATTTTTGAGAAATGTTTTGTGTTTGCCACCGGCATAACGGAGGGTGCACCAACCCTTTGAATGTCAAAAACTGTTTTTGAGTGTAAAGGAAAATTTGCTTCACACATTCAATGAAAATGTATGTATTTATGGATGTATGTATGGATGGATGGATGTGTTATACTTATTTATTAATTATTTATTTGTTATTTATCCATTTGTCAAGTTTTTGTTAAAGTTGTGATTTTTTTTTTTCATCACAAGTAGAAGATGGGGGGAAAAGGGAATACCATGTTCAGGACGTCTGACACTCCAGTGCAAACCAGATTTTATTATGTTGCAGAAATTCCCTGTTTATCTTTTGTTTTTACCAGCTCTGTTCTTTCTGTTTGCTCCATATGCTACAGCCCTAGATAAACACTCCACACGTACTTAGTAATAAGACCCACATGGAGGAAGTCTGAACTCAGAGAGAAGTCTTGCCATATCTGTTTGTGCTGACTCATCCAGTCACTTTTTGTCTTTTGGGTTCTTGTTCTTGATTGACATCCAAGGCGAAAAAAAGAGCAGGATGAAAAGCTGCTGAAATGTTACACTAAGAGTTTGACAATATTTTAGGGTGGATTATGTCAATTTAAGACACCAACACTTTCTCTGCCTTTAAATTAAGAGTCATGTTTACACCATGCAAGCGATTGGGGTTTCAGGATGTCTGTTGTTCTGTTGGAAAGTAACTCCAGAGCAGGCTTGAATTACTCTACCATCCTCAAAACTATTGCCACTGTACTTTGAAACGTCTCCTGTCACACACCTAAAGAATCAGTTTCTTTTTACAGCTAAGAAGTAAAAGTTAGTATGCTAACAAGATAGCCTGCTAGGTGAGCACAGATGGCATTGTAACTTCTAGATTTGACACTTTACAGGACTGGATGTAGTCTCTGTGGTACAATCCAGTAGTCTATGAGGAGTTACAATGCCCAATGATGGGGGTTGCTATATTGTAAATGCAATATTAAATGTGCGTTTTCATAGGGACCCTGACAGGTTTCCTCTGCTTTCAGAGGTAGCATTAAAGGGACTCTTAAATAAGCACAGTTAGTTACTTAAGCTTCATATTTTCACCCCAAATGTTGCAGCTTATTATTTTTGTAAGCGTGTTAGCATATAGCTGAAAGCAAAGTACAGCCTCTGAAGAGAGCTAGCATGGCTGTAGACTTTGGGCCTTTCTCAAAGTGTTGAATGATTCATGAAGCGTGAATGCATGTGTAACATCTCTTAATCATTCCCAGGGAACTCTTGGTGTTTATTCATGTTAACTCCACTGAAACCGTTCTACTTTTTTAGCCGACTGTCAAGAATCTTCACACACTCTGCACATAAAACTGAAAGAGCTTAGCTGGAATGGAAAGACACAATCAGTTGGTAGTTTTATTTGACATATCCTGGACTTTTAAAGCATTCCTGAAATTCCTGAAAAGCGGGTGTACTTAAGTTCCGGAGAATCTGTTTGCACACTGGGTTGAAATTCAGAAGAACCCACCCTCTGAAAGGTTTCAACTCTTAACTCTTTTTAATTTAGATCAAATGTGCTCGTCCCTCTCTTATGTAACCGGAGGCTTTCTTTTCCTGTCCTGGCGCTCAGAGTTGGCCCCATGGAGAAAACTAGTAGAGAGGTGCACACAACTCAAAGGGCAGAGATCAAGGCGGTTTCAAGTTACACAGTCATACACCTAAAAGAGAACATTAAAGCAGGAGGTCAGGGCTCAAGTCAAGACAAAGTCAAGTTTAACCTCTGAAATCCACTATAAGTCGGAAAGATACAAGTCAAAAAAGAAGAGTAAAGACAGGAAAAATGGCTGCTCTGATTCTGAGTGGACTTCTTCCAAACACATCCGTGACATTTCAGTTGCTTAGTCAGACCTGTTGAGAGAAATCTCACTCCTCCCACCCTCATTTCTTCCTTACCCTACAATCCATCCACAGATTTGACATTTTCTACAACCCCCATCCATCCTGTTTGTATCTCTAGAATCTTACCTGCACATATCTCAGCCCTTATATAATCATCCCTGCCCCTTGTATACATTTTATACACTGTATACTCAACGCAGATGCTGTATACATTTGTATATGCTGTATGTCTGTCTCATTGTATGCCATCCATATCTATGTAACTTTCACTATCTTTTATTGACACTGTAGTCACAACTCTTTATCTCATCATTATTGCTCATTTTTCTTCTGCTGATAGAACTGTATGACTATAATCTCTTGACTCCAGCCCATATTATCCTCCACTTCTGCCACACCTTGCCGCACTGTACCCATGATGACCACTCCCTGTTATTATCAACTCTCAATCCACACAGAAAATATTTTTTCTTTTTCACTCTGGATGTGAGGTTAGAAAAACTTTGAGGGAGGTGGGGTAGGGTGGGTCAAGAAAACTGCTTACACGATTAACGATGATGACAACGACAAGAGAAATGTCTGTAGTATAATTACAAAAAAGGAAAAGTGCACTATTATGACAATGATTATTATTGCCTGTGAGAAATACTGACCAATAAATAACAGAAACTATCTGTTGGTTTATGTGTTCTTTTTTCAAATATGCGGTTGGCAGTGGGGCTAACAATTCATTGAAACAACACAAGTCACTGTGCAGTCACAGAAAAGTTATGAGGTGATTATGTTTAACACTAACAGTTGTCATTTGGGGTAGAATCAGTCTGTAAATCTAGGCTACTCCAAACCTTCTTGTAAGAAAGTTTGCTACCCCTACTTCACCACCCTTGTAAAGAGCCCAAAGTGAACGTGCATGCAAAAGTGGTACCTAATGAGGTACTTTAGTTGAGATCTTGAGAAAACACCTCTATTAACTTGTTAATGCAAGGAAACGGAGTAGATCTATTGTTTGGAAGTAGGGCTGGGCGATAAAACAATAACGATATATATCGAAAATTAATTTCCCTCAATATCAATATAAAACATGGTCAATATGCTTTTCAATAGTCGGCATTCTGCCATGTTTTGGTAGACTACACGAATACCCAATGAAAAGATGAAATCATTGACAACACTGGAACGAAAAGGTTGGTGGCATGGAGGTATTTTGGGTTTTTGAGTAATGTGCACTGCAAATTATGTCGAGTACATGTTCTTGCAAAGTTGGGGAATACCTCAATCTTTTTCAGCACCTGAAGCAGTGCCACGCGGCAGAGCATGCGCAATGCAAAAGGTTACAAAACCCTAGCGGAAACAGCTGACCATTCAGTCCACTTTCTCTAGCGATGCAGAGACACAAAGACCTCACAGATGCAGTAGCTTATTGTATTGCAAAAGACATGTTACCAATAAACACTGTTAAGTTTCATTTTTTAAATATCTTGATATATAATGATATCGACTGATTTGAAAAAAATATATTGTGATAAACTTTTTCCATATCGCCCAGCCCTATTTGGAAGCGTGACCCCTTAAGGCCCTGACAAGTCTCTCACAAGATTTCATAATAAATAAATATATATAAATATATTCATAACAAAAGAGGTTTATTCACCTGTTAATATCACACAAGCTACAGCATGATAATCCAAAATACACACAGAATTAAAAGTTGATTTGAGAGGATCTAGTAATTCAGGGGGCTAAGGGGCGTTAACCTACAGCAGTTTTATGCGATCATATAAAAGTTTTTGAGAAAAAGAAAACACTTAGTTTTCAAAGTTCCAAGGTTAGGTTCAAAATCGACCCATTTACCTCAACTGTACTCCTTCAAAAAGTTTCCTCGGTATGTCAGAGATGGGCGTGTTGCTGTGACATCACTTGTGGCTTCCTGCAGCCAAAATTGAAAAAACGAAGAGCTATCACTCTGACACCAACGAAGTGTCCAGAGTGGTTTTATACGTAGCAAAGAGCTATAACTAGACTCAATAAGATAATTTTAGTTGAACTGATCTTACAGTACAGTAAAAAGTCTTATAAATCAAAATTGTAAAAATCGTTTCAATTGGAGACAAATCAATCATTGTTAACATGAAAACCCTGTCTTTGGGAAGGTTTTCTGCCTCTCATCATATTTTCATTGCTTATCCATCCAATAAATAATTGGGCACACTCATTTAATCTTGTTGGCTACTTATTTTTATTTACGAGTATTCTCTTTAACTAAAAATTTAACTTTACTTTTGCACTCGGGCGCAGCAAAGCCATCAAATTCAACGCCTACATTTATAACCCCGGTCTGTGTATCGGAGTAGCTCATCTTCTCGTAGTTACACTATCTTTGCGCCGTGGCAGTGATTGCCTTGTTGGTCGGAGAAAGCCTTGTTTTCACCGGGTCCTCCTGCAGACTTCAGAAGAAGGGAGGAGTGCAAACAGAGTTTTCCGTATCAACCTTCTCTCCGAGCAAGCTCATCGAAAAACGCTCCAGGTAAATCTTTGATAATCGATCTTTGAAAAGTTTCCCCCGCCTTTCTGAATGTATTATTATCCACTCTCGGTCAGCTTTTGTGCATTGCATGCTGTGGGAGATGGTGCTGAGCATGAATGGACCACTGTGTTGTACAGCAGTGATATTATCCCACGCTACTGGACGCGTTGGCTTCTGCACTGTCCTTCGTGGGTGTGAGATAAGTTGTGTTGAATCTCGTAGTTGTTGTTGTGTTTGTGGTTTTGGTGACTTGTAGTGTTTCTGTCCACCCATACATGGTCACGGTGATGTAACCGGTGATGGAGAGAAATATGGTCGCCTCAGAATGAAACTATTTCCTCAAACTCAAACCGGTTTGAGCTCCGTCGCATTGAAACAACCCACAGCTCGGCGCTGGTGAATGGTTTTGCAAACGCTACTTGGTTTGAAGTTTTTGTTCACAGGTGCAGCGAAACATGCCACTGAAGGAAAACCTCTGGGCCAAGACCTCCAGGGAAAAACATTTTCAGGCAAATTCTAGTTTGTAGCTGATTCATAGAAATGTTTACGCCCAAAACTTGAACATGAGTCGCAATTGGTAATGCTTTCTAGCAAAGGATGGCACCGAGCAGTGAATGTGATATCAGCTAGTTTGTTTATTCGGCCTGTAAACGTTCACCGTAGAGTGCTAATGCAGGAAGCTGTTTAAATTTAGCATTAGAAGCGTTTTAAAGTGGGTTGGGCCTCAATTGAAGTGTGAGTTACATAATATTTTGACATTACACTCAGCCTAAGCTGATGTGTACCGTGTCCATGACTCTGAAGTGCACGCGCCATTCTTCCCGCCGCCCTCTGTCGTGCACGTGCACGTGCTGGGCCTGCCTGGATGAACGACTCCTTGTCACTCCACTTGAATCTCCACTTTGGCAGGTAAAACCTGTTTCTCAACACGAGTCTGGAGATTCAGGATCAAACGCCAAATTGTAGATAAACTCAAACCAGTCACCAGTCAAAACATTTTAGCAGAAAATGACATAACTGCATGTCTGGTTTGTGCAACATAGATGAAACTATACATCAGATCACTCATTTGCAAATATTGATTCTCCTCTTAAAACTTACAATTTTTTCAGAGAGAAAGGATTTAGCATATCTAGTCACTGAAACCAGAAAACAAAGTCGAAAACTTGAGGAACAGGTTAGGGATGTCTTTCTTTAATTGCATCTGTTAGATGACTGCAACAAGAGTAAGTGTCGTTAACTTGTCAGGTCAGTAATCACAGGAGTGATCGTGTGAGGTTTCTCCAGAGATACATGAACATACAAGTAGGGCCTGACCGATTTATCAGTGAGCCGATTAAATTGGTCAATTTAAGCCCGTTTGAGACTAATTGGTAATCGTCCAAAACTCGCAGATTTTCACCAATATTTTCAGAAATAAAATGTGAGGAATAAGATTCGGTTACACTTTGAAAATGTTCCGCCATTTGAAAAGTTCCCCGACTTATCCTGTAGATGGCGCATCGACCTCATGACAATCTTCATCCACTAACTACCTCACAGCACAGCAGACGGACGTATCTGAAGCAGGCAGCTCAGGGACGCACAGAGGAGAGCGGTCCACCTCGACCGTAAATAAACCAGTTTGTGAAGTACACAATAACTCAACAAGTTTCAGTTCAACCCGCTTTAAAATGTTCTCGCTGTGCTGGTCTCGGTCACGCCGAGTTTACGGTGAAGCACCATGTAATATGCAAGTTAAAGTTAGAGTTAGCCATCTGCTATCAGCCTTGCTACACAGTTAGCCGTGCCAGTAACGGCAGAATAAACAACAGTACACATTACATAATTGAGCTACTTCTCTTACTGAGGCAGCTGCATGTGTCCAGATGAGACCGGACCGGAAATGTGTAACGTGAGTTAAGACGCGGAGGCACCGATCAGCGGTAGCGGAGGGGTAGATGGTGGGGGTAGTAGTAGAAAACGCTTTTCTGGTCAGAGTTTGATCAGTCTGTCTTCCTGTCGGTGTGAAGAGCAGTAGCCTACAGTATATCTATATTATATAGTATACTGTAGATATCTACATATTTTTTATAACTTCATAAAAATTTTTTTAAAATCGGACGATCAATCGGGAATCAGATTTTTTTCCCCCCTAAAAATCGGTATCGGCATCAGCCCCAAAAAATCCATATCGGTCAGGCCCTACATACAAGTAGACAATCTACTACCAATCCAAAGTACTCTGATGTCTCAGTCAGTGTCAGAAACAGGTTGATCTTTGGGTCACCAAGGACGGGGTACGTCTGTGCTAAAATTACCAGTTGGAGAAGTTGTTATTGTTTTAATTCAGCTTTGATCCTTTAATGTAGAACTGAAATTAATCTTTGCTAAGGGTGTAGTTTATGTTTAACAAATATGAAATGAACAGTTTGGGTTGAGAGTTGTTATTTTAAGGTTGTTTGTTGGTATTCGGCAGTAGTAAGTGTATTCACCACAGGGAGAAAGCAGCAGGAGAACCAGGACTGTGGCTGATATTGATACTGAAAAAAATAAATGAATATTGCATTTTTTTTCTTTTATATGTGGAACAAAAGGAATTTTTAGTACCAGATAGACGTTGTCCAATTTCAACTTTAAATCAAATCCCCTCCCTACTTCTATCACAGTGTCCTGCTGTCTAACAGTCGTGGCTGCATTAAAGTGATTTCATTTTGTAAATTGATCCTGAACAATGAGGAAGTGGTGGCAGCCTTAGATGTTTCATGCCATATATGAATGACATTGCACATCCTGCAGTAGAACAACTGGACGTGCGCTTGTTGCAGTTGTGATGACTAAACAATATACTGCTCAGCCCTTACCAGACTGGAAGCTACGCTACACCATCCACTACCGCAGATGAGGTCAGCTCAACCACATCATTTGGCTAAATCTAAGAGTCAAATCAAAGCACTGTTATCAGTGACCACTGTTCTGTGTCCGCCATGTTAACTTGATCCTAAGGTGCTCAAAGTTATGTCTAATAACATATATATGTCATTGGCTCATCCATTATAGACCACAATAGCCAGTCAGTGCACTGCTAGCTGAAGAACACATACTGTATGTGTTGCACCCAAGAATAATGCAAAGAATAATGCAAATATAGTGTAGACTACTGCTGATCCTGTTACAACAAAGCCAGTGGTCCTCTCAACAAAAGGATCAAGCTAACCTGCATCCACTATGGCTCAGATTCTTACTATCGGCAAATACCACTTGACAGGCTGCTTATATGCTGCATGATATTTGATGGCTGCTTGAGTTCACGCCTTGTTTCTCCCTTCAGTTTTACCCTTAGTGAAACCATGAAGTGTCCATCATGAAAATACTTTCGCTTTATAAGAGCAATTAAGATCTTGACAAGATAGACTGAGGAGGCGTGTGAATGGCTGTAAATTATAATAGGCACATATAGATAAAGTCTATCAATCACTCCTCACTTGCAGTGGTAAGCTTTTAGAAGATTAACTCATGTTCATTAAATACAGGTCAGATCAGACAGTAGGATGTTATTTTTAGACTGCAGGAGATGAAAAACTTTTCGATAATGAGCATGAAGCACAGTAAAAAAATAATCAAGTGACACCTAAGCGCTGATTTGGTCATACTTAAGTGCATTTTTAGACGATTCCCTTGATTTTAATTTTGTTTTTGCTGAAAAAGACAACAAAGTTTAAACATTTTGAATGATCTGAACTCTTCACTGTAACAAATCATTTTTTTTCACACTGCGGTTATTAGACAATGTGAAAATCACAGCCTTATCAACTGTATATGATAAAAATTGATATTGATTATTGTTTCAAAAGGATTTTAGTTAAACTTTGACATGATCCTTCAGTACAATGAGACCTTACTGAAGACACTAACGCTCTGTGTGCTCATTGCAGCATCAGCAACTCTGCTTGACCTGTCCTCCTACTTTCATTCTCTGAGCTTTCCAACAAACCAACCAACCACCCACCCAACCAATTAACACACAAATAAAGAAATGTCACACCTCTAGCTGAGTGGAATAGCTGGTGCAAGTGAGAAATATGCAGCATTAGTGTTTCAGCTGGGAAAAAAAAAGAGAAGAGACCTGAACACACAGACATTATATGTTGACCTACTTTCTGCAGGACTGTAACTGTAGAGCTGTCATGTCATCATGCAACATGCAATAGAGGCCTCCCACGTGTGCGACAGCTGTGTGTTGCTCTATCTTTCAACTTTAGAGCTCTAGGCACCCCATGCTGTTTGACACATGTACTGCTACAGGTCGTCCAATGAGATATAAACTCTTGGATCGGAGGAACAAGTTTCCAGAGAGTTGTCATGGCCTATTTTTAAGCGAGTAAAACAAAGCAGTGAGTAGAAGTTTCCTTTCTGACGGGTAGTAGAAGGAAGTGGGGGCCCCACTGGCCTGGTGGTTTTAGTGCAAGACCTGCATGTGGAGGCAGTTGGCCTTGCAAGTGGTGACTAGTTCGACTCCCTAGTCACGACCTTGTGCTTCTCTCATTTTCCAATCCTCATGTTCCTGGTCACTCTTCAGCATCAAAACAAATAGTGTTGTATTATCATGTTGGACTTCAGGTTTCCTCCACAGTTTTTTAATGGCTGATATATGTTATTATCACGATACTTGGGCCATGATACGTTATTATCGTGATACTCGGGCCGCGATACAATATTATCATGATACTTGGGCCACCATACGATAGCAGGTTTTCTGCCATACACAAGCTTGATAAATGAGGGCGAGTAAGTCAACAAGTTTCAGTTCAACCCACTTCATGATGTTCCCCGCTGTGCTGGTCTCGGTCACGTTGAGTTTACGGTAAAGCACCATGTAATACGCAAGCTCAAGTTAGAGTTAGCCATCTGCTATTAGCCTTGCTACATGGTTAGCCGTGCCAGTAACGGTAGAATAGTAGTCTACAGTAGCCCCTTTTTTCCCCCCTAATAACCGGTATCGGCATCAACCCCCAAAAATCCATATTGGTTGGGCTCTATGCGATAGTATTGCGATTTTTAACATTTTGCAAAAAAGTGAGTATTGGGATACAATATATTTCGATTTATTCAATTTTTTCAACTTTTTAGCTTATTTAGATGACGTCATCTCTGCCAACCTCACTGGACAAACAGTTGATTTCATTCTTCTATTATCATACATTTGACTAACAATCTGGAAAAAAATGATACTTGGTAAATGAGATGATGCGATATATCATCACACAAAATATTGCAATACTACGCTGTATTGATTTTTTGTTCCACCCCTACAGGCCAACCACTGCCTTAGGGAGGAGATCTAGATACATTGCAGTGGACTGTATTGTCAGTCATCTATAACTCCCAATTAAAAATATTTAAAAGTTCAAATAAATGAAAGATAAATATTACTAGTAGTAAACCCTGGATCTCAACACAACTCTGTATATTATCCTTTCAAGCATCACGTCCTTCCCGTCGTTTGCACACTGACCTTTTTTCTGGCGACGAGACGCTGAAGTTTGTACTCTGTTCTCAAATCTGTTGATTTTACTCTTTATCCTCTGCTTTATTTGCTGACTTGGCTGATGTACCATTTATGATTACGAGCTTTGCCAAAGATGCGCCCTGATGAAAGTCTCTGCCCCATAAGTTGAAGTCTGCTGACGTAGTCATGGTCTCTGATAGTAAATAGTATCAGAAACATCCAATATATTATCATGTGAACTGTAAATATATCTAAAAAGTTTTAAGAGAAGAGGAGCACTAAAAACATAAAGTCGATGCAAAGATAAAGTCTCCTTTTTTTTTACTGCCGACCTTTGGACTTTCAGTTTAAAAAACGCACACGCTGCACTGTCAGACTGACCCATTAAACCACTGGGGTAGTGAGTCAGTCTGAATGGTACCAGCTTGAGAGGACTCCAGCTATCCTTTTGTTTAGCCATGAGCATATTATACTGACACACACTTTCTTGACAGTTTTTTTTCCTGGTCAGGCATTTACTGAGGGGAAACATTAGAACTTGTTTGGCTGTTTTTATTAGTTCTGCACCAGGGTAACTGCTTTTAATGAACTAAATCAACACAGCCAGAAAGAGGAACCTCGTTTTTTTTAACGGTAACTCTGCAAAATACAGTGACTAGTCTGTTTTTTGACCCAGAGTAAGAAACTCTCCTTTTATAATCGCAGGAATTCAAACACACAGTGCAGAAGTTATCGGGTTACCCAAGTGTAATATCCAAGATCCCTTCAGTGTTTGTCATTCATGAGGTTTTCACTGTAGCCAAGTTCAATACAGGAATCTCACGAAACGAACAAAACCGATTATTGCAATGGAGAAAACATTCAACATGGTCTGGGTGTCAAGAAGGGAATAAACAAGCTAAGAATATTAGCTTGTTTGGACTCATGAGCCGTTTGTCTTCTGCAAGATTTTGACTATGACTCAAATCCCTTTGAATTGCACTGCTTATTATCCAACACAAGCAAGAAGGCAACCAGAAGAGACCCAGAGCCAGCCATAAAGCCAGTGAAACATTGAGTAAAGTCAATGAGCTTTGGTGGTGTCTCTCCTAACTTACTGATATCTATTGTAGGGCTGGGCGATAAACCGAAAATTCACAGATACAGAAATTTACAACAATAACCATTTCATTTTGCCAATGTCAATGCATTCGGTGTCAAATAAATAAATTTAAAGTTGGTTTTGGATGTGTGAAGGTAGGCTATGGATTTCATGTCCCTTTAAGATGCTGTCCTAAGTCAGAGACATGACCCCACCCCATCCAGTGTGTTACAAAGAGGGAAAGACAGGTGAGGAGATAGAGGACGGTTCAAAACTTCTGGAGCGGCGGCTGAAGTAGACAAAGTTAATGTGGGAGGGGGTGAACAGCTTGTGGAGTAGTTATTGTCCATTTATCGTTTTCAAGGTGATCTGCTCAATAAATTGTGATATTCGAGGCCATATCGCCCAGCCCTCATCTATTGTCTGAATTTGTTCGCTTACATGGTAATGTTATATAATCATAAAGTGACCAAGTGCTTCAGAGTGATGATGACACAGGTGATGGAATAGTTTTAATAGCTGGCATTTAAGCTGGAAAATATAAACAGTGATTAACTTTTGCAGCGTAATGAAGAGATTAATCTGAAGAGACTCAAAATGTTTTAATTGTTGTTGAAAGATCAAGACGGTTTTATTGCCTAGCTCTATGCTAAAGTGTTCTTCTATCATCTGATGGTTCTTCCTCAAACCAGGTTAAAAAAACACTTAATTAACTAATTAGTATATTTATTTATACAATGATGGAGCTGTATTTCTAGAGCTGCTGTATGACCCAGGCTTTCACACGGTATAACACACAACAGGCAGCATACTGAGAGCAGTTTTCACCCAGCAGTCTTGGTGCTGCCACAGCATTCAGCGAGACAACAACATTCCTCTGACACATTAAATTACTCAAGTGTTGTCACAATGAGTGTTTATACAGGAGAGACAGCAGACACGCTGAGCCGCTGGCCAGCTTGTAAAGCCGTCTGCTCCAGGAAGTGGATGCCATAAAGCAATCTGTTTGGAGGTTATTGATGCTGTAATCCGGTAAAGTCAGAAGACTTCTAAGCAGTCCGGTCAAATGAGATGACTAATTGATTTTAGTTTTATGTGGAGATCGCTGTCTGAAATGACTCACGTGCAACTGAGAAAAACAGAGTAATATCAGTGTGAAATTGTTTGTTTCCATAGTGATGGCAGAGGCCCACCAGGCGGTGGCATTCCAGTTCACCATAACCCCTGAGGGGATTGACCTGCAGCTGTCCTACCAGGCCCTGAACCAAATCTACCTGTCTGGGGTGCGATCATGGAAGAAACGAGTCAGCCGCATGAGGGTGGGTATGGTTAGAAACACCTGTGTGCTAATGTGTTTGTGTGCCTGTGTGTGTGTGCCCTTTCTTTTAGTTTAGTCAGAAGTGTGTAACTGGTGTGCAAAGGGAGCTGAAGCATTATTACAGGGTTTGAATTCCCACCAGTGCAGATAATGAGTGATGAGCTGCCTCTAACATGCACTGACATGCATCCCTGCCCCTGTGGAGATAACAAACTCAGCTGTTTGTTTGACAAACCTCTTGACAACCCCGCCAAAAAAAGAAAAAAAGAAATGTTTTCTACTTTATACAAGGAACAAAATTTGCCCGAATAAAAGTGACCATGAAGACCTCTTTGTCACAATAGCAAAAAAAAAAAAAAACTTAAAAAAAGACTTTACACAACATCAGATGTCAGGGTTTGCAGTATTGAAAGTCTGAGCTTAATTAAGCTTTCCAAATCAGAGCATCCCACTGAGCAACAAAAGATAATTATTTCATTCACAGATTTTTTACAATAATAATACTAATAATAATGATAATGATGATAACTTCATTGTTTTAGCACCTTTAAAAACAGATGTTTACAAAGTGCTTTAACAGCAGAGGCAAACAGGCAGAAACAGACAATGGAAAATTGACAGTTAAAAAATGGACAGTTAAAGATTGGCAGTCGGTGGTTGAGGGCATCACAACAGGAAGGTGAAAAGAAAGAAGATGGATAGAGGACAGATAAAAGAGGAAGAGAAAAAAATACATAGATAATAAAATAAGATAAGGTAAAATAAGAGTAATAATGAAAAGGAAGGGGGGATATTAAAACATGAGAAAATGCTGAAAAGAAGCTCCCATCAAATAATATTTTACCCTTTTAAAGGCCGCACATGGTGAATCATAAACACAGTTATAAACAAGCAGACAGTAGAGGGCAGTGTTGTCTAAAGTTAAATCATTTTTTTGCTCTTGTCAGTCTGATGCATGTTTTCTTTTTCTTTGTGTTTTTTCAGTGATTAAAATGCTTATTGTTTCTTCTCCTGTGGTAACAGAACAGGGTGATCAAAGGAGTTTACCCGGCCAGCCCCTCCTCCTGGCTCTTCGTTGTCATAGCCATCCTGGCCACCATGTACATGCGCTCTGATCCCAGCATGGGGCTCATCACCAAGATACAGCAACACCTGCCGCTCAGGTACACAGGTTCAATGAAAGATGTGTTTTATTTATTTTAATTTGATTTATTGAGTATTTGCAGATGAAAGTGGCCGCTCCTCTTGAAAATATTCACTCATACTAGACAGGCAGGAGTCAGGGGAAGCAATGATTTATGTTTTTGTCCAAAACAAATACAACCGTCAAACATAGAAAGGTGGTGAGTCAGTGTGGAGCTGAGAAGGTGTGGTTTGATGTGCTTGAACTCTCACCTGCTTCCCTACAAGTCTTTTCACCGACTATGGTTTGACAAAGTCACAACTCTGACTCACTGCCGACGTCCTACACTTAACCACATGTACACACGTGCCACTCTCCACCTTTTGATTATGATTGGTTTGTTTATTTCTGCCAGCTGGGAGAAATGGTTTCATACTCAACAATAATAATTATAATAAAAACTTTATTTTTATAGCACTTTTAAAAACAGAAGTTTGCAAAGTGCTTTGAGAAATAGTCATACAGCACAGAACGTCAGCACATGGAAATAAAAACAAATAAAAACAAAAGCTCAGTTAAAACACGGCCTTCGAGTTAAAGACCATTTTCAACCCAGACAATACAAGAACCCTACAACATAAAGTGAGACCATGAGGACAAACATAAAAACATGAAATAGGTCAGAAAAAAAAATGTAATAAGAAGGGGTTTGAAAACAGATAGTGTATATATAAAACGACGATATTAATAATGATAATAAATAATGACAAAATAATAATGATAATAAGATCAATGATGAAATAGAATAACAAAAATGAGCAAGAAAAACAATAAAATCAACAAAAGGCCTAATAAGTTAAATAAAAAAAGATTATAAGTATAACAAAAAGACAGTAAGCCGAAATAACATAGAGATAAAAGAGATAAAAGAAAAAAGAGAAATTTGTGGACCTAAATCTGACAACTAGACATTTAATTGATTTTCCACTTTTTAGATTTATATCAAGGTGTTAAAAAAACACGAGTGTTCCAGTTCAAAACTGCTTGTTCCTCTTGTATTAAAACCACTGCCTAAAACAAACACTGACAGTTGAATCCTAATAAAATGATCATTTGTTCTCAGCTTGTTTTCTCACTTTTGAGTCAGTTTAAAGCAGGCTGACGCTCCAAGTTGCTGTTGTTGAACATACTTAGGGTTCAAGTGTTATCTTTTATATTTATTGCTACGTTGCTTCGACTTGACTTGACACAAGTATTAGCTCTAAAGAACTTCTGCTGGTTTGTTATTCATGTCATTTTACTGCTGGACTTTCTGAAATCTGACTTTGTGTAATCACAATACACTGAAACCTCATTAATATTGAATTTGACATTTGTCTCCATCTATTCTATTTCTATTTGTATTATGCTGAGTTTCTTTTCCTTTGACTTGAGGTAACTCTGTAAAAGTATCATGTTTTTTTTTCCTCATCTGGCCAGCAGAGGTTGCCGTTGTACTGCTAAACTGTAAGCTTGTAAGGTGCAGAAGAAGAAATGGATATAGTTCCTAGAAATCCAGTAGATCACATCTGTGGTGTTGTTGCTTTCGATTTGACAGGAATTCAAAAGGAATTCATGACAAATAGTATGTGACATAATTCTGTTATGAAGCAGACTTCCTGTTGTTTTGGATATCCAGTAATGGCCTCGTTTCTCCCCCCCTGTGTAGTCTCCACCTGTCGCTCAGCACTCAGGGTCAGACTATGCTGTCGGCCCTCGTCTTCAGCACTCTGCTGTGGCTCTCCCTCATCCTCGCACTCAGGTTCTGTCTCAAACTCTTGCTCTCTTATCACCGGTGGATGTTCGAACAGCATGGCCGTGTTTCCAATGTCACCAAAGTCTGGGTGGTAAGCAAAGTCATGAACACAGAGTTTAATTTTCTTTGCTTCAGTGAAAGTCACAGTTGTTTCAACAACATGCAAGAGACTCTTAAAAGGAAAGGGACCATTACCCCCACATTAAAGATAATTTTATAATAACCTGAGGAAGTTTTAATTTTTTTCAACACCGAAGTGTTAACTGTTTGATTATAATGTCTCTAAAAATTACAGTTATCTCTGTCCTTTGTCTCTCAGACTCTGGTGAAGTTATTTTCAAGCAGGAAGCCGTTGTTGTACAGCTATCAGACCTCTCTGCCTCACCTGCCCGTTCCTGCCATCAAAGACACTCTGAGCAGGGTGAGTGGACACACGTGAATGTGACAGATATGAATAAACTTATACTGCAGCCTGTCTGCATTCACACACTTACTGTATCTTCACTCTTATCATCATTTACACAGTACCTGCAGTCAGTCCGTCCACTGCTGGCTGACCCTGAGTACCAACGAATGACTGAACTGGCAAATCACTTTGAGTCGAACCTGGGAAACCGCCTGCAGCGCTACTTGAAGCTCAAAGCTCTATGGGCCACTAACTATGTAAGTGTCTGTAGTCACCCTCTGAAATGAGGAAGAGTTAAAGGAAGAGGAAGAGTCATAGGAAGAGTTAAAGGAAGAGGAAGAGTCATAGAAGGAGTTAATCAGCAAAATGTGATTCAGCTTTTTAAAAAAAAAAGTAGAAAAAAACTGATTTTGATGGTTTACAAACGTTTGAACTCTGCATGTTATTGAAGAAAAGGGAAAAGAACCAAAGAACTAAAACTTTTATCATTGAATTTAAAAGGCGGGTACTCATTTTGAGTGCCAATAACACATTTCAACACAGCTCCCAAGTGTGATTTGTTTAGTTAAGTGCATATTCAATTGAAAAAGTCAAACTTCATTGTCTTGTGTTGTTTCTCAGGTGAGTGACTGGTGGGAGGAGTTCATCTACTTGAGAAGCAGAGGTCCCATAATGGTTAACAGCAACTACTATGGCATGGTAACTGGCTGTCTGCTCAGAGACAGATTTAACTGAACTACTATAAATAAATCCATCAGCAGTGATGTAACATCCCTCTGACCTATATGTTATGTGATATGCTTTCGTTTATCTGTGTAATTCCTAATACTCTGTGTGGACGCTCTCTAGGACTTTCTGTATGTGACCCCAACTCCAGTGCAAGCAGCGAGAGCAGGAAATACCATCACAGCTCTGCTGCTTTACCGCCGCAAAGTCAACAGAGAGGAACTCAAACCGGTAAGGCAACATCTCTACATCCTGTACAAGGAGGGAATCCTGGGTAGGATTACTTTGATCCCCTGTGTGTGTTACGGGAAGGATTTCAGTATTTCATAGAACTCTGCAATGACACTGTAAAGACAAAAATATGGATCGAATGTATGATAATTAAAATTTTTGTTTTTGATTAAAATGTGATTCAAGGATAAGAGTCAGGAGTGCTTGGGGCTAGATATGGAGATTTTATTATTGCTGCATTGAAAAGCATAGACTGTGTAGAAAGATGAACAGCACATCAGTTACCCCCCTGAAAAATCTGTGAAGCCAAAACACTTGGTGCTCATGAAATAGGTCAAACCAGAAAATCAAACAGGATCAATCTTGATCAAACTTCAAATTTCTTACTTACTGAACTCAATCATGTCATTTTGCAATATCTCAACCGACAACATAAGTGAGAAGAAGAACGAGGGACAGTCATATCAGAAGTTTCATGGGACAGAGTTTCGAGAGGAAATATACCCTGATTAAGAGGGAGTGTGTGATTTTTGTCGAGCTACCATAGCAGTTCACCACTTTGTGAACAACCGCGTGAGCAAATAGTCCGACAGTTTAAGAACAATGTTTCTGTACAATAGCAGGAATTTAGAGATTTCGTCATCTACAGTCTGTAATATCATCAAAAGATTCAGAGAAATCTCTGCATGTGAGCAGCAAGGCCCAAAACCAACATTAAATGACTGTGACCTTTGACCTTTGACCTATCAGCTGGCGTTGTATTAAAAAAACCACATCATCTCAGGGTTCCTACGTAAGTATGGAAAAGTATGGAAATAGATTTGATCAATTTCCAGGTCTTAAAAAGTATGGAAAATGAAAAATAAGTATAGAAAAATATTTATGTTTCCAGACTATTACCACAGTTCTAAAATACTGTTACTAAAAATACTGTCATTTCCAAAATACTTCTAAAAAGTAGGGTATGGAAATGTGTGGAAATTTCAACTGTGTAGGAACCCTGTCATTCTGTAAAGGATGTTACCATGTGGGCTCAGGAACTCTTCAGAAAACCAGTTAACACTGTCCGTCTCTACATCTACAAGTACGAGTTCAAACTTCACCAGACAAATCCAAAGCCAGATCTCAACAACAGCCAGAAACACTGCCAGCCTCTCTTGGTCTGAGTTTATTAGAGATGACTCATGCAAAGTGGTGAAGTGTGCTGTGGTCTGATGAGTCCACATTTCATGTAGTTTTTGGAAACCAACTATAAGTAGTTCACTCATAAATATCTGAGAGCGAAGGCCTTGCGTCTAGCCTCAGACGAGTGTGGTTTCTTTTTGGTCGATGTATGTGGATGACTTTAAGAAGTTTGTAGTTAACACATTAGAATGTTCAAAGGAAAACCAACTGGTCTTCACAGAAGCAGAACTGTCTAGACAAAAAAAAAACAGATTAATCTCTTCTACTGAGAACTGAGTCTACCTGAGGGAACTAGAAAAGCACTCAGAGAGCGCAGACCTCCGCCAAGCAGCTCATGTCCCCCCTTATATTGTGATTCACACCAAAACTTTTACTGTTACGTGTCTTTTATTAACATTTATTTGTGTTTAAACTGGTATGTTCACTGTTCATAATGTTCCTAAAACAAGAAATGCCCTGACCCGGATTTGAACCCAGGACCTTCTGGTTGTGAGGCGACAGTGCTAATCACTACACCACTGTGCCACCTATCTACACCACTGTGCCGCCCATTGGTTATCTTTCAGCATTGAAAATTCCAACGACACCCTTATTTTTGTGTGTTCTGGATCACAGTATCCAGAATTTTGTCCGGATCACCACCAAGATTTAATGGGATCCTCCTGGGGCTGAGACGCGCCTCTGGTGAAAATTTCAGGTCAATCCGTCCGTTACTTTCGCCGTAAAGTTGCTAACAGACAAACAAACCAACGCTATCTTTTATAAACAAGAAAGTGGACAGGATGAAACGGCAAATTCAAAAAAGGGCAACCTGTGGGTGCTGATAGCCGAGTGGTTTAAGCGCCCCCAGACTCAGGGCTAAAGGCTTCACCGCAGCTGTCACTGATTGGAAACCTCTTCTCAACCGTTTGCTGCATGTCTTCCCCCTCTCTTTCCACCACACATTTCCTGTCTCTCTTTAGTTGTTCGATCCAATAAAGGCGAAAATACCCTAAAATGTAACTTTGTTTTAATGAAGACCAACCACTGTTACCCAGCCTTCAGGGTAGAATAGCAGTAAGACCTGTTTATTACAACAAATATATTTACACGCAACCTAAGTACATGGAAAACGGAAAGTGAATTCTGATAAAATAAAGTGTTACTAAAGCCAGAAAAATTCAACTCTCGAAGGCAGTTCAACTCTTTTTTTTTTTTCCCAGGGGTTACATGTTTTTCCCAGAACAATAAATACAGTCAACAAAACATTTAGTTGCAGGAAAGTTTTAACACACACTCCCCTGACTGTTGTGTTAACAGAAAGCACACTCTGACAAAATAAAAATCACAGCTAGTCTGGAGTCTACCCCAGACTGTCTCACATCCCAAGTTACTGACAGTACCAAACAGCTGGAAACAATTCCAAATATTTTCATCATTAGTGGTATGACGAGGTTGTCTGCAACAGTAAAGTGGGGGTAAACTTGCGCTGATTTAATCAATCTAATGCAGGATGTAATATTTATTTTTCTCAGCATCTCTCATATACCCACACATGAGGCATCTGCTACTCAAATCTTAAACCTTCATAAAATGTGAATTTGTCCTTTAAAAACAAGCTAATTTCATTCTTCAGAAAGTTGTATCACTGAGTGTTAATTAAAGTAAAAATACCAACTATAAATGGTCAGCTGTCAAAAGTCGTAACTGTAACTGATTTTCAGAATTGTCGGGAGGTGATAGCTGGGGTGAAAGCAGAAGTAAACGGGGTGAAAGGTCATTATTAACAGATGTCTTTGGGTGTGTCTGTGTGTTCCTGTCTATAAATGTGTGTCAGAGTCGTGTTCCAGGAACTGTTATCCCTCTGTGCGCTGCTCAGTGTGAAAGGATGTTCAACACAACACGCATGCCTGGAGTTGAGACTGGTAACTACAAACACACAAACACAAGTTTCCAATAGTCAGCAGTTTAATTAAGTGCTGAGACTGAAAGTTTGTGAGCAGATGTATGAACACTGTTACTTTGATAAAGTGTTAAAATTAAAGCAAAAAAACACACGCATCACACAAAATGCTCACCTTCATCCTTATGGAGTAAGTCATTGATGAATCAGGGTTTCTGTGTGGGTGTCTTCACAAGTCTTAAAATGTCTAAAATCCTATAATTTGAATTTGATAACTTTATTTATAGCACTAAAAACAGGTTTACAAAGTGCTTTGACAAATGGTCATAAAGCACAGAACAGCGGCAGTAAAAACAAAAAGCTCAGTTAAAACAAGGCCTCAGAATTGAAGGATATTTTCATATGGCATTAGGAACCCAGACAATATAAGAACCCTGCAACATAAAATGACACCATGATGACCAAAATAAAAACATAGGATATAGAAGTAAAAAGTATCACAAAAGATAAAAAGACAGTATAGCCAAAATAAGACAGAGGTAAATGAGAAAAGAGCTAAAAGATAAAAGATGGCATTACATAAGAGCAAGTCTGTAAAAGTGAGTTTTTAAGATTGACTTAAAAGAAGCGACTACAGTGATATGATGCCGTCAACTATGACCGGTTAAAAGCCAAGAATTTAAGGCCTTAAGACATCTGAAACTCTCTTAGAATCTCATAAAATGTCTAAAATACGATGTTGAACAGTCTTTAAGATGTTTTGATGTCACTTACAAATAAATAACATGCCACAAAAATAAAGATAGAATTGAAGTGTTGTAAAATGTTTTGATTTCCCCTCGTCTTTTATGCTTTTTTCCATCATGGAGGTATTTTGGTCTGAAATTGTATTTACCACGGTCTTAAAAAAAGTCTTAAAGGTCTTAAATTTGACTTGTTGAAACCTGCAGAGAGCCTGTAAATGCCCCACTTACATCTGCATACGTACTGCAGTGCGGTACTGTAACACTGACAATGACAACAGCTTATGAGCCGGTGCAGTAATCCTCCTCTCCTCCACAGATGTGCTCCAGCACTGGCAGGACAGTGAGTTTGTGGCAGTGTACCACAAGGGACGCTTTTTCCGTCTGTGGGTTTACCGCGCAGGCAGACTGCTGTCACCGAGGGAGATCGAGTATCAGATTCAGAGGATCCTGGATGACCCTTCACCCCCCCAGCCTGGTGAGGAGAAACTGGGAGCGCTCACTGCTGGTGACAGGTAAGACCAACAGAGTGAGGGGAAGTCTCTGTCTTCATGTTCCTGCACTGAACATACAAAAGGAAATAGAGAGCAACATGTGTGTAAGCTAAAGTCCAGGCTCAGTGCTTTAACCATAGATATGGTTATCGTTATTAAAACAGTCTGTAAATCAGTCACCAAATTCAACCAAATCTAGATTTAGAAATATGAAAACAGTGTCTCAGTCCGACAAATTAAAAAAAAACGTTTCTATCTTATGAAATATCTGAAAGAATCTCGTATTTCCAGATTAACAGATGTTGCGTGTTGCCATTTGTGTGACACACTATAGCTGCTCCAGTCTGAGCGGCACCAGAGCACACCTGCCTCACAAGGCCGATGCCGTCACACTGTGTTTAATCTGACTACACGAGGCTGAAAATCACATTTGTGTTCATGGATCAGATCTATTCCCCAAAATCAGATTTTACAAAAAGCATTTTTCAACCCTGGAAGAGTAATTAATCAGTAAATCAAATCGAATGCAGGGGATAATAAAAACAATTAGAATAATCAAGCCTGTGTCGATCATTGAAGCTGATTACAACATCTCTCAGAGTACAGCCTGTGGTGGTGTGTTGTTGCTTTGAAGATCTGTATGTCTTTGTAATGATCTGGTCTGTGGTGCAGATGTCAAAGTTTTAAAAGTTTTTCAAGTTAAAGGCATAAGCAGAGGCATACCAGGAAAACTGCTAACTTGGGAACTTCCCCTTGTGGGTCCAGTAAAGGAGTGCCTTATCTTATCTTAGCGAACAAAAGATGACACATTAAGTTAGCAACTTCTTGTTGACGTATAGAACGGAGATCAGCCTGAAAACATCCTGAAAGATCAAGAAAACGAAAGACTGCTGTGATACTTTTCCTCAACAGCAAATGTGCTTTGAAAGAGAAGTGTGCCTTTGATTGATAAAAAGAAAACAATTCAATATTTGATTTCATTTATTAATGTCATAGTGTTTTTAAAAAAGTATATTCACACAAACTCAAAGGACGAATCCTTTCAGAGCTTTTTCAGCTGTTCAGTCAAACTTGAGATGATCATTTAAAACTTTGACTTCTTACTTCAGTGTGAATCAGAGAATGAATAAGAATAAATTCATTCTACTGTAGTCTTATTTGTTATTTCTCAAAAGGTTATCTACTATTTATGGAAGAATTGTAAAGTCTGATGGCTGTGGGTACAAAAGATCTTCTGGATCTGAAGGAAAGGTCAAAGGATGTCATGTGATTGACATCTATGGTTTTACAAAAGCTGCGTTTCTGATAAGTGAGTTGAAATGATGGTTTTTGGTCAGGTTCACAATAATTGGATAAGAGATTTTTTTTTTTTTTTTACCCTTTTAATGAGGACATCTGCACATTAAAGTAAGTAATAATGCAAAACAAACCAACATTTCTTTACCGCCATGTGACAGAAATCCTCTTCTCCTCTGCAAAGGCCGTTGTTTACATGAAACAACACAATGAAAACTATGAAAAACGTACAGGTGTAAGATCTAGTGTATTGTTTTCTTCACATATTGCCTATTTGTCATCAGGTCTGTTTGAGTATATATGAGGTTAACATGGTCCGACGTTTGATGATTGTGTGTGTGTGTGTGTGTGTGTGTGTGTGTGTGTGTGTGTGTGTGTGTGTGTGTGTGTGTGTGTGTGTGTGTGTGTGTGTGTGTGTGTGTGTGTGTGTGTGTGTGTGTTACTGTCTGCCCACAGGGTTCCTTGGGCTCACATAAGGAAACAGTACTTCAGCTCCGGGATCAACAAGCGATCGCTGGACGCCATTGAGCGAGCAGCCTTCTTTGTAACTTTGGATGATGAGGACCAGGGCATGAGGGGAGAGGACCCGGCAGGCAATTTGGACCGCTACGCCAAGTCCCTGCTCCACGGGAAATGTTACGATAGGTGAGTTGTCGCCCTTTTCTCACACTAAATTCACCTGTTTTTGAATCCCAAGTCTCACTCTGTCATAAAAGTCTGGGAGCGTCTTCTCTTAAAAGGAACGACTTCAAGGGTTTATCAATCCACATGATGAAAAGTATCATTTTTCTGAACTTTCAGAACTCAAGAGCAAAAGGTTAGCTAACAAACAAGTTATCTAAGTTACAAAATCAAACGAACTTAGTTTTAAATAAGACAAACCTGGATCCAGGCAATAATACACAACTTGAAAATGTCTGACTGTGTTACGTGCAGTTTTGCAGCTCAAAGCCCAGTTTCTGAGAGAGTCCCGTGTTTTTCTAATTGACTCATACGTTTCAGGAGTAACTGTGTCGGTTTCATCAAAATGTCATCAGCATATAAGGCGAGTTTATGTCCTCATGACTGCATGTTTGTTCCTTTTAATAGGAACAAGTGATGAGGCACAACATCCTTATTTCTCATTCTGAAATAGATGGATTGATAAACCTCCATTTATTTTTATCCTTGTTGATAGTTTATCAATGTTGGATTTAAGAAAGCCAAACTTTTCTAGTACTTAATATAAAAAGGCCCTTATAATGGCTGTTTCTAGTTTTGGCTCTCTGACACGATTAGTAATGTGAAGTGTTCTCTGAAGATTAGCTTGTGTTTATCGTTGTTTGATGAGCCTTTCTGGTCTAAATGGATGCGATCCAGTTCAAATATTTTCATTTCTTTCTAAGAATATCAATGTGAGCGTTTACGACTTGATTCCCACATTCCAGTCTGTCTTTCTCATCTTTTTGGGATCACTAAGAGGGAAAAATCAGCAGAGGTAAAAATGACTCAATCTGGAGGTCATCATCACTGTCTTGTTGGGAATACAGTGATTTATTGTAATCTTCAAAAATCTCTTTTGGAGCTCTTTCGCTATGCTGCCATCTTGTCCATGTCCCACCTGGAAGTCCCCTGTCCTGAGTGATTCACCTCACCCTCTGTTGTAAAGAGACAGAGGATCATAAAAATGAAGGAAAACCCCTCTGTTATGAGATACAAAGAAGTGTGCTGATATTAGCATAACTGTAGACTGTCTCACCTGTCTCACCCTAGTTTGTCGTTTCTTTCATTTTCCTTCTCCCCTCTTTCAGGTGGTTTGATAAATCCTTCTCCATTGTGATCTACAAGAACGGAAAGAGTGGGCTGAATGCAGAGCACTCCTGGGCCGATGCACCGACAGTGGCTCACCTCTGGGAGGTTTGTGTTTGTGTGACCATCACAGTCTGTGTATCACCCACAGGACCTATTTCACAGAACGGGGTCGATTAAAGGAACAGGATATGAAAGGAAATGATGACTGTGCTTTAAACCTCACAGCTGTTGCTGCTTCTGCTGCGGTGGCTGTTATGTAAAAGTGTAAAAATGAACCAGCTGTGTGTGTCAGTGCTGCCAAAATTAGCTGTGCTGGAGAGTGCAAAAAAGGACATGCACTCTTTTTTGTTTTAAATTTTTTTATATAGTTGGACAAATTCCAGACGGCAGAGGAAACTAACTGCACTGAATGTTAAACTCTGTAATGTAGACAGTGATGGAAAGAGCAAAGGTGGTCGTTTTATTGAACAGTGGAAAACAATGAACGTGTGATGACTAAATGAGATAAGTACAGAGGCGAAAAAATGTCCACTGCTGTTAGTGTGGGGGCCTCAGGTCTGATGGAGAGATAACTGATAGTCACGAGTTTCCAGGATGTGTGTGGGCCAGCCGAATTACGAAACTTTAACATAAATATGAAATGAACCCACCCACTGTGGTGAGTCACCAGACAGTGATGAAATCCTGTTACTTGACCAGTTTCTAACCCTTTCAGGGGACCAAGTTCATCCAAGTCCAGGATCTTAAATCAACGAGAAAAAGGACTGTCGCAGCAAGAAAGAACAAAACAAAAATGAAAAGCTCAGTTGGCCGCTCTGTGATGCACAGTAGTCGATACTTGAACCTGGAGCTGACAAAGCTTATAAGACATTTTGTACCTAAAACCAACAATATTACACATTAAATTTAAGAAAAAAACACTTTCATTTATTTTCTAAAGCTCTTTCTGCAGCTTTTCTGGTTTTAATTTTTAACTGTCAATATTCGTCTACAGGCCAACAACCTCCCAAAAGAAAAATCTAAATGTCCTGTAGCAGCCTTTTGCTGCCTTTTTTTTCATGTCCAGATGTCACCTGTCTTGATGTTTTGTTTCATAGTGTCTTCTTACGTTATATTAGGGTGACCATATTCTGAAAACCGAAAAAGAGGACACCAAATTTCAAGGGTTTTAGGGGTCGGGTTGAGTGTTTTTTACGCACTTCTAACTCTTTAGAAGTTAGAACTTTAATTCCCAAAAAGACGATTAACCAGGCCTCTTGGAGATACTGAAAAATACTCACACAAAGTTGCGTTTATAAACAATATATTCATTTATCTGAGCATTTCTCCTCAACAAAATTATCAGTCACATATAGATATTTCTCCTTTTTCTTTCGCTCACCGGCAGACAGTTCAGGAGTGCATCTCATTCAGTGGCTTTGCTTAGAAATGGGCGAAGGAGCACAAAGCACTGATGCGCTGCGCAGTTTTATAATGACGACTCTCGCTCGCAGGCTCTCGAATAACACGCAAACATGTTGGCAGTGCATTGTGGGATTTGTAGTGCATCAGCGGCACGTACGGGCCAGCTCTAATAGTGATCCGATATTATCATGCGGGCTAAAGATAATTACATCCTGGGCTGGACCTGGCCCGACGTCTGGTAGAGAGAGCGTGAGTTGACTCTGGCAGCATGATCAAGGATACGGACTTCATTACACAGATAATGCAAAGACAGACGAGTTCCTTTAAACTGGCCATGACCTGCCAGGGGGTCTGAATAAACAAAAAACAAAGAACAGAGATGTTTGAAAATGAATGAGTAAAGCGTTGCAGTCATTTGTATCTGAAGTGTGTGTCTTCTCTTCTTCCAGTTCACCCTGGCCACAGATGCCTTCCAGCTGAAATACACTGAAGACGGACACTGCAAAGGCGAGATAGACAGATCACTACCCCTTCCTCAGAGGCTCTCCTGGGACATCCCCTCAGAGGTACACACACTGAGCATGTAATGAGTGTGTTCACCAAAAACTCCAGACCTCAGGCATGAGCTATTTTAAGAGTTATCAGCTCCAGGCACTCAGGTCCAGATACTGTGTTTGAGAGTGAGATCATATCTGACATTCGTGTGACGCATGAAAACATTGTTCCTTTCTTCTGGCCGATACCTGTTGGAGCAGGCTTAAAGTCACAAGACCATCCACTGCAGGCCAACATGGGACTGTGGTCCACTGGTAGGGGGTCAGATCCCAGGTCCCACTTTCCTTTTGACATGTGTGAAAAATGCTGACCAAGTCCTATTGGATTCCTCTATTGACCCACGGATAGAGTTTACACCAGTTCACGGATCCACTGAGTAAAGTTTGGAGGAACCTCTGCTCTCCCAGTTGAATATAAAGAGACACAATAGCAACCATATTTCTACAAGGATGAGAGCATCCTCTCTCCTTCTACTACTCCAAAAACTGCAGTCAGAGGATTTATTGTTTTTCCATCTGATGCTGAGAGAGAACTAAAAAAAATTAAATTCCAAAAGTGGCCCAAGATAGACATGATGATCAAAACATGTGGCTGAGGGACAGAGGAAAATACTGACATCTGAGGCACACTGGGTCAGCGTTAGGGTAAATTTTTGTCAATTCATTCTACTTTAAACGGAAGAACCTCATATCAAACACAGAAAGACCGAGTATGTTGATATGAAATAATGTCCTTCATGTCTACCTCTCAAGCAGCTTTAGTATTTGTCCGGTATGAGTGGAATCTGGTTCTGCATCATGTTGTATATTTTAGCGACCAAACCCTTCCTAAAGGAAATAAAAACATTAGGTCTTTTTGGGAGCGATTGTTGCAGGGTGTAACGTGACTCGAGGCAAAGCTGCGCACGTTTCCAAAACAATGAGATGTTGGCAGATCACGATTCTGGCACAGAGCTAAAATTTACAGGAACGCACTTTGAATACACAGAGAAGACCGGACCACTTTTCTACCACACTGAGATTGCTGAGTGGTCTGAGATGGCCTGAATAGGTGGTTAAACGTAATTGAGGAAAAGCTTATATTTTTATATTTATGTTGTGTGTTTGTGTTTATATTCTCAAGACCAAAAAGCTTCCTGAACTGTTCCCTAAATTTTGAAACACTCAATTTGGATTGAGGTTTTAATTTTTGGTGGTTATAGAAGCAGAGCTGTCAGAAATGAAACCGGAAAAATGCAAAGACTGGCCTTTCATAAGTCATATCTACCCTAAGGGGTCCCTCTTATATGCAAACACATGCGTGGAAACAAAGGGGGTAAATTAAACCTATTGCACACATACTGCTTTACCGCACCCCTGCAGAAGTCACCACAGCCGAAAAGTCTTGACATTCCCCTAATGGTATCACTTCTGATATATTGCAGCCAAGACTCGTGAGAAACACAAGAGAGCAGCAGGTAGTCAGTCCTTGATAGTAAGTGGCAACTGTCCAAAGATACTCTGGGTTTTCAGCCAAAGAAACCCTCTCAGCCCTTTCAGTTATCTTTGAAGTGTTAGTCAGGATGAGAACAAGCTCATAGAGACTGCAAAGGGAGAGAACAAATGGGAGAAAACACTTTTCTTTACATTTACAACCCTCATACGTTTTCATACTGAAACATGCTTAATCATGACTTCACAGCACGGTGCAAAAACACGACACCTGTGACCCGTCACATAAATCGCTCACCGAACTAATGTATTGTGCCAGACTGAAAAGCCTTATCAGTTTCCTCCATGTCATCCTGTTTGGCATTGGCCAAATTTATTCTGCTCAGGGTTCACACGCAGCAGATGAACTTGGAGACTGTTTAATATTTCTTTATTAGTCGTGAGGATTTAGTAAGTGGCTGATGTTTGACGGCACTGCACGTAGAGGCGGTTTTGATACCGTCCCCCACGTTTGCAAGATGTCAAGGAGAATCTTTTCAATAATTTTAACATCAATATACAACTCTCTGACATCACATTTGGTCTTAGCTGATTACTCTGGTCCCACTTGGAGTAAACACATCAATCCCTCATTGATATTAGAGATTTGGAGTAATTCAACCGCATCCACACCAGTGGTACCAGGGAGGGTGATTTTACCTCCATCCAGTGGTCAAAATGAAGCCGTTCTCTGTGAGAGGAAATCATCGCATGGTTGGATTTAAACTGAAATATATCTCCTCTTTTATTTCGATCACTTTAAGACTTATGTAGTGTGCTGGGAAGGGATTGTGATTTAATACGATACAAGGGTTTATACAAGGGTTTGTTATGAGTCACCACAGTCAATTGATCTTTTTAACAACAGTGTAGAGGTCACTTTAAGTGCACACAGTGATGTTTCTCATCATGCCAAAAGTACACTTCCTGTCAAGTTTTCACAATAAAAAACCTGACAACTGTTTTTTATCATTTCAAGTTAAAAGAATTTACTTTTTTTTTTTGTTGTTGTAATTGATTTTTTATTGACATTCAGAATTAGACATTCACAATGTATACATCATGCAAGCATACTTCTTGCATCTGTGGTCTGCCCTAAATGCCGAAACAAAATTTTAGTTTATGTCCAAGTCCTGTGAGGTAAAACAAACAACCATAACAACAGCAATAACTAAATTAAATGGAAAAACTATGCATCAGTAGGGAGTGATCTTTCTCATACATCACGGCCTCTGGTTCGTGAAAATAAAATCTGTCCTATGACACGTGATGTTTTGACCCAGTTTTCCCATTATGGACTTGAATTCAGTGTTTTTGTGACGCTACTCAACTTGGGAAATTTTGGCCTTGGGCTGTGTCGGACCACTTGCAACTCACAAAAGGAGCTTCTGATTCAAGATTTTTCATCCTTGACTAATATTTCACAACAAGTTAGTGTTGTTCTTAGTCACTGTTTACAATACAAGCCCAAAGCCAGATCTAATCGACCTGTTTGAGCAACACTCCTAAATAACAGAAATTGAGACTTAGGATCGTAGTCCTACCACAGAATCTGGAGAATCAAGGACCCTGGTGGCTAACTCTAACTTTAGCTTGCATATTACATGGTGCTTCACCGTTAACTTGGCGTGACCGAGGCCAGCACAGCGGGGAACATCGTAAAGTGGGTTGAACTGAAACTTGTTGATTGAACATTTTCGAAGTGAAAACTGAATCTTATTCTCCACATTTTATTTCTGAAAATATCGGCAGAAATCGGCAAGTTTTGGCCGATTACCAATGAGTCTCAAACGGGCTAAATTTGGCCGGGCCCTTACCCACATAGATGTTTTATATCTATCGGAGGCTTCCATCCCTCTTCAACCGATTGGACTGTCGTTTCCTGTCATTGCAAGCTTAAATGTGTTTGTTTTGACATGACCAACTTCATGACTTTTCTAATCATGAAGATAAATTCCAAAATAACATCCAAATGTATCAAACAATACCAGACCACAGTGTCTGTCGTTTAACTTTGTATGCACTTCCCTGTGAGAATGTAAATGGGGTTTTCCCATTTACCTTACCTGCCCTGACTATCTCCGGATGACATCACGCTTTCAGTGAATAAGCTCGAACAGTAAATGTCCTCACAGGTTTCTGTGCAGCTCTGTGGGGTCGGTTTTGCGGGTACTTCTGAATAATTTTCATGAAGTGTCACGCAGGGTGTGTTAGTTTAGAGCACGACCCAAACAGCGTATCTAACTGAAGTAACAAATTACTCAACTATGATGATTACGGTGTCTTCACATCGGTTTCTGCTTTTCTCTGTCAGTCCAACATGTAAAAACCAGCCGAATGATATGGGGTTGTCAACAAATACTCTAACTTTGATACATATTTGAATATATATTAAAAAAAAAAAGATTCGAATGTGAAAATTTATATTCAAGTATTAAATAAACAGCGGGAAAAAAAGGGAAAAAAAACAAAAACAAACAAACAGCTTCTGCTTTGCAAGTGAGCGCACTGTAAAGAGGGGTCAGGGACACAGGAGCTGCACCTGCAGTGAGACTTGACAAAAAACGTCCGTGGCTCATGAAGAGAAAGGTGGCGGGTTGTTCGGAGCCAAACTCGGAGAGAGTAGTCTGGACTCCAAGGAACTTTAGAAGCTCCGTTTGGAAATTTTTCGGATTTTGGGAAGACACGATAGACGGTAAAAATGCTGAGAGAGATAAAGTCATGTGTAAGCTAGATATTTGAATATGTTCGAACCTATGTGTTAATTTTTAGAACAAATATTTGAACCTCATTTTGGAGCAATTCTGACAGCCCTAGAATGAAAGTAGTATCCTGACATCTCTGTTATATTAAAGCAAGTCTGGAGTTCCAAGTGTTTGGTTCACCGTTTGAAGAGAAAATGTTTTTCTAAGGATGGGAAAATCATTTGGGTCCAAATATCTGTTGGTTTAATGTTTCAGGCTGTTAACACAACATAGTCCACTTGCCCTTGCATGTTTTCTCTGCTTTGCCAGCTTATAATCTTCTGGCTTTGTGCCGAAAACGTGTCTACATCAGACCCGACCCACTGGTTTTGCAAAATAATGTTGAAAAAAACCAAGTCAGCCAGCGTGTGAATTAGTGAAACTCATAACCGTGCTTGTTAAGGCATTTATCAGTTTTCGTGTGGAGGAAGGGGAAACTACTTCCTCATTGTTTTGGTTAATAGCTTGAGAGTTCAGAGACACCAGTGGGAGACTGATTGTGCAGGGAAGTGTGTCATTTTTGGAAATGATGAAAATAAATGGAGCAACCTGGCCAGCCTTGTTCACATCGGTGCAGATGAATGATTCACTGTGGAGAGGTTAATCACTAACAACAGTCAATAACCTGAGTTTCTGTGAACATACTGTTTGTATCTTTATTTAGAAAAGAAATAACTAAATAAATATGTGCCAAAACATTACATAGGCAACTTCCTAGTTCGTGTGCGTAACGGAAATATTTAATTACTCCTTTTTTAGAGGACCATATAAGTAATAATGTGGCCTGCACATGCAGGGATGCTGCTGGGATGATGAAAGCATCTGTTTGGCTAAAGTAAACAAATTCCACATTAACAGGGTTTCAACTTCAGGGTGCTTCCCTGTGCCAAAAGTCCCATGATTTCCCCCCCGCATCATCTCAGCTTGACTACCTTTTAGAAAGCTGAAGTGTTATCTAGGGGAGTAGCAGGGATTTTCCCCATCCCTCTCACTCTGAGCTCAGCTCTGGGCTTGTGTTTGGAAACCAATCAGATAGGAAATGGGCTTTAGGAGGACTTTCAAAGAGTGCTACTTTTATTTTCACTTTAACTGTCCATTTTTTTCTCATCTTTCTTCCTATTTTTCAACCTTTCTGAGTTAAGCTTCCCCCAAAAAAGTTCTCTGTCTGTGTGCTTCTCTTCTATATTTCTCAAGAACCATTAACTCAGGAAAAATTAGTTGTTAAACATGTTTATTACACAGACAGCAAGTTAATCTATGTCTTCGGCAGCTCCACGTCATCCTGTGTGGCTTTAGATGATAAAAATATTGTCTGTACAGGACAGATGAAAGATGAGACGTCTAAAGCTCATGGCCAAGTAAAAGTTTTTAACAGTGGGGTTTGGTTATGGGAAAAGGCTGACAGCAACTCTGTCTCCTGTGTGGTGATGGTACTGTGAAAATTTATTTATTTTAAACTCTTTGTTTTGCTAAGTGCAGGATGAAACTACTACAACTACTGATTTCTTTCTGTTTCTCTGTCTTTTAGGTTCAGGTTCAGGCTAGCAGCTCCCTGGCTGTCGCACAGGCATTGGCAGATGACGTTGATTGCCACGTGTTTCCTTTCAGAGAGTTTGGAAAGGGACGGATAAAGAAGCTCCGCATCAGCCCTGACGCATTCATCCAGATTGGATTACAGTTGGCGTACTATCGGGTAAAACCTCAACTGGATACACACACTCATAAAACACACCACATCTGAAGATTATTTTAAAGCCCTTATGGATCTCCCCAAAAAAACAAGATCATTGCACAAAAGGGTTAAATGAGACCACTTGTTTTCTCTGTCGAGCATGCCGGGGCCTGTCCTCATGAACCAGACCTGGGTGAATTCACATCAGATCAAAACTATATGAAGTAACAAGTCACTGAGGCTTCATGTTGAAGCAGTATGCCAAATGGGAGATATTTTACAGTCTCAGGAGAACTTGAGGAAGTATCGTAGTCCTCGGAGTAAAGTCAAACTGCTGTTGGTTTTGAAAAACAGATACCTAGACAGCAAGAAGTCTCAGGAGAGTCATAAACAGCTCGACACTCAGAGCCTCATCTTTACGGCATACTTTGATAAGTGTCTTATCTGGTCTTTGGTTTCAGCTTTGAGTGTCTCTGCCAGTGCCCACACAAAATCTCTGCTGCACCCTTTTTCCTCATTCTTGCTCTTTAGATTACAGTGATACTTGCGTATTTGCGTGGTCTCGTCGGCCTCTCCCTGTCTGTTTATGGCTTTGTCTGTCTCTCTAGATTAGTTAATTACATCTGATTCCTTCCTCCTCTGTCCTCTTCTTTTAACAATCTTCAAATAAATGAAAAATAACAACGCTAGCTTAGAAAAGCATCACAGCTTTGTTTACTTCACAGACCAACTCCTTTATTCACTCACCTTTCTGCAGGATCGGGCAAGTTTCTGTTTGACCTACGAGGCATCGATGACCCGTCTGTTCAGGGAGGGCCGGACAGAGACCGTGCGATCTTGCTCCAATGAGAGCAGCGCTTTCGTCAAAGCGTTGGAGGGCGGAGAGGTACGCACAAATGCCCTAAATTCAGACCTTAAAGGGATATTCCAGTGTAAAATTAAGTTAGGGTCAAACCAACTCTTACACAGAGTTAGACACCCCCTCAAGAGTAGAATGTTGCTGACTGCTTGCTTCTCTATTTATACCAACTTTATTAATGACCACAGGATAGCAATACACAGCGGTCTACGTCTCCACACGCAAACCTCAACCAAAAAGCCACTCTATAGCCACAAATAATGCTCAGAACAGCATCTAACTACATCAACAGTACATATAGTATCCCAGTCATAGTACTAACCACCAAACATCTTGATACCTGGTTGCCTGGTTTCTTTAGCAAAGAGACCGAACACAACTCACCTACTCTCTTCCAGCAGCTGCTTGTTTGTGGGGGAGCCCCGACAAGTCGATCACCGAGTGCAGCAGATCATTTCCTTAAAGTAATAATCACAATATTAATCATTTTGCATTGCAGACACGGTAGTTCTTCTGCCTTAGTGTCTCGGTCTGATTGCATTTCCATAAATAAATGATCATAAATGTTCTTCTTTGAGCTGCGAAACTCCGCTGCAAACAAGTGGCTTCTGGAGGAGAGTAGGTGAGTTGTGTTTAGTCTCTTTGCTAAAAAAAACAGGCAAAGCTAAAAAGATCTTTGAAGAAGTAGAAGTAGACGCTGTGTATTGCTATCGTGCGGTCGTTACTAAAGTTAGTATAACTAGAGAAGCAAGCAGTCTGCAACATTCATCTCTTGAGGGGGTGTCTACCTCGGTGTTACGATGTTTGACCCTAGCTTAATTTTACGCCGGACTATCCCTTTAAGCTTGTCAGTAAGTTTTGTTCCCTGCTTAAAGATATCCTTGGGAAACTCCAATGTGATTAAAAGATGTGAGTGAAAACAGCGTTTTTTCTGACAGGCTGAAGAGCAGTGCAGACAGCTCTTCAGACAGGCTTCAGAGCGTCACCAGAACCTTTATCGCATGGCTATGACTGGAGCTGGGATCGACAGACATCTCTTCTGCCTCTATGTAGTCTCCAAGTATTTGGGGGTGGAGTCACCCTTCCTTAAAGAAGTGTGTTTTTTTGTTTACTTGCTTGGTTGACAATCTATATTAACTTTATTGACAGAAATCTCCACTCCCCCACCCCTTCTTGACTTCACATGTTCTTCTCTCTCATCCACACACATCTAAGGTTTTGTCCGAGCCTTGGCGTCTCTCCACCAGTCAGACCCCAGTTCAGCAGATGGAGTTGTTTGACCTGAAGAACTACCCGGAGTATATATCTCTGGGAGGAGGCTTTGGACCTGTGAGTGACACATACACACACACGCAGTTTGTGCACTCTGTAAGCTGTTGTCTCTAACCCCATATGGTCTCTGTGGTCATGTCAGGTTGCTGATGATGGTTATGGCGTGTCGTACATCATCGTGGGCGAGGACATGATCAACTTCCATGTGTCCTCCAAATACTCCTGCACTGAGACTGTAAGTAAAACCTTCATCATGGATTGTTTTATTAAAAGTGGCTCATCAAGTTTGAGATCCAAGTGGGCAGATCATGTTTTCCTCCGCCAGGTAAAGTATTTTTCCACAGAAAACAGGAGAACTTGGCTGCCTATTGGTTCCTTTGAGTCAAAGCTTTCTTTGTTTGGGTGCACATATTGACCTTTGACAAAAGTGTAAACACGAACCACGGAAAGTGAAAATTTTATTATCCTGCCTGTAAGAGCATGTAGTGGATGATTTCACATCTCAAACTAGCCCACACTCCAGGTTTTATTGTGAAATTATCAGTAATAAGTGGGTGATGTTTGGCACTTCTCCTTATCAAAGAGGCCAGAAGGAGTGTAAACATGGAAGATAAGTTGTGTAACCTGGTAGATGAGGCTTTTATCTTTCCTGTCAATCTGGTAATCTGGTGACAGTTTCTTTCAAAATAACGTGTCTCAGGTGTCTCACTATTACAGGTAGTTAGACAGACAGTGGATAGAAGTCTTTTTTCAAAATGAAGTCAGGTTTTGACGTTTTTCTTTGTAAGATAAGGCTTCCGTCTTGCCACCCTACCCCATAGCTCAGACATATGAAGACAGCGGGAGATTGTTGTCCCATGTACTACACAGCCAGTACTTGCCAGTAATTCCTGCAGCTCCTTCAGTGTTGCTGTCGGCCTCTTGGAAGCCTCCCTGACCAGTTTTCTTAGTCTTATCAATTTTTGACAGATGTCCTTTTCTTGGTAATATTACCGTTGTGCCATATTTTCTTTACTTGATGATGACTGTCTTCACTGTGTTCCATGGTATACTTAATTCCTTGGAAATTCTTTTGTAGTCCTCACCTGACTGATATCTTTGAATAATGAGATCCCTCTGATGCTTTGGGAGCTCTCTGTGGACCATGGCTTGTGCTGGAAGATGTGGCTACAAAAATGTCAGGAAAAGCCACTAGAACAGCTGAACTTTATTTGGGGTTAATCAGAGGCACTTTAATTGGTGACAGGTGTGTGCTGACTAATTTATCCTGAGTTTGAATGTGATTGGTTAAATCTGAACACTGCCACATCCCCAGTTATTAAAGGGTGTGCACACTTATGCAACCACATGATCTCAGTTGTTTATTTTTACTTAACCTCCCTGAAAGATTTCTGTTTGTTTTTTAATTGTGTTGTGTTATCACTGCTTGTACTTTCATTTTCCAATTCACTTTCTTTTCTCTTTTTTCACATTTCATTTCAAGCTCTGACATTTCTGTCTCACCTGCTTCAATGAGGTCTGCTTGCTAGCTTGTTTTCTTTTAGAATTCTTTTTATTGAGTTTTCCTTGGATGTATTTCAACACCGAATGTCGAGGCACAAGAGGTTCACTTCAACACCAAAAAAAAGGGGAAAAAATAGATTAAAAAATTAATTAGATGAATAAATCTGTAAATATTAAAGTAAAAAAGACAATACCAAGATCATACAGAATCAGATTATAACAAAACAGTACAAATAAAATAACCCTATAAAGGAAATAGAGAGGAAAAAGATTAATAAAGTCAAGTAAAATGAACAAAAAAAAGAAAAAAATAATAAAATAAAAAAGGTTAAAAAAAAGGAAAGATGAATAAATTTGTAAATATTGAAGTAAAAAAAAAGACAATGCCAAGATCATACAGAATCAGATTATACCAAAACAGTACAAATAAAATAAAATAACCATATAAAGGAAATAGAGAGGGGAAAAAGTAAAAAATAAAATAAAGTAAAACAAACAAAAAAGAGTAAGAAATAATAAGATAAAAAAAAAGGTTAAAAAAAAGGAAAGGAAAAAGTTTTAATAATTATTATAGATAAATAAATAAATAAATTAGATGAATAAATCTGTAAATATCAAAGTAAAAAAGACAATGCCAAGATCATACAGAATCAGATCATATAAAAACAATGCAAATTAAATTAAATAAAATAACCATATAAAGGAAATACAGAAGGGAAGGAAAGTAAAACAAACCAAAAAAAGAGTTAAAAAATAATAAAATAAAACAAAAAAGACAAATACAAACACAAACATGTAGGAAGGGACAACAAATTCAGAGCCAGGGTCGAGTTGTGCATTTAATCACTTGTCCTCAGCTAGGGCATAGCTATAGTGGTTCCACTGAAAGTCCTATCAGCTGACAAATGACAAATTCCTATTGAACAGGTTTCATGAAAATTACAGACTTTGTTGGATGACAGATAGATATGAAGTTTTTTGTTTTTTATGTGGAAAGCTGATGTGGTTTTTCTTACTAATGTTCAAGTCATGAAACCGTTTTTGTCATGTGTTCTTGTCATGTGTTCTTGGTCTTGTAGCCCTTATGAATCATTTTTACGGGGCAAGTGTGGGTTAAGCATCTTGCCCAATGATACTTCAGCATGTAGACAGCCCTGGGGTTGAACCCCCTAGTTTTCTAAGACAGCTGACTGTACAACTGAGTCACAGCCTTGAAAGAGTTGAGACAACACTACGATGTTCAGATAAGAAAGTTTTTGACCATTTCAGACCCAAATGAAACAGTGATTGCGTGTATAATCGGAGCTTTTGCTTGATAGTGGTGTGAGTAATGTTGGGCTTAGTCAGCTGTGATCCGAATGAAAACATTCACACTCCGCATTCACTAGGACAACCCTGCACCTGCACATACCTTTAAAATGAAAAGACAGCCAAACTCCAAAATATCCAAACTTCCCCAGTTTTAGTTGCAGTTGAGTTGCATCAGCTTCTCCTCATTCTTGGCTGAAAGCCAGAAGACAGTCAGAGGACTGTTAGAACTGCTGTGCTGTCTGTTTCAGTTCCTCTTTTGGGTTTATTGTGAAACTTGCTCATGAATGAACTTCAAGAAGCTAGACAGATTTACGCCGTTAATGATACTTTCCGTTATTAGATAACTGTGCAAACTCACTCTGTATCAGTTATGTTCGTCAGGAGATATTAAAGTATTTATGTACATAATAAATAACTTTTTATTTAAAAAAAAAAAAAAGGTTCAAACTTTTCAGTATACTGTAGATAAAAGTTGTCTGTGGGCCTGTGTAATGCTTTCTCTCTCCACCCTGTCGTCTCCTTCCTCTTCGATCATCATTTATGTCTTTTTTTTATGCTCTTCCCTTTTTCTTGAACCCTCCTTCTAAAATTTGATTTTGTTCACTCAGGACTCGCACAGATTTGGAGTTCAGATAAGCAAAGCCCTTCTGGACATCATGACTCTCCTCTCTACTGAAAGCAAAACCTCTAAAGTCGCGGGCAAGCCACAGGCCAAGAAGCTCCTCTGAATGCACCCGGGAGCAACTCATCACGGGAGGGGCGGGGGGCACAGGTACTTTCCTTTCAAGTTTAGTGTAGACAAAACTGTTGTCTCCCAGTTATAATCTGCCGTGAATGTGAGTATAGTAAGTCAAATCAAATGGTAATCTCAGTCTACATCTCCCGCCATTTTGAGACACAGCAATCTGATATGTTTCACAACGCAGTCTGCGACACACAGTGAAGATGTTACACAAGTGAGCGGCAGCAGCTTATCAACATTCGCCCCCTTCAACTCAAGGAGAAAAAAATCACACATAAAACAGAAACCCATCTGGGTGAGAGCACATCAGCCAAGAGCTTATCAGGATTTGCAATGACCTCCCTCCCAAAACACATTCACCCTTCAACCCGCTTGAATATATTTGACATCTTTAAAGCGTCAAAGTGTTCAATCTGTCAGTGTTTGTTTTCATTGTTCTGTGAGCTGTGTCCAATATGTCAGTGAGATTAAGCTTGGCAACATATAAATGCAAAACGCTTGCAGATCCCTACTTTTGTTTTTTGTTTTTTTCTGAGTACATGAAACCTATGAGGCGTCCGTCTTGAAGAAGAGGACGCAGAGGTGATTGCTTAAGAAGGAAGTCTTTAGGAGAGAAAGAGGGACACATAGGGCGAAAGGGCAAACAGCATTAAGAGACCCCCAAAACTGTTGTTAATGTAAAAGATGAAACCACAGTTTATCACACTTAGCTTAAATCTGGGAAAAAACTGTGAGAAAATGTCAGATATTGTGCTAAAGCAGGGATAAATCTCAATAAAGGGAAATGGCTTTTAAGAGCCCTCTGACCAAAACGCCTTTGTCGCCTTTAATTTGATGTCTTCACTGGGACTGGAAGTTTATAAACGAGACCATGAAAGACCCAGTGTGGGAACGCCAAATGCACATTTTCCCAGTGATTAATCAGAGTTACTTTGTTAGTCACCTGATCTATACATGAGTCATAAGTTTATGTCAAAATCAGGAGTGTAACTTCTGATATAATCATAGATCTATTTTTGGCCAAGATCAGATGAGCTCTTCAAATTTTACTCTGACCGTTTTTATTTAAAAACTGTGTTATAAAAAAGAATGGACGGTAGGGAAATAAATGCAGATCCGTTATTTTCTATTGATGTTTTTTTTACTTTTACCGTTGATTTTGTCTGTTAAATAGATCGCTTTAATAGGGTGGAGGTTTTTAACGGTATTTTAGGGGATTTGCTTCAGCTCATCAGATACAATAGAGATTTATTGCTGTTGAATGAAAGCACTTGAATGTGGTAGTTCCTGTTCTCTCTGTTCGTCACTCATCCTGATGAGTTCATCTCCAAATCTAGCACACTATCAAGGGCATAAACGGAGCTCCTCTGCTCCCTTTAGAAATGAGTTTTCTACAAAGACTTTCAAACAGTAACAAAGCTGTGGCATTTTAAATCATGTGTGCCTACGTTCTCTATTCATTCAGACAGTTTCAATGCAATCTCTAATCAATGCAACTCCTGAGGTGGACCATGTAACATTTCCTGAGCATCTTTATTCTCTTTATGCGTGTAAATAACAATGAAGTGATTGGATGTGTTTTCACGTGTAGTGATGTAGTGGTGAAACAAACAGATCAAGTAAAGTCGTAACAGCTGAATATTAGAGAAGTAATGAGGATTGGAAAACACCTGTGGTTTGACTCTTTACCACACATCTGTTCGTGTATCTAACTATGTTTCTACTCTTGGAGAGCTCTTCGCTTCATATTTTGATATCTTCAGACCACAGTGGCTTCTGGTTCCCTCAGGTTCAGCACTAACTAGCTCATTTCCTCAAATGTTGACTGCCAGAGCAGCTGCTTGTATTTCATCACCCCTCTGAGCATTTCTGTAGCAGGATACACTCACAACTTTTCTACTTCAGTCAGGAGGCAGAAACAGATTCTTGTTTTCTCCTCTTGTCTTAGTGCTTTATTTAGATATTTTAGATTCTTCTTTTTTTTTTACTTGTTACAGCCATTCATGGTCCCAGGAGGAGACGCAGACATTTAAAAAAAATCCTAAACCGGTCACGACTTGTTTTACAGGGTCAGGGCCTTCAGATGTTAACTTGATGGGTGTGTTTACGCATGACTTCTTATAGAGTGTGAACATCTACATGTAGCAGCTTTAAGAGGAGCTCAAGTTCAACCCAATGAGTACAATCCTGATCACTGTACATGGTGCCCTCCTTCATGCCTCAGCCTGCCTATAAAACCTGGAACCTTTCCAGTCAACTTTTGCCTTATTGTCCTCGACAGGAAGTTACTATCCCTGAATATGTAAGAGATCATGTAACTGATCAGTGCTTTCAGGCGCTTCACCCCTGGGGTGATGCGACACTCATAAAACACAGCAAACTACCACGGTTAAAAAAACAGTTAATGCAAAAACTCTCCTCTCTTCCTTTCTTACTGTTTCTTCTTTGCCGTTTGTAAACTGCTCTTTTAACTCGATTAACAGCGTCATTTAAATATTTTTGATGAATTTGTTGGTATTGTAGTTTTTAATAATATGATCTCTCATGTTTACTGGTTTTACACCCTGAAATATTCTAATTGCTGTTGTTTTTTTTTTGTATTGCATTCTGAAACAAATTCAAAAGTCAGTTGTGGATTTTGTGAAGAAGACCTTTTTTTTAAGATGGTGCTGGTGAGTGAAATAAAATACTGACCCTACTCTGCATTTGTGTCTGTTTTGTTCTTACACCCTGACCTGCTACTCTGAAGCTGAATACAATCATCTCCAGACCGCGATGAGGTTTCATATCTGTTATTAAAACTCTCTCGTGGCTGAAAGATGCTTTGGTTCAATATACTGATTTAACTTAAGTACAACTGTTAACTATTGCTCCTGTACTCTGATGTTTTAAACTGAGCTGCTTCATTTCCTTCAGTAACAGAGGTGAGCTTTCATACCCAGTGTTCCTTTACCCCACATGTCAACCCCAGTATGAACCCAGAAGTGACATGGCAAAACAAAAACATGAGGCTGACTGAATCTATGCTTCATGCTTAAAACATGAAAACCGGACCAATCACACCCCAACTCTCCGCCTGATCTCTGCTAACAGTTGGCTGCTCATTACAGTGCATGTTGCATCTTGCATTGTCCCCTTTGATTGTTTCATTTGTGAAAGTTGTTTGATGCTTGGGAAGACTTGAAAAAACTACATTCACCAAGAGGGGACAGTGTAGAAAAAGGATTCAAGGCCTGCTCTGGGCTGGGTTTGTGTGCCAAAACTCCAGACGGCGATTTTTAGGATTAATTACTGGAAAAAAGTGCCCTAAATATTCGTCCAGACAGGAAAATCACCCAATGTGGGATCCAAAAGTAGAGTAGTTGGCAGGGTGTTCTTGGAGACTCTTGAATTCCAAAAAGCTAAAGGGACTTTAGCCACTCAGTAAAGAAAGTCTCAGCTCTCCTCCTTTGTTAATGTTTTCTAGAGGGGCCCAAATTTAATCCATGAATCAGCAAATACTTGACACAATGCCAAGAGATCTTTCTTTTGATGTGCAGGAACCTTACAAGCAGACTATTTGTAGTCATTAGAATGGCATTTTCCATAACCTACTGAACCCACAAAGAGGCCCTGGGGAGACACTTTTTACATGTTGTACCCTGGAGGGGAAACTAGAGGGCACTTAATCATGTAATGACTACCTGAAGGGCGCCAAAGAGCACATTTTATGGTGTTTTATCTGCTGTAGAGGGAGCACTTCTATGTTTATCTGAACCTGAGTGCAGACTTTGACAAAACGAGGCAGTTACAGTTATAAGGGGAGAGAAAAGGGGACAGCAAGTGTGATCCCATCCACTCTACATGGTGCTCCTCTTCATGCCTCAGCCTGCCTACAAAACCTGGATCCATTCCAGTCAACTTTTGCCTTATTGTCCTCGACAGGAAGTTACTATCCCTGAAATATGTAAGAAATCATATAACTGATCAGGCCCCTCACTCCTGGGACAATGGGCTACTTGGCAGCTACAATATTTAATGATGAGACAACTTTTGCAATGACTGCCCTTTGCACTCTCTGCTGTTGTGTGTGTGTGTATTACTTTTTTTTGTTGTTGTTGCTGCAGAGAATCACAGTGGAGACTGAGTGAAGCAGTAAGGAACAGTGAGAAACATCTATGAAAGTCTTCTTTCACTTCCTTCAATACACTTTATTCAAGGTTCACTTTATTTTTGACATTCAACGTGTAGTGATGGAAAATGTCAGCACACATACTGTAGGTGGAATGAGGTCTACACAGCAGGACCCGCCTTGTTCAGCCTCCTCAGGAAATACCGCCTTTTCTTTCCGGTGGCTGTGTTCATGTTTCACGTGAGGTCACTGCAGAGGTGTGTTTCTCCTACTTCTTGAAGCACTTTGGGGGATGTCACAAATGTTATGTGGGGAGTGGGTTATAAATTAACGTACCACTGTTATGATGATGATCATTATTTATTACTGAAAACATCTACATTGTTCTCAGCAGGGGGATCTGTGGTATAAAATTACTCATAAATACACTCATGGTAAGGGAGACTGGGGTAAGTTGAGCCACCTCCTGTTGTTTGGAAATGGTTAAAGAAATTGATCATGTGACCAAATATTTAGGAGATGGGCATCAATTCATGGAGTCTGTGAAGGATAGAAGCACATGTGTGAAGGGGTTAGACATTTATTTTTTTAAAAAGTGAATTTAGTCTGTCAAAAGTTTTATTAGTATTGTTTTCAGACCAATAAAGTCATTTTAAATTTTTTATATATATATCAATTGTGGTATCTATGAGTTACAACATGAGGTCAAAAACCTAGCATAAAAGTCCACCATTTTAGCTTAGAGGACTAATAAAGTCATAATAGTAGTTCTGGGGTAAGTTGAGCCAGTGGTTTAACTGAGAAAGTAAAGGAGTCTGATGAGTGGATCAGAGTTTCAGTTCAGATTGATGAAATGTGTTACTTTTGCTTTTCAAAAATACAGCTGTGAATGTTCTGATTCACTTGAAGACATTCTCGTGTTACAATGGCTTTTTACAAAACAGCTTTTTAGCAGTTATAAAACTGCAAAAACGAGCTATAAGTATTATCAATAAGACTAATTACTATGATCACACAGAGCCACTTTTTCTAAATTCTCATGTTATGAAATTTTATGATCTGTTAATAATGCAAATAATGTTTAGAGCGAAATCAAAAGTGCTCCCTGACTCAATACAGAGGTTCTTTACAATTCAGGACAGTCCGTATAATCTCAGAGGTGCTCGCAAATTTACTGTACAAAAAGGTATGAAAAGGAGATGTGTCTCTGTTACTGGAGTTAAATTCTAGAATGATGCAAACATAAATCTAAAAACATGTCATTCTTTTTTGGTTTTTAAGAAAATGGTCTGTTAAGCTATTTTTGAAGCTTATAAGTGTGATTAATTACATGTTGTTGTGGTGTTTTTGCTTTTCTGGAGGTCGGTAGCCTAAAAAAAGTTGACAACCCAGGATAGGCTTTTATGAGCAATCTGCTTTTGCCTATACCTTTTCAGTCAATATTCAACACATGATTCTTGATTTAGTGGTTTTGTGTGCGAATAAACAACTACTACTACTATTACTACTACTACTGGTTATATGCAATACTAATAAAATGAATTATTGTACCAGTTGAATAGCGTATAATAGATAAAAATACACATGAATGTGAAGAAGTGACTGTTATTTATGGAAAGAGGAAGTGAAGGAGGGCTGGGGTGGAAAGTGGGGGGTAGTAGAGATGAGGCTCACCTTACCCCACTCACTTGACCACTTTTTTGGCATACTATATTATCAAGACAGTTATGTTTACAGTCATTCTGTTGGTTTGCAGGGATGCACAACATCTTGAAATATATACAGATACACGAGTTAGAGGCAAAACTATGATTGCCTTGATGTAGTGATCTGAAATATGAAAAATGGCTCATCTTACCCCACTCTCCCCCATAAGATAACTTGGACATTTTGTTTTCTTGGCATGCACACCGCTGTAACTGAGCCCATTTGTCCCTCATTTAGCAGGTCTCAGACACAATGTGGATTTGCCCGGATAGAGATAGTTCTGCACAGTCCGGCTGTGTCCCCTAAAGTCTCCAAGTCCCGAACTTTCCACAATCCGCTACGTGCTAATGAGTCCCTCAGCCCCTCGTGCGGAAAGTCCGCCGGTGATGTCACCCACGCAAAGAACTTGCCATAGTGATAAAGGTAGAAAGTGAAAGTAAATCTATCAGTTAAAGAATGAGCGCAGAGCAGACCCACGGCTCCACAGAACGGCACGGTAAGCTTCTCAATCCTCTGCTACTGCCTTTGCCGTGCAAATTCAATGTGAGACCACTTTTTTGGGACAAATTTCACCTGTCTTTCACCGGCTGGACTCTATGGTTGAATCGACAGAGAGTGGGTGAGTTGGCTTTCTGAACTCTCCTGTCGGCCTGGCCCGAGCAGCAGACAGTCTCTGTTTTCAGACTGAAGGGTTGCTGCGTTTTTAGCAGGCGCACGTCTGGACCACAGTAGTTTGTTTATCCTTAGATGACCGAAGGGGCTTCTTGACCGCCTGTAGAGGGGAAGGGGAACCTCCGGTAACCTGAAGCCTTCACACGGCTACGTTTGTGGACGCTATCAGACAACCTGTAGCCTGCATTGCTCTGTGTTTGGGTTGTGGATTTCACTCTATGTCTAAGGCGGGCACGTTATTTCTATATTTATTAAGCTTTGAATGAGAAGTGCTGAAATGCTCTGTGTGATTTTACAGTGAAGTCATTTCACAGCAGAAAGGCTCAGTTGCACCATGAATCCTAATGCTGTTAAAGGAGTGAACTGATGCTTCTGTACAGCCTTCAAGAGAACAGCAGCAACCTCTCCAAAACAAGGTCACTGTTGTAAATTGTAAATCTGATGGGGGTATGTGTCAGACCCGAGGACTGTCAGCTCGCTGAGTAAAATATGCTGAGCAAACACTCAGAGTGAGTGATAGATGTCATGTTACACAACAACAGGATGAGGTTTTTGTCTGAAATCAGTACTTTCCCATGTGCAGAACAAGAGAAAGGAGGTATCATTTTATGCACAGGGGAGCCAGAATCAACAAACACTAAAAGTACTTCACAGCAGCTTTAAGTACGCACTTAAGTGTAAACACAGCAATGCATCTTGAAAGTGCATCATTGGGAAATAAGTTGCATCACTTTCTTTTCTAATGCTCTATTTTTGGCCTGAAGGTAGCCAATTTTTTGCTCTTTGTATTATAAAAAAAACTCCCTGAGGTTTTAATAATGAGAGAGAAGGTTGGCAGATATAATATTGATACATGATAACAATATATTATTTTATTTGTAGGGAAGATGGTGCAGAGCTTGAGAGACCATTTTAATAAATATATTAGAAGAAAAAATGTCTGGCTCAGTAAAATGTTGCCCCAAGGGACTCTTGGATTTCTGTCCTGCTATCTTCAATACATAAAAAAATAAAGAAAATAAAAGTTAAATGTGGTTGAAGCTATAAAAAAGAAAGTGATGCATCAATCTGTTTTTCTAAGCACATGAAAATAATATGTGTGGTTATTCAAGCCAGTTACATAGATGGATTTTGAATGAATAGCTCAGAAAGGAAAGAGTGATACATGATGGGTGAAGCAGTGATCCTGCTGCTGACTGGTTCAGCAGGCAGAGCCAGGCAGAACCTGCTAATTTATGTCCCTGGGCGTACTTGTCAAGGTTTCCTATCCCACTGCCCTCTTCCTCAATACCATTGTCTTCACGTGACCCATTTCGGCTGTACTTTCTTTGTTTAGAAGGATGATTATCTTTCAAGAAAGTTCACGTTCACAGTGCCTTTGATCAGTTTCACCAAACTGTTTCCTCCCATTCAAAACACACTCACTATTTTTGGGGGCTGTAAAACAGTCTGACGAAAACAGTCAGTGGAAAACGTGTGTGTACTTACACTTTCATTCCCTACATACGGAAACTAATGTTTTATTTATTCACGTCTGTCTTCATTTCCACTGCTTATGCATGACTGACTGGACCCTACACTCCATAACTGGGTCAAGAATTATATGAGCCAGAATGAACTGATTTTATACCATTGTGGGTCAAATGATCAGGGAATTATATTGTAATATGTTTTGTCCACTCAAGAAGGATTTCATGTTTGAAATAACTGAAACAATTATGTCTAGAAAAGAGTTTTAAAACATTTTGATTTTTGACCATTTTGATGATTGAAAAAGGAGAAAATTATGTACAACAGTAAGAGAGAAACGTAAACATTTTAAGTGTGTTTGTAGTTTAGCTTGTTATGCAAGAACTCTATTTTTGATTAAAGCAAGACAGTCACCTTTGCGGTAATGATGAACACATTTCTTAGTAAGCTAGCATCACAGCATTGACATCATTGGAATCACAAGGATTTCCAGATTGAGACCCAACTGTCTGCAGACTGGGAGACAGAGCTGGAGCAAGATCAGACATGGTATTAAAAAACATGGAGCATGAGAGATCTTGCAGAGGAAATCGAGGACCTTTTATCACTCTCTGGTGGCCTTTGTCATCTTCTATGGAGTGGTCTGCTGGAGCTGCAGCGTCACGGCTGCAGACAGGAACAAACTAAACAAACTGGCGAGGAAGGCTAGCTCTGTAGGCTTCCCTCATGACCATGTAGAGGTGGCGTGGGACAGGAGGTTGATGGCTAAGCTATGGTGCTACCCTTAGGTTGAACTGACAGACAATTACTCAGTGTTATCTCAATATTCAACACTAACAGGGCAGATATTTATTACAAGTGAAAATACCTTCATTTTTAACAGGTACAATAACTCCAATAATGTGCGATAACGTCCAATTCTTTCTTGTTCACTCTATAGAACCATTTTAGTTTTTTTCACTGTGTGCATGATGAGTGTACTTACTCTTCTGTGTTTGCTGTGCTGATCCTTTGCTGCTGTAACACTGCAAGTTTCCCTACAGTGGGGTGAATACAGGTTTATCTTATCTAATCTTAAATAATACATTTACCCTTGAGACGGTGTATTTCGGATTTTAGGGATCATAAAACAAAGTTATGGCTATTTACAGCTGATGCCTACATGTCCCAGGTGTTGCTTTGTAAATGTAGTTTATTAAAGGTTAGAATCCTGCAAAGATCCTCATGTGCATTCATTGGGTTTCCATGAGATCCCATAGGAAATGGATGCAGGTTGTTTTTGACCCATATGGCTGTTTTAGGAAGAATAAAAAACTGCAACAAAAAAAATAGTGAAATATTTCAGTGCTGTGCAATCAAAGAAAACTTACAGAGGAGTAACTGGAATTTGAAATGTATCCAACTCTTTGCTTGGAAGCTATCGCAAGAAAATGACCACACTGGGTCGTAATGGACTGGCTTCGTTAGAGTAAAAGTGGTAGAGAGCTGGTTTCACTTTTCATCTGAGAAGTTTGTTTCTCCTCCTTTCCGTCTTTTGTTCCTCTCTGAATCTTGTTGTTTTAAAAAGAGTTCCAGAGGTGAGGCAGGGTTGGCTTGGCAAACACTGAGTGTGTTAACATTTATTTATTTTTTTAATCTAAAAAAAATGTCAGGAATGGTCATGTAGGAAATCAACCTGCACGTTTACAGTCTTTGCTATGAGATATGCTCACTGGCCTATTTATTAGGTACACCTTGAGCTTTATTTGGAGTTTTGCTGTATGGTGCATTATCCTGTTGGAAGTAACCATCAGAAGATGAATACACTGTGGTCATTAAGGGCTGGACATGGTTAGAAAATAAGACTCAGGTAGGCTGTGGGGTTTAAACAAAGCTGAACTGGTACTAAGGGGCCCAAAGTGTGCAAAGAAACTATCCCCCACACCATGACACCACCAGCAGCCTGAACCTTTGATACAAGGCAGGATGGGTCCGTGCTTTTATGTTGTCTCTGCCAAATTCTGACCCCTCCATCAGCAGACATCGAGGCTCTACAGGCCAGGAAACATTTTTTCCAATTCTATTGTCCAGTTTTGGCAAGCCTGTGGCCCTAGTTTCCTGTTCTTAGCTGACAGGAGTGGCTCCTGGTGGGGTCTTCTTTACACTGCCAAAGCCTAGGATCTGATCTAGACTACAGGAGAATTAAAATATTCATTCAGCCCCTTTCCATATATCCCCAGGGGGTTATAGATGTTCAGTCTGTGGGGAATGCTGGATGATTCCTGCACAGTTCCTATTTTCAAAGACCCCACCCACCCTGGACACTATAATGATGATGATGATGATGATGAGGATGAGGATAGTAGATGGATAGTAGATGCTGACGATGATGACAGTGTCACTGTGACCTTATTTGGTTGTTAGTTGACGTTAGTATCTTGGTAGATGGATCTTAGAGCCATTTCACTTATTTTGTTTGATTATAGTTATTAATAATAATAATAATATTGTGTTTTATCCTAAAAATGATTCATGGGATTAAGTTTAAGTCCAACTTTGGACATCTTTGGAGATCCCCTTCTCCCAGGAAATGAAAAAGGAGCGAGGGATATGTTTAGGTTTTTGGTGATTAGACAGGGGGGAGCCATATTGTTTTTTGACCCCTCTCTCTTCTTTTTGTTAATTTTTTTGTTGCCTTGAGCCCAAGTTAAAGTTATTGTGGAAACTGTATGTGAGATCAATAAATCTGTGACAAACGGGAAAGCAGTGAGTCCTTAAAGGTCTCCCCTGCCAGCACAAAGAAGGGCGACTGCCTATGGAAACACCGCCACAATGGTGGTTATACATGACTTTGAAAAAAAGTGCATTTACTTTATGTCGGCACTATGCCCAGTTGCACTTAAGGCAGTTTCTTGCACATACCTAAGCTGTCAAAGCTGTTTGATAAATGGTAATTCATGTAATAATTTAAAAAAGATTATAAATTACCCTAAGCCAGTGGTTCTCAATCCAGTCCTCGAGGCCCACTGTCCTGTATGTTTTGGATGTTTCCCTGCTCCAACACACCTGATTCAAATGATAAGCTCGTTATTGAGCCATTACAGAGCTTGATAACGAGCTCATCATTTGAATCAGGTGTGTTGGAGCAGGGAAACATCCAAAACATGCAGGACGGGGGGGCTCGAGGACTGGATTGAGAACCACTGCCCTAAGCAGTAAACAAAGTGGATTTTCTTGCATGGATAAGGTGCCAAGAAATCCTAAAAACAATCCGCCCCATTTTACTGAAACGGGCATTGAAGGATGGTTAATTGACCATAGAGACCCAATCAAATGTTGATTGCCAGCTACTTTATAGAGATAGATCATGTTGTGTATTGTAACCATCACAAATCAAATCTTATGTGTGTATGTAACTGTGTGAAAGGTGAAGCTCTTACAACACAACCCTCGTTTTAATCTACAGCCTTATTTCAAAACAGTTGGAAAGCTGTGCAAAATGTTGATAAGAAACAGGTCCCTTTTTTTATTTTACAGCTTTCTGTCAACAGGGTTATTGGGTGCCATTAAGAAACATTTTTAGCGAAATAATGCTTCTACTAAAAGAAGCTGAACTTTCAGTTTTCTGATTAGATATTTTGCTGGCATGCATCTTATGTTCTCAGCAACTTTTTCCAGCTGGTTCTCATCAGCTCTTGAACTGTGTAAACCAAGCTCTTTACTATGTCTCCAAACAAAAAAAAATGAAAAATCGCCACCACACCTAAACAGATGGATTCTGTTTATTCAAGTATACCACAAATACTTTTAAATCACTACACTTAAGTACATGTTTCTTTAAATACACCGGACAGTTTTTGTTATTTCTGAGCCTGGAAAGTTTGACCCATGCCAACTTACAACTACAGTCTGCCAAGTTGTATAACTGTGCCCTGTGTGGCAAATTTCAGAGACTTCCCATGACGGTTTTCAGAAAGAATGCATCTGTTTATCGTCATCTCTACTGAGCGTTACTTTGGGTCATACCCCCTCCATGTGTGACTTAAACAAAATAACCTTTGTTTCAGAAGTTTTCTGTGGCTTACACTACATCAGCTTCACCTAAGATGGATACTTTTACAAGAATTTCCTTTTCTTAATGTCACATGCTGCCAGAATGCATACCTTTCTTGATGACTGGTTTTGACTGGTTCTGACTCCTCAACTTTTTTCTCCTTCCATGATTTTTTAGCCCATGCCCTGCATCTATAATACAACCGCTGAATCAAATGTAAAAAAACAATTCCAGTGACGTTGGGATATTTGTAAAACATGAATAAAAACAGAATATGATGATTTAAAAAATCTTTTCCTCCTAATTGAATACACATAAAAACAAAATGTTTATTGTTTCAACTGATAAACTTGATTGTTTTTTGCAAATATTCTCTAATTTTGAATTTGACGCTGAAACACGCTCCTAAAAAGCTTGGACAGGGTCACGTTTACCTCTTAGTTTCATCCCCATTCCTTTTGACAACACTCAATAAGTATTTGGGAACTGTGGAGACTAGGGGTGGTAATCACTAGCGGCCCCACAATACAATATTACCACGATACTTTGGCCATGATACAATATTATCACAATACTTGGGCCACGATACGATATCAGAACGATACTTGGGCCACGATATATTTTGAAGACTTAAAACAGGCAACTGGACTGTGTAGAGTCAACTCTACACAGTCCAGTTGCCTGTTTTAAGTCTTCAAGATAACCATGACCTGGATGAATGAGAATCTACATGGACGCCACGATATATTATTGTGATTTTTGACATTACGCAATACAGTGAGTATTGCGATACAATATATATTTTGATTCATACAATTTTTTTACTGTTTAGCTAATTTAGCATTTATCTTGACTTTATGTTTGTCTTATTTACGCTGTATTATATTTTCATGCAGCACATCTTCCAAACTGTATATTTATTTGTTGTACTAACTTTTTCCTGCTCTATGATGTCACCTCTGCCAATCTCACTGGACAAACTGTTGATTTTATTTTTTATCATAGATTTGGCTTCATATTAACAATTAACTTGAAAACTTGATACATGGTCAATGACACAATATGATATATCACCAGACAAAATACCGCAATATTATGCTGTATTTTTTCTCCCACCTCTAGTGGACACTAACTGCTAAAGCTTTGGGGGTGGACTCTTTCCCATACTTGCTTGATGGACACTGTCAGTTCCTCACCAGTCCAGGGTGTTCGCCGTGGTATTTTTGAGCTATCAAAGAAATCCTTTAAGCCCTGGCCAAATGCTTGCGTTGTCTTTTGACACATGCAGAGTGTGTGGTTTGTTAACTCTTTCAACTGCGTTTGTGGATGTAGCAATGAACTGCGCAATGCCTTTGCACTGATTTCCACGGTACAGCCGGGCCTAGTTTTAATGCAGTACTTTCTGAGGATCCCAAGACCATGACCCATCAGTACTGGTTGTCAGCCTTGTCCATCGTTTCCACCGATTTTCCCAGATCCTCTCTGAACTGTAGCTGATGAAATCTTTGAATGATTATCATTTTGACTCTAAGAAATAGTTTTTTGAAATTATTGAACTATTTGTTTGAATTGAGGTCCTATAACTTTCCTTTTTCTTTGATCTTTTTCCAGAGTGAGCCCACATGGTCACTGAGACAGCATGACTACACAGGGAAACGTGATGTACCTCATTGTCTTTGTAAGTGTTTTATATGAAGCATTCACTGTCACGAGAGTTACTGCTAGTAATGTTGAATTGCTGATGGCAAATGCACAAAGATTTAGAATCAGAATCAGCTTTACTGTCCGAGTATGTTATATGTACAAGGAAACAGACTCCTGCAGACTTTACTCTGTATGTACAAACATTAAACCTGAAAAATAACAAAAATGTGTACTTAGCTTAGACATTTAACTTTTATATAGAAGACTGTCTTAGGCTACAGTGCAATCGTGAGGTGTGCAAAGGAATGATGAGTGATAGAAAAATGTATGCATATGTCATCAAATGAAAGGTGGGTTATGTACAAGAAGTAGATACACTTAAATAATAGTGTGCATCTTTATATTAAGACCAAGAGTGATAAAGAGTCTTTTATAAATAGAAATAAAGATAACAATGTTGTATGGTAACTATTTCATTCATTTGAATAGGGTTGCATGACAAATGTATAATATATAATGCATTAAATTCTAAGTTTTCACCTTTGGAAGGGGCAGCTATCAACTTGTTTGCACTTGATTCCCAGTCATTCTGAGCATCTGCCAATGATGAAGCCAGATCTGTTCTTTTATGTCGTACATTTATGGTACTTTACAGTGATAAATACCAGCTCTGATAGATAGAGTCTGCTCTGTCCTTTTTTGTAAATGTGTCCAGTCCAGTTTATTGTTCAGGTGAACACCCAGGTACTTGTAAGACGTCACCATCTCAATGTCCCTTCCTTGAATGTTGACTGGTGATGGGGGGAAGTGGGTGTGTCTGCGGGAGTCCACAACCAACTCCTTCGTCTTTAATGAAATATAAGAGCCATAATATGCACCCTCTGTTCTTGACTATCTTAGTCCACAGAGAAGCCAACAGAAGTTCTGCTGGAGTTTGTCTTTGTGTGTGTGTGTGTGTGTGTGTGTGGAATGTGTATTTCAGACCTGTAACGCTGCTGTCACTTCTGTCTGCTAGGTGTCCCTGATTTTCAAGTCAGAGCAGAACTGCAAAACCCAGTATTTCAACGAGAAAACCTTGGTATGTTTTGCTTTATTTTATCTTCATGTCTTAAGGTGCAGATGAGAAAATAAATACACAGGCCATGAATGACCTCTGAACTGTATTATTGAACAGTAAAATGTCCTTACAGTTGCTTTAGAACTATTTTGTGTTTGTTGGTGATTTTTTTTTGTGGGATTTTTGTCTATTAATGAAATATCTCATGCATTTTTTCTCTGTTCTGCTTTAAAGCAAAAGTATATACATGACAGTATCACCCTTGTGCAAACTGCGAATCCCAAGGTAACTTTTTCAAACAGTGAGCTGAATCATCTGTTACACAGTTTGTAAAGCAGTGACTGGACTGAAGTATGTGTTTTTTTTCGAATGCAGGATGTCATAGAGTGTACTTTGGAGAAAGAGTGCCAAAATAAAGGCAACGACCTAAAACGCCAATTACGATCCATGCTAAGGTGCTATGACAATGTGAGTGAACAAATATTGAACTTAATCAAAGTTGAGCCAGTGTGGGATGTTTGTTCCTTTGCACTGTTGTAAAGAATTGAAGTATTTTCTTCCTTTCCTGTGATTTTCTAAATGATTGAATCTGACAAACGCACTGTTTCTTTCTCTGCAGGACATGGTGGAATGCAGAAACACTCCAAAGTGCCAGAATTCAGAACCTTACATGAATGTCTCATTTTATCACTTCCTGTGTTTGACGGCGAAAGATCTAAATTTCAGCGATGCACAGCTGGGACATATAGGTACTGCTCTAACTATTTGCATCACCTAGCAGGACTAAGGGTCTCACCCATAGACTGTATATAAGATGGACAGAGTCTGCCTCCTCGCTGGGTGAAGCCACTCCGAGAACAGCACCCTCTGATGGTGGGCTGCAGTACAGGTCATAAATCCCGCCTCCGCCAGCAAAGCTTATGGGACTGTGGACAAACTTTAGAAATTTATTACACAGAACATAATTTTTTCTCCCCCCTGGTTGTGATGTTGACATGTAGTTACTGTCAGACTGGTTTGTGCCCAAGTCCTTTTTTTTCTGTACAGCTCCGTTTTCGAAAGTTATTAGGGGGTTCATGTTTTCTATGATTGACACCTGGTACAGCCTATGGGCGCTCAGGGATTGCGTAGCTCTTCCAGGGGAATACGCTGTTTGACCCGAGCGTCATCACAGGGACTCTCGGCGACTGCGCGGCCGAATGCGCACAACGCTACTGCACAGCTCTGGTTTCAAGGAAGTGGAGAAAAACCCGGAATTACCGAGAGCTTTTTGGCTTCAAATCCGTATACAGGCGGAAGGCGGAACCACGGTGTCCATCTTATATACAGTCTATGGTCTCACCCTGTAACTGATCAAAGTTGTGTGTAATAACTTTTGGGATAAGCTCTTAATTAAAATGTGTTTCCAATTTTTTAATGTTTCTTCTGCTTTTCTCTCCTTCCATCACAGGCTGCCAATACAGTGAGTACTCATGATGTAGAGTCATTGTTAGTGTGGGTACTGTAGCTTTCTGTGTATTCATGAATGAGTTGTTGCCAAAACATAACTGTAAACTTCAAGTCGATCAATTTTTCATTTTTTTAATCAGTCATTTAAGTTGGTTTTATTTACAGAGATTTTTGTTTTACAGCCACATTGTTCTGTTCTTACTTTTTAGGCGCTGTATGCCCTCTCTACGGGAATATATCAAAAGCTAGTAAGGGACATTTTAATTATTAAATTATGCTTCTGATATGTTTTTCAAATCACAGATTTCATGCTTCCTTTGTGACTTCGCTCCTTCATCTTCCCACTCATGTTCACGTTCGATTGTACAGAGAACCCAGGTCACACCTGTAGCCTTTTTTCTGGTGTTTTTTTACGCACTGATCTCTTTTTGACTGCTCTGTTCTTTCCATTTTGAGTATTTGATTAAATATTTATCAGTTTGTTTAATTCTGTGCAGTTTAAACTGCCTTTCTTAAATTTCAGCAGTAATTGTATTGTGATGGGAATTATTTTGATGTTTATCAGGAAACTGGATTTCTATTTGCAGTTTTTTCCTTTTTGAGCAGCAAACATCTTGATTTTTGTAATATAGCTAAATGCTCTGAACAGAAGGATGATAATGCTAACATGCGTGTTTTTTAATGTTACATATTCTCCATTTTAGTTGAGCATGTTTGTTCGGAGACATTAGCAGGTTAAAGATGAAGTACAGCTGAGACTGATGGAAACATCATGTGACGTGGTCATAGACTGTATATAGAATGGACGCTGTTTGCCTCCTCGCTGGGTGAAGCCACTCCGAGAACAGCACTCTCTGGTGGCAGGCTGGGGTATAGGTCATAAATCCTGCCTCCTCCAGCAATCCCTATGGAGCTATGGACAAACTTTAGTAATTTATTACACAGAATATAATTTTTTTCCCCCCTGGTTGCGATGTTGACGTGTAGTTACTGTAAGACTGGTTTGTGCTCAAGTCCCCTTTTTTCTGAACAGCTCCATTTCTAAAAGTTATCAGGGGATTCATGTTTTCTATGATTGACACTTAATACAACCTATGGGTGTACAAAGATTGCGTAGCTCACCCTGGGAATACGCTGTTTGAGCCAAGCATCATCACAGCGACTCTCCCACTGAATGCGTACAATGCTACTGCGCAATGTTGGTTTCAGGAAATGGAAAAAAATGCAGATATACCGAGAGCTTTTTGGCTTCAAATCAGTATACTGGTGCAAGGTGGAACCAAGTTGTCCATAGTATATACAGTCTATGGACGTGATCAGAAAAGTCACAAAAGCAGGGTGGATTAAGAAAATAAAAAAGGAGAAACAACCTGTTAGAAACTGCAAATATGCCACAGTCTACAGCCCTTACAGCAACATGTCTATAACACATCTGCATATATTTAAACCCAGCAGCCCAAATTTTGGATTATTATGAGCAGTGACACCAAACTTTTTCTCCCATTTTTCTTGTGAAATGTGAAGTTATATTTTTGTCAAACTTTAGTGAAATCTCTGTTGCACTCAAACAGCTTTCATGCCTGTCTTTATATATGTATAATGAGGTTAATATTTTACTTTTGCTGAAAGTTGTGTATCATAAAAATATCAACCATCACCATTTGGTTAATCTTACTTACAAATTTAACAGCTTTTGCTTTTTTCACCTTTCAGCGACTCTGCCAGAAAGAACAACAGCTGCACCAACAACAAGTTTGCCATCAACACCACTAGGATCAACGGCAGGAGCAGCAGGCTCACAGAGCAAGCTCGAAAACGGTAGGCTGTTCAAGTGGTACTTTTTATGATGAACAATAGAATATTTCTAAGTACCCCGCAACCATGGAAAAATCTTTGATGAATTAAAGGGATTTAAATTTTGTGTAGGAGATCTTATAATCTACACTGAGGTTAGATCAATGCTTTTATTTTCCATTTTTTAATTGTATTGTATATTGAGACAGGAGGGGCAGATATATATGTATTTTTTTAAGAAGATATCCCATTTAAAATTTTCAATCATTTCTTTCCAGGAAGGTACTTGATCTTATATTAGTATTACACAAAAGAAAAAGACAGATAAGACACAAAGACTGAAAATACATCATGGACAAACAGCATTTACAGCTATTTTATGATATTCTTCCGATGAAGGCTTTAAAATGTGTAAGATATAACCATCAGATCTGGATAGAAACTCTGACGGTCCCTTTAAAGAATGAGCAAAACACAGGAGCAAGGTTTGATCCATTTCTTGTCAGAAAAAGTTGGAAAACAGATCATTTCCTGGATGATGACTCTTTGATTTGTGTGAGAAATCCAAATCTGATGGTAAAGAGCAGCACACAGTCACTTTGATGAGTGTTTGGGACCATCGCAGGCTTCCAGATAACTCTAAAGAGGAACCAGCTGCATGCCACAGTGAAAGAAAATGAAACCCACTGGTCAAATGATCTTCAACTGATCACAGCTTTACAATGACTCACTGCAGTCTTAAAAAAAAAAAAGACATTTGAGAATCGTACCAATGTCTACAATGCAGACAATGCATCACATAGGTCTCTTACCCAACCCACTGATATTACTGATGAGCAAGGGGTGAGCAAGGGAGCATTTCAGTCAAGAATCTGCTGAATATTCCTACTTCTATACATTGCATTAGTTTTTGCTCTTATAAACTCTTATAAACCCATGTACTGTTCATGATGTCAAATATTTGATTTGTGTATATTTTTTCATCTTTCAGGCGCTTGCCTTAAAGACACCTGTGAATTAGGTGAGTGTTTTGTTATTGAATGGTATTAATATTTTATTGAGGTTAAGATTGTACATCAGTTATGCAGAGGTTATTTTGTAATTTTAGAAACGATCAAAAAAGAGGCCTAGGTATGTTTATTTTGGGGTAACTTTTACATGCACTGTTGATGACCTAAAGCTTCTAGACAAGCTTGAGCTGTTTTTTTTTTTTTACAAGGAACCTCATCAAACACTGAGGGCTCTATTTTCGTGCGCGCCGGTGAAGCGGCGGAGGGCGGCGAGCCCCGCGCAGTTGTATTTTCGTCTGGCGGAGCCCGGCGTAAGGCCAGTTTGGTATTTTCATGGACTGAGCCGCACGGAGGCGAGCCGAGATCCGCCAAGCTGGGCGTGGTGGCGTGGCAGGGGGAGGTGTCGACAGAATCAGCTGGCGCAGTGACATTTTCGTGCTCGCCACCGGCGTGTAAAGTGCGCTAAAAGCTCGCCGATTCAAACCTGGTCAGCTTTCAGCGCAAGGCGGAACGCAGCAGGTCCAGTAGTATTTTGGTAGACCGGCGGCGTATCGACATACGTCACTGATGCCTCACCGGCAGGTTTCCACAGTGTCAGGCACATTTCAGTGCAATAAATAATCATCAACAACTATTAATCTGAGTCAACACATACATTTAGATCTATATCGATATATTCTGATCTATATCTGATCTGATGAGCGCGTTTGGCACGCGTTTGGACACACAACCTGACAGAATCAACACAGCTGAAACTGCATCAAATTAAATTAAATATCTAGTGAATAAACACACATGATGAAGTTAACAAGATATGTAATTCGTCTCCCTCCTTTTCTTTCTTCCTCTTCCTCTTATTTCTCGCACAGCTCGACCTGGACACGTCTACGTGTCCTCTGTCCGTCTTGCTGCTGCTGCAGCTGAACAGATGATTTGTTTCAGTGCTCAGATGCGTGATCTACTTTAAGCCGACATACGGATATTATAATATTCAGTTTTGTGGGCCAAACATCTATGAAAGAAAGAGCCAGGCCACGGAGCGCGATGCGTCATTTACGCACAGATGGTTCAGATTTTAATGCCATTTTTGGAGTTTATGTTGTGATCTGTACGCTAAACCCACCTTTGTCACGTGAGGTTTGAATACGAGCAACTTTATTTGAGTGTCTTTATTTGTGGAAAAGGGTGTTTGTCTTACTAGTGGGTCCAACATTACGCACACCAAATCCATCTGTGCTCATATGAGAGGGTGTGGAGGACACTTGTTGAGGAGCTGCCCTCTGTCGCCATCTTGTGGCATTACTGTCTTAAGACATCTCTTGATCTCTTTGACTACTTCATGAAAATAGTAATACGCCTCGCCTGTGGCGGATTTAAAGGCAAGGAGAGGAGCCTATGTGATTGGTGAAAACAGGACTCGGCTGTGTTAAACCCACTACACGCCCTTTCTTCTCCCCGTCTATGACTTATGCTGCTGGGAGGAGCTGAGTTAGGGAGGGGGGATACTTACGCCGGGCTGCGCGGCTCACCAAAATACCAAAATGTGCTTGGGAACGCCTTGTCAGCACGGCGGATCTGACTGACGCTGCGCTTGCGGCACGTCTCCGGCGAGGCACCAAAATAGAGCCCTGAGACTGCTGAAATGCTTCTTTAAACTTTCTCATCTTTGAAACCAGATTTTTATGGCGTGTGGTAAGATGATTTTCTTAGTTGTCTCTTATCTCTCCCACAGAAAATATCTTGAAGGTGTTACTGGCGTTGTCATTGCTCCTCAACCTGGTCTTTTTATTGGGTCTCCTCTGGCACATCTCCCGCCGGAGGAGACCAAAGCAGCAGATGTGTCAGAGTGTGAGCCAAAACTTATTTTCATTGTTTTTTTTTTTTGTTTGTTTTGTTTTTTTTTTACATATATTTCTTTTTTAGGTTGATAACTTTTTGTGTTTGGAAAGTCACACTTTGAAGTCTTATTTGATTTTTTTTTCCCTTCTTAGAGTGTACCAAACGGAATAAATCTAGAAAATCGGCTATTGACTGAGGCACAGGTAATGTCGATTTTTCAGTTCTTGTAAAATAATGTAAATAAATCTTACTGATATTTTTCTCATGTTTTGAATGAAATGACATTTTCACACAAAATAATAGACTTATATGTTTGTCTTCTCTTCTTTGGTGGCAGTATTGGAGGTTTTACCCATTTGTTAGGACATAAATATGTAAACAGAGAGTTGTATCATTTGATGAAGGTTGATGGTAAATAATTCACCATCACTACATTTTTGTCATAGTGACTAGGAGTTACGTCCTGCACGTATCTACCTTCCAATGTTACATTTTTATCATAGCCCTGCCTACTTTTGAGAAACAGTACGCCATTTTGAGAAACAGTACGCCATGTGTGACATGATGCAGTTGGTCAACATGAATTTGACACTCTCACTCAACCAAGATTCATTTAGTTAAAATTTGATTTATCAATGATAAATACATAAATCTTCACTATTTATTCAAAACACTAGGGCCCGACTGATGTGGGGGGGTCCGGTTACCGCTTAATCGGCCGATTTTTAAAAATTTTTATGAAGTTATGAAAAAAATATATATATATTTACTGTAGATATACTGTAGGCTACTGCTCTTCATGCCGACAGGAAGACTGACTGTTCAAACTCGGACCAGAAAAGTGTTTTCAAGCCCACGTTACACATTTCCTGTCCAGTCTCATCTGGAGACATGAGGCTGCCTCAGTAAGAGAAGTAGCTCGATCATGTAATGTGTACTGTTGTTTATTCTACCTTTACTGGCCTGGCTAACAGTGTAGCAAGGCTAGTAGCAGGTGGCTAACTCTAACTTTAGCGTGCATAATACATGGTGTAATATGCAAGCGTGACCGAGACCAGCACAGGGGGGAACATCGTGAAGTGGGTTGAACTGTAACTTGTTGACTTATTGTGTACTTCACAAACTGGTTTAGTTACCGTTGAGACAGACTACTCTCCTCCGTGCGTCCCTGAGCTGCCTGCTTCAGATCCGTCACTCTGCTGTGCTGTGAGGTAGTTAGTGGATGAAGATTGTCACAAGGTCGCTGCGCCATCTACAGGATAAGTCAGGGAACTTTTCAAATGGCGGAAATTTTTCGAAGTAAACCCAATCTTGTTCTCGGCATCTTATTTCTGAAAATATCGGCGAGAATCGGCGAGTTTTGACCAATTAGTCTCAAATGGGCTAAAATTGGCCGATTTAATCAGCTCGCCAATAAATCGGTCGGGCCCTACAAAACACATTGAGTTTATTGGTATTTTTACATAAATCTAAATTTTAATTGTCATTTACATTTCCTGACAAATATGCAGCACATAAAGTTTATTAGCCTGTTTCTGTTAAATCAAATGGATGGAAATTTTACATGCAATGAGGCCTAAGTATCTCTGTGAGTGGGTGCTGCACACCCTCAGAAAGGTGTGAGGGCCCATTCAGTGCTGCTTTCAGCCCAAGTTTTAGTTTCCCTGAAATATCACTGTCTACTACTCTACTTGCTAACCTTATATTTGTATTTTTACTGCTTTTAAAACAAGACATATTACTTGTCCAGGTAAAGCAAGTTTTTCCTGATTGTATCACAATTTTCTTTCTCTCTTCCTCTTTTATAGCACCAAGAGTATCAAAGTGAGCTCACACATGACGCGGAACAGAACGGTCAGGAGGACTGATGAGAGGGTTTTCTGTTGGAAATAAACCGTCCTTTCTCCATATGGTGTCTCCTGTATGGTTGATCCAACAATGGCAAATGATGAAAAGAGGGTATGAAGGAGCCAGAAGGATCTGCTGGACTCACTGCCTGAGGAACTGAATGACTGTGGTTTCCAAAAACCTTGTCTTTCAGATAGGGGGGATAAGCTCTGTGCTTCACCTCTGATATGAAGAGGTTGCCACAAGTACCCACTTGAAAAGGCAACGCCAGTTCATTCAGATGTGAAATGCAACATCAGACTGGGAATAGACTCGGTAGTGCACTGAGCTTCTTGTTTTGGTCAGATGAATTTCCTTCATGCCAGACAAGCTGGTTTCTCCTCTGTGATTTCATAAACAATCATTTGCAAAGTTTCATTGTACAGTATTTATAGATATCTTGTAATACACACCTTATAATACGCAGATGGGTTTCTGTTTCAGGTATTTGGAGTGACAGACTTTCAGAATCATTTGCACTGACTGTGTTCAGCGAAGCTCACTTAAATCCCCTGAGCTTACTCTTCTGTTCGGATCAGTGGATCATATAAAAAAAAAGTTCATATCAGTATAAAAATCTTTTGCCTCCAAGATTTGGCTGATTGAAGACACAGATATAAATCAAGTGCAGAAATACTGTTTGGTCGTAACTGAGCCAGTGTGTTAACGTGATGAGCTGTGAGAACATCCTTCAGATGATGTAAAAAGGTTGTCGAGCGTTTTCTAAAAATCTCCGCCTCTAGGGAAGATTATTTTTCATGAGAAGTCCAAAAGTGTTTGCATATTACTGTCAGTATTGGTGTTAAGCCTCTATATATTTTTCAGACTTGTTACAAACATAAACAATACAAAATAATGCACACTGCTGCTTTTAAAGCTAAAAAAAAAGATGGCAGCAGTAGTCTCACTGGTTAAAGATAAATTTCAGTTATCATAGCTAATATGTTGGAAGGTTATATGTTAACAAAATTACAAGCTTCTTGTAAAATTTGCTGTAAAACTTTCCACTAATAAACACTTAGCTCACTCCCTCCATCCGCTAATGTTTAACTCATCACCTCACGTTGTTTCACACAACTACCAGCTCTCACCAGGAGTAAATATATTGGCATACCACAATGTTCAGTCATTCAACTTTGTTTTTGAAGATTCAAAGTTATTTCTGGAGAGGTTGGGGTTGATTATTTATTTTTTTTGGCAGCATTTTCATAAATATTGTTGTCTATTATGATGTGAAATGAGACTAGAACATGTGATGTCAGCTCTGTTTTTTTATTTTATGTGTTTTTGTATAAAAAGAAATGAAATGTGAAGAAATGACAGTTGAAATAACTAGACTTGGAATATATATATGTATATATATATATTTTTGACTTTTTTTGACCTTCAGCTGTGCTGAATGTACAGTGATGCAGTGCTGTATCACTGTGTATCACTGCCCCCACTTAAAAAACATAAACAGCAGATGAACAGCACATCAAACCTTGGGATAGCTCTCAAGGCAACAAACTGCACCAGAAGAGCTTTCCAGATAGTAAAGACTCTAACTGGAAATAAACCTGAACCCAGTCCAGCAACATCTTTAGAAATGAGAGAAAATCTGACTCAATTTCTAGACTGCTGTGAATCTTGGGACTTCTGCTTTATATTCCATTTAGAGACATCCAATGATTGTGAAGTAACATAAGCTCAACATCCCCTCCTGCCCAATTTATCTTTTGAACAACTTCCTTCATGACAGAAACAAGTTGTTTGAGTAGGCAAGACAACCCAACACCGACACTGGAGCACAACAGGGTTATGCACCAAAGACCGCACCAAATGCTATGTTATATGTAGAGTGAACAAGAAAAAGAATTTTATTGATATTGGTGTTGTAAAGTAACTTTAAATGTCATGTCCCTATGTCCTGTGCTGATTGGTTAAGTGTTTCTTGCTAATCTGTCAAATAAATGGTAAATGGACTATAATTTCTATCTCTTTCTCTCGTCCTCTGACCACTTAAAGCTCTTTAACATAAAATTTCCCTTTCACTCACTCACACACTGACGGTAGAGCCTGCTATGTATAGAGCCCATTAGTTTTGGACTGATCCCATTCATTCACCACTGGGCACAGGTGGGTGGGATCAAGTGCCTCACCCAAGAACACTAAAAAAAAACACAAAACTTACAACAAGACCTACCTTTGGAATTCATACAAACAGCAAATGTAAATATTAGATAATTAATGATTCATTAAGTTACAACAGTACATATTTAAAGACATCATCACATAGGTTTTGTAGCTCTAGACTAGAGTCTTGAATTAGTGACAAGGAGGTAAAATAAGATTTAAGTTCTGTTTTAAACAATGCAAGGGATGGATTTTTATTTTGCCATTTAATTTTATGGATGTGGTATTTACCCATAATTATTATTATATTGCAAATTTTGAAAAAAAATGTTTGGCATGTTGTAATTTCCATACAGCACTTGTTCCAATTTCAAGTGTGCAAGTTTGAGTGTGCAGCACAAAACACATGGCTCCACCTCGAAACCGAACCTATTTTTAAGGATTGTTGCTGGAGGATAGTAACCATTGATTATTTTAAACTGCATTACCTTGATTTGAGGGGAAATTGGCCATTTAATAAATTTTACCCATTTATTGGTTATTTTTCATCACTATTATACATTTTTACATTTCTATCAAAGTTATGAAATAGTTGTTCTTTGAGTAATTTATTAATAATATTATTTTTGCATTTTTTTTTTCAAGTAAAGAAACCTGGTTTAACTGTATTTTAGGCAAGGTTATTGTTCCTTTCGAGCAATGCATGTAATTTTGAATTATATTTAGTAAAGAAATAGATATTGCTTTGGAAACCTTTTGGCACTCTCTTTTTGAACTTTGAATGTTATATCCAGTTTTGAACTCAGGGAAGCTAAGGATCGGACCATGACCATCTTGTACGTCTGTGATAAAAATGATATCTTTTTCATACCAACTTTGAATTACCGAGAGCTTTTTGGCTTCAAATCCGTATACTGGTGGAAGGCGGAACCAAGTTGTCCGTAGTAGCTATATACAGACTGTGCTCTAAATAGGCCTCTGAACCATTTTCTTTTTGTTATGCTGTTGAGAAGGACTTGTTTTGTTTGATTTATTTTCCGGACTTATGTTTGGATTGAGAATTTTTCACAGACCTAAGTTCTGTATTGATATTATTTTAAATAAATATAAAAAAAATAAAAAAATAAAAAGAAAGACGAAGAAGAGGCGGAGGAGGAGGAGACGGAAGTGACGTCACAGTTTACACCAGTAGCACGTACCCGGCTTGAACAGACAGGTAAACTCATTTCTCACCTGCTCACAGTAGGATAAAGTCAATGAAATATGGACACAGCATAGTATTGAACAGTTTAGTGTCGAAGGAAATGAATTGTCAGAACTGTAATTTCTGCATTGCTACGGAGTTTAAGCTAACGGTATGCTAACATAAGACGTTATGAATGAGACGCGTTGCTAAGGTGACCAGCCATCCAAAAGTTCAGTTTGAGGTTGCGCCACAGTCAGCCCGTCTTGCTGTGTAAAGCGTTTGATACGACGACGGGAGTGAGCGTGGTTCTGTACTGACAAAGCACCAAAACACGTCCTCCTTATACTGTAAAGCTACTTTCAGGCTAAGTGATGAGGCCCTGTGGGTTCCTACCAGGAAGGACCTGATGTCTAGGTCTTCTGTAATGTATAGAAGTAGTGCAGAACTTTTTGGTGTTGTCATATGTTACACTTTGCGTAACGCTGGATTCACAGACTGATTTCTCCTTTAAGCCATGACAACCGACTCGTCCCTCCTTAACTCTGAGCTGGAGTTACAGCAGCAAGAGGAGCTGTACCAACAGCTGCTGCTGCAGGTAAGACTTACTTACAGTGGATTCATTTTATGTGGGTATACATACATTTGCGCTCAACAGCATTCACTGTGACAATAAATGAAGACTGCCGGGAAAAAAGCATGAATATGTTAGGTGTGCTCATATAAACTTGTGATGAAGAAAGTTTATATGAGCACACCTAACATATTCATGCTTTTTCCCCTCCAGTCTTCATTTATTGTCACAGCTGTATTGACACAGCCATTACAGCAGTGGAGTTTTGAGAATGACACAAATATGACTTTTCACAAAGTCTGCTGCTTCAGTTTTTTATGATGGCAATATGCATATACTCCAGAATGTTATGAGGAGTGATCCGATGAAATGCAATTAATTGCAAAGTTCCTCTTTGCCTTGAAAATAAACTTAAAGGTGGGGTAGGCAGGAATCCATTAAAGAAGCATCTTTTTTCATGGTGTATATACAAAAAAGCTTTTAATATCAGCCAATAGTCATTAGTTATTGATGACATTTGGTAATATAACAATATTGCTGTGTTTTGTTATGTCTGTGTAGTCAACATTTTGAAATTTGAGCGGCTCACTCTTTCTGACTGTAAACAAAGCCATTCCACGCCTCCCCCATCCTGATTGGCTGTGAGGCAGACGCTGCTCCCCTGTGTTGTTCTGTAGCCCAAGTAAAGTTAGCGTGCTACAATAACCGAAATAGCCGAAACCCTAATCCATGCTTTCATAACATCCAGACTAGATTATTGCAACTTCATCTTATACGGCTCATTATCCAAAGTCCTCAATAAACTCCAATACATTCAAAACTCTGCTGCCCGCCTGCTCACCCGCACCAACTCCCGAGAACACATCAATCTGCACTGGCTCCCCATCCCAAACCGCATACAGTTCAAAATCCTCCTGCTCACCCACAAATCACTCAGCAACCTGCCCCCCATCTACCTCACAGACCTGCTCCACCACTGCAACTGTTTTTTTTTTTCATTTTATTTTCTTCTTTTTCTTTGTAAGGCGTCTTTGAGCACCTGCAAAAGCACGTTAGATATAAAATGTATTATTATTATTATTGTGAAATGTTTGTAATTATACTTTAGTATAACATAGAAACATCTGACAAAAAGATCTAAAAACACTGAAGCAGCAGACTTTGTGAAAATTAATCAGTTTTCCTTTTAAAAATTGGATTTTATATCAATGGTTGAAACCTGTATTATAGACGGTGTAAAGTTATTTCAAATGGTGGATAAGTGAAGCTAAAGCATTAACACTGCTTGATAAATCCACCTCTTTTCATTGTGCTAAGACCCCATGCTTTTCTAATAACTGTATTTAGCTTGCTGATAAGTTGATCCCATGTATCAAAACCACATGGATCTGCAAACTGTTACTAAGCCTGAAAAAAACTGTTGTTCCTTGATCCAGACAATGGGAAAAATGCAGACTGAAAATCCAGACTCCAAAGTCATTCGGCCACTTCCTGGTAAGTGTCTAACAAGCACATTTGGAACCAGTTCCTTCTTGTGTTGAATTTATTTCATGTATCTCTTACCTTACATGTGTTTTTGATTTTTCTTCTTCACCCTCCCTTCCTTCTCTCCCTCCTCATAGGCATGTGTGTAAAGACCATCTCAGAGCCAGGCAAACAGAAGATCTTTGTCAACATCTGTCAGTCACATTCAGTCCCACAGCCACCAGAACTAACAAGAGAAGAGCTTGTGGAGCTGCTACAGTCTGAAGATCCTAGTGGTTACAGAGTTCCCATGAGCCTTGGCGAGCCACACACTGAAATAGACAACAGTAAGTGACCGCGGGCCTGTTGAGATTTTTATGTTTTTTTCAGCATGATGACACAAATGAATAACTTTTATGTACTCCTTTATTTCCATTGATCATCCTAGCTTTACAGACTAATGCTGTGTAAAGATTTACCTTAAATGACTTAAAAAGATGACTGCAACACATCCTAGTTGTGGTGCACAACCCCAAAAATTTATGCGACACAGACCTAAGTGCAATGTCCACCTCAGCAGGGGTCGTATTGAGGCAGAGGGGAAGTGACACTCAGCACAGCTGCATGTAGTATTTATAATTATGCTCATAACGCAGCAGATCGCATCTGAAAATGTCAGGCTACACAGCAAGTGTATGTCCAGCCCTGTGAGATACTAACAAAAAGGCAAAGTGCTCCATCTAAATGACAAGAAAATTACAAACAGCCTGTTGCAACATACAGTTGAAACCAGAAGTTTACATATCATATGGCCGACATATCACACAAAAAATGTAAACATGATAGGAATGAACAAATGAATGAATTCATCTTGGAAATGAATGAGACATGTCTGGTGCATGTTAAAAGCGCATGTTGAACAGTGCTATTTCAGGGTGATAATGGCATCGAAGATTTTTTACACACTATACTTCTGCCAGCATTCCTTCTGTACTTTTGCAGCGGCGACGGTGTTGCTTTTGAGGTTTATGATAGATTTGAATTCTCAAACTGTCATTGGAAAGGTTTCTGTTCAGACTTGTTGGTTCGATTACCCCATCATTACAATACACTTTTGGCTCAGGTCATGATAGCGGCAGGTTATAAAGTTATGTGTGGGCGCATTCTGCTGATGTCAAACTAATCTTTAGGAATGACATTTAGACAATGCCAACTCTGGTTTTTTTTCTTCCTTTTTTAATCTCCTCAGAGATTATTTATGACAGACATTGTGTATCCATCAATTAGACAGACGGTTGAGATCAAATACTTCAAGTGGCCTCGAGAAGAGCCTTGTGACACCTGTTTTTCCTAAAGTCAAGTCGTGGGTGGATGAATAAGACTTTGGTTGTACAAGAGGAAAAATTCCTAAATAAATTAATGTCACATGTGAATGTTGGATCTCTTTTTTTAAACTACATAAAGCAGAACTACATTTCAGCCAATTTTATGGTATTCTTTGTTATTATATTTGATTATCAAATTCTGTGACTGCATCCATTTTTCTGCCTCATTGAAATCAATCAGCTCACCAAAGCTGAAGCTGTAACTCTTAAAACATCAGAGTACATTTCTGGATGAGAAGTGGTGCATTCATCAAAGCACTGTTGGATCATTCAGGACCATGTGCTCATTTTCTGAAGCTCTTGGCAAACAGGAAATGCTTCTCAATCACAGCCAGATCTCATCTGTGAAGCCATAGATCTCAAGCAGAGGAAGCCTTCTTCCTGTAGTTCCCAGATTTATAGATACTGAGAGTGACATTTTAGATTCATGCTCAATTTGATTACTGACCACACTCTGATTTAAAGTGCTGGACTTTCACTCGTTCTCTGGTCTTTGTTCCAACATTTGACTCTCCTTAACAGCTGTGGGGATGATAGCCAGGAAGTATTTAGCCCAGAGATAGAAATCTCTTTGACCCAGGTCCCAGTTTTGTCTTGATAGTCCTCGTGACTCTAGAGCCTGCCCTACTTCACTAGTGACACTTTGAAAACTTCAAATACAGTACAGAAAAATACAGAAAACTTAAAAATACAATATTTTTAATAATTGTCAACATTATTATTATTATTGTTATTGTTATTGTTATTATCATTATTATTATTGTTGTTGTTGTTGTTATTATTATTATCATTATTACTGTTATTGTTATTATTAGTATTTTTGTTGTTGTTGTTGTTGTTGTTGTTGTTGTTGTTGTTGTTGTTATTATTATTATTATTATTAATTGTCGTGTTAGCAGTAGCAGTATCTTTTTTTGTAAGTATATATTTTCTTTTTTAGGCTCTCAAGGTTGCACAGCGTATGATGTTGTCATCAACCAAGACTTCTTCCAGAAATGCCAGGTATGTGTGTGAGAGAGAGAGAGAGAGAGGGAGCTGGAGAGACAGAGGGGTTTAGGTTTGATTGCATATTTGCATCATTACAGGGTTAGTTGTTATTTGCATTCTCGCCTCAACTCAACAAGGCCCTTACACTCATCCATTGTCCGGTTTTATAGAAAGTCAGTCCATGGTTCCATGCCTTTCTTTAGTTAGTATCTAGTATGAGCCTAACTCTTGGCAAAAGCAGTTTTACCACTTTGGTTGCCATGATCTAGAAACTCATTTGAAGAAGTATTATTAATTAGAGAGAGTCTCAGTTTGGTCTAACTGCAGAATTTTGTTGGTTGATGTGTCTCTGCTGATAGTGAAGTAGTACGGCAAGCTTAACAGTCATAACAACAGTAACAGTCAACAGTAACTTGGCAAACTATTTGAAGGAATAAAGAGATTGTTTGTCTAAAATTGCGTACTAAATATCAACTGTAAAAAAGCTGTTGTCTTTTCTGGATTCACTGAAGAAATAATATAAAATTTACTGTTTTTAGTTGTGTCCCTTTGATCAAGCTGTTCAGCTCTTTTTCAATTGTCTCTTAACCTATAGGGGGGTTTTAGATTTTGTACTGATACTGTATTAAGGTTATCTTCCTTTGATAAAAATGCTGTTTAGAACAAACTGAAGTCTCCACCTTTACTTATTTAACTCTATAAGTGTGTGTTTGTGTGTTGCAGAAGGATCCGCTCTTCCAGCAGTTTGTTATTCTAGTGTCTTTAGAGGGTCTGGAGAACAAATACAACCTGGAGCTAAGTAGAGGTTGGTGTTAGTCTGTTTTTTTAGTGCTCCTTATCGGTTTTATAATTATTTAACATGTTTGATGTGTTTCTGCAGACTGGAAGGTGCTGAAAAACAGGAAGTTTTTGGGTTCGATTAATGAACAAAATATCCGGACTAAGAGCAAACCGGTGATCCAGGAGCTGCAGCCTCAGTATGTTACTCTGTCTCTGTTTGAGCTTTGAATAAGATGAAACATGTGTAGCTCCTGGGTGTTAACAGGAATTGGAAGAACACTGAGTCAATGAATTTGATTAAATGTTACAGTCAGGGAATGAAAACTCAGGGCTTTGTTGTATTTGAATCTATAAGTTTGTTTTCTCTCCCCCACTCTCTCTGTCCTGTTACAGGGAAAGCTCCACTGCCACAGCCAAAAGGTAAAGCTCATACGTTTCTCACTTTTTCTTTGGTTCTCTCTGTTTAATCTGTTTATAAGCTCCACTTTTTCCTCCAGTAAGTTTTAGTTATTCTAAACTCATTTCCTCTTCTTCATATTATCAGTCACTCATTCACTATTTTTACTCTCTCCAGACCAGAGTTCACTTTGCTTGTGGAGCCTCCCACCGGTGATCCTGAGTACCTCATTGCAGAGATAAAGCTACCAGGGGTGGTAAGACATACAGTCAACATAACCTATTTTGGAAATAAGATTCAGGACTGCTTAACTGTGTACTCTAAGTCTGTGGAGTAACAGGTCTGCACTGTCATCAGTTAGAGTAAGTTTACTCTTGAGCAGCTACAGCCAGACGTGCTGGAAGGAGGAAACATCCTGCTATTCTCCAGGCGCAAATATTTTTGTCCTCTTATAGTGAAACTCACCTCGAGGTCTTTGTTAAAAAAAGAAAAAAAAAGGATAAAAAAGATGTGACCCTTTTTGAAGATCTGAGCTTTGAAATGAGCCCAAAGCTACTTGAGTGATATCCTAACATCCTTATCTATATCTGACTTAAAATGAGAAGCATATCTCCTTAACGGTTTTAATAGGTGCAGGATAGGGGAGCTTGACAAGGATATTTACAATTATGATATTAATTATGTTAATTTCACTCATATAGCATTTTCCAAAACAAGTTACTAAGTGCTCAATAAGATTCAGAACAAGCTAGGCTTCAGTTATAGTTATAAAAAGGTGGTATACTAGTAAGTAAAAACAGATAAGGAATAATCAAGATCCAGTTATGTGATATAACAACAAATACATGGAGGCCAAGGCCAAGAAAAAGCTATACATGGAGGGAGGCTTTAAGAAATCCGAAACTCTCCTCTATCACCTGGCTTTTTTTTTGACTGTTGGCTTTTTTATTGGTTAAATTGTAAATTAAAGAAGCAATCCCCGTGTTTTATAGACTGTCAAAGGCCAAATGTAAACAAGAGTGAGCGGTCTCAAGCAACGATACATTTTAGTATTTTATCTGGGAACTATTCGCAGGATTATGGATACGTCGCTCTCCGCTGCCCCTGCTGGCCGCCCCCTCTCTGTGCAGAACTGTTTTGCTGACTTTTGTATGCAAAATCTGGCCCACAAAGTTTGAGCTCAACCTCAGTTATGTTTATACAAAGAGACTCTGACTTCTGAAGTTGTCTCTGTGTTTTCTCTGGATCTGATATTATGAAACCACAGCTGTTTGATCAGCACCTGACATTATATTTTCTTCTTTTGTTATTAATGGTTGGTTAGAAAACTGCCTTCAGATGGAAAGTAGTGCCAGGCCCTCGTAAAAACACTCATAGAAAATGACTTTTTTAAAGATGAGGTTATAGTCACATCAAGCATTTGACTTTTCCATAAATCAATAAGCATTTCGATCTTTAAAAAATCAGGATTATCCCAAATTTAAACACCATCAACAGATATTATGTTCTGATTTGGTCACTAACCTATCAGTCGTATATGCTTGCTTATATGATGCTATAAACTGAGTTTTTAACTTGTTTTTTATCTTGTCAGGTTAGAAAAAAGCAGAGTGAAAAAATGATAGTTACACGTCAAGATAAAATCTTGCGTTAATCAATGCACAATGGATTGATGAATGTGACATATATGAAGATGAAATTCTTCATCTCATTCCAAAGTAAACCATGTCATTACATTAACATCACATGTATGGATCCATGGTGTACCTCAGCCTAAACTGTGTTCACTTATCTCCCATCCAGCCATCGTCTCGCTCTCTGGTTTTGGATGTCGGTGAAGATCGTCTGGTGTTAACAGCTCGACCGTCACTCTTTCATCTGGACATTTTTCATCCGTTCTTTATAGACCAGGAGAAGAGTGTGGCACAGTACAACAACAGCACTCAGGTGTCAAACACAAACACAAACAAAAACACACATAGTTTTTACTTTGCAAATCACTCAAAGTGTAACACCAACAGCAAAAAGTGAAGTGGGTTTGACTCTGTGCTGTGTTTGACACAAAAGAAAGGGTCAGCCCCCCAAAAAAGCTTAACTATGGAAAAAAAAACTCAATCTGAGGAAATATTCCTTTATGGAGGAATAAGAAACTCTAACGGCCTTGCATTAAGACACATGCCTATAGTGCAGTGGGTATATTTTCTTCATTAGAGTAAAACTTTTAAAAGAACACAAAATAAAAGAGCAGAGGCGATACAGAAACTCGCTTTACAGCGTGTCAGTAAAGCTTAAAAAGAGTAGAGTACAGTATTTCACCAAATAACCAGTTAAACAAACTACTCACACATGTCATGTTTGTTTGTTCCTGTGTTCACAGATCCTTACAGTCACCATGCCTGTGGTGTCTTCATGAGACTACACAAGTTTTCTCCAGTGATTTATGTCTCACTCAAAAAAGATGCCAAAATAATGTGATTTTTTTTTTCTATTTAAATAAAACCCAATTTTTCACTTCTTTGTTTGTTTACTTTGGGTGAAAGAAGTCAGGGTAAACTGTTACATTAACTGATTGTTAAAATGAATAAATACACATAACTGCCATGAAAAACTTGAGAAACACAAGATACGAGATACTTGTGCTCTAATGAGAAGACTTGAGAGCTGAGTAAGAAAAACTCTCATTACTGTTATGACCTGATGGGCCTCCTATAAAAGCTGTAAAATTAGAGGCTCAGTCTGATAATCCAATATCAGCAACACAGAGCCCTGACTAAATTTTCGAAAAAAGAAAGAGATGACATCTTACAAAAACAAGTCAATAAATTTGAGTTTCAAGAGGATTCTGCACACCTGAACTTCATCTTTTAAATGAGGGAACAATTTAGTTAGGTCCACCTCTTTCTTCCTGCCTTAAACCTCCTAACACTGGTGGCTGAGAAGTGCAGCCAGAACGGTGATCACTACAATCTGAACCGGATGCATTGCAGCCTAAACTAGGATCAGCTCGAGATAAAGTGTGGTTACTCTCCTCTTTTTATGTGTGGAGCTTTTCCTGTGAGCAAGAAACCTCCCCTTTCATGGAAAAAATGAATGAGTGAAGCAGTCATCCTTCTATTTCTGGGTCTGCTAGCCTCCTCCCTCACAACTCTTTATGTCTCTCCACCTTACTGGTACTGATCATACACATCTGTTACCCTAGCTCAGCACTTAATTTTGCGTCCAGAGGCAGAAATGCTGTGAATTTTCTCACGGACGGTTGAAAATAGAATGTTTTTGCATATTGTGAGTGGTACTTCTGGCATGGATTATTTTAAGACTTCCTGGTTGTTTTGAAATAGAAAAAGGGAAATGAATATATTTTAAAAAAACCTAAGGGCAAGTAGAGACAAGACTGTTAGACATTTGATAAGTCTCTCCTCATGCACAAAACCACAGTGATATATTATGGAGTAAAACAATAGCCACAGAGGAAATCAAAGCAGGTCTAAAAATAGAAGGGTGACTTCTTCACTTATTCATGTGGGGGGTGATGTTGGGGTTCTGGTGGGACTCTCTTTCACATAACAGCTCACTCATTGTGTATCATCCCACTTATAACCCTGTCACCAACTAAAGACACAAACAAGTTGACACTAAGTGTTAATTCAAAGATGTTTTTATTGAATTAAAAATGATTAAATATCCAGCTAAAACGCAACAGCTGCCATTGCAACTTGTTAAAGGTGCTAATTTTTTTGTATATTTTAAAAAACAAGTTTCCTGTGTTGAAGTAATCCTCAAATGGGACTTTGGGGAGCTCTCAATGGCTCAATCATGATGTCACATGAGAATTCAGCGAGATCTACATGAGATATGATGTTGTGACATCACCAGGCTGCGAATCGCCTCAAAAAGGCTAATTTATCATTTTATATAAAGAAACAGAACTATGTTTCATGGCAACAGTGAAAGAGGCCTCTAGCATGCTGGGTTTTGGAATGCTGGGGCAGCCTTCAAAGGACAGAGGCAGAAATATGAGTTTTCATAGACAGCAGCGTGAAATATGTGAAGAGTTTGTTGAACTGTTACTCATGTAAAGCTGCTAAGAAGATATCAGAGGGATGATATGAAGACAAAAATAATTCCAACACCCTCTCTGTAATATCAAACAACATGCAGGTGAAATTGACAGTAATAATAGCATTATCACGGACATTGAAGTCTTAGAATGAACCACCCTTCCTGTTGTAAATCACAACACTTTCATTTATGGTTACATTTAAACATCATATATGATCATATTCTTAAAAGATGAAGAAAATAGCGGGACATCTTCTGTTGGTGTTTTCACTAAACCTGTCCTGTTACACTGTCTAGTCTCACACCATGTTGTAGTTTGTTGCTGCTTCATGTCCACTTTTTTAAAGTTGGTGGACATCTTCTTTGTGATTCAGCTCCTTGTGCGTCTCTTGCAACTGTACTGCATGTTTTCCAAGATAAGTTCAGAGTGACATCCGAGATATAATCCATGTTGTCACAGTGTGACAAAAAGGTGAAACCATGATCTTAAAAAAGTCTCATGCTGTGTCCTGTTGTGTGGTTCTCTCTTTATCTATTTCTATTCTTGGTTTTATTAGTATTGATTCTTCACCTTTAATACTTAATGGTATTTATTTAATTCTAAGTGTATATCCCTTTCGAATATTGACTGATGTTACACCTTTATATTTTTACTTTGAGTGGTATCTAGATTATCTTTATCATCTATATTTCTAGCATATACAGTATTCTCGTTATGCTGACCACAGGTTGTGAGGTAAATTTGAAAGAACAGAGGTAGAACCATCATTGTCTCTGAAACAGTAGCTTCTCCTCTTTCCCTCTCTCCCCTGCCAGTTCTCCCCTGCCAGCTGTCTCTCCTACCATCACTCACACCCGCCTCCCCTTTTATTTTGTCATCCCCTTCTCCGCCTGCTGTGATGCACCCCTCCATTTGTCCAGTGAAGTCATCCCTCTGTTCTCCCTAATCCTACGAGGTGCTTATCTTTCTGCCTCTGCTTAATCCACCTGTGGCCCCCAGCCCTGACCACACATACACACCCTCAAATCTGCACATTTGTGCACACATACTCACAGTTATTCTTGTATTGTACATTTGGGCACTCAGTCATTCTCACAGCATGCAAACACACATAGATATTTAAACAGCCCCCCCACACACATACACTGCCCTTCCACCTCTCTGTATAAAACTCCCTCTGTCCCCGTCTCTCTGTCCGTCTCCATCTGTGACTGGTGATATCACACCTCCATACAGGTAGGTCTGTTTGTCCATCTCTAATATGCTGTCTTATGGTTTCCTTCTTTCAGGGGGAAAATCTTTTCTAAATCAAACTACAGGGTTTTATTGAGCATGACAGCCATGGGACTGTCAGAAACCCTAATATACTAAAGTAAAGAAACAAAAACACACACATAGACTGTAGTTTACCTACAGGATTTCTTACGCTACTTAATGTGTCTGCTGCACTTGGTTTTGCTCTTGTGATCATAGCAGCGGAGATTTTTTCCTCATTTGAAATTTAAGTGTATGTTTTTTTTTTTTTATTACAGACCAAACTGAAATGAACAGAAATCAATAGCTACCTTCAGCATAATCAATACTAGCATATAACTTTACCTACTGCAGCCACTGTGTTAACTGGACTTTTCACCCAAATTACAAAGCAGCTACATGAAACTTTGGTCAGTGCCGAATCTGCTATAACCTACTGCATCATTTCAGTCCAGAACAATTGAACTATTCATCCTGGTCACTGTCACCAGTGTTTACATAACGGTCTGTGAACTCCATAGTCAGCAATTGATATATTCTTCAAAAATGGTATAGCACCAGTTAGTGAGAAATAAAATCATGAGACCACATGTGCAAATATGAGACATTGCTTTTAGAGCGTGACAAGTTTAAGTGCACTCCTCTCCTTTCTCTTGTGTGTTTGTAAAATACTCGGCTGAGCTGTAACACATTGGCAGTAGCCCTGGCTCTTCTATTTTTTTTTTTTTTCTTGCACACTTGTAATTCAATTGCAGAGGAAATTCCACCAGTGACGCTGAAAAACACAACTCATTCCTCTGTCTACTGTGGTACTGTGTATCGGTTCATCTCCATCATTTTTGTTATATCAGCCCCACTTTGTTTGCTTGCTGTGTGACAGTGTGAGATCTAAAACTGGCCCAACATTAAATAACAGCTCATACTAAACTATGTTCACTCTCATCGTCCAGAAGGCTCTCATTGGAGCTGTCATCATAGGTAGAAATCATCACTATTACAGCACTCTTAGCTAGTTTGAGTTTCCTTCATCAGGGCGAGCTATCGAACTCTGACAGCCAGTTAGGCTTTTACAACTTCAGTTTGTGTGTGTGTGTGTGTGTGTGTGTGTGGTTGGCAGCTGGGTGTCCAGCCCACCGTCCTTCACATTTTTCCTTTGCTTCTTTGTTCACTGCCAACCACATACACAAATGCTAGCAGTCTGATGTCAGGCTAGCTAACTTTAGAAGATACTAAACAGCTGTCTGCTACACAAATGTTATCTATGCAGTGGGTTGTGTGTGAGTGTGTGTGCATGTGCGTGTGCGTGTGTGTGTGTCTAGAACAGTTACCGTGGCTTGATCAGGTCAGTGTCAGGTCCCCTGTTTATCGTCTGGTTAGCGGCCCTTCTCTTTTGTTGACTTGATGGTGTGAAATTTTCGTCCGGTCACACCTTTAATGACACGCCAAATATTTTTACTGAGGCGTTCTCTCAAGCAACACTGTGGTCATTTTCCCAAATAATTTCCCACTTCAAAGGAAATCTCAGCGCTCAAACTCAGTTTTAATAACTTTTTTATTAAATCGACATCACTGTTATTTCTCATAATGTAGTCTGTATGTTGGTGTAGTTTTTGCTCAGTTTTCAGCTAGTGGATCTTGTTTACTTTTCCCTCCCCTCCTCTCTAGACGCCATCCACTGCCAACAATAGCCTCTCTTTAACGCTAATAATGTATTGTTGGGCGCTGACTCTACTCACATACACACACATTGCCCTTGACTAAAATAAACCCTGTTGAGGCCTGAGTCTGGAACTCGACTCTTCTCTCAAATCCCCTTGTCAGGTCAGGACTTGTGTCCCAACCTTTCACCACCACACTCTCCAGCTCAGAGCAGGCGGTTTTACTCTCCACATCATCCCTCTTTTGAACTTGGCTTACCTTTGTGTAAGGGACAAACCAAGGCCTTGAGTCTGTTTTGGATTTCATTGGCTGGCATTGTTCATTGTGGCTATCCCATGTGCCCCTCATGCACCGCTGCTTTACTGTTAATACTATCAACTAACCTGTGCAAATATTAGACACATATTTCAATGTAAAGTCATCAGTACTCATGTCACATGAAACGTTAGACTCGCCCATGTAAAGACATGCAGCAACATGTAACATAGGAAGTCTGGTGTAACACTACAGTGGAAACAATGCAGACACATCATGACATATTCAGCCGATGTATATAAAAACGTTAGACTCGCCCATGTAGACATGCAGCAACATGTAACATAGGAAGTCTGGTGTAACACTACAGTGAAAACAATGCAGACACATCATGACATATTCAGCCGATGTATCACCTTCTGATCAAGCAGTTGCTTGCTTACAAGGGTTTTAAAATATGATGCAATGGCCAATGTTACCTCTGTTTTCAGTCAGTCTGCTGTTCAGTCCAGATTAATGTCTCATTTTAAAATATTTCAAACAAACAAGTGAGACTGAACTTATTTGTAGAGATCAAAAACTAAGACAAAGTGAATGTACCTTTCTTGAAATGGGGATAATAGTTTAGTTTTCAGGTTTTTTTGTATGGGTTGCTGGAACAGCTGTCAGCTGTTAGTGTAGTAGAGTGAGCCATAACATATTGGACGAACTGCTAATCATGAGCTAAGAACCTCAAGACCCTGTAAGGCTGAGGTGAGCTGCAGACATGGCTGATAAGTCTTCGCAGGCTCATCATCACATCAGAAGTGTCTCTTTGCCAAGTTGGTGTTCTCTTCCTCTTTTCAGTCAATATAGACCACTCATAATCACCACAAAGTCACCACACAGTTAGACCAGAAATTCTAAAATGGCAAGTCCGTATTTCTAGCTTTGGACTAAAGAAGTTAAAACTGTAAAGACATTAAATGTGCCTCTCAAGGTGCATCTGTGAATGCAAACAGGAGGATTAATAACATTACACGGAGGACTGGAGTCTCCTTTTAATGCCTTTGACAGGACTGACCATGTCCGACTGTATTAAACTGCTGGACCTGGCATGGTGATGGGCACAACAACAGACAGAAGAGAGGGGCAGTAGAGCTGTCAATGACAGTTACTGACTGCATAAATGTGACCCCACAGTCACAGGGCTGCTCTGAATTCTTCCTGCTGACAGAGAGATTAGGAGCGGTAGGACGTCAGGACACTGTGTAGAGGGAGAGCAGATGGAAAAGGGACGTTTGCATTTTTTACCACCTTTTTAAAATCAGATTTTAGATAACAAGGAAGGAAAAATTTGGCATTTAGGCACATGAGAGCAATGACATTACAGTTATGAATTCTGCCATATTGATGAAAATGTTCGAGATCTGTCATTGAATAGTAATTGATGAGATACATGAGATTTAACACATGCAATGGAAAAACAAAAGGTGTGTAAGAAAACTTTTATTTTTGTGAGACTTGAGGACTTTAAACTCCATTTTTTTCAACATAAATTTGCCCATCCAGTTCCCAGAAACAACACAGCCAAGAGAGAAAGGGTCAGGGAGGACAGAAGTCGAGTGAGGGAGACAGAGACAGAGGAAACTGGAAAGTGAGAGAAACCTCATCCCTCCTGGTCTTTCTGCCTTTAACCCTTGTCAAATTCTCACCTGTTGATGCTCCATCAATCTCCACCTGCCCCTCTGCCAGGACGGTGTCAGCACACACCCTCTGTATCTGTCTGCCTGTGGATGGTTTTATGCCAGGACAATGGCAGCTCAGAGGGACAATTTATAGCTGAACAATCTTAGTTTGCATATGTTCTCTTTTTATATCTTCACAGTTGTTAATCATAGGATAAGAGGACGGTGTGTGGTTGTCTGCGTGATGTCTCCAAACAAATCTACTGTGTCACAGTCAGTAAAACTAGAACATTAACACACCTTTCTTGGGTAAACAACCATCAAATGCAGTAATGCATAATCGTAGACAGTGTGTAGATTCTTAGTAGATATTATTCTTTTGGTTGTGACCCACAGCTCATGATCATAAGTAAGGATTGTAACGTAGATCATCTGGTAAATCAAAAGCTTCACAAACTTCCCTTCACCATGACGGCCTAGTGCAACGTCCTTATTATCGATACCCCTGTCAATCTCACATTCATTTTTACCTGCACTAGTGAATAAGACCTCAGACCTAAGGTATTCAAAGACCTTCACTTGGGGACTCACTCCAAACCCAAAAGACAGCAATCCACCTTTTTCCCGCAGAGACCCATGGCCTCAAAATTAAGGGGTGCTGATTCTCATCCCAGTGGCTTGACACACTGCAAACAGCCCCAGTGCCTGCTAGAGGTCACAGCCCGAAGATGCCATCAGGACTATGGCATCTGTTTGAATTCATCGGCTCCGAAACCGTAGACCCTCCTACTCCTAAGTCCACGACACACATGAAGACACATGAAGACTGGATGGGCAGTCTTGCTCACTTCAGGAATTTTGCAAGGGTAAAAAGTTGGTCCACTGTACCACAACCATGACACTGCATGGTTCCTCCAGGGTGGCCAGGCGCCAAGTGGACTAATAAACCACCCTATGCTCAAACATGGCATTTGTTATGGCCAATCCATGACCTGCACAGAAGTCAAAATACGAAGCACAACTCAGGTTCAGATCAGGCAGGCTGTTCCTCCCAATCACCCCTCTTCAGGTGTCTCCATCATTGCTCATGTGGGCGTTGAAGTCCTCCAAGAGAAATTTGGAGTACTCTCTCATAGCTCTTTCCAGAACCCCACCCAGAGACTTGCAAAAAGGTCCCTTTACACAGAGGTGCTCAACTGGGAGCTTGTGAGTAATGAGGTCAGATTAGTAAAGGAGCCATGCCTCCAGTTGCAATGGCAACAACCTCTCTCTTGCAGGACAGAAAGTTGTCATTTGTAACAGCAGTCAGCAGTCAATTCATAATATTACATAATATATTGTATATCACCACATACAATTTTTAATCTTATTTATGTATTTAACAGTCCTGTCTCAAATAGAGCCGCTGTCTTTAGGTTCAATAACCTTTTATCATTTAAATTCATTCTCTGCTGATGTGTCTCTCTGTTATCTTGTTGATTTGATTGTCATGTTTTTCCTCTACCTGCAGTCATGTCAGATGTAGAAGAAGAGTACGAGTGAGTAAAGATCCATCTTTCAGTGCCAGTCACATGGTATCAGAATAAGTTACATCCACATTGATACTGACTGATGCTTCTTTTTATTTTTTATTTTTCCATGATCTTTACAGGGAACAGGCGGAGGGTAAGTTTACTATAACATGAGCCTTTAAAAATCTCTTTAATATCATTATCATTGAGGACTTAAGTGAAGTACGAAATCAGAGTCATTTCTTTGCGTCTGTAGAGGAGCAGGAGGAGGAGCAGCAAGAGGAGGAGCCTGAGCCTGAAGAGGAGGATGGAGGAGGTAAGGTTTGAGGACTTTCAGACTACAGGGTTGCAAAGAGAGTCCGGAGGTAAAACAGTGTAAATAAATGTGTCTTTCAATGATGCATAATCTTTCTTGTTCAAAGAAGCTTTCCATGAATCAAGCAGTGGGTTAGGGTTGACTGTGGGCTAATTCTGGTCTTTTAACTTTCCCCTTTATCATGCTCTTCCTCACATCATCTGGGCTTGGGCTGATAGGACAGCAAGAGTACCAAGGTAGGGTAACTTCATCATCAGTCACGGCTTTAGACACTGTTTATGGCTCAATCAATGACCTAATACAGTAAAATTTTATCTATATGGAAGTTATTTCATAAAAAGAAGACATCTCGATGTATCATTGTCTTTTAGCTTATTGTTTTGGTTTAGTCAAACCATCAACCTAAAAGTGCTTGATTCTGATTGATCAAAACCCCATAACGTCGGTCCTTGATTCAAAAGGTACCATTGGGGACAACCTGATTATCGCTGATCACCTGTTGATGTCACTTATTGACAATATGAAACTGTTATTGATACTCTGGTTGGACAACATGATGTATAGTGAGCTGCAAATCCAAGCTCTGCATGACTGAGGACCAACATCTGGAATGATTTTATTTAAAAACAGAACAGTTGGGTTAACAAACCCAAGTTGCTAGAAAAATCCCACCGTTGTGTCTTCTGTCAAAAGAAAAGCTTCACTTTTAAAATTTGTACAATGTTAATCTCTCTCCATTGCTTCAAATATCTCATCTGTTCTTACCTGTTCTTACATTCATTATTATTCACATGCACATGAAAGATGAGCAGATATGAGTCTCTGTTAAACAGAAAGATCTTTTGGCCTTGGTCAAAGTAAATGCATAACATTAACCTTTAAAGACACACCTGGCAAATAAGAAGTAAAACACTGTAAGAACAAAGTCATTTGTATGTGCATCCTATATTAATGAATGCTTATGCACAAAACTACATTTCCCAGCAGCCACTGTGGGCAATACAATGTGGCTCACTTTGCATGAGTAGGAAATGAATGTTTTGAGCAATAGTTACACATTTTGGAAACAAACACTTGAATTTTCTCTTTTGCTAAGAGTTTGAAGACAAGTTTGGAAACCACTCTCACATTGAAAAGCTTCAGGAAGCAGCTAGTTTGGCCTCAGAGTCAATCAGCAGATTTTATTACGTCTGGGCTGAATCAGTCAAGTCTTTGTGCTCAGCTTAGCTTAGCTTTGTTTAGCTAACAGTTGGGTAACACTTTACAATAACCATGATTTATAAATGGCAAATAGATAGTTTATTAATGTAAGTTAATAGTTACTTTACCATTACCAAGCAATGAAATTGTGATTAATAATTTTCATTAATCATCAATGGACTACTTATTAAAGGTTCATATAGGTTTAAATATTAGTTGTAGAACATCTAGATTAAAATGTGTGTCAGGAGCACTTTGTAAATGGTTTATATTTGTTTTTTAAACCATCAATAAACATTACTCAGATGGTTATTGTAAAGTTGCTACTGATGTTTGTAATACTTTGTAAATGATTAATAAGAGGTTTATTAACCACCAATAAACATTACTTAGATGACTATTGTAAGGTTAGGGTTAGGTTTTTAAAATTGTAAAATTTTCAATTTATTAATGGTCTATATGCTATTTATAAATGATGATTAAACATTAATAAACGATCTGCTTACCATTTATAAATGGTCTATTTACCATTTATGAGTTCCTCCGTATTGTAAAGTGTTACTAACCGCTGTTTCTGGTGTCCATTTTCTTGTCTGACTTGAAGCAAAAAAGGAACCAAGCATTGTTTTCAACATGCCTAACTATTTGTTGAAGTTGCTGCAAATGCTATTTTGGATATTAACTTTGGGTTTATCTCAATCCACCCACACATCTTTCCTTGTCTTTTCATGATTCCCAAATCTTTGACTTTTCACTTTTTCATTTTTTCGCCCCCTGATCCCTTGGGGCGTTACTGCTCTCCTTCTGTCCATACTGCCATTTATCTCTTGACCGTGTATCCCTCTGCCTTTACACCTTCTCTCCATCAACTGCATCTGTCCCTTAAATTTTCTTCCTACCATTTCATCATCCCTCTCTTTCTACAATACTCTCCATTTCTCCCCGTCACCGTTTTATTCCACCACTCTCCTGTCGTGTGACTGCCATTAATAACTCCTTGATGGCTCCATGTGTTATTTCTATCACCATCCTTCCATCTTTCATCCTGTCTCTATGTGGCCGGTCCATCAGATCAAGAAGCCCAGGAGGAAGGTGAGAATTAGTAGACGCGTGGTTCCCGAGACGTAAGACCCACAATCCCCTACCCAAGCTAGGTTGGCTAACCAAGTCCCTTTCTCCTTAAATGAGTCCTCTAACATGTTGAATTTGGATTTTTATTTTTTATAAATCCCACTGGAAGTTAGTGTTTGACTTTATCATGAAATCGGGCCTCCTTACACAATAATTAAATCTTTTAGCTGCTAGAAAATAATAACCCTTGATTCAGAAAAAGCGTGAATAGAAAGGCTCAGCATAAACCATAAGTGTGAAGGAGTTTAGCTTGACCTGTGATTGGTTAGAAAGTTGATTTCCGGTTTCAACACTATCCGTGCTTTTTTGTTTGATTGTAACTTACAAAAGGCATGACTTTCTGATCTCCCTTTGCATTCCTCTGTTACATGCTTGCGGTGCTTTGAGCAATATTAACAATTGTATAAATTTCAGACACCCAAATAGGCTTGTATCAGTATTTTCATTCACTAATGCAAACATTTTCCCTTTATTTCTCTTCATCTCACCAACAGAAGAGGAGCGCCCCAAACCCAAGTATGTACCTTTGTTTTGTTGCTGCAGATTGTTTTTTTTTTTTTTTGTGGTGGCGAGTATCTTAAAAAATGATGTTATCCCACTTTCTGTCCTCAGACCCATGGTGCCACAACTTGCCCCTCCGAAGATTCCTGAGGGTGAGAGAGTAGACTTTGATGTAAGTTAGAAGACTTGTTTTTCTCCCTTTTCGACTCACTGTCATTCCTCTCAAAGCCAGCATGTTTGTGTTACAGAATTGTGCGGGATTATCTAAACAGGCCGTCACTCCATTGTGCTTCGCTTTCCTGTTGTTGTCTTTCTTGATTTTGAGGAGGAGGTGAAATCTTAAACAGGGTTTTTCACAGGGAAACGTACTTTGTATTGAACTTTAGATTTTTCTGCAACAACAAAAAATCTGCAAAAATAAATAATGAGCTATTATTTCCATACAAATAAAACACATATCTTCCTATACAAGTATTTTTAAGCTGTTTTTTTAAGCTTGCATAAAAAATCCTAAGATTTTACTGACAGAACACACCTCCGACAGACTGGACTGAGTTTATACAGCCTTTTTTCTGGTCGTCTGACCACTAACAATATTTCTACATTCGAAATATGGACTGGATAAGGCTAACATGAGTCCCAGACTCTGAACCAAAGCCGATCTTACATGATATGTAAATATCCCAAAGTACAGTAAGTTAAACTTTTGAGGGCCAAACTAAGCTGTAAGGACACCCAAATATTGTAATCAGGGCTGTCAAAGGATTCATTTTGATCTCAGCTGCAAAATTTTAATAGTTAATCAGGATTAGTCACATTTAGGAAACTGTTATTTAGTCCTTATTTACTATGAATGGCATTGCCAATGTCTTGATTCGTGAATCAAATGAAGACTTCATGGTTTTTACTCTGAGATCTATTATATAAATCAATGATGCCCTGTTTAACCAGTGTGTGAACCCATGACTTAGAAGTAGAAGACGGCTGCAGAGTGCACAAATATCTAATCAGTGTCAGTGTCCCGTGAGCTTGGCACTTGAGCTCTCCCAGTGGATAAAACAACAAACATTTGTCTCACCAGGACATCCACAGGAAGCGCATGGAAAAGGACTTACTGGAGCTGCACACCCTGATTGACGTCCACTTTGAGCAGAGGAAGAAGGATGAGGAGGAACTTATCAGCCTCAAAGACCGAATTGTAAGTTAGAGAGGTCATGAGCTGTGCTAGCTCTTACATGGAGTTACAAAGAATAAATCCTTTAAAGAAATGTCTTAACATTGGTGTTTAAACCACCCAGCCACCCTATCGATGTTTGGTAGCACTACCCACCAAACATCTTTTTAACCTTGTCTTATTTCTTTAGCAAAGAGACTTGACACGACTCACCTCCTCTCCTCCAGCAGCCGCTTGTTTGTAGTGAGACCTCGGACCAGTCCATCATCGACTGAAGCGGGGTGACGCAGCTCAAGGGATAACATTTATGATTATTTCTTTATCATTTCCTTAAAGTAATAATCATTTTAATCATTTTGCACTGGAGACGTGGTAGTTCTTCAGCCTTAGCGTCTCGGTCTGATTGCATTTCCATGCATTTTCTTTGCTTAAGAAATCAGGCAAAGCTAAAAAGATGTTTGGTGGCTAGTGCTATGGCTAGGACCCTATATGTACTGTTGATGAAGTTAGGTGCTGTTCTGAGCATTATTGTGGCTATAGAGTGGTGTTTTGGTTGAGGTTTGTTTATAGCCCCTCAGACCACTGTGTTGCTACCGTGCGGTCGTTACTCAAGTCGGTATAACTAGAGAAGCAAGCAGTCGGCAACATTCATTTCTTGAGGGGGTGTCTAACTCGATGTTAAAGTGTGTTTGACCCTAAATTAATTTTATGCCGAATTGAATTCAATGCTTTACAGATTGCATGGAAATGTTTTATCCTGTCTTTGTTTTCCTTTAGGAGCGTCGCCGGTCAGAGCGAGCTGAGATCCAGCGAGTTCGAGCAGAAAAGGAGAAGGACAGACAGAACAGGATTGCGGTAACAGACCCAAATCCTGCCCTTTTTGGAAAAATCTACAGTTTCTTCAACTATCCGTAACCACTTTTTTCAATTTCTGGATGAAAACTCACTTTTCAGGAGGAGCGCCACAGGAAAGAGGAAGAAGAGGCCAAGAAGAAGGCTGACGATGACGCCAAAAAGAAGAAAGTACTGTCTGGCATGGGAGCAAACTTTGGAGGCTTTCTGGCAAAGGTCTGACAGCTGCAATAACTCTTTTACAGCAACCTTTTTTCATTGTAGTTGTTCAGATTGATGAGTGAAAAATTGAGGGAGAGAAACAAATACTGTAAATAGTTCATGTGCTCTTTTTCTCAGGCTGAGTCAAGGAAGGGGAAGCGTCTGACAGGCAGAGAGATCAAGAAGAAAACTCTGGCTGAAAGACGGAAGCCTTTAGCCTTCGAGAACATGAGAGAAGATGGGCTCAAGTCAGTCTCCATTTATGTTAAATACTGCAAAACCATACAAATGTTCCAAAAAGATATTGACCTCTTTTTTTTTAACAAATGAACTTGAAATTCATATCAAGGCCTTTTCATGATATCCAAAAGAAAACAAGACCATCAAGGACAAGACTGACAATTTGTATCTTGTGACTTTAAAGCCTGGAGGGAGTAGGCATCTGCCGAACAGCTGAAGACAGAGTTTTCACCATTGCCTCATAAATTATCACAATAATACATGTGATTGTCAAAAGTCAGCAGGGTGATTTTTTTTTGTCAAAGACATGGCTGAAGCGTTTAGAGGACAAGCTCAGCAAAGACGCCAAAATTGACACAAACTGAAAGTTCCTTACAGGAGCTTTAATGTCACTTTTTCGTCAGTATCTGATAAACGTAAGCAAGATATCAGTCGCTAAAACCTGCAATGGTGATCATTTTGACTTTAATTCAAAGGTAGTAACTTGTGCGCAAAACACTCTGATTGATTGCAAACTGAATCTTGACAGCTGCTGCATTTACAAAAAAATTTAAAGATGACTTTCCATGTTTTCCACTGTTGGAGAAAACACCACAGTAAAATAAATAGAGGGCAAACTGATGGTCTTTTAATTGAAATGGAAAATAAATCATGGTCACCTAAAATGTAATGGAACAGCTTGACATATTTAACTCATGTAATCCATGCTCTTTGTTTTTAAATGTCGCTGGATACTAGTTTCCTGTGTGACCGTCACTGGTTTATCATCTGTTGCAGTGGAGCATCAATCTGTAAAGTAAGGCGTTGCTCTTTTAATTTTGGTCACTGTGTTTGTGTTTCCAAGGCAACACGCCCAAGAGATGTGGAACTGGATCTACCAGCTGGAGTCTGAGAAGTTTGACTACATGGAGCACATGAAACACCAGAAATATGAGGTATCACTGCATTTGTACACAGAAATTTTTAGTTAACAAGGAATATAACAACCAACTTTAGGAAATAAACCTTTCTTTTGTCACTTCTTTCTTCGTTTAAAAAATATGTTGAAACATGTCTAAACTGAAGATCTATGGCTTTTGATCAACTTCTTTCATGAGAACGACAGTTTCTTCCTGCTATTCCTAAAAATCTGTTTCTTTTTCCTTTTCAGATCATTGTGCTGCTGAACAGAATCCAACATGCACAGAAATTGTAAGCAACTTCTTTTAAGTACAATCTGAAATGCTGATACTCTTGAGGTGTGTTTTCCTGTCCTTGTTACATCCTTTCCCTCCTCCTATCTCCCCTTTGCAGCAAAAAGGGCCATGGTAAAGGGAAGGTGGGCGGACGCTGGAAGTAAAGAGCTAAAAATGGAAACAGAACAAAAGTTAAAGCAGAGTACAGATGAAGGAAGAGTATCTCAAGTCTTCTGGGTGAACTTGTGCCAGAGTTTCTCTGTAGGCCTTTTCTGTGTGTGAAGAATATTGATGTTTCTTGATAAAAATATGTTGATAATAAAAGTGTAAGCAACAGTGTTTGATTTTAATTTGGCCAGAAATACAAATCGAGATCAAGACATTCAAGATTGGTTCTTTCTTCATTGTGTGTAGATTGGAGCACCAAGACTGTTTTTGAGTCTGTTTGCTGCTGCTCTCTAAGAAATACAATCAATATCTGTACTGCCAGATAAGTTAAATCACGGGGGTTAATGCTGCGTTCGAGTTACCTCGGAAGTCAGAAGTCCGCACAGAGTTCTCACACAGCGAACTTGGAGAAATGTCTGCACACAGGGACAAGGCCTAACTGGGGCTGGTCTTTAAGAGAGTTTGCAGAGCTCCTCTTTGGATTGCTTTACTGTGGCACTGGCACAGTAAACTGGGTCAGTTTGTGGTGGTGGAATTTAGGAATGATGGTGTTGAACGCCAAGTCCACAAAAAGGATCTGTGTGTAGATCCCTGCAGTGTGGTGCAGAATGCAACACAGTCCCATGTTTACTGTGTCATCCACTGACCTGTTTGCAGGATAGGCAAAGAGTTGAAAACAGTTAATGAATTATTAGAAGAAAAACAAAACAAAACTGTGGTGAAGCTGAAACCTTATATCAGGAAAGAAAGTGAAAACACTTCACTTTCAAAACTCACAGTATGAGTCTCTGGGAGATGATATAACAAGGGCCATAAAAGGCCCCAAAGGAAAAAGCTTGGCTGTTTGAGTCATTAACCGTATATTGATTCAGACAGTGGGCCTCCATCTCTTCTTATTGCAGGATGTGAGGCCTAATTACTGCATTGATGGGCGTTGGTGGGAAAAAAGCATGTGAGCTGATTTGGCTGATGAAACGATGAGATTGACCAAAACACACATTTAAGTTTCCGATACGCATAGTCAATCGATCATCTTTTGAACAGTCAAAAAATAATAATAATTCAAACTAAACTTCTCCGAGAATTTGGGAAAATGCACATGAATCAGCTTGATTCTAACTAACTGTAACGTCAGAAAAATGGATATAATGTCTTTCTATCACACTTTCTACTCTGACCCTGCTCCATCTTTTAGGTAATGGATGAGGGCTTTCAGACCCATTCTACAGCCAGTCACCTGGGAAAGTTTTAACAGCTTTAGTTTCAGTCATTTAAAAGTTTCACTATGACAATCCACCTTCATTGTTTTCCAAACCCACTGTTCATTTGAATATACCACGCAGAGACAGGCGTCCACAGCTGTACGGCAGTGTGTTTCTTGCATTGTACAACATCCACCAAGAAGATTGTGTTCACAAAACCTTTAAAACCTTCAGCTGTGGATTCAACTTTTATCAGCTGTTATCTCACCTGTGACATAAAACAATCTTTGTAAGCATTCTTGTCAGAAAGCCAGAGATAAGATACCGGCAAGTAATGGAAGAACAAACAGACATCAGTTAACAGGCGAGGTGCAGTTAAGATGGATCTGTATCAGGATCAGAGGACCTTCCTGCAGGTCTAGTTTGAGTCATTTTATAAATTATGATGGAGGTTACTGACATAAGCATGGATGCTGGTTAACCTGACATCACAACACAAAAGAGCTGGCCTTGAAACTTTTGATTCATGTGCAGTAGCTGCTTTATCGCCCTGTCCTTAAACGCCCACAAACCAGAATGTGGTATGTCGACTCATTTGTGATTTGAACTCTTGTCATGCTCTGTTCAAGAAGAGGAAATGTTCAGCGGGGGGCAATCGGCCAACACTCACTGCCTCGCCTTCCTCTCTCTCTCTCTCCCGTGTCCAACAAGAACTGTTGGACTTGGCATCCTCCTATGGCCTGAAATTCTTCCACTGTGAAGTCTGTTCACAGTGTCACAGTGTCTGTTTCCCTTTTTTTAAGATGCATTTTTACGTTTAGAATTTAAACTCACTGTCGTTGGATTAGTTTGACATTTTGAATGTGTTTCCGGATTTGCATTCTTTCAGCATTTGCTGTCTGTTTCTCCAAATAGAAACTGTTTAGACCCTTACAGGTCAGCTGCTCTCACTATCACTGTACATATATTTTTAGTCTTTGCAGTCAGCAGTTATCTGTTGATCTCCTTTCAACTGGAAACTACAGCCTAAAGTTTGTTTTGAAGAATTAGGGGAAAGTGCAGAATCACCTGTTTCCCTGAAAAGGTATTTGGTTTTTACTTGTGCAAATGTAATTATACTATCTGAGTGTCTGGAGCAGATGCTTCACACGTAAATCAACTCAGAAGTACTTTGTTGTAGTTCAAGTAATGGTTATAGTGTTGTAAACAGAAAAAGGTGATAAGGAGCCCCCTCAAGTGGGTAGACTTGGTCACTGCATCCTGGTTAGATCTGAGAACCTCATCTTAGTGCAGCAAACACACAAAGAAGTGATTTTGTCTTTTCTGAACATTTGTCAAGTGTTATTATCAGTTTAAAAGCTTTTAAACAAGACTTGTTGCTCTTACTGTGGCGTATGACAACTTTCTTTTTTTTCCTTTTTTTGCTGTGCAGATCATGTACAGACTTTTTAAAGCTACAGTGGCCACACCTGGGGCCTCATGTATCAACGCTTGCGGCGCAAGAAAACCTTGCGTACGCCAAAATCGGCGCACACGTCCAGATTTATCATCGCGAAACGAGCGTCGGTTCCAGCGCTAATCAACGCGGAGGTGTCAGGAGGTCAGGAGAAGTCAGGAGGTGGTGTAGAAATTGGCGTTGAGCAGATACTTGCGTTGACTGTGATTCGCACTTTGGCGACGCTGTGTGGCGGTGTTTGGTGACTCACTATGTGACAAGCGTGCACCACATCCCCGTGGCCGGGCAGCACGTCGCCCCACATGACGAACCAGCAGCAGACGGAGGGATGCGAGCTGATCCCTGCCGGGCCGCCGTCCTCGCGCGGGAGAATCTCATCGCCACAGTGTGAATGGGTAAGAAGTGAATACACAGTTCAATGAGCCAAATTAATGTATTTTCTCCTCCAGACGCTCGAGGAAATTTACGAGCCGGTCCAGCCGCTCGTTGATCCCCGCGATCCCCCTGATGATTTCTTCCTGCGATTGCAGGACCCCCTCCGCGAGGACCCTTCCACTGCGTCCGGGTGGTCCAGCGGAAGCGCCGCGGCTGGTGGACGCTCCACCGCTTGTCGGCGCGCTGGTGCTGATGCTGGTGCTGGGGCCGGGGGCCGGGGTGGCCCGAATGCCGCTGGTCCTGGCCGACGACTCCGAGCCGGCGGACGGGCTGCCGCGGGCCAGGGTTCCGCAAGCCGGCGACACGGCCGACATATTGATTTCTGTGACACAATAAAAATATTTCTTTATTTCAATTCCTGCTTCTGTGTATCTGTTGCGTTTACATCTCTCTCCACGGTATCATAGGTAATGTAATCCAGTATTTCGAGGTCAGTTATGCACATTACAGTTGTTTATTGCATAAAAAGTGATCGAAAAATGAAGTTAAGGGCGAAGTATAAATCACGTCTAAAAATAGACTGAATCCCGACGTTGAAATGAAGGATAAACTTAGACTAGACGTCTAATATACGTCTTTTGCTCAGTGGGATGACAAAGCATGTGGACATTTGTGTGACACGCCACTTACCCTATAATAATAATCGCCACCACCCGCTGCTCAAACGGTGTGAGGGTCTCCTCCCCCGGACCCCCACCTGTCTGGCCGGTACTCCTCCGGAGGGCAGCTGTACGCCGCTTGACCTCCACCTTGAGGTCCGACCACTTTTTTTTAATCTCCGCGGGGGTGCGTGTCTCGGAACCCACCGCATTCACCCTCTCGCAAAATTTCTCCCACTCCAAGCGTTTTTGTTTTGCACTGACGCCACTGGACAGGCTGCCAAACAAAACACGCTGTCGCTCCTCCGCCTCCGCCACCAGCACCTCCACCTCGCACGCCGTAAATTTAGTTTTTCTTGTCATTTTGTCTGCGTGCGAGGACAGGGAGACCCTATTTAAATAAATCTGCATATTTATAGGAGGGCGTAACGGGGACGGGCCCAGTCACTCCGACATCTGCGCTCAATTCCACGCTGATTGGGATTTATCAAGGAAACACACGTGGATTTCGGCGCCCGCACACATTGATACATACGGATTTTTTTTCAGCGTGACGGACCTTGCGTGCGCTCGTTTCTGGTATGAGTTCCACGCAAGTGTTGATACATGAGGCCCCAGGACACTAACACGGGCAGGGGTGGCAGGAGTTTGTGTAAACACACACAAACTAATAGCATATAGCTACCCTTTTCGTTTATGGAATTTAACTAGCCTATAGTATGCAGGAGAAAAGAGAAGACCAATCTTAGCTCAGGATTTTTGGTTCGGCATCCAGGGAAGTTGGTATTTGTATATAATTTAATCAAAACCTTCTCATGGATCAACCAAAAAATACATATATTTTACAGTCTTTGGATCTTATTTGGGTCATGCATGAAAACTAGCAAAAATTTACAATAATAGATCATCGTATGTCTTTTATATCACCTGAAGTTGTTTGTTTACATTCATTTCATTCATGGTTAAACATTCACACCATATGAGTAAAAATATGGCAGAGGATGCTATCAGTAGGAGACTGTCTGTAATTTCATTCATACCCATTTACACACCACTGGCTGTGTCACTCAGAGCAATTTAATTCAGAGTTTTGCTGAAGGTCATCTCAGCATGTGACTGTGGGAGCTGGTTTGGAACCTTCAGCCTTGTCATCAAAAGATTACTCTACTACTGAGAAAAAACCACCCCAGAGAAAATCTTTGACTTTGAGATTTCTCATGAGATAAATTTTGTATTTCAGATCTGCGTGTTGTTTACAGCCTTGACGTCAACTAGAAACTGAATCTCATTCTTAAACATTAACATGACTGCTAAATGACTTTTTATTCTCCGATCCAGCAGCACAGACCTCTTTCCTTGAACTTCTTCAATCTCTCCTGTATTCTGCTGTAATTATGTTTCCTACACAAGCCCCTCCCCCTCCCTGCCTCCCTCTCTAATTCCTACCTCACATGTTGGGATGAGACAGGGACTAAAGAGGGCACCCTGTTAATCCAGTCTTTCACTTACCGCATCAGATCAGCACGAACACCAGCTTCTGTCACCAAAATCAGTGAAGTGTGTGAGGTAAACACCAGTTTGTGTAAAGAAGCTTGAATAATCATTGTGTAAATGGATCAGTGGGGCAAACGGCAACAACAATGACAGTTCAGAGGATTATCTACAAAACAGTGGATGCTACTTTAACACTTTTACTGATTGTATTAGCAGAATGAGAATGATAATCTCATCCTGTAGCAGGTTACATTATAAACATTTTATGCCCTAACAGGATCTTGTCAGAGATTGTGTCATCTTTAACCCTTCAACGGCACAGGCGTGCGAATGCTAGAAAGAGACCTCCTGCTTGCGTGCAATTGACAAGCTATCATATTCGCACACGATGGTATTAAAGCATCAGTTTATCCATCAATCCATCCACTGAGCCATCTGTTGTTGTATGGCTTTATTTATTCAGCTAGTTATTCACAATCACACAATAAGAATTGAAAGTGAAACCACAAACAGCTTAACGATACACTCACATCAATATGCACTCTCACAAGACACTCGAGGAAGGATCTCCATTCTCGGATAATCAAGACATTTGACTGGACAAATCAAGTTTAGGTTGGGTAGTAGAGGAGAGAGTGACTGAGGTGACGGAGGAAAATAAAAAAAAAGACGAATGGGTTGTAGAAGAGAACTTTAGCCACTAATTTTTTTGTAGATCTGGGTGAGAGGAGTTCATGTTCAAAAAGAAAGAGGAAGAGCAGCAACTCTGAGAGAGGAGGACCATCAACAGACAGGGAGGACTAAAAGACAGATCATGGAGTTGCATCACAGGGGATGAACATCATTTTTGTTTATAAAATAGAACTCACAATACTTTTCATCATTTATGACTTAACTCTTTTAAGTGATCATGATGATGTTGTTTGCACCACAACATTTTCTAAGTGCAACACTCAATTTCTGAGTCAGTAACAAATCCGCAGTACATACATGGGTGAGCTATTTCACTTTGAATGCATTGCAAAGCATTTCCTTACAATAATTTCTATGGTATGAATGCAAAACAGTACAAAGCACAAATTTTATATACAGAGATCCCAAAATGAAATATCACACAATGAATAAAGATGTAAAACTGAAGGTTATTATAGGACATGATCCAAGTTAGCAGTCATTTATTTGGTATAACAGTAAAAGGATATCCCTTTATGCAGATGATGGTGTAAACTATATATGTGAGAATGTATTTAGCGGATAGGGGCCTTCAGAGCAGCATCGACTTCCTCCTCTGGCAGCAGTGTGTGCCACTGTGCCACTGGACGCCTGGGATTGGCCAGCATGTCTGACCAGTGGCGCAGTCCAACACCTGAGGCACCGTACCCGATCCAGCACTTTCCGATTGCGTCATTGCTGCCGAGTTTGTCATAGTCGTACACGGTGATCAGCACCTGGACTTTCTGTGCACAGAAACAGCAGAGAAAAAGAAGCTGTAGTTGGCTTGAGGCATGTGTCTTCTCATGGATCTAAAACTCAGTGAACCTTTTATTTACACATATTTAACCCATAAATAGTGAGGTGGTCCTAGTGAGCCCAAGATTTTTCACAAAATGTGCATTACTAACTGTATGTATGAGGTTTGAAAGAAACAGTTGTTCAAGATGCATGTTTGGCTTGGATGTCTTTGAGACTTGACCCAAACAAGTCTTTAAAGTATTACACATGGCAACCATCTCTTTTTAGGTGTCTCTTGGTCAAAGCTTCTTATCTATTCACATCAGTTCTTCTAAGTACATATTTTGCTTGCAATGATGACATGAAAAAAAATTGCATCAATGCAGTATTAAAGTCTACTGACCAACTTGTATAATTTCATGGAAGTTAAGGCCATAATATTGCCCTCTGACAACTGTTACAACATGCCATCCTGTCAGTCAAATTAATCATTCCCCAATTTGTCCAATTTGTGCATAATTCATGGCCCTGATATGATCAAAGCCCACAAACTATTAAAAAACATATCCGTCTTATAATGTCAAGAAAAAAATGTATAAGCCAAAGTCCTTTTGTTCTCAAAATGCTAAATTCTAATGAAAAATTGGCACTTAGATATGTTCTCTTGGCTTTTGAGCTTGCGTTGACACACAAGGTTGCTGCTGTAGAACATTTTTCAATGATCAGGTAGATATAGGCTTGAATATGAATTACTAAGTGCACTGACCTGGATTTGAGAGAATGGTATCTCAAAGCTAAAGCTTTCATTGAAGTAAGGATTCAGAGTGTTTTGTTTGACTGATGTCTTCTTCTTTTTCAGTCTCTTCCCGTTGTGCTGCAGCACCACTTTCACAAATGGATCTTAAAAAAACAAAACAGAAAAGTATTGTTTGAAGTTAGAGGAGCCAAAAGATCAATCAACACCTGATTGATTATGTTAGTTGATCTGGTGTTTACCTGACAGTCCTCCGACATCCATCTTCTTCAAGTTCTTGGCCTCCATGATATTAACTGTGAGCTTACCAGCTGTTGGGACATATCGAAGTGAAATACAGACATCACCCAGCTTCTCTTGCTGTAAAAAGAAAAACACACACCATGAGCCGTCATACTGCACGATGCCTTGGCGACTTAAATGTTGATGAAAATGTTTACCTATCAAATTTTTCACAGGATAGATGAAAAAAGAATCATGTACCTCCTCTTTCTCCCCACCAACAAGATCCTTCCATTCATGTATTGGCTGTCCAAGGTCTATAGAATTCATGGGAATCTTGATCTCACCAATGACATCATGTTTACCAAAACGGTCAAAGTCAAACACCTGCAGAACCAGAGTCTGACCACCCAACTCACTATATGGTATCTGGAGGCAGACGGCAAAATAAAACACATTGATGAGTGGGGAACGCCATGGACCATATGATCAAATCAACAGATTTTAATGGTCAGCATTAATGTACAGACCTTGAAAGTGAAAGTTTCATTGAAGACAGGACAAAGGTTCTTGCGCTGGACTTTGGTCTCAAACTTCTTCTTTTTGTCAGGCAGCATGTAGACTTTGACATAAGGATCTGAGGTTCCACCCATGTCCATGGCCGGAAGGTCCTGAGCCTGAAGAATGCCCACTATCAGCTGAAAGGGAAAGAGGAGATAAGTCAAATGCATGAACTCCAGGCTACCAAATCACAGTTTAGTTAATTCAAGACCACTGAAACTACATACACTGTGTACCCATATACCTGATTATCAGTGAAGTTATAGTCCAGTGAGTACTCCAGTTTTCCAAGGGACTCCTTCTCCTCCTCTTTTTCTTCCTCTCCATCCTAGAAGACAACATTTGTAATCACACAGTCATTACTGAAGCTTCTGAGGTTTTTCTGTAATCTCTGAAAAGCAGTGTGTTATTGTTCCTCCTTGAAAAGATCACTGGAGTCAAAAATGGCCTCAGACAGATTACAGCTATTGAGCAGAAACATAGCTGTAGCCTTAGTTGCATCAACCATTGGTTTATTAGGGTTTTGAAGCCAGATGTTGGTGATTGCCACATTGAAAATTATAACTCTACCTCTACCTTTGGTAACCCCAGCAGGAGACAAAGGCAGGCCCCCGTTATTGTAACAACTGACTGAGTGCAGGCAGGTTATTCAACTGACTTCCTAGCCAGTGTCATGGGCCATTGAGACCAAAAGTACTTTTTTTTTTTTTTTTTTGAACTAGGCTGTTTTTTTTCCTGCAAAAAAATATGGGATTTTGACATGAGTGTCAATGGGGCCTTTTCAAACACAACTGAGTAGTGTTATTAGCACTTCTGTATTGGATTAATATAAATACATTACTATTAGAGGCTACCTTGCTCTGTACCATTGCAAGATTAAACTGTCAGTAATTAAAACAGTTCTGAGGCCTGTTAGTAAAGTTTATTTTAAACTTATTGTAAAATACATCAGGGGTCAAATGGACTTTGTTTATGTTTCTCTTTTTCTAGTTTTCTTTCCACTTAAAACTCTTTACATCTTGTTACATTCATCACATTCACACACAGATGGCAGAGGCTGATATGTACAGACACCATCAGTTTTTGACTAATCCCAACCTTTGACTAAGCTCAACCAGCAGGGCAAAGTGTCTTGCTTAAGGACACGTCCTCATGTGGACAGCTCTGGGATCGAACCCCCAGCCCTCTGATTGTTTTTTGGGTGGGCTGCTATTCCTGGTTAAAGCGATCTATTTCTAGTCCAAACCTTGATAAAATCCAGGCATTTTTTGGCAGGGACGATGCAATGATTTCGTTTAGGTAGGAAAGAAGTGCAGCTCATTTAGTTAGCCTGTAGAGACCACAGTCGATGCTGCACCCATACCGCTAAGCCAAGACAAGCCATGTTTACTAATGACACAAAAAATGAATTTGGGAATATCTATGTAGGGAGAATGCCTGAAAAAAACATGTATAACCAAGCTGGCAACAAACTATAACATGGAAAAAACTCAGGAATTCAGAGATCCCTTCTACCTGTACTTTCTTACCTTCTTCTCCTCCCCATCCTCTCCCTCCTTGTCCTTCTTTCTGCGCCCACGTCCACCTTTTCTCTCTCTGGCCTTCTTGGGCTTCTTGCCCTTGTTGAAGCACTTCTTGTAGATGCAGAACCCCATACAGGCAATGAGGGCAAGGACTACAACCACAATGGCCCCTATGGCCCACATGGGCACTGGAGAGAAGGGAAAGTTAATGACCGTGTAGTTTGATCAGAAACAGTTTAGACACAGAGTGACCTGTTGAGATGCTTCAGAAAACCAAATCTAAACATATATTTTTTTGTTGTTTTTGTGTTTATGAATACTTATAACAGTGACTTCTATTCTTAGTAGAAGATGTTTCAACACAACAGAGCAGTTTTTGTCACCAGTTGGGGTTTTAATTTTCTTGAAAATTATGGCAGATGAAAGAGGTGGACTTACTTCTGAGTTTATGATCTTGGAGAGCATTGCAGAGTGGTCACATGAGGAATGAGGATGAGAGAGGGCAGAATTATGAAATGACACGTATTAGAGTTAAAGATGAGATGGCAGGATGGTGAGTGATGGTATACAGTTTGTGTAAAATGTACAGCTAACTTTGTGTCTGTGTGTCTGAATGCACAATTCATCTACTGAAGTGGATTAGCAACATAAACAACAACTGTAATATTCTGGGCCACATATTTCCTGTATTATTATTATCATTATTGTTTTTATTAGGCAGGACCGAACACCATGTGCTGACTTTATTGTGTTAACCAAGCTCACTGGTGTCACATTTGAGCATTTCTTAATCAACCAAATTCAGCTGATTAAGTCAATACAGATGTGTTTCATTGTCATGTGCATTTTGTGTATGTTTTCACACCAACGTATGTGTTATTCTCACTTGGCAGGTGTGTAAGCTCATTGAAAAACTTGTTCTTCATGCTGGCAAACTGGTGGTTGGAGTGGTGCGAGGGCGGCGGGGGAGGTGGGGGCTCTTTCTCCTCCTCCTCGGCAGCCCTGCGAAAACGAGCTCCCGCCACGCTGACCAATCGCATCGTGGCGCTGAGACAAAAAGAGAGCACACAGCAGTCAGTGGATTCCTAATCTTTAAATTAAATTTTAGAGACTAAAAGCCCTGCAAAAACACTGACCCACGATCACATTGGGTCTCTTTTCAAATGTGTCCCTTTAAACTTGATCTGTTTTGACCTTTCACCTGGCTTTAATCTCTCTAATCCTCTCTCACTCTCCATCCTTGGAGCCCAATCCTGCCTTTTAGCATTTTGTCTATTGCAAATCTGTAAAGTATCTTTTCAGAGTTTCCTCTCCTCATTCTCTCTTTCTTTAATTTAATTCAATTTAATTTCACTGTTTTCGCCTTATTATTAGGAAGATCCAAAATTAAATGACAGTGTACTCTCTCGTGCAAGTTGTGAAAAAAGTAGTAGGGAAATACATTAGAAAATACAAAAGAATAACAGATTCATAAATTGCTGCATTCAGTGTTCCTGGAGTCTCTCAATAGAGACTACTTTAAGGTCACTGCCGTTGTAATATTACCAGAGAGCAGTTTGATCCTTCTTAACTGGAAGAACCCAAAACTTCCCATTTACAGCGCATGGTTAAAAAATATGTCAAAGAATTTAATACAAGAGAAAATACATTAAATCTTCATGACCTTTTTGACAAATTAGAGGAAACGTGATGTCTCTGTATGGTATTTGCCAAACTGAGGACCAAAAATGATTGAAGCTTTGCTTTCTTGTGTTCCTGCAGATTTTGCACTATTGTCTTTCTGTGTTAAAGATGTTTTCCTCAAATATAGTTTCCAGCTGACATCTAACTTGAACTGCTTCTTAATGCGCTGAGAAGTTTAATCTGTAAAAGTGACTCATACAAGTAGAGTTTATTAAATGCAGGCTTTGACAGAAGAGAAATACAACATGATACAAATCATGACCATATTTAGGAGAGAAGGTCAGAGTGGGCAATTAAAAAAAACAGCAGTCTTTGGTTCTGTTTTTTTGTCTTTATTTTTCAGCGTTGAAGGTTTCCACTTGGCACAATTATATAATAGTTTGGAAAAAATGTATCTTTATATCTTAGGAACGGTTGCACTCACAGATGTCCTCATGATAAAAGACCTGACAAATTTCTTTGGCAAAGGTCAGAGTGCCTTTCTGTCCTTTTCAACAACACTCTCCTGCCTTCATCTCGACTTTCATGACAACAGTGTGAAAGATAAGAATAAAACAGCTCATTCATATTAGTTTCTCCTACTGTGTGTTAATCTGAATACCATTTGATCTTCAAAGAGGGTAAACAGTGCAAATTGAAAGCTACACATCAACAACAATATGCATCAATATTGCCCCTCTCTGGCATTTTCATAAACATACACAGGCTTCACCCGTAGTAGACATCCCTCTGTCACTGCGCTGCGATGTAACAAGATTAATTGCCAAAGGTAATCCGAAAATCCCTCGGCTTAAACAAATTAAGGACGGTTTGGCTCTCTGGTCTCCTCCCCTTTCCCCGCTCATCCAACTATCATGTCTGCGCTGCCCAACCTCTCTGTTTTCTCCTCCTGTCTGTCAATTACCTTTCCTCAGTATTCTCTGTATACACATCAAACTCACGCAGTGAGAGATATGATTCGGGTGGGACAGTTTTATATTAACCCTTTTATCTCCCTAGATTACATAAACATGGGATTGTAGAGGGAGACCTCTCTCTCTCTCTCTCTCTGTACTGCCTGCTCCCTGGATTGGATGAGAGGATTGATACCACTTCATGTCTTTATGATAAATATGAATATAACTAGCTAGTTAGTGAAGTGGTATCAACTATAGAGGCCAGTTAGCTTTTATTAGCATCTAGCAAAGACTAGTTAATGGGAGAAACAGCTAGCTCTGACAAATGTAAACAAATTCTAAACTGGGTACAACTTTCCTTCAAAATTAAATGCAATATGATACATATTGATGAGACATGCCTGTAAAGGTGTCTGAGTTCATTTGGATAGAACCAGGTAGCATTTTCCCTTTTTTAAGTTTTCTCATGAAGCTAAGCTAACTGCCGCTAGACACATGTAGCTTACAGTGAGTCTGTGAATGGGCAATAGTGTTTATTGTTGTTTTAACACAAGTTATTCTTGGCAAAAAAGGTGTTCAATATTATAATCAAAGCTTAAGCTGCATAAGGATAATTGAATTGATGAAACAAGTATATTTCCAAGCCAAATCTGATACTGAAGTTGGCTTTTAGTGACTCTGGTAACCAGGAAGAGTGAGAAATTTGACAGTTTGACCTTTTTTAAACTTTTTGATTTTAAATTTTTATTGAATTTTGTAAGTGTGACTTTGGTTTTAACCAGAGTGCCAAGCTTTTGGATCAGTTACCCTCCACTATGTTGTTTGCCCATGCTGTATCTTTTATGAAGGGGAGGAGAAAAGTTGAGATGATCCAAAGAGGCCTGTGACTGACATGGTCTCTGAAAAATGCTCAGGTATCAATGGCAGTAAAGTGGGCCCAAAGAGAAAACAGCATCTGCACTTTTTTCCTGGCTGATCCCACAGTGTTCAAAGGCCTGAAATATATCCATATAGGAAATTAAATCTTCAGCTCTGAGAGGTTTTTTAAGTAGACACTGAGACTCTCATAGCAAATACGCTATAACCACAGGATAGATTAAGGTTTTGAGGGCACATTCAATTTTTTTAAAACAAGATACACAAAATAAAATGGTTTTTAATGGGAAAGAGATTTTGAAGGTAAATGCAAGTGTATGAGTATTTGATATTAAATAAATGTCCAATAGACAGCAGCTTATATTGCTGTTGTAAGCACATCAGACAAAAAGAGGTCTTTTGGTGCTATTTCATTGTGAGGCCGCTGCATCAGGACATCAAATTAAGGACACCCCAATATCAGGATAACATCCACAGCTGGTATCTGGGTCAGAGCAGATTTAGGCTGGACTGCTCCCAAAATCTTACATCACTGAGTCAGAAACCTTGTCAGGTTTGCGTCTCTGTCTGCTGGGTCATTGTTTTAAAAACTTAATGTTATAAAACTCGACGGCTGCTGTGGAGCAAACTTGTACAAACTAAAGCAGATTTAAGAGTAAAATCAGGGTTTACGGTAAATGGACGTGTTTCTATCTCTCTTCCTCAAATCTTCTGACCCTCAAAGCTCTTTACATCACATGTCACATTCACACTCTGATGGCAGAGGCTGCTATGTATAGAGTCCATCAGTTTTTGACTAATCCCATTCACACTACTGGGTGCAGCCAGGGCGGGCAGGGTCAAGCATCGTGCCCAAGGACTCTTCAGCATGTGGGATCAAACCCCAGACCTTCTGATTAGGAGACAATTAACTCTACCAGTGAGCCACAACCACCCCTGACTTCTTCTTTATCTAGATGAATAAACCAGATTAAGCACATAAATCATAACAACTAATGCAAGCGACAAGAAATCCACCATCACGGAGAAAGATGTTTCAAAATAAGACGACAAATAGAGGAGAAAGAGCAATTTCAGACATGAAACACCTACATCATGGACACTGAAAGATCAAACCAGCCTTCCCCGTATAAGATGGCATAAACACAAGACATGAATATGTGTTGTTGTTTGTTTTTAAGTGCAGCATATTTTAAAAGATAAAAATAAAAATGAAGAGAAGTGTCTGTATGAGTGCATAGGAAGGAAACTTACAAAATAGCAATGCAAACACAAGGTTAAAGATCAACTTTCTAACATTTAACACGAATGCAGTTTCTTCTTGGTGTCACTATTTAGTTAAAATTTATCAGCTTTGGAAAACTAAACCATGGAAATATATCAGAGGGACAGGAAGACCTGTAAAAGACTTGGACTCCATCGAAACTGTTTTAGGGGTTCAGTCTCAGCCACACTAATAACATGGCTGCAAAGATTGATTTTTCATCTTCAACAGTTGTAACTCACTTGTCTGTCTTTGAAGAAGAACATGAGGTCAACATTTTCCAAAGATCATATGTAAATAACTTATGCAGTGAAATCTGAAGACACTTGAATCCCAGACGCAAAATGGTACAAAAACTTGTAACTTTTCCTTTGCATTCAAAAAATTAAAATTATAATACCTCCAGTTTTCTGGTTTATTAGTGAATTACCCACTACACCACAATCAATCCTAACAGACTCAGCTGTTCTTTGCATAACTTCGAAAAGTCACCAAAAATCCTGTGACCATAATGGTGATAAGGCTAAAATTTCCCACAAGACCACTATTTGAAATATTACATCTTCTGGTCCACTTGTCAAGAATCAAATTTAACTACATACATAAAAAGCTGCCGTTTGTTCATATCCTCTGTATCTTAATACAATAATCAGAGTTGGAAAAGTAGTGATACCTAAGGACGAGTTTCTACACAGGTACGGGTGTGTGGTATGCTTAAAATGTTGAGTATTTTAAAGTATGTTTGGTTATGAATTTTTACAACATGATGCCTCCCCTTGTAATAACCCCAGTAATTTTAACAGTTGTTGCAGTTTGGTCTGGTTTATAAAGGCTCTCAGCTCTGATCTGCTTCCAGACAGATTGGAGGTGAACAGCCGGTGGGGGAATTTTTATCCATCTAAAAGCTCACAGCTTTGAACTGAACCTAGGCCCCATTAGGCTTCTGAAACTCTGCCTGAATACAGTTACTGAAATCCACACTTTGGTACCTTTGGTGTGATCCACTTATGATCCGATGATATTATAAGTCTCCAAAAAGTTTTAAAGTTTAAAAATAACATGAAAGAAAACTTGACTCTTTCTTATACTATAAAATGTATCTCATGACAGATATCTTCATACTTGAACTGCTTTCTGTTTTCCTCCTCATTTGTTTCTTTGAGCTGCACTTGAATATTAAATATGCTGTTAACTGATATATTGTTTTTAGTAGGATTTTTTTTTGCTTATTTGTTTTGTAATCTACGTGTCTGTTGATATGTGGCATGTGCTCACCTGTAAAGTTGCCCGTTGCTGCTTTTATAAGATAATTTTACAGTGTGGGTCCAGAAAGTTACCGTTAAGAAAGAGCCTGCCTGCATTATATTTGCAGATTTGTAAAGCTAAAACTTCAAGAAACGCCATCTGCACCACAGTAGCGCCTGCGTAGATTAGAAATAACTGTGCCTCACGTCCTCTTGGTTTGATAACACAAAATACAGAGTTAATATTAAAAGTGAAGAAATATGTGAAGCCTGATAAAGTTTGGTAGTGATAACAAATGTGCTGTGAGGGTGTTCTGTGAGTGACGGCACGTGAACTCAGACTCTACAAATAGCTGTGCATTAGCCTCCAATAATCCACTTAAACTAATCTATTCTGGTTTGGGAAAACATCCTTCAATATCAGTCAAATCAACTGTAATCCTGCTGGAAGGAGAAAATGTATTTATGTAGAGAAATGTAGAGATGGCTGAAGATACAAAAACGTGACTCTTCAACCCAGTAAAATAACATTGACCTTGCCTTATCTGTGATCAAAGCTGCTGAACAGATTTCCAACTCAAATAAACATACAACATAATTAAACTAAGGAATAAAATCTGTGGAAGAAACAAGTCATTATTGATTAATAACTAATCAGTCTAGATAAGTTTTATAGTTGAGCCATTTTCATGTACAAGAGCCAAAACTTTGCTGAACTCTAACCTATTTAATAACTGGAGTCCTTCATCTCTTCTCTGTTCTCAATCATTGTAAACACAACAACTATCTAAACCACAGTTTGTTTTTTAAACATATAAAGAAATAAAAGCTCAACATAAATCTAAAGAGCATCACGGAAGCAAAATAGCATACTACTCACCCTGTGTAGTTCCCGCTCCTCTTAATTCTTTTGCTTTATTTTAGTTTTTTATTTTGCATCCAAACAAACGTACTCCTGACAAATCCTGCACCACTGAGAAGTCCGCACTCACAATTCCCTCTTCCCACTCTCCCCCTCCCCCTGTGGTTAATCCTCCACTACATCCCTCCCTGCCGACTACGCGCTGTCCACCTCCACTACAAAAAGTCCATCTTGAAGGGCTAATCCAGCCAGCACAGTTAGAGCATCATTCTCATAGACAGGCCTTCACCTATTCTCCTACTGAAGACTGAAGAGTCACGACAGCCAGCAAAGAAAGTCTTGTGTTAAATGAAGTTTTTTTATGGTGGAGTTTGATCATTTTTATAGTTTTTTCAAAGTTGTTAAGCGTTCTGAGTTGAGGTGCTCTGCAGGCTTCAGCACCCTGGACAGCAACTAGCCAAACAATTCTCAGACATGACATTTTCCCCCTGACAGAGGGGGTAAGGTCATGACCCTTTGAGCACTGAGCCATTATTACCCTGATGCTGATTTTGCATAGAGTGAATCACTATGCTCTGTCTTCATAACAGTATTTTAGCAGCACAAGTATTTGGCTCAAGGAAATTGACAGACACCTTCTTTTCATTTCTGTTACGCCAAATAGAGTCTTGCATGGTGCAATACTAATCTTCTCCAGCAGATGGCCACAGCACCCAACAATAACAGTGCAGAGCATTAGAGTCAGTTGGTAACTAAATGTATTTCCTTAATTGTAAAAAAACTATTTAAAGGTTTTTATTTCCTTGTTCAGTGTCTACATTTCTGCTAATCTATAGTTTACACTGTACTATATGTTTTTGTTAAATAAGCTACAGTGTCTGTTCAATTTAAGACTTGTTGATTCCAAAATGATCACTACAGATATATTCAGATCTGTTAAGTGTGTGATGTTTTTCCCCTCCACGGTAGATGGCAGTATGCACAAGTCACATACCATTTTACACTTACAATGCTTAACCTCCTCTTGTAACTTTTGATATCTTCCAAAACTGTCATAATAGTCTCTCTCTCTCTTTAGGCTTTGAAAACATTATCTAAACCTACATTTGTGTAAAAATTCTTTCAAAAATCAAATAATTAAGTCAGCAACTCAGATAGCTGCTTTTCCTGATTTCACATGAATTTGGTGCAGCTAAGACAGCAAGAAAGTACGGCCGTCATGCTAATTAAAAAAGGTATTATCACTTATTTAATGAGGCAGATTTTAGGCAATATTCACTTCAATATCACAAAAAATTTTATAGTCATTTTAATTTAGCTTAATCAAAAAGAGCGGTCTATTTCACCATGACCATTTCAGTATTAATGTGACCTTGCCACGTTAAAATTATGTTGCAGGGCATGTATGAGTGTTACCTTGAATCTTTAAGCAGGATATGCAAGAGACAGTCACAAACTTATTTCCAGCTCAAAATGTTTATTCAGATTCAGAACAGATCAGAAACTCAAAGTCACAAGTTGTTGAAACAAAACAAAACAAAGGTCATATCAGGAGGCTCATTGGAAACCAAGAGCGAAGCCAAAACCTGGTGGATACCCATCCATATGACATTCAAAAACAAGGACATTGCCAGATCATACAGGAGGTTATTTTTCAAAGCTGTTATTCTTAAATTTGTGCCGAGTGAATGAACAGATGAAGCAGAAAGGTGTATTGATTATTAGAGCCTGTGTGTCATTAAGACTTCAATTCGGCACTTGATCCCCGCACAGCATTTAGCTTTTGCCACCTCCCAGGGTGTGCTTGTCGAAGAGGTACTCTGCCATCTTGTTGGTCTGGGCATCCATGCGGGTCAGGTTGGTGATGTAGTCACCCAGCTTCTTGATGGCCTCCACCTGTTCGTCCAGGTAGTGGGTCTCCAGGAAGTCACACATCTGGGAAGAAGACATAGAAGGTGAGGGTTTGATACAAAGGTGGATTATAAGGTATTACTAGACGCTAGGTGTATCCAGCACTCTTTTATGAATCCTAAATAGAACTTACATGTGGGTCTCCATGATCAGAAGCCAGTTTGTGCAGGTCCAGCAGAGCCTGGTTAACATTCTTCTCCAGCTGCAGAGCACACTGCATGGCCTCAAGCCCGCTGCCCCACTCATCACGCTCCGGTTTCTAGGATTAAAAAAAAAAAAAGGTTATCATTGTAGAAAGCTTAATATCCCACTGAAAAACTCCAGTTCAGGAATATTGAACAGGAGGGAATCAGGGTGACAAGACTGTATGTTCATCCTGTTGCAACACAGTGTGGTGTAACAGCCACTCTTTGACCTGCCCTTACCTTGATGTCCTGCAGGAAAATGCGTCCTCCCCTTTTGTTTTGGAAAGACAGCAGCTTCTGAGAGTGCTCCCTCTCCTCATCACTGTTCTCCTTGAAGAAATGAGCAAAGCCTGGAAGGGCCACATCATCCCGGGAGAAGAAATAGGCCTATAGGAAACAAGCAGAGGGGGACAAAAACTGTGATTAGAAGATGTCACCTATCATTATATGGCAGAGGGTTGGGACAAATAGTTGTTATGCAGCCAGTCAGTGGTCAAGCCAGTATGTGAGTCACTCTCTGGAGTATAGTATGTTTAGACACAGACACATCTATGTTAAGAGTGACTAAGGGAGTCTGAAGCATGACACAGCACTTTTTCATTCAGAGGCGAGTCAGGGCAAGAGACGCTCCTTATCTGACAACCTGCTTCTCCGTGATAGACTCACAGGCAAATTAACAAGAAACTTCTTAAAAACTGCCTTTCATAACCACTCATTACTAAAATATTTTGTCAAGAAGCACTTGTTTCCAAAATTGTTCTTTAAATTTAACGTATTCGTCTGCAAGTTGCAGATAATTCAAGAAAACACGCAGTAGAAGCATATGTTTTGCACATATTAATTTTGCACATTAAAGTTCAGTTTTTATCCTCACCATGGAAGTGTAGGTGTATGAGGCAAACAGCTCCATGTTGATCATCCTGTTGACGGCGGCCTCGCAGTCGCGGTGGTAGTTCTGTCGCACTTGTGACTCCATCTTGGCTGGCGGTTTCTTACGCTTTTTTAACAAAACGGTACAAAAATAAAGCTTTACGGCGACTGTTTCAGTAGTGTTCAAGTCAAAAGAGGATTGTCGTGTCCGGAATGCAGACTGGCTGATAGAAAAATCGGGACGAAGGAAGAAGTTCCGTTCAAACACTGTTGAAGCAAGAACTCCTCAAGGTTTCTTCCCTGTTGTGAAATGGAGGCAGCGGCGCCCCTCGTATTTATACATCAACGGCCGAGCTCGTGACGACCATACGTCACTGTGTACACTTCCGCCTTTTCTAACGCTTACGCAGCACATGACTCTTAAAAACTGCGAGAGGAACAATGAAGTTGCAATTTTCTATTCCAGTTTTTACATAATTATTATTCCAGGTTAAATTAATCCAATGTTTTATTTTGACCTGCTACCGTCCGTCTGAATTAGGTTTTTATGTGTTCATTTTTTTACATTTATTGATTTACAGATAAAAACTGGAAAAGCAAATTACTTTATAGTACAAAAAGCTTTGGTATACTGTATTGCAATTTTAATACAACGTATAGAAAGAATAAAAACTAGTTTTAAAAATGTTTAAAACAAACACAGTAGAATGGCAAAGTGAGTGAAAATGTTTTACTTTCAGAGCTCATTTAGTATTTTCTTCAGGGTTGTGTGTTTTAGTATGATTTTGGTCTATGCAATCCATACAGCTTGGTTATATTTAAAGGCTGGGTAAACTTATCCTACCCAATGAATACACCACAGCTTAAAATTGCTGACAGCTTGCTTTCCACTGAGATGGTTTCATTGCATAACTCAATAGCTATCACGATACTGTTGGGAAACGACCATGAAGGCTATGACTCTGGTAAACCACCGGATTGCTGAAATGAAGACATTTAAGTATTACTGGGATACAATTCCCATAAAAGTTCAGTCAAATTATTACCATTATTTTAAAATATTTTTGATTTGTGCCAATACTTAACACAGGTGCTCATGTAGCCCACAATCTAATGTCGACTCTGAATGTTGACATGTTGACAGACTGTTTTAAACTGACACAGTTTTTCCTCTTAAGTACCCAGTCAAAGTACATTTTTAAAGCTTTCCAGATAAGACACTGACATAAAGACACAGCTTCTGTTTGCATCCGTGTATCCTATGAATATCCTAGGAATAAAGTTGTGTCTTAATTTGAAGCTTACTTTTTTTGTCTGGTGTAAAATTATGGTATCAGATCTATCAGTCATGGTAGCTATGTTGAAAATGCTTGCAGTTTTCAGTCAAATGAGAAAACAAGATGCTTGTCTTGATTGTTTTTTGGTGTCACTGGTATTCATGAAAAAAGCACAGCCCTTTAATTTTAATAATAATAACATGGTTTCTATTGAATGTTAATGTTTATATTTGTTTCTTTCACCCGATTGTCTTATTTTTGTCTGTCTCATCATTAGCTATAGAATTTATTATTTTGCTACTTTTAAGCTGTCACCTCCAGCCAACATACACCAAGAATTTTGTTTGAAAAAGTCGGCTACCCCTTTGAAAGCTTTTCAGGATGACATGGCTCTATAAACTTAAAATTCTATTTACAGCTTGCTGTGCAAAGGGACCTTATAGTTCAAGGTTACTCTGTAAAATGGTAAAATCAACAGTCAAATGTAAGAGAGGATAAGATATTTGCAGGTGAACTGATCCAGCGTTAGTGGCTTACAGACTTTGTCATGTCCTGCTTTGACTGTTCCATAGAAACAGATAACAACAGAACTGACTGTAAAAAAGCCATATATGCCACATTATCATCAAAGACGTAACACAGCAGTTTTCACATGACTCCCTTTTGTACTAAGTCACAAAATTGCTCAATCTTTGATAAAAGCTGCATCAAGTTCAATTGAGGATTGTGCCGAGTCATTGTTGTGACTCAGCATACCACAGTCTGAAGGCCATCCTTCCTGTCAGCTTTGGTTTGGGTAGGTCACTGTGGCTGTAATAAGGGAGGAGTCTTACGACAGAAGTGCGTCCCTCTAGAAGTTTCAGTAAGTGCTCTACTGGCCAGAACCAGTTTGAAAACAGGAACAACACCAGTGTCTTGACCACAGCGTCTGTTTCATACAGTTAAGTAGTAGTCCCTGTGTACACCACCATGGTTCAGATTCGTCACAGTCACAAGATAGCTGAAATGAAACTTCAGATCTGCATTTTTGTTGGCCAGGGCTTTGATGGTAGATAAAAAACTTAGCCAAACCTGTTCAACTTTAGACTGTAAAGATACTAATAAGAATCATGCTTGTCTCTGAATTGCTTTGGTAAGCTTGGATTATGACAACCTTGTTAGCATGACAATACTTGTCTATCCCATCATTCTAAAAACCTTTAACTTTTTTTCTCTATAAAAAGTTCAAAGTTCATTTTTACTTTTCTTGAACTGAGGACTTTGATGCTCATTTCATGATGCCAATATGTTTATGGATGGATAGATGTCGTTTGGCTGGAGCATACTCACTTCAGTGCAACTTCTGTGGCCTCTTTACAAGTTAGTAAATGATAATTAGCTAAAATCAAGGGCTGAGGCCATTGAGGGTGTAAATAGTTTTGCAAGTATTTAAAACATAAATACCTAACAGATGAGCTAGGTTCCCAAATTCTTGTCATGCAAGTCTGTCTGAAATAACCACAGGGGTTTAAACTCATTCAACTGTATACATAGTTTTATTCCTATTTTTTTTTTTATTTAACAGTGAGGAGCCAACGCGTCTTTACCTGGGACACAAAGTACAGAACATACATGTGTTGAGATTGAGTAAACACACGATTGATCAACTTCTGTTCGATCACAGACAGAACTCAAAGGCAGACGACGTCCAAGCTGTTCACAGAAGCATCAAGAGTACTTTTTGATTCAGGCTCTGCTGATGCAAATCTGCCCGGAAAGACAAAACTTTAAGTCGAGAAAAAGAGCTTGATAGAGGTAGAAGGTCGTGCTTAGGATTGAAGAGAAAACACAGCATGATCAATAGAAAATGTTAGTTAAAAATATATATTTATATTGAAAACTTCCCTCTTGTGGATGTTAACCATTTATGCATTGGTCCCAGTACTTGCAAAACCTAATACACTCAAAAGCAGTCCTATTTAAGTTTGATTAAAAAATGTCAAATCTCATTCCTTTTCTTTGTTTCTTTTTATGTTCCTGAGAACATGAGTTTGTCTTGCCACAAAATTGTTGTATATTCTTGTTTGTTTTCTCTATTACTGCATCTTTTGGTTTCCTCGCTCATACTCTCTCATCACTCTCTGTGAAAGTGGAATAATCCTGATCCTGGTTAAACCAATGAAGGTATTTTCTTCTTCTTTTGATTTCTAAAAGCACTCTAATCCTTTTGTAGAGAGCCTCAAATTATTTATTCGGTTTATTTATCTTGGTTTTAAAGTCAAAAGAAAGTCTTAATTGGTTTTAAGGTCGCATGCTTGTCTATGAATGGGGCTTCAGGATAATGAGACCCTGTAAATGCTATCAAATATAGCAAATGTCAATAGCATTAAATGTGATCAAATATGTGTGTAAATTGTACAGCTGTATTTTATTTTTTACATTTCCAAGGCTGTAACAGTTATGCTAGCTCATTTTCTTTGATTTAGTTGAAGATAGTCCTCTTTTTTTAGAGTTTGTTAGGAATGGTTAATAACTGGTTCAAAGGATTGGTCACAGCATTGAGGGACAACTGCCAACAATTTACAGGAGAATAACACTTAGAACCCACATACAGGAACTCTTCGCCCAATAACCCTGATGAAAAAAAACAAAAACGTTTTGCATCTCAAGACTAATCGATAGCGTGCTGGGTTAACTAAATTAAACATTGCCTTACAAATTTACAAAAAAGTGCACACCTGCACTGTACTATTTCCCTGCTAAATGAAAGCTTGAACACAGTGCTACTAAAGTGAAGTCATGGCTTTGTTAAGTGCTGTTAGCTCAACAGTGTAGCAGTAGTAATTAAGGAGGGTGGTGATGTGTTAGTTTAAGGCAGTTCTACCATTGTCTTATTTCTTTTAAAATGTATCCGACAGGTCACGGCTTCACTGTTAAAGCCAATAATACAACTATCTTCATGTTTGTGAAGATTCCCTCCTTCTGTCTTCTTAGGCTGTAGGAATCCAGACACTTTTCCACTGGACAGCATTTCTCCACATATCCTCCATGACTACAGGATGACACCATTCCTTTCCTCCATCTTCATCTTCAACATTTTGGCTGAAGAGGCACAAGGTTTTCAGGGGGCTGGTGCAGGTGTACTGGAGGTACTGACAGCCCTGGAGCAGAAAATCAGAAATTAAGCGTAAACATTGTCATATGAGCTCAGTGTTTCTTTAAGTTGTTTATAGTGTAAAGAGCAAGGACTTAAGAAAACCCTGCTATCAGGTCTTTGTTAGTTTTAGGACCTCACCTCCATGCTGCCCCAGTACCAGATGGCCTTTAGGACGCTGTGATTGGCCAAAGCTACTGTCAGTTGGTCTCGATTTCCAGTTATGACATTTACCAAACCTGCCGGCAGGTCTGAAGCTTGGAGCACCTGGAAAGGAGGAAGAGAAGGAGGAACACTGTTGTTCATCTGAAAACCTCTTTCTTACTTTTCTCCTGAACATTTCCGCTTTCTCCAGCATAAACAGCTTGAATAACATTTTCTCCCATTCTTCATTTTGGCTTTGAAAGTGTCTGGAGCATCACCCGGGCTAAATCCTGATCACTGCTGCCCATTCTACTGCTTCTTAGGCGAATTAACATCTACCCCATTACCTCAACCCTACTAAATAAATCAAATCCTGAATGTAAAAAAAAGATGTGTGCAAATAAAACTAAAATAACATAAAATTAAACTAAACTCGATCACCTAATTTCACTAAAACAGTAACTTTTCCATCTAACCTTGGCCATCTTGAGTAACTTTAACTTTTTAAAACTGACCTGAATGAATGCCAAGGCAGGGAGTGGAAACCTCTGACTGGGGACCAGAATAACAGCGTTTCCAGTGGCAATGGTTGCCCCAAGAACTGTTACCATAGAGAGGAGGGGATTCTTGTCAGGAAGGACAACCCCAACCACTCCCAGGGCTTCAGCATAAGAGAGAGCAGAGCCGGACTGTGGCATCGGCTGAGGGTACCAGAACAAGGCAAGATGCAAAATAAGTTTCAGAAAATTCAATTATATTATGTTAATTATATTCTTACATTCAATTTGTGCTACATGTGAATTGCCTCACCAGAGCACCTCCTTGGATTTTATCGCAGTAAGCCGCCCAATCACTGAGTTTGTTGATGCTTAGCTCCACTTCCTTCTCTGCCTCGTCCACTGAGAGACCAGTCTGGACATGGACTAAGTTAGCGATGTCCCGCCTCTTCGCCTCCAGGCCTTTAGCTAGAGAGTGGAGCGACTGAGCGCGTGCGGCTGGACTCTTTTTCATCCAACTAAAAAAGGGGAAAGGATGTGAAAGGATATTTCATTTGCACAAGAACGGGACTGAACACACACACAGATATACTTGTCAACAAAAACATACAAACACTCCAATGATGGTGCACTGTACCTTTAAGTTTTCATATTAGAGAGATAGGCTATGTGTTTATTGAATTTCAAGTTCCTTTAGATTACCCTGTTTGTTTAGTGTGCATGACTCAGCAGACTGTTTTTTTATGAGCTCTGATAGTCAAGTTGAACTTTGACTGACAATAAACGCACACAGCCACAACAGGTTGTGAAACAACTTAATATGTGTTCTGGATTTAGAGTGTCAAGTCTGAACATCTGTCTTTTATAGAGGCCATTTTTCCTCCTGTGAGGTATTACTTTATGATTAGAATTTACAGAGGACACAGGTTTTATGTTCAGTGTTATGGAGAGTCAAAATGCTCATTACAAGACCAGTGTGCCCACAGGTTGAAGATCAACTTGGGAATGTTGGGGTGAATAAACCTTTGCAAGGACATTTTCTATCATGTGGTCACCAAAAGCCCTGTGATTGACTCGTGACTTGTCCGGTGTGTACTCTGGCATTATGTCCAAACTGGCTCTTACCTCATGCAACTCCAAACTGAATGACCAAATATTGACATTGATATTTAGGTTTCATCCTTTTCCCAATAAACAGTTTTGTACTTTATAGTTTTCAAATACAGCTAAGATAAAACCATGTTTAACAGGTCAGATTATAGTCTGTGAAAATGACTGATGCCTTGCACAGGTGTGGAGATGTGGTCATGGGCTGAAGATGCATGTAATTACATGCTCAGAGGACAGCTGCTGAGTAAAGCACAGGTCCCAAAAACTGCTCATTACAGCAGCTTAATGCTTTTTTCAAAAGTCTGAATCACAATCACAACATCTGTTACTTATTTACTACCAAGTTACTTAATAACTGCTTTACTAAAAAATAGTTAACAGCTGCACAAAATTTATTAAAAACATATTTTTTATTATCGTCATAACTAGTTCCTTTATATTGTTATTGTATCGTTAGCTATGATGTTATATCACGATCGCTAATTCTGGATTCCAATTTTTTCTTTTGAGGGTTTTCAATTGTAAAAACACAAATCATGATGATAAAAATACACCAAGCATTTGTTTTTGTATGTGTTTGTTTGTGTTGCATCACTCTTACCCAGAGTGGACTTTGACTGCAGCCTCCACAGCATTACGGACGTCTTTTCGGCCTCCCTCTGGACAATACGCCAACACGCTGCCGCCCTCTGGTGACTGAACAGCTACACTGCAGCCAGACACTGATTTACACGCTTTACCGCCAATAAACTGTAGGTAAGGCTTTGGAGCGCTAAGGAGGAAGGAAATAATGATGCATGTGACATGAGAATAATCTTGTTAGGCCTGCATGACTTGTTATGTACGATGCTGTCAATCAAATATAGAAAAAAAATACTTTGATTAGCTGATAATCAGCAAACATGACTCAAAGTGAGGAGAGCTTTTTAACCCACCTGGCAGCATCCAGATCATCAGGAATAACAGCTGGAGATGTTGCTGTTCCAAACTTGGAATAGTCCATAGATACAGGGGAGGAGCGAGGTAGAGGAGAAGAGGAAGAGCACGGGCGTAGAAACTGGTAGAGACCCTGGCAAGGAGCAGAGAACTCATCTGAGTAGGAGTTAAATGGATATCTCCCGTGTTTGATCGCTACAGTGCCAGGCGTACTGCCCATTTCAATGACATAACAAGGTGAGCAACAAGGACATTAATATGTAGATGATGGATAATGCTGCCATGTTTAAGTACTGACCTAATTATCAGTCATTTCCTTTCTACTGAGAATGTGAGAATGTGTGGTATGATACTCTCAAGTATTGTCAATGTGTATGAACTACTGTAACCTACTTCCCGTCCTCCATCAGTGCAGGTACCGCTGTCTTTGTGGCCGGACACGGGCAGACAGGGGTCAGATACAGAGTGGGAATTCACCCAAACTGAGCCGACTGCCAGACTGAGGAAAGAGGAAGATGAAAACATCAGTCAAGAGGAGTATAAATGAATGAACACAACACTCATTTTGAAATGTATAATTTTTTCTTTTCCACATTGACCATTTGCAGAGTTTTATTGTCAAAGAATATTAACAGATTCTTGCAACGTATGGATAACTGTAAGTATAGGCTTTGCGTAAGATATGACTATGCGTACCTTTTAGCAGTCTCAAGAGCTAGCGTGAGGTCTTCAGTCCAGATAGAGGCTGCCCTCCCATCAGGACTATGATTACCTGTATCGGAAAATTGACTTAATATTTAATCCAGTTGTTTAAATAGAAATATCTTCCCAGCTTCACATGCAAATCCCGTTCATCAAATCAAGGCACATACATTCATCTTCAGTCACACTTCTGCATCCACAGAGGCCTCCTTACCCAAAGTCACTGCTTCTGTGTTGCTTCTAAAAGTCATGAGAGGCAGCAGAGGTCCACTGGAGAGATTGACAACAGACGGAGAGGAAGGGGCCACCCCGCAAAGCACTGTAGGGGGGTACTGAGCACCTGATGATGGGGCCACACAGGGCTGAACCAACTGGGGAGCAAAGAGAGAAAATTAACAGGTCTTCTTGGTCTGGAACTTTCTTATCTCGACACTAATTTGACTATTTATTCATTTCAGTTTTCAAGCTAGTTATCTGGCTCAGTCATTCATTTTAAAAGCCACTGCATCTTGAATTTCTTTCTTTTTGTTTTTGACCAACCGTGGCTCCCTGCTGCTGAGCTTCTTGTACTACAGCATCCACTTGCACCCTTTCTTCATCACTGTTCAGGCCCACACACTTCAGCCCTGACATACGCAGCCTGAGACGGGCCACAACACTGTCCAGCACACTCTCCTGCACACACAGAACCCAGTGGACCTGAAGGAGAGAAGAGGACTATTGAGAACATGTGGTGGTCTAAAAAGGGTTATGCGAGACCCACTATTGTCCTGCTGTGGATACTAATCTGTGCTCATCACCTCTTTCTTCTTCTTAAAGGCTGTTTCGATCACTCCATCCACTGCGCTGTCAATGTCAGCGGACTCGAAGATGATAAAGGGACATGTAGCACCAATAAAAGGAGAAAAGGAGACCAGGACACCCATTCCAGCTGTGGCCTTACTCAGTGTCACCCCATCCTGAAAGAGAAGACAAACAAATGAAAAAAGCTCTTTGAAAGATGAAAGGATGGGGGGTTCTGAGATGTGACTTTCACCTGCTTGTTGCCGCTGTAGGTGATGTGATTGATGCTGGGGTTCTGGGCCACTTTAGCACCAAATGTTACATCTCCTCCTGTTACAACGTTAAGAGCCCCAGCAGGAAGTCCAGCGGCTGTAAAAAGCTGTGCAAGCAGCAGCATTGGAGGGGCTGTGCTCTGACCAGGGACGACGATGACGGAGTTGCCTGGAAGATAAAAAGTTTTAATTACAACTCACGATTCCTATGAATTCTCAGCTTGAATTCTACTTGAGAGAGCTTTTTTAAAACTTCTTTTAAATCGATAAGTGTTTATTCGCAGTCTAAGTTACCCATGGCCAGTGCTGGTAGGACTTTGAGCATAAGGGCATAAAGAAAGCAGTCATCAGAGGCAACTACGGCCACCACACCTAGAAAACAAGAAAAAAAATTAATTCACTCAAACAACGTATTAAAGAAGAAGAAACTGAATCAAAAGCTTTTTCTTCAACCATCTTATCATGACCTCACCGAGAGGAGTCCAGTTGGTGATGAGCGTGTCTCTGAGTTGAGCCCAGCTGCTGTAGTACTGCAGCAGTCTGACAAGGTTGGAGGGTGAGCAGGAAGCCCCACACGCTTCACACAGCTCTGACCAACACTGACCATGCTGCCCCAGAGTGCCGACCATCCTGTTAACAGCACACAGGAGAGACAAATGAGTAACTGCTAGTGAAGTGCTGAAAATGAGTAAAAGTGAATTTGTCGTACTTGAGCAGCAATTTGGCTCTCTGGTAGCAAGTCAGTCCACTCCAAGTCTTGAAGCCGCCAACAGAAGAGGAAGCACACTGAGAGACATCATCGTCCACAACGCACACTGTGCTGCACACATTTGCACCTGGAGGGAAAGAAGATGTAAGTCTCCTCTTTTGAAAGCCGACGATGAAGGTGATAAGTGTTATCTGTGCCGGGTTTTTTTATAAACGTTAAATTCAAGCTGCTCTTACCTTTCGAATCAGTCAGGGAACGACTTTGTCTCCCTGCTGGATGGATGAACTTGCCATCGATGAACAGACCCAGAGAACGGGAATGATGATCCAGCCAAGCCTGAGGGAGCAGGGAGTGATGGTCAAAAAGGAGGAAGTCTTAAAGATAGTAACCAAAACTTTCTCTACTTTGTCTTAGCTCTTGTCATACAGGCAGTGATCAGTTATCAATTTGTAGATATTAAAAACAGCTCCACATGCATCATAAATGAAGTCCCTTTCAGAGAGGCCTTTCTTTTTGCTATTTTTGTTTTTTTGGTAACATCCAAAAATCAACCAAAGATAGTAATTTTGCAATATGCAAGAGTGCTGATGAGGACCAGAGGACGAGCGCATATAACGCCAGTTTTAGCATCGCTGCATTGGCTCCCCTGTTCGTTTCAGGAATTGATTTTAAGATTCTTTTATTAGTTTTTAGATGTATTAATGGTCTTGGCCCCTCTTATCTATCTGACTTACTTTAATCATACCAACCTTTGTGGACCCTGAAGTCCTCCGGCACAGGTCTTTTAACCTTACCCAAAGTTAAAACAAAAACACACAGGGAGGCGGCTTCAAGTTTCTATTGTCTCCGGTTGTGGAACAGCCTGCCGGAGAGCCTCAGGGCCACAGAGACAGCTGATGTTTTTAAGAAGAGGCTCAAGACTCACCTTTTCAACCAGGCTTTTCACTAATTGCATTTTTATAATTTTTTCTCTTGCAAATGTTCATTTTGATTGCAGTTCTTGATGTTTTTTTTATGTACTCTTATTAATTATCTCTGTTCATAGTCTTTTCCTTAACTCCAGCCTTTGAGGTTTTTACTTCTTTTACCCATTTTATATGGTAAAGAGCTCTTTCTTATTTGTTCATTTTATTTTATTTTATTTTATTAGTCCATCAGGTTTTCGTCTTTCTTTTTTTCCATTTATTAAACTTTATTTATTATTTTTTAATTTAATTTTTTTATCTTTTATCTCTAGCGTTTCCTAAAGGTAGCTCTTTCCTCACACAATGTCTTGGTGCCAGGCCATGTCTCTTTAACAATATACCCTATATTCTCACTCTGTGTGTGCATGTGTGTGTGTGTGTATGTGTGGGTGAGCAAGGGTGGGTGTGCGTCTGTGTGGGTCCATGGGTGGGTGTGTGGGAGGGAGGGTCATGTTTTATTGTTGTTTAAATGTTGTTTTTAGCCTCTGTGAGGCACTTTGAGCTACATTTTTTGTCTGAAAAGTGCCATACAAATAAAGTTGAATTTTAATATATTTCATACAACCATCCACCTCATAAACTAAATGTGAAAGTTACAAAATGAAACATAACTGGTCATCATGCTTTCAACTCCATACACTTGGTAGCAAGCTTGTTACCCTAAACAACAAAGAATAGGTTTGTGCCTCACTGACACTTTAAGTGACAGAAACTCAAACATTTGCTGACTTTGAATTGGTCAGGGAGAGCCCACTTCTGCAGGACTGACAATGACATGTAGGCCCGATGAACTGTGTCAACTATTTACAGAAAGGAGACCAAAGTACAATGCTGGTCTTCTTTCGAAATCTGACAGCAAATGGACTCAGAGCAAACTAAAAATGTTTTTATTGCTCTGCCCTACGATTACCTTGATTTTGTTTTTGGACAAAGCAATGATAAAACCAATGATACCTCATGGCTGAGGTAAAATACAGAATCCTTTTAGCAATAAAATACAAAAAGCAACACCCACTTTGTTTCAAATGTGTATTAAAATATTAATACACTGAAGTGACTCCAATTACCAGACACTGTTAGGGAAGATTTTCATGAAATAAGAAACTATTTCCAAGCATCTGACTTCAGACCTGATGTTTCATAACTAAGTTAACAGTAAGCGTACAGTGTAGTCACATGCTGTCCATGTGGGCTTCAGTAAACGATCTTCGCATGGTTTACATATTTTAACCGGGGACATCCAAGACAAGTGAGTAAAAACTTGAAACTCTATTAAATCCCTTGGTGCACTTGAACCTCTGTGGCTGAAGAGTTGGAAAGTCAAAACTCACCTGTGCAGAGGCGGTGCTGGAGGCTGCTGCTGGTCCGTACTCCATGCTTTGAAAAATATCCTGCACTGTCTTGGTTGTGCTACCGGCCATAGTAGTTAAAAAACGAGAGAGGGGCAATTTTCACTGTGTGTCCTTTCAGTAAGAAAACTTGATGGAGGAAAACGGCCAGTACCTGCAAAGGAGAGAAGACTGAGCGGAAGTAAGAGGGGGTGAGAGAGATCTTTCACGTGAAACGTAACGAGCTGCTGGTGTCCCTCCGTAATACCGCCCCACAAACACACAAGCTACACTGCAGCTAGAAAATGCTTGAGGTGGAGAAATTAAACATCAATGTGATGTTTCGCTTGTATTTACTTCCAGTGTTTTTTTTTCTTTCAAAATAAAGAAATAAAAAAATGAAGCTTTTGATCTGAAATATTTTCAAATATTAAAAAAGATTTCTGCGACTTTGTGTTGAGTCGTTTGCGAACGATTCGTTCAAAAGAACCGAATCTTTACAGTGAAGTACTGAACCGAATCAATTCCTCAAGTAATTCGTTTGTTTCTCACTTCAGTTGAGCCGACGTGAGAAACAGCATTGCCAGGCCAGAGGCAGCAAACGAGGGACCACATGCACCAAAGCCTGAATAGCTTGGTGAACAAATCATGGATTGAACTACACTCTCTAGAATCATTTTTGTCAGACAAAACTACCTTTTTATTTTTCTCACTTCTAAATTGCCACCACAATGACTTGCGTACAATAGGACACAGCATGTAACAAGTAGGGCATTAAACCAGCAGCATCCTATCATTGCAGCAGGGAACGGAGCATGTTCAGTTTGAAGTCTTCTAAATGTTCAGTGACAGAATCACTCAGTGAGCCCAATTTACCGAGCAGACCTGGTAAATAGCATACCATAGGACAGTACACTTAAACCATCATGACTTATAAACAAGTTCATTTTTACAAACCTGTTTATCAAAGCAACACAGCCAAACACTCTTGTCTCCTGGTCCCAGAACTTATGAATTGAACTGAATTCTGAAACGTTTATCAGTGTATCAGCTCAGTAGGTCGGAGTCGCAGCCTTCTCCCACTAAATGATTCAGTTATTTGGTGAACGAATCTTTTCAACGAATCTTTAGAGTGAACTGATTCTACTGATTCAGTACATCTAAAAGAACTGCCGTGCCCATCACTACTGCGACTGCATTTTCCTCACGGATGTATTTTGTCAACGGACCCCACCAGAACACTGCGCATGCGCCGTGTTGACAGGGAAGTGTAGAGATATCGATGCGCTTTTTTTCAGCTGACATAGCTCATACCAGGAGCTGGTGATTTTTGGTCATTGTTGTTCATGTAAAAAAAAGGGGGATTTATTTCTGAGCAGAATTACCCCAGTGGAGACACGAAAAGCAGTGAAAATGCCCCGTAGAAAGGTAAGGCGAGTGTTTGCCGCAGAGATACTGCATATCGGACCCAAAACAACATCACGTCATAGCTAATGTTTGGCTCTGAAGTGGAAAGAATTAAGATTACGTGGATGAACTATCAACCTGATATGAGATATTGTGTATTCCTTAATGCTTTCTGAGGTATTGGTTGTGTAGCGGATGTAAATGCTGAAAATGTTGCTCCGGACTTAAGCAACTTAACATTCTTTGCTAAGCGACATGCTAACTGATATTAGTAAGTTGTGGTAAATGTAATCTTTTTAGTTTAAGTCTAGCTTTTTAGGTAGGGTAAGTGAAGATAGCATAAAACCTGTGCTCCGTGTTGTTTGTCGTGTTTACGTTCACATTAGTGTGGCGGGGAGGTGTTGGCCACAGTAACGGCCGCTTTAACTGATGAAAGAGAACAGGCTGTTCTTTGAGTGCGAGGGGAGAACGGAGCGTCCGCACCAAAACAACGCTCTGATTGGACAGCGTCTGATCACGGCTGCGCTTATTGGTTGATTCGTCGTCAAACCCGCCCATTCCTCTGTTGTAATTGGCGGTAGACGAAGGAGTAGCCCAGCCTCTTTAAGTTTCTCTTCAAAACGAAATGCGCGTCTGTCGAGAATAGTTGTAAAATGACGGCCAAAAACACATTTTTCATACAGTAAATGACCACTGCCTTAACAGTTATGTTATAATTACTCACTGGAATTCATTTTACTGTGACTGCCCTTTTATTTGTTGCTGGGGATAACGTTCAAGAATTTGTCTGTTTGTATTCTATTTAGGTGTTTAATTCCCTGTTGCGATGAGGTAGTTAATTTTTTAGCTTTATTTTTGTCTCATGCTGGTATTTAACAGTTAAGTAGTGATTCGTATACACAGAGTATCAATATTGTTTCTTCAGTGGTCCTGTATCAATTAAATGCAACAAGCAAACTAAGCAAATATCAACCAAAACAGATGAAATGACAGCAGCAGCAACAGTTTATGACCCTTTTCCTGCTGAGTATGGAACAGGCTCTTATATATTCCATACAAATGCCAGGAACCCCCTTACCCCACCCCCACCCTGCTGGATTTTGGTGTCTTGTGGTGTAGGATGAACCCTCATACGCCTTAGCATAACCCCATTCATTCCGTGCGACAGGAAGCTATACAGCCTACGTTTGCATTAAATTGGAAGGAAAGATAAATCTATGTGGCGTTAAATTTTTAGATTTATTCCAATGAGGTGATCGGCATTCTTGACTCTTTTTTCCTTAACATTGTGTCCACTCGTTTTTCTAACATTTTTGTCCACACAACTGACGACAAAACTGGAAATCCACGCGGAAGATGCTCTCGGGGTTTGGCTGACTCAGATTACTAATACTAATAGATCCGTTTTGTACTCGTGGTCATACCGATTAGAGTTGTTTTGGTGTTAAATGACTGATCTATCGTGACAAGACAAGAGGGGGTACAGTTTCGAAGGAAATGTGGAGGGGGTGACGCTCCTCCCCCCAGTATGGGATCATTGTTGAATTATCCGCTGGTAAAAACAATTATCACACAAACCTTAACTGCCACGTGATTTTGTTGTTTTGATGTGGTTTCGGTGACTGTCCAGAGTCATCCCAATTCGATATCTGCTAAGTGTTTTGGATTTTTTTTTCAGAGAACCGCTGGCAGCAGCTCGGATGGGACGGAGGACTCGGATTTTTCCGCCGACCTCGAGCACACCGAAGCTTCCGAGAGTGCACACAGGCGCAGCAGCACGCGACTCACTCGTGCGTCACTGCGACTCAGCCGCAGCTCGCAAGGTAAGGGTTTAATCTTTAAAAGAATTTAGACATGAAAATAGTCTGAAAATAGCGAGTTGTTCCGGAAAGACTTCTTTGGTTTACATGACTGCAGCATGTTGCCCTATGACCCCTTTACCAATTTAAGCAACTTGGATTTAGAGATGCACCGATCCTTTTTTTTTCTGATCCAATCTGATATCGATACTGTATTGGCCGATATCCGATATCATTCCAATACTACTGTTGAATGAATGAACTGTATACCTTGCCCTGTAAGTGGAGGCATCAAGCTTTAAATTAGCCTTGTTAAAAAAAAGGTAAAAAATTAACACAGATATAAATTTACTTAATATTATTTATGAACAAATTGCATGTTAGCACACAGCAAAAAGAAGTAAGACTTCCATGTAAACATTTAGTGCAAAAGAATAGACAGACATAGAATATAGAGCAAACAGAATTGCTGTGTATGATATTAATTAAAAGAAAAAAAAGACTGGATCGGCATCATTCATCAGATACCCGATCCAGTGAATTTGTCAATATCGGAGCTGATATCCGATCCAGATATCAGATCGGTGCATCCCTACTTGGATCTTACTGGAAGGATCAAAAATTATAACAGTATTGAAATATTATGACATATCAAGTGACACCCAGGTTTTTTCCTCTACCTTAACAATATTACAATTTAAAGGATTATTAAACTGGTTTGTTTTAGAGCTTTTGTAGGACTACTCTGGCCTAAAGACCTCTTTATTTGAAAGTTTAAAATTTAGTTTAGAAAGTTGCAACTCCATATATCTGTTTTCCTTGATTTTACAATTAAATCTTAAGCTGTTTTCAAGATTTATTTTCTCTTTTTTATTATCATTATGATTTTTTTTCCAAGAGTGAATTTCAGTGGTCTTGGCATACAGTGTAACTGCATAGTATGTCAGTTAGATGTGGAGGGATACCATCATTCAGGGACTAGGGAGAGGCTTGCAGCCCCCCACACTTCAAAAGAGACTATTATATATTAGCAGCCTTAAAGCATGAATGGGTTCAGGACTCCGGACCTCCCCCCACAACAGACACGCAAACACTCTCCACCCTCTGTCTGACCCTTTTTTGTTGTGACTGCCAGGGGGGGTTTACAGCAGAAAACGAAGGGCCAGCAGTGTTTCCTCTTTATTTCATTTACAAGATAATACCTTTTCAGGTCCATGAACAAACTTAAGAGCACCATGGAGGCTCGTTTTATCGAGAATAGCAAAATCAGAGGTCGACTGTAATTGTTCTGTAGTTGTATTCCTTTCTCTCCAAACACACTAAACCCTGATACAACAAGTTAATATATGATTTAAATCGTTTTTACTCAGTTACAAAGACTGTTTAGATTTAAGAGCTTACTCTAAAATAAAAAAGACATCAAACATCCTTTCAGTGCATTCTGAATTAGATTTTCTGTAATAATTATTCTTAAAGGGCCTCATGTAGACAGGGCAGCACCTTACTATAGCTTTTATTATCTTTTAAACTGCTGACTATTTTACGAAGGAGCAACAAAGGCTTTTATTAAAAACACAAAGATGGACTGTCTCATAAGGTCAGAGTCTGCAGCAAAATGTCACAAGTTGAATGCTGGAGCTTGGAGATGATTTTCATTGCAATAAAAAAACACTTGAATCAATAAATGATGAGAATAAAATTGTTTCTGTTGATAATAAATTAGCCTATTAACATGTCTTGTCCGCTCAACACTGAAAGCATCAAGGTTACACTATAATAACAGATTTTTAGGAAAAATACACAAGTTGTGTTTGAATAAAAATACCAGTGCTAAAACGAAAATGAAACCATTTTAGATTGAAGTAGAAATAGAAATTAGAAGTAAAACATGTAAAAGTAGTTGTTTAAGAAAATAAGAGGTGAGTGTCATTTGTTGGAGAGTGTTGACCAGACTGAAAGTGTTTTGGGTCTAAATGGTTTATCTGCCAACTAATATTTAAACAATTGTTTTCTCTTCTGTTTCTTATGCAAAACCCGGTTATTAACCATTGAGTTATCACTTTCATTTTTTTTATAGATAACTGCAACTCAGTACGGAGCAGTTCTCCAACAGCAGTGAGTCCTGAAGTAAGCTTGGATTCAGCAGCGGCAGCAGCAGCAGCAGCAGTGGCAGCATCGGTCTTCTCCTCTGGGCGCAGAATCACACGCAGCCAGCAGGGGGTGATAAACACAGCAGCCAAAAAATACCCACTGCGTCAGAGCAGGTCATCCGGCTCTGATACTGAAGCAAATGGTAAGACCAGCAGTGTCTCTCTATGTCTTAGAAATGCGACACAGCAGATTGGGATTGTCTTGGAAATGTCTCATTGAAAGTGGATGCTGTTTTTGTGTTTTTGCATAGCTTGTTATTCGTAAATGCAGGGAAATTGGTGGCATCAAGGTAGAAGCAGAGGCACAGAGAAAAAGAGCAACAAAGATGAAAGACAAAAAACAGTACACCAAAAAGTCAAAGAGCAGGGAAATGAAATGTGATTAAAGAAACAAAGTAAAAATACAGTCCAAAAAAAGGGATGTGGGGAGAAAAGAGGGGCTGATATGAAGATGAGGGAAGGCAGAGGGGGAAAAAGGGCATCTGTGTCTTTCATTCAGTCATTGATATGCTGCTCAGCTGATGTCCAGAGCCCTGCTGTGATCACAGTGTGGTCCTGATTAGAAAGAAGACAAACACATCCCCTCAGTACAGCTGGTCTGCCTTACAGTAATAGTGTCAATTTTGACTTCAGATTTCAGACAGGAAGTGCTGATCTGTGTCCATGAAAGTACATATAGTAATTCGTTTTGTTCTAAAATTTGACCAACTATTACTCCAAATTTTATTTTTTAAGCAAATTTAGGAGCCATATAAATTGAATATGTATCAGATCTCTGCTCTGTGTTGTGTGGAAGACACTCTTTTCTTTTTTGGAAACATTTGTTATCTGAAATTTACACATGTGAGTGAAGAATTAAATTCAGTTTGTGTCTGATGTTCCTTTGGCAGTGCGCTGTGATCAACCATCTAAAGTGTAGAAGAGAATTTTACTCATTTCTAAGCATTGTTATCTTTGTGTCCTTTTTAGATCAGAGTGTTTTCTCTCATTATTTGGAATAGTTTACACATAACCATGTTTCACTTTAGTAATGCTTAGAGAAAAATTAAGGTGGCAGAACTAGATAACCATGTTTGTTTCCCTGCTCCTTGGGTTTTCCTGGCAAGTTTGTTTTACTTTTAATTGAAGTGGCATGAGGAGAAACCTTTTTTTAGCCTTGTCACCAATAAAATGTTTGCCCTGTATCTTGTATCAGTGAGTATAACTGGAGATAAGAGGAAAATACCATGTTGATGTCCTTACAATTCCTTACCAGCCTCTCTGGGCTCTAATATGGATCATCTGTTGCTGTAACATCAGTCTTTACTATTGGATTTCTTTGCTGGCAGCTGCTTCCTAAGGGTGTTATCTGTTTCTCTCAGGGGTTCGCCTTTAGACATACACAAAACAACATAGACGTGTTTATGACAGAAAAAAGCATTATTACCTTTGCATTGGTTTAAAATAAGGGAAAGACATATTTTGAATTATTGATCTTGTATAAAGTCACATTTTTCTCATCTGACTTTTGGTTAATGCAGTTATTTCTTTGTGTTTCCTCTTATCCTGATTGGCTTTGCAGACCTGAAGCAAGGAGCCGACCATGATGAGACCCCTCCTCGCACCCCGACCGGTAACGCACAATCTTCTGAGTCAGACATAGAAGTCTCCAGTCCCAGCAATGACCACGTGTCTTCTAGCAACGATGTCGTAGTATCACAGGAGGAGGATGAGAGATTGGCCAAAGAGCTGTCACTCAAAGAGGCCGCCGCCCATGACCTTTCCCACCGCCCCAAACGACGGCGTTTCCATGAGAGCTACAACTTTAATATGAAGTGTCCCACACCTGGTTGTAACTCATTGGGTAAGGGCATACATTCGTTGTCATTTCTGTGTTCATCAGATATCCTGCTCCTACAAACCTGAACTCCCTTCACACTAAGGCTGCACGATATTGGAAAAAAATAATATTGCGATTTTTTCAACCCTGCGATATATATTGCGATATTAAAAATACAGGAATTTTCACCAGATGACCTGAATAACACTTAATGTTATGCTGCACTGCTGAAATCTTGAGGACAGTTAATCTGCTCTGATCTTACCTCTTTTTGTGAATGTTAGTAGAACGGCTTCTGTCTCAGAGATATTTTCAGCTTTTATTGTGCTGGGACGTTATTGTGGCGACAGATGAACACAGAACACGTGTTTTGGTCGCCATCATCCTTCTTTTAACCGAAATAATTCCAGATAACTGACTTTCCTTTTCTTTTTGGCAACAAATCTCCATTTACGGTGGTTTTCGCTTGTTCAATGTTCATTTTGCGATCGTTGTTGTTGTTGTTGTTAGCGGTGTTGTGCTGAGAAACGCATGTCCTCCGAGAATTGCATGCACCTCGCAAAACGCGCACTGCTTATAGTAGAGTGGTCCACGGAAATGTACAATTTAAAACCCATACAGTTCTTATTTGTTGGGCTAAATAGTCATGAGTAAAGTTCCGAAAGTAATTCTCAGCGGACACACGTCTCCTTCCATGTGCAGAACATGTGCAGGGGTGGGTTTCCTCCGCCCTGATTTTGATTGACAGCTGGCAGGGTAGTCTGATTGGCAACTGAGAAGTGAGTCTGATTGGCAACTGAGTTAAGGACGAAGGTGATTGGTGGATGCTGCAAAGCACATGCAGAGTCACATGGAGTGTTTCTCAGTCGATTACCCTTGAAATTAAATGAGTTCATTCACCTCCAATATCGCAGGCTCTGCATGTGACTATCGCACACACATACATCGCGATGACGATAGTCAAACGATATATCGTGCAGGCCTACTTCACACTCCCTGTTTTTTTCTTCGTCTTCTCAGGTCATCTCACAGGACGGCATGAGCGACATTTCTCTATATCAGGGTGTCCTCTCTACCACAATCTCTCTGCTGATGAATGCAAGGTACAAACACAATCATGAATGCAAGGGAGGCTCTTTTAAAGCAGAAAAAATATCAAATGAAATGCTCAGATTTCATTTAACCTCAATGTTACCAGTTATATCCCCATTAAGAAACAAAACGATTTTTACAAAGGAGTCATACTAAAGATAGTAGCATAGAAATCTCATATAAAAGGATAAGCAACAGACTTTACCAAGTAGGATTCGGAGCAAATAATGACTTAACAGTGATAAAAATTAAGAAAAACAACTTGCTCAGTTAAAGTGCAACAATATGTGCTAAAACAAAAATGAGCTTTTTTAATATCCTACATTTTTTTCATCTTATTTACTTCCACTTTTCAGACATGTTTCAGTTTAGACTTGGATGCTTTCAAAGTACTCCTCGTTTGTCAATTTCCATTCGATGTTAAGTGACTGAAACCCACAGTTCTGAACTGGAGTTGTCAAGCTGCAAAGATTCCAGGAACATGGAGGTGGTTGCTGAAATCTTTCTGCAGCGGGGGTGGTTGTGAGTCATTTGGTGGTAGACAGTGTTGATGTTTTGTCAGGGCAAGGCATCGACGCGCGAGAAACAGGCCGAGGAAAGGACGCTGTCGCACCGCCAGGACGAGAACAGGCACTCCACGAGAAACCAGGTAATACACAACCGCACGAAGGCATAGACATACGCAGGCAGGTGCACCAGCCCGGCAAAAGTCATGATGATTCATTCTGAGACGTATAAAGCAGAGAGATATGTTCACACACAGTATATCTACACAACCTGTGAAAGGGGCAGAACACCAGGAAGTCATATTATGATCAGAAGTGCAGCATATAGCTGTTAGCAATAGTACCCACTGAGCAATAGATGGCTATTAGACATCTAGGTTTTTTTTTTTAGACCTAATTTCAACTGTCTAGATATCGCATATTTTTAGATGGACTTTAGACGTTGCACTTTAATCCATTATTTGATAACTATTTATTTCAAAACTGATCTCCAAGTACTTTACCAAAATAATTATGATAGCCATTAAGCAATATGCAGTGTAGTTTAGTTATAGCCCAGATTTAGACTAGGTCTAAACTTGGTCTAAATCTAGACATCTATAAAAACTTTCATTTTTAGACCTGTGGTAGCCTGATTTTAGACCAGTTGTCTAGGTTACATTTAGACATCTATTAGACCTCTTTCAGACCAAAAAATGCTCAGTGGGAAGGTTGAGTCACAGTTAAAGTGAAATAAATAGTCCTAATCTGATGTAATTACTCAGTTTATTTGGAAAAAGCTCATTAACAAAAAATGTAATGACTGAGAGTGCACTAGAGGTTGCATAGGAAGCTTGTTTCTGTCTTTTTCCATTGCAAAATCCAATATCTTACAGAACCCTACAAAAATAAGCTTGCACTAACAGTAATTTTTAGGTGTAACACATGTCAGATTTTTTATAACATTTCATTTAATCATATACCGTATTTTTTGCACTATAAGCCGCACCTGATTATAAAGCGCATTAAGCAAAACAGTCAATAACTCCGCGAGGCTACGGTAGATGCAGCGCTCCGACAAGCCAAAAGGATTTTAAGTGCGCCTCATAGTGCGAAAAATACGGTATTTTCAAAATATTTCCTAGTGCATTTATATTTTTATTCACAAAAGGGAAATTAAACTAAATGTTGGCGAACACACAGCTTAAATGTAGTTACATCTTCCCTGTGTCTCAGGCCCCTTCAGAGCGTCAGCTGCGCTACAAGGAGAAGGTGACAGAGCTGAGGAGAAAGAGGAACTCCAGCCTGAATAAGGAGCAGAAGGAAAAGTACATGGTGAGAGGATGAGAGCGAAATAATGTTTGTGCGGTCTCCTTATTCTGTGTCCCTCCTGAAAAATAATTTGCGTGTGTTTATTTTTTCTTCACCCACACCACTAGGAGCACCGTCAGAGTCACGGAGCTAGCAGGGAGCCACTGCTAGAGAACATCACCAGTGACTACGACCTGGAGCTGTTCAGGAAAGCGCAGGCACGTGCCTCGGACGACCTTGTAAGAGAGAAAACTCATCATCACCTCCCTCCCTTATTGTGCCTCCTACCCTGTGTATTTTTGTCTCCCCCCTTTTCTGCAATATTCCTCTTCTTCTCTGTTTCAGTCAACAAACCCTCCTCTGAGGCCACAGGAGGAGTCAGAGATGTTTTTGGTAGTTTGGAGTATCACTTCCTGTTTGTTTTGTGTTTTTGATCTGTTATTTTACGACCCATTCAGTCGAGACATCCCTGTTTCTTTATTTCAGGCCTACTTTCATTAATTACATACATGATTTTGTTTGTTTTGAATGTAACAGTACAGGTTTAGGTAACTGCACCAGAACTGAGTACTTTGACTCTCTCTGTACAGTGTAGCTGGCTGGTCTTTAAATATTTGGGAGCAAGTTTCCTCTGTTGAAGATCTTCACAGTATTTTAGTTTTAGATCTAGTTGAAGAGGTTATCGGGTTAGCGGAGTTGTGCTGTTTTGCATGTTTTTGCAGCAAACATATATAAATGGAATTTTCACTCTCATATTACATCTTTTTACGTCTTGAATTTTCGTCACTGGTTGCCTCCACTGAGGCTTTCCTGATTTTGCTCTCTGGTTCACCTGATCCGTTTCCCTGAATAATGCTGATCTTTCTTCCTCTACTCTTTTCTTCATTTTTTTCCCCCCATCCCTCTCTCTGTCCCCTCCTGACCTCTACAGGAAAAACTCCGTCTGGCGGGCCAGGTGTCGGAGGGGAGCAACATGATAAAGACCATCGTGTTTGGGCGCTATGAGCTGGACACCTGGTATCACTCTCCGTATCCAGAGGAGTACGCTCGACTGGGAAGACTGTACATGTGCGAGTTCTGTCTTAAGTACATGAAGAGCCAGACCATTCTACGCAGGCACATGGTGAGATTACTTTATATCCTTCAGGATCGCTGCACGTCTTAGCAAGAATTTAAAAAATACTAGTGTCTCATATAGTCCCACAGTTTCAAACCTTAGGTGTTAAACAGCAGAGGAATACGACACACCAGCACTTTCAAAGAGAAAAAGAAAAGCCATTACAGTGGTTATTAGTGTTGCACAGGTGCAGGTATTCGAACTAGACCGTTTCAGTCCAGGACTTCCAGTACGGTATCTATGCATACCAAACTGCGTGCCTGCTGTAGTGCAAAACGAAGCCATCAGGTGGCAGTAGGAGCCAAAACATACAATGCTGTGCATGTCTCCGATCAAACTAGACAGGCGCTGCCATCAAAACTAAAAGCATATGGGGTCATTTGGGATGATCAGTGCTCTGTGTTATCAGTTCACTAGAGAAACAGAGGAGTGTTAGTTTGCAGAAGCAAAGCAAACTTGTGAGAAATTCCATTTTTTATGTTATTTTCTGTCTGTAAGAACTATGACTTTACATGATTTATGAAGTCTGTGTCCCCCTTTGATCTTTACTGCTCCCGAAATACACACACTCTGTAAATTACACACACTCTGTAAATTACACACACACTCCGTAATATACACACACTCTGTAAAATACACCCACCGCATAAAGGACAAGGTGATGAATAAGACTAGTTTGGGTACTTGAAGTTGTTAGAAATAACCATATAAAAATAGGCTTATGCACTATATCTGTTTGTAATGCAGTTTCTCTCACATTAATGATTTATGCAGTTAAATATGATTACTCACAAATCTTGTCATTATTCAGATAAAATTCTTCTGGTAGCTTGTCAGCACTTGTTTCAAGTAGATTTATCCTTTAATCGAGGCTTTGCTCGTGGTAACACCTGCAAAAGGTGAAAGAGCCCCGATAGAAGATTCCCGCTCATCCATATTGCATCAATATAGTCATGCCGGCTCTTTTAAAAAGCTTAAATCCATGAGAACCAAAGCATTTTAATGGAGTTTTTCTGTTGAATTTCTAACAAATTTTATACAAATTATTAATTTACTTTCATGCAGACTAACCCCTGGTACTTCTTCCTGTGTGATGTGTAGGCTAAGTGTGTGTGGAAGCACCCTCCAGGTGATGAGATCTACAGAAAAGGGAACATCTCTGTTTTTGAAGTGGACGGAAAGAAGAACAAGGTAAAAAGCATTGCCTTGACTTATAAATCACATGTATCAGCACATTTGTCCATGTGTGAGACTAGCAGCAGTTAATCTCCACCGTGCTCCGGTTCCACAGATCTACTGTCAGAACTTGTGTCTGCTGGCAAAACTCTTCCTGGACCACAAGACTCTTTATTACGACGTCGAGCCTTTCCTCTTCTACGTCATGACTGAAGCGGACAACACAGGGTGCCATCTGGTCGGATACTTCTCCAAGGTAATCTAGCTGGATAACCTGTTAAGAAATTATTTTAATTCAGAATTTTAGAAAAAATGTGAAGTTGAGTATCAGGTAACATAACAAATACATTTCTTTCCTTAGTTTGAAGTCAGGTATGTTATTTAAAGTATGTAAAACTGTGTGATAACTTTAATTGTTTCAATGTCAACAAACATTAACTGGATTATTCTGAGTGTTTCATTGTTGCATATGTACATGAAGCTAATAGAGTGTAGGCACCATACATGCTTATCAGTTATGGTTTATGTTTCAAGTGAGATGAAATGAAGAAGAGTTGAGAGCTGTGAGAGAATTTTAATTCCGAAAGTAATGCGTTGAGAAAAACAAAAGATTAACAGATGAGTTCTCTTTTTGCAGGAGAAGAATTCTTTCCTGAACTACAACGTGTCCTGCATCCTCACCATGCCACAGTACATGAGGCAGGGCTACGGCAAGATGCTCATAGACTTCAGTGAGTACAGGCATCCGCTTTATTTACTCCTCTTTGTGTGTCTTTGTACATGCATGTGCACTTGTTTCTCAATGGTACCAGGTTTTGTTTACTGCTTTTTTTGTGCTGTTTCTTTGCAGTGAACTCTTGTCCAATCCTGTTCTTTACCTTTTTTCTTAACCCCTACTTCCGTGTCTGATGCGTCTTTGCAAGGTTACCTGTTGTCTAAGGTGGAAGAGAAGGTGGGTTCACCTGAGCGCCCCCTGTCTGACCTCGGCCTGATCAGCTACAGGAGTTACTGGAAGGAGGTACTACTGCGATACCTGAACAACTTTCAGGGCAAAGAGATCTCCATCAAAGGTCAGAACTGGATCAATCTCACAGTTGTCATCTGCAGGATTAAAGTTTGCGTCATGACTCATTTGAGAAAAAAAAAAAAAGAGTTAACAACGGGGACAGAGTCTAAGAACGTGCGAGAAGCCGACTTCAGACTGTGTTTATGTATCTGCATGCATGTGTGCAGTCATGTATAATCCCTGAGGCATGTATATGTACAACTTTAAGACCCATTGACATGAATGTGATATCTCAGTAAGGCCTTTGGGGAATAGTTTATATTTGGCACAGCCAAATGTGAGAGTGAAATGAACTGATTAGATTCTTGCTATCAAAGATTGAGGTCATCGCAGGCATCATCGTTAAAATGCTTCATTGTAACCATTATATCTTCAAGGGTAAAAATATGCTTGAGTATTTCTCTCGATCGACTGTAAAACAGTTCTTCCCAACGAGCTACAGGAGAACCAGCAAGTTTAGAAAAAACCTTCAACATTAGAATAATTTTCACCGAGCTCTGATTCAAATGAACTACGAGGACTCAACCAGCAGACCTCAAACATCTTATTTAAGTCTTCAATCAGCACTTATCATTAGGGCTGTCAAAATTTTGAATCAATACCAAATGATTCATCGAGTAATAATAATGTTGTGTAAAAATAATGAATGTGGATTAACTGCACTCTGCCGTCATTGATCCGTGATCCAAAAGTATTTAAAAAAAATCACATCGGTCATATTGAAGTAGGCCAGCAACAATTCACTGCACTGAATAAGTTAGTCGTATTGATCGTATTAGTCATCTTTACCATAATATTTACTCTAGAGTTTGTTGTAGAGGATTACATGAGCTCAAAAAAAAAAAAAAAAAAATCAATCACTCATTTTTGTTGTACTAATACAGAGCCCTTTAGTAAATAGGTGAGTGTACAGGAATCTGCCCTGACCTCAGCTTTTATCAAAGCTTCTGTAGTTTTATTATTACCCTGTGTAAATGGGCTGCACCTATAATAAATCTGTTTAACAAAAGGAACAAGAAAAAAAAAACAGTATTTTCTCTCAATATGTGACATCAGTCGGCATCCAAGGGTCCAAATGTTTACAATGATGTCTCCGTGCTAGGTTAATAGCCACGCTGATGGCTGAGTTTGAAAGGTGCATTGTGTATGGTTGAATTGTTTGGTCAGATAACCGCGTGATATTGCCTTGGTGTATGTACAGTGAAATAGAACATCTACAGGCTTCTTCTTTCAGGGCTTTGCTATGTATGTGGTCTAGTAACAATTTTGTCGTAACAATGTGCAGAACAACAATACTGAGTGCGTGAAAGTCCTGCTTTTCCTGCACATAGAAATAACCTTAGCAGGCAGCCCGTGTGTATTTTGGACACTCAAGTAAAACCACAGACCATCTTTTTTTTTCTATGCATGCAAAATTACTATCAAGAATATGGCTGGGTGATATGGCCTCAAATCAATATCACTATATATTGAGCAGTTCACCTCAATAACGATAAATGGACGATAACTACTCCACAAGCTGCTCACCCCCTCCCACATTAACTTCATCTACCTCAGCCGCCGCTCCAGCCTCTACAACTTTTAAACCGTCCTCCATCTCCTCACCTGTCTTTCTCTTTTTGTTACGGACTGAACGGGGTGGAGTCACGTCTCCGATGTAGGACAGCATCTTACATCTGCACACACCCAAAACCAACTTTTATTTATTCATTTTATTTGATACTGAATATATTGACATGGGAAAAATGTCATAAATTTTGGTATCAGTAAGTTTTCGTTTTATTGCCCAGCTCTAATCAAGAATTTATCATTCTCTATTTTTTGTCTATATTTCACAGCTCTACCTCTTACCCACACAATCTTGACCTTGACCTCCTCTTGTCCGACTCTTGTCTTTACAGAGATTAGCCAGGAGACAGCGGTGAACCCTGTGGATATTGTCAGCACGCTGCAGTCCCTTCAGATGCTCAAATACTGGAAGGGAAAGCACCTGGTGTTAAAGAGACAGGTAGGACCACAAAACAACCATAATGAGTCTGCGTAGCTCTTTGGTGGGAGCACTTGTCTCTTGATTTGAAGGGATACATTCGATTTTTGAAGTGGGGTTGTTTGTGGTTTTCATTAATAGTAAGTGTTTTAGCCACAGGGGGTGCTGGTCAGTCCATTTGTTGAGAAACCAGCAAGTAAGTCTAAACTTAGTAAGTAAACACTCGACCTGGAATATTTTCAGTGCTGTTTCATTGTGAGGAAACACTTTCATTTTTGCACTATTCTGGACTCAGCGTACACATGTTCCTCTGCCTGCAGCGCATTGATTAGCTAAACAGGTCTATGATGTACGAGTCACGTACAGATTGTGGATTTGGATGTTTCTTCATCACAGTTTGGCATAATTAAAGCAGTAACAGCTGTAATATTTACCATTTGAGCTCAGTCTCCCCCCTTCAACAGCCAGCACAGTGTATTTTTGTCAGGTAAACACTTGGTGCGGAGCATTGGTTGTGTCATTATGCAATAAAAAAGAGTGAGAGCCAAACACATACTGTAAATTTTAGAGGATAAGAGACCCCGGTGTATAAGACGGTTCATTTTGATGAACATCCAAGAGGGAAGAAGGGCTAATTTGTTTTCCTTCATTTGTTTTGTGTAATTACTTCCACAAAGTTCACCAAGTTCCCAACACGCACTTTTTGTGCAACTGTGATTGTCTCTCTTGAACCATCTGCTTTTATACTTATAGATGACAATAACAGGAATTAAAAGTGCATCCATACATCAAATTTTCACTTCCATCCAGCAATTCTGGGTTTTCTGATTGAATTCTAAAAATTGAAGGTTTGTAAAAGCAGTACAATTGTACAGCAGGGAGCTCTCGTTAGTAAGTGATGCAGGCTGCAGCTTTACTTAAGCCATTAGGATACTGTTGCCACCAAGTCCCACATGTGATAGCAAGTTGTTTTCTCAGTGAACTCAGGGTCCCTCCTGCTCTACAGTGTGCATAGAGACTTCTCCTCTCTCTTATTTGGCCCACTGACTCTTGTTCCACCTCTGTTAAGGTGTCCACTTATTTTCACAGTAGGTATGTGTATTTTTATCTGGCTGCAGCCCAGAACACTTGGTCAGTTCACTGCAGGCAGAAGACCTCTGTGAGGAACTTCATACTAGGGCTGGGCGATATACAGAAAATTTACCAATACCGTAATTTAAGACAATAACTGACGTAATTTCGCCCATGACAATATATTCGGTGTCAAAAAAAATGAATAAATAAAAGTTGGTTTTGGATGTGTGTTGGTAGGCTATGGTCTCAAGACGCCGTCCTACATCAGTGACGTGACTCCACCTCATCCAGTCCGTAAAAACAGTCCTTAAAAGTGGCAAAATAATCACAATAAATGGGTCCATGGGAGTCATATTATCAATATAACTGCCACAGCCCCATCTATTGGTGAAACTTTTGTGCGTAGGGGACGCAGTGGAGTAGTTATCGTCCATTTATCGTTATCAAGGTGAACTGCTCAATATATCATGATATTGATTTGAGGCCGTATCGCCCAGCCCTACATAATACAACTCCACTTCAAAAAAACTGAACCATCCCTGCAGAGCCTCAGTTTCTGAAGACAAACAAATCCACTGTCTCTGGTTTTCTACTTTATTGAAGTCAATTAAAATGCATTTTATTTCTGTAGGACCTTATCGATGACTGGAAGGCCAAGGAGACCAAACGCGGAAATGGAAAGACCATTGACCCCACTGCCTTAAAATGGACACCACCTAAAGGGTCGTAAAGAAACCCTAATTTCACATGAATCCAAAAACCACAAATAAAAACACAGATCCTCCTTTGAATACAGGTATGCTCATAGTATCTTAGTCTAGATCCCACACAATCCTCTTTATAAAACGCTTTCAGCAGCTACAGCAGTCACTCACTCACTCGCTCACTCACTCACAGGAAGATGTCTCTCTGGGTTCTGCAGTCCCACAGTTGTTGAGTTTGTTGACTGAACTTTGATACTCAACATGTTCTTGATTAGAGGGTTAAGAAAGCAGTCTGTTCGAACCCAGAGAAACAATTTTCAGACAGTACACACAAAACTATTCTCCTGTTTTAAACCATCACACCTGTCAGGGTGTCATTCATGAAGCTATAGCTGCCATTGGCTATGTTTGGACTGTTTCATGTCACTAGGAAATGATCTACCTGGATGTGTTTTTACCCCCCTGTTACTGTGTCGTTTATAATCCGCAGTTATACTCCAAACTGTAAAGGTTTATGGGGCATCAGAGCTATGAGGAACGCTGGAGCTTATTAACATGTTAGTGTTCTTCCTGTGTTTTTTTCTAGTGGTTTTATAAAAGTTCTCAAAAATGTTTTCAACTTTTTCTACCTCTAAGTTTTACCACTGTTTAAAAAGCTAGACTGGTCCTTTTCAAGCTTCCCCTGTGTTTCTTTGTATTCTCTTTGTTCACATGTGAATTTTTGTAGTTGTGTTCAGCCAATGTGTGTATTTTTATTTTTTTTTTTTTACTGGATCTTTTTTTTAATAAGCTGTCTATATTTAAAGAAATATGTTAACTGCTTAGAACGTAAAAAGACAAAGTTTGTTAGAGGAATGTCTATTCTATAGGACTGCGTCCCTTTTTAATATAAATATTGTATTTATCTAAATTTTTATGTGAATCTGAATGTGTCTAGAAGCTATTGGAAGGTACAGGAAGGAGAATGAAATCCACCCCCCACTAAAACTAGACAAGAGTCATTTTACATTTCAGAGGTTTGTATTCTGTAATCAAAAGTGACAGGAACCAATTTCAAATTTTCACTTCTTGTTACCACAATTATGCAAAGTAATGCACAAGCCTTTGTGGGAACATAGTCATCAGTATTTTTGTATTATTTATGTTGTGTACAGCCCCGCTGGTTTTGACTGAAAACTCATTTTATTTTACTGACAATCTTCATATTTATTGATTTTTATCAAACTTTTAATTTAACCGCACAATGAGTTTTTTGGGGAGGAAATAAATTCACACATTGACACTTTTGAATGAACTAGATTCCCCTTTCAGCTGAGTTTAAAGACTCATATCGACATATTACATACACAGCTAGCAGAGCACGGCACGTCTGGCTCCAGCACGTAACCACAAGCTCTTAAGCGAGTTTCTTTTTTCACACTTTAGTTGAGGTGGGACAGGAATAAGGTTACCATGTGACAGCACTGGGTTAGTAATGTTCCACTGTTCCTGTTCGTCTGTTAAGCTGCGTTTGAATAAAAAGAAGAACTTCCTAAACTGTCAAACTCCTCCAAACACTGTTCACAAGCTTCCACAGCAGCCGGCTGTGAAATTGGAGGTGTACAAACAACAATGTCAGATTGAATCAGCTTTCCCACAACTCCATATTCGGAGGAAAGCTTTCTTTCTTTCTTTCACTGCCTGGATTTACATTTGTCTTCATTTGACAATATAAACAAATGTTGCCTTTATGTTCTGTAATGTTGAGGATATTTCTCTTTGTACCTTACGTTCTTATTTTCCAAAGCTAGGATTTTTTATACCATCTGTGTATTTGTGTGTTTTACATTTTTATAACGTTTTCTAAGACTGTAGTTGTGTTTCTGTCTTGGAGGCATGTGATCGTTGCTTTCAAGAGTCACCACACTCATGAGCAGTTTCCAAATCAATACGAACAGACTGTGCTTATGCTTTTAGCACCTGCTCATGACAAACAAACTCCCTGAAATGTGTGATTGACTGAAAAAAAAAAAAAGAAAAACCACTCAAGACTCTTGTGCGTGTGAACAGGGGTTTGGGTTTTTTTTTTACTTTGCCAATTGTTAAGTGCATTTACAGGAAGGTGCACTTATTTTTCAACAGACATTCGAGGGAAAACCAAGTCCTAAAAGTAACTCATGATTGTAATTGTTTATGTATGGCTGGGCCAGTTTTGTTTTACCTGTGTAAAGATACTACAGCAGCAAAGGGACCTGTTTAAACATTCTCCATCTTTAGGATTCATTTTCTGGATTGTGTAAAACAAACACATCACACTTCAAGTCTGAAAAGGATTTTCTCCCCCTTACCCTTTTAAGCCTTTCATTGTGGGAAACCTGTCCACCCTCAAAAGCCGATATTTGATTTTGTGATTTATGTTTCATCACTTCGTATGCAGTTTTTCTTCACGCCAGTGGCAGCTATAGAGAGGCAGCTTGAGTGCGCCTTGCTTAATATTAATCCAAAATATCATCAGGTAATAAGAGAAACCATGCACATACATCCCACCACCAATGAGCCATTGTAGTGCTGCAGCACTTCACTGCATCCTGAATCCTATTTAAACGACGCATTCAAAGCAGCAACACACAAAAAGTAGCGTGGCATCAATATGTAGCTCAGTTGTGCTTTTGTACTCGCTTCTCTCCCTTCCTTCCTATTCAATAAATGCAAATGGTGAAACATGATTCGCCTTGTCTGATGTCTTGTTTGTGTCTGTGATGTTTCCCTGGTAACCGCACAAGTCGGGGGTCAGTGACTGTTGAAGAAATGCTTGGACAGTCGGCAACTATGGGAAGTGTGGGTAATGTCATAAAAGGAGTTCTACTGACGGTGGTCTGTAAAAGTTGGTCATGTCTTAACCCTGATGATATCATCTCAAAGCGGCGTTGGTAGCGTAGTAGCCGAACACGGTTCCTTTAGTTATTTAATGAGGGCGTCCTTTAGAGCAGTAATTATATCAGCAGTCATTTCATGAACATGAAACAAAATATGATTTTATTAATGTCGCTGCAACGTGATAGCATTACAACATCAACATGGTATTAGCAAAGCGTGATTTTTCCATCAAATTGCAAAAATATATCCTTAAAGCCGTACACTTATGCCATGCCAACACAGTGCATCCAAATATCTTTTTTTAATCATTTGCAGTGGCAGTACACAATGGAGAAAGACTGAGGTCATGTTAGCAGGTTTACTGCATTTAATTTACTGAAGAGACAAAAGGACTGACATGTGCCGTGTTTTAAAAAGAGAATGAACATACTGTATACCAATAACAGTAAATGTTATAATTCTACAGTGACGATGACAGAGATTTAAAGCAGCTGGATTTGTGCAACCATTGTTCTTTACAGGACTTTGTGTGACTCTGTGTTCTGTTGATCCACAACAAAGGACAGAATATATTACAGTATAATCTGAGATTATGATTATTACAGTTTTCTTCAGCTTCATTGTGTTCCTCTATAGTTGGGGTCAGATTGCCATCCCTCTTGTGTTTCTGAAAAGACAAAAGATTGAAACTCAAGACCCAGGAGTTGACACAAGCTGAAAAAAAATAAAAGGCTGAAGTTATCAATCTGTTTTACCTTCACCTAAAGTCCTTTTGCCCATGAGTCCAACAAACATATCCCCTTTATTTCCTGCTTAACAGAGATAGAGAAAACAAACAAACAGAGAAAGATTCCCATAAGGGTGGAAAGTGATCAAATTATCTTCAATCTGATTGTTGGGGAAACATTCATAACCCTCCTGTGGTGTCATTAAACTCACTTTTCCTACCCAGTCTGACAGGTTGAGCTCTGCCTGAAATAAAAGAGGAATAAAAACATTCAATGTGTTAGTCATATAAAAGGACAATAGGGAGCTATGGGTGTCTTTAGTGCTACAATGAGGGATTAGAGGGGGAAATGAATATAAAACCATAAATTTAGAATAACCAACAAATACACTTTTGATTTTTTACCTGTGCTTCGACCCATCAGGCCGTGGAACTGCTCGGCTTTGGACCGCTTCATGAGGTCTGCCAGATGCATATGTAGATCTCTCTCTACTGGGTAGCCCTACACACACACACACAAACACACACAAAGAAGAAGAGAAGTAGTCAATTGATACTGATTTGGCAAAGAAAAGTACTGGCAATTATTTCCCCTGTAAATCATTCGCGCCCTGCCATCTGGTGGACTGATAAGGACAGTGCTACTCTTGATATCAAAACACAAAAACTCTCTTTCAAAGCTTATAATCTTATACTGTCTTTACATGTAGTGAAATAAAGGAGTACTGCAATATACCAGGGCTTTATTTTGCCTGGTATTCAAGAAGCACATTACCAACCACCCTCCAGCCCACCTCCTTTCTCACCTTTGAAAACCAGTTACTGCTCCATTTTTTCCCTCACAGAGTGAGTGAAAATTGTCAAGGCTCTCTAAACTTTCCTTTACACTGTTAATATCCAGATAAAAGGGGCAAAGCGAGACATCTTTTGATAAACAGACCAGTAAGAAGCAGCAGCCAGCACTCTTGAGTCTTCAATATTTCTCATGTTTTTTTTTTTTTTTTTTGCCACACCCTCTGATAGGTGGAGGTCTAAACTGAAGCCTATGAGAAAGCCTGCAGGCATTGTTCATAGGTAAAAAAAAGCCTTTGACCATAGGTATAGTGAAAATTCTCCCTAAGAGCTGCGATTAATTGCCAGAAATTGACCACTAATGTAGCCTAACTGTCCCCCTCCCTGTACAAAAATCACTCTTTATGAGGAAAATCAGTGACCTACTTTTCCCTGCATTTAACCCTAGAACACCATTGCCGGGTGATTTTCACCCGACCAAACATGTTTACATGATTTTCATTATGTTGCATTTATCTGAGTATCATGGGTCCCTGGGTAGCTTCAGCATTTCCTTAGACATCTTTGAAGGCATATTTGATTCCCTGATCCAAAACCTGCTTTTTCCAACAGGCACATGTTCGGGTGATTTTCACCCGGCAACAGTGATAGAGGGTAAAGTAGGTTTGGGTGGATTTGATAGCTGCATATGTAGGCAAATAAGGTCAGTAAGAGTAGTCCTGGAATTTACATGCTATCTTTATTTAGCGCAGTGGTTATGAATAACTATCACAAAGTAGTGATTTTCAAGGGAATTCATATGGTGATGAGAAATATTTTAGTCTGCTGGTCATTTTTTACTTTAATATGCCATATTTTGGTTCTCTCTCCTGCAGCTGTTATTGTGCCAAGGACCCTGAGTCTTCACCAGGGAAGACTCATATGCCCCAGGAATGGGTGGAAAAGAAACGAAGTTTACACTTTCTATATGTATTTTTTTGTTCATAAATACCTAATTTTAGTTATTTTGTTGCATTTTTTATACGGTCCCCTCATGGCACTTTTTTCCTCCCTTTGGAAACTGTACAGTTAAAAGAAAGCTACTTTAATTTGTCATGTATTGTCCTATTTTTTTTTTATTTTTCTTGTATATATTATTTTGGGTAAAAATCAGCATTTTAGCGATAATGTTCAAGGGTTAAGAGATGTCAGGTGCTCATTTGATCGCCTGAAGACTTGATAGCTCTAAGGAGTAAAAGTCAAATGGTCATAAAAATCCACTCAATTTTTATTTCATACGGATTGTGGTTTGGTAAAAAAAATAAAAATAAAAAAAACATGTTTGTCTGAAATCGATCTGGACATCGTCAGAAAAAATACCGAATCGGCCGATTTTTTTTTATCCGTCGCCAATACACTGCTCACACATTTTGAGATAAGTCGTTTTAAAACTGTTTGTTTATTTGTTAGTTGATTATTTTTACAGAAACAGTCTGGTAGCCTTATGCTCAGAACGGTTCACTAGCCTATTGAGCGTCTGTAGCCTATGGTGAGCTCTCTTTAAGATTTAAATAAAATCTCAGTTTATGTCACTTTTAGTCATCGGGTGGTGTCAAGAATAGAGAATCATTTCACCTAAAGAAGTAAGAAACAATCCCTACTGTTGCGCAGTTTTGAATAATGTTATAAAAAAACACGTGAAATTGCTGAAAAGCTCAGTTTAACTTCCAAAGTCATGCTGTCATTTTCAATTGGAAAAACAAAAACAAATAAAACATAATAAAATCCACCTCTCTCTACCTGTTTGCACGAGGCTCTGTGTTTTTACCTGCCACTTGTCCACCGTCCACACCTCGTCTTCATCTTCACTTGAGTGTGAAGTCCCCAGTGCGCCGAAAACCTGCACGAACACGACCAACAACAACACAAGTATCAACTTCAGAGCCTCCATGGTTTTCAAAGAGTGCAGAAAAAACAGGGAGTGATGCGGACGCATGCAGCAGCCAAAACACTTCACATCAAATCAAAGTGGCGTCGGTTTAGTAGTGGGCTTGTTGGTGCGTCCTGAGTGGAGGTCTCCGTTTTGCGCTTATAAAGCCCCTCTGCTCGCCCCTCCCCTCACCTTCCTGCCTCGCATTAAAGTGAATTTATCCTGCAGCTCGTTTGTGCCCCCTTGTCTGACTCAGGCGTGATGTGCGTTGATAGAGACCAAACTTCCCCTCATGTAAAGGCAGATGACCGCTCCCCAAACTGTGAAGGATGAGCTGTTGTTTGCCCCTGTTACTCACCTGTGCTTTTAATTTCACCCACAGGACTGAGTGAGCAGCTACGTGGATGATGAAAGCTATTGCATGTCAAGCAGTGGGCTTTCAGGTCAGTGAACTACAAAGAATGAAAGGAAAAAGGGCATACAGGTTCAGGAGCAAAACACCCCAAAACAGATCACAGATATCACCAGCATGGATATATTTTCAATTTCAGGCCTGCCTTCGAAGCTGAGCCAGATCCCAATCATGTCTTGTATCATCTTAATGGTTTGTGTCACCTTCTCCAGGTGCAATCTGATGTCAGCTGTGATGTATTCATGCTGTGTTTGTGTGTGACTCTGCAGGTCATTTGCCCACTAGCATGATAAATTTATGCCTTAAATAATCACTGCGGCAACAGCTCCTGGCAAAAATTCATGACTCTGTCAAAAGAGAGGGGAAAAAAAGCCATCTTCAATTGGACATTTTAGGCATGTCTAAGATAGTGCAGACTAATATGCAGTGGTACAAACAGTACCTTTTTCTTGGTGATAAAAACTTAAAGAGTTCTCTGTTTGTATATTAAGTCCCACAAGAGTCACTGATTCTTGGATAGATCTAAAGATGCTTCCCAGAGCAATATTGTAGCAGCCTAGAAGAAAGTTTGACAAAATGTTCAAATAAATACCATCAATAAAAATATGAAAATCAAGCCAATGATTGAAAACAGATTACAAATTGTGAGACAGTGGGCTTAACATATTTTTTTATCCCTGTGTGAAACTGTCAGAAGTGGAGTCCTTCAGATCCACTTTTTCAACTATTACTACTACTACTAGGCCATGGAGGATCAGAGGGATTTGGCACTTTTCTAGAAATTATGCCTGGATTAATGTTGCTTCGAGTTACCTTGGAAGTCAGAAGTCCAAGCTGAAAATGACGTCACACCTGAGTTACTAGCGTTTCAGTTACCAAGTCGGAAAAAGCAAAATCGTAAAGTCCGAATATAAGGCGAGCGCTAAGATAACTTCCGTAGATGTAGCCATCTTGTTTCAGGCCTCTGATTTTTGCTTTTTTCTGACTTGGTAACTGAAACGCTGGGAACTCGAGTGTTATGTCATTTTCAGCTCTGACATCTGATTTACGAGGTAACTCGAACGCACTATTAGTCTGAAATGGTCTAGTCCCACAGCATCTCAAAATCAATACTCAAATTGATTGGCACCAAGTGGAAAGACTTTCAAATAGGTATGTCATTTGCTATTGGCCGATTCTTTGTCAGCCAGGTTGCTGCATTTCTCACAGCTGCCCCTAAAATTCCCATCGGCCATTGGCATCAAGACTCTGTTCATGGAGTCAGGACTAGGCTGCTGCTGAAACATAGGAACAAATCCCCAGATATATCTGCAACAAAAGGTGATCGCCCATATAATTCCCTCACCTTTACTCTGAGACCATTCTGCTCCAATGTTGTGCTTTTAGTCTCCTTGAGGGAGCCTTCCCAAAAAGATTAATAAAGTCAATCTAATCTAATCTAATCTAATCTAATCTAATCTAAGAGTGAGAAGCTGGAATAAAGTTAGCAAAAAAGATAATCTCAGTGCTGCTGTTCCAGGCTTTAAGTTATATTCATTAGGATAAGCAACTGGAAAAATCATCATTATTAATATGAGGGTCCTCAGTCCATATCTCAGGATAGAGCCTCGTGTTTGTTAGATACCAGCTAATGTTAGCATTCAGCCACTCTCTAATATGGAGGTTTCAATAGTCATATAGCGATGGTTTAACTCATTCCTACTGCAAAAGCTTGTGGTCAAACGCTAAGATCGCTGTTTACCGGCTTAGTTTCTTTTCAGACTTCTATAGGCCTTGCTCACTCTGAGATTTTATCTGTCATATTCCTGATTGCTATGAATTAACAAGTAGGCACTGAATTAACAACTTTCATTTTCCGGTTCTGTAGAGATTTGGTTGTCAATGTCTGTGACCTGAAATACAGGTCAGAGATGATATAGCAGCCTGAGAGTAACCCATCCTGTGAGGACAGTCTTGGGAAAATGGTCAGCATGTCTGCTGCTAATTTACCACTGTGGCAACACTCCCCTTGGTTGCCTTTTAAAATTACACACCTTCATCAAAGAAGCGTGCTACTGCCAGGACTTGTTTCTGAAGAACACCCAAAGCAGCATTTGTCTGTTCTCAGTAGCTTACTAAGGTAGAACATGTTCATATTGTCTAGTTAACATTCTCGCATCAGCATTTAGCTTACAGCCACAGAACTGGTTACGTTGGAGTTGATTTTTTTTCCAGTCAAACCAACTTTCCTCCTCTCCCCTCCATCTCTGCTCCAGCAAGCCCAGCCCACAAACAGATGACAGGACCCGGGCTAAACAGTTTAGTGGCGCTACGACATGCAGCAGGTTCCGTTTGACAAGAAACACTTCTGTTACAGACACTTGGCTTACTTTGTTAAAGTGGTTTACCTGTCCAGCAGAAAAGTTACAGGGTCCATAAGATCCCAAAGCGTCCCCTCTCATTGTTGACCCGGCTTTTTAGCTCTTGTCCGGGTGGTCTATCTCCTTTTTAAGTGCCCGTTATTCTGCCAGAGTCTCTGGTATTTAGTTCATTTTCTTGCTTGTGTTGGTGGTTGTAGCTAAAGGAGGATTCAGAAAATGTTCCATTCTTTCCGGTTGGTTTCTACTGTCCGATATTGTAGCACACTAATTTTGTTTGGGCTCGTAAACGACACGGGGGAGCAGCGTCTGCCTCACAACCAATCAGCACTAAGGAGCAGCGTCCGCCTTACAACCATTCAGGTTGGGGGAGGTGGAGAACGGCTTTGTTTACAGTTAGAAAGAACGGGCCGCTCAAAAAATGTAAAATGTTGACTACACAGACATAACAAAACACAGTGATATCATTATATTACCAAATGTCATCAATAACTAAAAGCTATTTTCTGATATTAAAAGCTTTTTTGTGTATACACCACAAAAAAAGATGCTTCTTTAACGGAATCCTGCCTACCCCACCTTTAAAGGCTCTAAGTGTTATCTTCTGGTCATAACCCATTCTGACAACTGATAGAGCAGCCAAGTTCACTTGTTTGATGACTCATTATTTGATCCATTATCCAAAGTCAGCTGCTTCTCTTCAACTACTTCCCGTCTAACAAGGAAGTGCTGTAGCTTGTCATTTGTTTGATGCTAAAAACTACGATAGGATTTCGAGCTCCTCCTACAACACTATCAAAGTTTGTGTTAGAACTAACCGCCTCCTGGCCAATAGTTTTATTATTCTCCAGTAGTTATGAATGAATGTGTTGGTTTGACATGAAATATGACTGTCACTGTTAACCTATTTTGAGTTTTGATCAATAACAGATCTGTTAAAATCACAAATCATTGCTTGTAACAAAGCATAATGGCAACTCAACATCAACTGAGCGCTTACCAAAGGTAGAACAAGCAAAGATAGAGAAATGTTCCACTGAAATGATCTCAATGATCTCAATCTGTGTTCCAACAACTGCTACCAGGTGTCAGATTTACAAACTCCAGACTTTATTTACAAAGCACTTATCATACGACGAAACACACACTTCCCAATCCAGAAGTGTCGCTAAACACGAGCTGTGAAAATATTTAGATAAGATCCACCAGACTCAGTTCCTCCTGGTGATTCTGGGAGCCAGGGCTGAAGATGGATGGAGAAAATTACACCGAGGCTCTGTCAGGACTCAGAGAAACCCGAGGACTGGAGCATGATCCACAACAACACTTACACATGGACAAAACCCATCTTTACTAACACTTCAGTACACAATCTGAATAGCTCTGCATCTATATGTCACTCTGATCATGGCACGCTTCAGGTGTCCATCCAATCACCTGCTCCGTTTGTCATGAACTGACGACCAGCTGTTCTGCATTTACATCAGTGACAACAGTCAAACAGTTATTCACTAAAATTGACAAAACTGAGCCGTATGAAGCTGTCTTCTTTTCTTTATCTTGATTTAGCACAATGCAGTTAGCTTAGGTTTTCATGTCATCAGTGTCTCTCGTATTTATGTGTTGAATATGCTGGTGCTCAGTCAGAACCTGTGAGGTGTTGCTTATTGTCAGAGTATGTCGAGCCTAATTGTACCATGGCCAGGTTGAATATTCAGTTTTAATTGGCTGCAGGGGGGACTCTATATTCTTGCAAATTGGACACCTTTGGAGAAGCCCCGGTTACAAAGCCTGACATCAAGTGACAAAAATGGGGGTCTGAAATATTTTCCAAACTTTGTTGAAGAATAAAAACCTTTGAAGACTAGGAAAGAGCTGAGAAAAAACCTTAAAGCGTAAAGTTTTATACACACTGTAATTGACTTTGAATGTTACTTTTTGCTGATAGTTGAGCCAAAATACTCCACAAACTGTGCCATGTGCATCCAATATGCCCTGTTGCCAAGTCTCAACCAAGAGTTATTCTGTTTACTGAAGCAGCAAAGAGCATTTTTCTACAAGTTCAAGGCACATTGGGTTGATATTATTTATTAGGCTGTTAGTCAGACCATCAGATGTTACAAGGGGAATAAAATTACAGCATGTAGAAAACTTAGATTGCAAAATACGTGAGAGATGTACGTCGTTATTCTTTATAAAGATATCATTACATAAGCAGTATCATGTCTTTTGAAGTGTTTATAATCAGGAAACAGAGGCTCATCAATGTTTGAGTCTTTCCATTACAACTCAGGGTCAGGGAGCTGGCCCTCAATCAGTTACTTTTAACAATGGCGACCCTTGTTGACCACTGATTAGATTAAAATATCCACTTCTCTTATCCGCTGTCAATTGTTGGAGTTCTTGTGACATAGTTTTGATATCAGGTCATTGAGAAATAAAAATAGCTGCAATCAGTCTCTTTTGACATCAGGAACAATAGAGAATCAAAGATGAAGCATCACTCTGTTGCACTTCCATTAATGGCTGAAAGTTTTTAAAAAATATTGTGCATTTCTTATAATTTCAAAGACGTGATCTAGCTTTCCTCAACTGTTGTTGTCTTTGTTTGCATCACTGGCCTATTTTGCTCAGAGACAGAATAGGCGTAAGAGGCCACCCTGTGGGAACTCCTCAGGTACCCCTCATCTATCGAAGAAAATTTAAGCACTTTTTTGAGTTGCCATTTACTGTTATAATAGTGCAAAGTATTCAAAATGTGAAATATTCTCAAAAGTAAAGTGCAGTAGAACCCATTTCTGGTCCTTTTAATCCAACCCCAAATTGCAAGGATTTTAGTGCCGCAGGTTCATAGAAGGAGCCATGCAGCCCTCCCTGGGAAAGACATGTCAGGAAGTCTAATTTAACTGTTCTTGATTCATCGCCAGCTGCTGCACTGAGACAGTGTTTTGGCAGCAGAAAATGACATTTTACAAGGACACAAGTGAGAGTCAAGAATGCAGATTGAGAAATACCCTAAGAGAGTCTGCAGTCACATTAGCTCCTCTGACACAATGAAGTGACAGCGTAACATGTCAACATCTTTGTTATTATTACATAATCAGGTACGATGGTAAGAGTGTTAACTTTCTCAGATGCATGATGGTATGTTCCCATGAGCACTTTGAAATCCAAAATCTGAAGCTCAACATACAATCAATCAAAAATGTAGAATATTATACCAACAATAAAAGCAGCATCTTACTGTCCAGTTACTGGTTAAACAATCTCCAGTCTGCAGTAACCCACCCTCAGTCCACCTCCACTTTCCATGTTCAGTCGAGAAAAAGAAGCCCCACTTCGTTGAATGTAGCAGCCACCACCTCACACATATGTGACAAGGAATTAATGAATTAGATTGCACATGAATCTTGTGCTGTTATTTATTTATTTTTGAATACATTCATACTTGGAGAACATTGTACTTAATTATTAACATCTGAGGTCATTGACAGGTCTGTGAGACCAGTTTCAGGGTTTACAACTAAAATTTGATGCCATTGACTATTTTTTTTTCAGTTTCAGAATAATTGACTTTGCAGTGCTTTCTAAGAACTAAACATGAAGAGTATCACAGACAGTAGATGGTGTACAACACTGTGTGTAAACTGACATCAATGTGCTTAATTTCTAATTTAGTTGAAAGCAACAAAAATCAATTGTGATGAAAAAAGTTGTTTCTTTTCGTTTCAAATTTACTTTTTCATGTAAATTAAAAGATATTTAATAAATCCTCTTCACATTAGTGGGAAACTCCTGATAAGAAAAAAACTCTTTGTCAAAAAAAGATTTGTCAGTAAGAATTGCAAATAAAGGAAAGTACCTGACCAAACTGAATATGTGGTCAATACAACATGGCTTTTGAATGAAAAGGCAAACAAATGACCCGGGAAGATCAGAGGCTCCTATGATGAATGAAGGCAACAGCAGAGAGGAAGACAGAGGAACAAGTGTCTGAAAGCAGGAGGGTCACAACGTAAAAAAAAAAAAAAAAAGATTAAATTTAAAAATTAAAAATAAAAAAACAGCTGTTGACACCACTCTGCTGAAGCACTCACCTATCCTTCAGCAAAACCTGTGGACCCATCATGTATCATCACGCATGAGCGTCCCTTTAGTCTTGAAATGTGCTCACGTCAATCCGAGACTTCCTCCTCCTCCTCCACATGAGATCATATGAAGACGTGTAGGCTAATAATTGTGAGAGCTTCATGCTGTTTACTCATCGACACTATAGGACGGTACATGGAGGTGATGCTCTGTCTGTGCCGCACAGCAGTATTACCAGAAGAAATCATACCTGTGTCAGTACACCGAGGAGATTGAAAAAGTACTGCACTGTGCTGTGCTGATGTAAACTGTCTGCTGATGTTATTCCTGATGATGAAGTTATTGGGCAGCCCGGTTTCAGCTTCCTCTGAAGGTTAAATATTCGACATTAAGTAGACTTTTTAAGACAATCTCTTCATGACATGTTGAAAAAGGCTCACTGAGGTCACATGTACTAATAAAATACACTGATGTTAGTAATCTTAGTGACGTGAAAATGTTATATTGACATTTAATGAAAGTGAATGTGAAAAACATTTTGAAAATATATAATCTGACTTCAGTTCACCCTCTTACCACTTGTGCTGCCCATTCCCCCCTGCCTCCAAACCGTCAGAGATTGTGTAAGGGTAGGTTGGTTCTTTCACCTCCATATGATCATTAACTGCAGGCCTGAGTTTGTCTCTTTAAATGAGATTCTGTGATGTGTTGAATGGCAAGGTGCACTAATGAGAAACCAGTACTGGTCCTTTGTCCCCCACATCAGTGCCGCTTGAAAGTTGCCAATATCTTAAGTGGAAACTGCCCACTGATCCATCAGTCACTCTTAGTAGCTGTCTCAGTGGTTAACTTCCAGGATGGATTAAACCACTTACACATCTGGACTGCAAGTGTATCTGATGTGTCTGTATCTGTGCATTTATCCTTAATGCCTGGAGTGGGAGAGAAAATTGATTGAAGAAAAGATGACGTGAAATTCAACATCCCACAACTTAAAATTTTATAGTTGAGTTCTGTGTTTTTGATAGATTTTGTTTATTTTTACAACTGATAATTTGTCTTTTAGTGCCCAACATATACTCTGAAGTACTTCAATATAAAACTGTAGAAATTTCAACATTATTCCTCCTGATTGTAAACTCCAAGTCCTGTCCCTTGTTGCTTTTTATTTCATAGTAACTCTTGTTAAAAGCATGTGGACTTTGAAAAGACCCAACCACATTCAAAAGGTTCTCCAACCGGGCGGCACAGCCAGATTTCTGTGACGAATGTGAGACAGTTTTTTCGTTGAATTTTTCATATGTCCTCTGAAGAAGCAGATGAGCCAACAAAATCCAGAATCCTTCTCATACTTATGAAAAAGTTAAATCACAATGATAATACTCAAAAGAGAAAGAAGCTTGCAAACAACCAAGAAACCCACCACTAAGCGCTTCAATTTCATGTGTGTGATACTTGACCTTTCTTCTTCCTGCCGTTTGCTTCCTGGCTGCTGTTTTCTTCTCCCCTCTCATACATCACTTCCATACTAAACTAATGATGAAAATAATGAAGGATTTATTTCTTGACATTTGCTTTGTTTTAAAATCATCTCAAGCCTCACAGATCTAATGACATAAGCTTATGTACTTTATCAGCTGTAGCTATCCAAAAATCTGTTGTAAAATCCATGTTTACCTTGTATGTAAAGAATGGGAACCATATTAAAGGGTTCTGAGGTTTCTCCGGATGTATTTAAAAGATATGCCAACAGACGAAAGCTAAGCTACACGTCCACATCATTGACTTTAAATTGAATAGACAGCTTAACTTTATTTCTGTTCATTGTGAGATGTTGTTATGACCCATCTAGGGGTGGCTAGGACACAACATGAAAGTAGTCCCATTTCACCCACTTCTCAAACAGCCACATTAAAAACTTTCAAGGATTTAACAAAGGAGTAATTTATTGACAAAAAAGGATGATTACCTCCTTGGGGTGCAACAAAGGTAAATAGCAATAACTGAGAAAAGCAAGCAACTAACAAAAAGGATCTGAGCTCTTAGGTGACTTGGCCCTTTAAAAAAGCTAATTATGATATTAACTTTCATCATGCCCCCAAAGACATTGGTGCCAGAAAGCTGAATGGCTTCTATGTTACCTGCTACTTGTACTACACCGGCAATGTTAGACTGCATGCTAATGTGAAGAGGAGTGTGCAGAACAGCGCTGTCTCCGCCCACGACTCAGAGGCGAATTGCTCATGAGCTACAAGAGCTCTGCAGTAGCTCTTGAAAATGACACAGGTAACGTGATTTTGGCTAAAAACTTAATAATCACAATTTAAAGACCACTGAGAACACTTAAAGTAGTAAAATAAACGATCAGGGTGAGACTTTAAATTGACAATCCAGCTTGGCAGCGGCACACTCAATAGCACACTCAATTTACATAAAAAGATAGGTGACAATCTCACCACACTCACATGCAGCAGACACAGCTAGGCCATAGAAAACATGAAATACAATATACAATAGAGGAATATTACAACTGCGGTTGTAACAGTTGTGAAGCAAGATTACTGCTGATGGTTACTGACATAATGTCCTATAGTAGAGCCATATGGCAGGTGGGTCTGACAACACACCTCAAACAGGCACTCTTGAGTTGTTAGTAGGGATGGAGATCAATAACCAGGACCATTAAAACACGATAAAGCATTTGTCAAAAGACGAAAATCAATAGCATTTGAGTTTATTGAGTCTGCTATCAGGTCTTGAGGGCCCTGTGAAGTTATGTTATACTTAAGGCAGTTAAGGCATGCCATGCCAATTAAATCAATTGTCCAAGCACATTCATAGACTATTTAATAAAGTGTTTGAGAAGCAAATAGACATAAAAGTGTATGAAGAAAGAATCTGGTGCAAGAAGGTCCAAAGTGTGGATGCATGTTAGAGGGAGATGAAGTGAAATGCAATTTATAATACATCCGTGAATGCCCGGACCTCATCAGCTTCAAATCTGCCCTCAAAACCCACCTTTTCACACTCGCTTTTATTACCTGACTCACCATTATCTCACCCCTCACATCTGCCCCTCCCACTTGTATTCTTTTATTCTTTTTTATTCGATTTTACCGTATTTTTAGCTTGTTACTATTAACCTTTGCCTCATTGTATTTTTGTTATGTTTTTGTAAAGTGTCTTTGAGCTCCTGTAAAAAGCGCTATACAAATAAAAATGTATTAATATTATAATGCAAAATATTTTCTTGTAAAGGGGTCAAAACCTCAAGTGTAAGTGGACAGTAGACGCTCATTCTGTCCACAATTCAAAGTCAGTCCTGGTTGTAGTCACTAAAGTTTTAATATAAGGATTCAAAGGAGTTTTATTTGTCATTCCAGTCTACAGGAGAAAAGAATGAGACTAGAACTGAGGACCCAGTATCAGCCATAAGAACATAATAAGACATATAAAAGAGATAAGTACAAACTTAAATTAAAACCTAAAGGGATCCCAATAAAATCAACAATAATATTAACGTTAAAAATATGACCCTAATACCCTTAGACACACTAAGACAAGTTGTCAGAGTTGAAACCTTGATTTCAGATTTCCAGTATTTAAACCATTACCTATTTGAATTGTGAAACATCTCTGAGACCTCATGTATTTTACAGATTTTTTTATTTAACCTTTATTTAACCAGGTGAGAACCCGTTGAGATCAAGATCTCATTACAGATGTATGCATACAATAGATCAGCCACTTATTACACAGGGTTTGTTTGCAAAAATGTGTCCACCTAGGAGAGAGAGAAAGAAAGAGAAAGATACACCATCCTGGAGAGATCCATCCCCATTTTAATAAAATTATTTTTATGTACAGCACTGTGCTTTGTGTTATGCATGGCTGTTTGAAAGTGTGTGATCAATATCGTCTGATTAAAGTCTGACTGCAGACATCTAGCTGAGCAACAGTCTTTGTGCAGAGGTTTACATGTTTGATTGCAAACCTCTGGAAGTTGCACATATCCATTTAGGCTGTCAAGAGGACTTCTGATGTGTGTCGTCTTCTACCATTTCTCTGCAAAACCCTCCACTGTACAACAAACAATACAGAGTGCTGCAATAACAACCGAGGAGCAACATTTCTCCTTGACTATCCCATAAATGAGCTGTAGCTGACAAAAATTGAAATGGAAACCCAGATTCTGAATAAGACGTTGCAGCAGGTGGTTTATTGTCTGGCCTCCAACTATTTCTCTGCAGAACCAATCAGCTTTGATTTGTCTGATCAGACTCTCTCTCTCTCCCTCTCATCTGACCTCATTCAACTTTCTCTCTCACTGTCCATTTGTATGTCAGACAAGAAGATATAGCAGCTCTAAACTCAAATGAGTGAGGTATAGATGGGTGCAAACACATATATTTGCTTTAAAACCTCAGGTTCCTTTCAAGGATAAAAATAAAACAGAAAAACAGCATGTTTACATGCTCATCTGTTACAGTGGGACTCTGTTCATTTTTCTGTTTACTGGTTTAACTGTCTCCTTTTATTTTCAAATCCCAGACCAGTTCAAGCTGTATACTTTTATCACTTCAAAAAACTTGTAAACCTTATTCATAAGATATATATCTATAAGTTGACAGATGTCCTATCCCAATAGAGCAGTCATAACAGAACTCATTATGTGATTTTTACATCAACTAATTGACTCTAATGACTTTTAAAACTATTTCCAAACCCAAGAGTTGTGTCTCAGGGCAATCTTTGCTATGTTCAAACCTAGCAGTTCAACAATAAGACCTTGTTTGAGTTTAGAAATGCCCAGCAAGGATCCCTCAAACGGGATGTATCAGTGATAGTACAATTAAGCCCATTGGCAGGACTGTGCTGGGTCATAGTTTGCCTTTGAATTCATCTTCAGGCAAGCCATCCACCTTTGCTGGTCATTTTCTATCAAACCAGCTAACTATAAATTCAGCTGACAGTAAAGCACGCTTTTTAAAAATAATTGAGAGAAACTGTTAACAGGTGGTGCTGCAGGTCTGGTCCACATTACCATGCATCCCAGAATGCTGTGCACAGCAAGGCATTTTGTTGGGCTCTACATTTACTTGCATTCACAGACCATCACTAATGAAGTCGGGACATTGTGTAAATTGTGAATGCAAACAGAATACAGTGGAATGATACAACTGATTTGTGAATCCTTGAGAGAAAACAGAACATGTGCATCAAAGCACTTGGCCCTCAGATTGATAAATCTAATTATTAGTTAAGTGTTGTGTTCTCTGTTTTTTGGCTTGTTTGTTTTTCATGGTTTTCACATGGAAGGAACTGTATGCTGTTTAAAGTCACAAGAATGGATTCATTATGCAAGTTTGTTTTCAGTCTGACCTGTAGCTGTATTTGTTGTTGTATCAAAATATAATATCAAAAAATAGTTAAAATTAAAAAAAATATGTGCTGTATGGTTGTGAATTCTGTGCTAGTGTGTGACCAAACTTAGAGTAATAAAGGAGGGTACACATAGTGGAAACCACATATAATGTAGTTTGCATGGAGGGTCAACAGTGAGTTTGTGCCCAGGGGCAATGGTCATGATAATCCATTCATGACTACAAATAAAAAATCAGTTCAGTTCAGCCTGAGGGGAGGGAGCAAATACACTCACAAGCACACACAACTACTTACGACTGTAACAGCAGAAGTCCCAAAACTCCACCGTCCAGATTGACTCTGCACATGCCCTGGCTCTCCTGGGACAATTCGCTCGTGCCCCTCGAGGTGGTATCAGGATTTTGCGTATGATGAAAAAATTGTCTTTTTTTGTACAGTTAATGGTACAGAGAGTGGTGGCAGCGGTCTCACTGATTTTTATGACTGTGCGTGTCCATAACAAAGCTTGTCTCAATCCAACTCCTGGGTAAAACTCAGAAAACACAATAAAATAAATAATTTTCATTTTCATACATGACCATTGATCTGTGGGTGTAAACGGTGTGGCCCTTTTTTCATATTAAGATTTATGTGAACTTCTATCAGCAAATAACATCTTGAATCCACTTTTGTTTTCCTTTTAATTATGGAAGAACTCCGATCTATATATTGGTCAATACTTCTCCAGTCTAAGAAGTATTTGTTGTAACAAATGTATTCAAACTCTATATTGAAATCCCATACTCTCAGGCTATGAAATAGCAGCTAAAAGCTGTTGCTCCCTTAAGAGATACTGAGGCTAAATCTTTGTTTATGCATTTATGTGTATATGTATTTTTCTTTAACTCATTCCAGCTTTTTTGCCCCTTAAGTGTTGGATCCATATTGAATTAATTTGCCCCATATGTCACAGGTGTCTGTTGAAACCCCTCTTGTTGAGCAGTAACACTACAGGACATGAATACTGGTAGTAAATACGACTTGTTGCTTCCTCCCACTTAAAAATTAGATCATTCAATCATTGCCTTCGGAGACCTTTGCCTGGCTGAGGGCTCACAGAGAGAGAGGTGAGTGTGCAGTGTGTGTGTGTGTGTGTGTGAGTGCAGTGTACAGCTGGTGTGCATCTCCAAGCATGTATGAGGTCTGTGTTCACATGTGAGTAATATTGATCGTTGTCCGAGCATTAAGTCGATCAGGGTGGCTATGCAAGTGCATGTGTAGGCAGAGAATCAATAATTGAAATATAATGAAATGGTGACTGTTAAATGTAGCTTAAGCCAAGTTCAATACGCTCAAGCATCCAATGAATTTTTGTCAGGAGGAGATGCATGGTGCTAATTTCCACATTTATCCATTGTCTTCGATCACAGTGTTGAAAGCAGATGTTGCTTTGTTATAATTGCACTTAGTGCTTCTAACAATATCGTGAATGAATAACTAATGACATCCATTTTTCTTTTTAAGTACTCTGTAATTTGTTTGGTTAGTCAGATTACTGGTTTAAGCGCTGCTGAATATTAAACTCAACATTTGGGGAAATAAACGAATTTGCTCTCTGAAGATGAGTTAAATGAGATGATATGTAACTCTCAAGCTTGAGTACAGTATGAAAACCAGATTTGGTCCTCCACCCAGTTTACTAATTAATATTTTGTTTTATGTTTGTTAAAGCGACTGTGAGGAGTTTTTATTATTAATGAAAAAGACTGAAATTCATGATGCTGTCTTTTCGTATCTAAAAGCCACTAGGGGGGCGCTGGCTGACTTTAATACATCTTTACATTGTGGTTATTAATCACTATTGACATAAAACTGTGATAAAAACAAAGAAACGCAGTTGTTTCTTTTATTTACACCTTCATGTGTTTTAATATTTTTGTTGAATACAAATGTGCTGACACAAAGTAAATTGAGGGAGATATTCTTGAAGCAAAGTTTATCTTAACTAAAATACCTTAGCCTAGCCACGGTAGCCAGACTTAGTAATCGATAGCAGAAAGAGTTCAAGCCCACGTAACATCATGGAAACTTCTGCCCACTGTGAGTGGCCAAACCGCAATGATGTCTAGATTGTAGTATTTTGTGCTTCATAATGCTCCACACATTATTAATGGGGGATAGGTAGGTCTGTCTAGTACTGTCACTCTTTTACTCTGAAGCCACATTATTGTAACACGTGCAGACCGTGTCTTGTCATTGTGTTGCTGAAATAAGCGGGGACATCCATGAAAAGGCCTGGCTTGGGTGACAGCATATTGACATTACAAACTGTAGAATTCCTGCTATTGTTCACAGAGAAATGTTTTCCTTAAACCGTCAGACTATTTGCTCACACAGTTGTTGACAAAGTGGTGAACCTGGCCCCATCATTGCTTGTGAATGGCTGACCCTCACCTGTCTCTGATGAACCTGTTCACCTGTGGAATGATGTAAACCTGTCTTTTTGGAGCAATCCTTAATTTTTTCACACTTTTTTTGACCCTGTCCCAACTTTTTAGGAATGTGTTGTAGCGTCAAATTTAACACGAATAAATATTTGCAAGAAAACCATCAAGTTTATCAGTTTGAACATTACATATCTTGTCTTTGTAGTTTCTTTAATTGAGTAAAGGTGGGAAGGTATTTGAAAATCATAGTAATCTGTTTTTATTTACATTTTACACAATATCCTAACTTCATTTGAATTGGGATGTGGAGATGGTGAAGGGGTAAACAGAATGACAAGATAGTGCTGTTTTTTTTTCTTCCAGACTTGAGACAAAGGGAATATCATTATACTAACAAAAGTAAAGTGGAAAGTAGACTACAATGAACTTTTTTAAAGACCTTTTCTTAAATTTGTGACTTTAAATGATACCCTTTTAACCATTTGAAATCTGTGTGTCAAAATTTTCGCATAACAGCATCACAGGAGCAAGTTGAACTGTATTTTTTAAACCTGTTGGATCACAGCGCCATCTTGAGGTTGTGAACATCAACCACGTTATCTGTAGTCTGTGGTCACTCATGCATTACAACAAAATGAGGAAAAATAACAAAAGCATTATGTTTATTCCTTTATTTCTTTAACAAAGCTTTACAAATGGTAAGGAATAGAGGATACATCTGCAAAATGCATCCCTCCAAACAGGGCATAGCGTAACACTGAGGGGTAAATCTTTTTAGATATTTGCTTTAAATAATAATTTAAACAAAAGTTTTGTTGTTGTTTTTTTTGCTTGGATTTCCGCTCCAGTCTTCACTTGGCCACTCACTGCACCCATAACCTGCTATAGTAGATCATGTTTTGTTTCAATCATTGCATCATCAGGCTCCACTCTCGTTGATACTCTTTTATAATGCTTAGTTTGGCCCACAAATCATACATGAGAGAGTCTGTGACATTTTGTATGAATGACTAGCAAACAAAGCCTACTTATAATAAACTATGTGCCAAATACAAGTAATGTAGTAAATAAATATGCAAGATTATTGCAATTAAGTATATATACATAACAGTCACAGAATATACAAACAATATTGTTAATCAACCAAGCACCAAACCTGACAACACAAGATAGGACATTTCCCTAATGAGGTTTTACAGTCTGACTTAACAGGCCAGGATGTGTTTTCAATTCTCAACATGTGTCACACTGATTTGTAACCAGGTGAGGTGCCATAAAGTTGATTTGTACTCAGTTTTAAAAGAAACCTTCATATAGAAAAAATGGCCAATGTTGTGAACACATCTAGATCAATTCTACCTCGGCCTGAGGCTGATCCATCCGCCAAAGAAAATTCATCTGAAGTGTTTTTCTGACATAATACAGAGAGACCGACAGCGAAAATGTGACCACCATCACAGAGGTGATAAAACTCAAACTGTAAATCAAATAAGGCATTTGTAGTAGAATCTGACACATAATGTGATTTATTCTTACCTCATGTCACACAAGAACCATGACGCACATGAATCAGAGTGATAGCCCTGTACTGTGTTTCTATGTGTTTGTGAGTTTAAGTGAGTGCAACGGTATGTTTTTAACCATACCCACGAGCTTATCTAAAATAGGAGAAACATAAGAGAAGCTGCATAAATATATAAACTGTGCAGAACACCTTACTATCATGTCATATTTACTAAGCCCTGCTTTAAATCACAAGAAGACAGACGATTCTCAGTAAACTAAACCAATTTGAGATCCTGTACAATTTTACAAACACACTGGTATATGTTTGGTACCATGTGGAAGAAGACAGAACATGTCAGGGAAACAACTTTATGTATTTGTCAAGGCTTCCCAATCAAACTAAATCAGGTGCAGCGCTGATTCACGTGATCCAGTTAATCTCGTTTCGCTTCACGTTTGGTTTCAGTTTAGTGTGAGTAACACTAGGAAGGTAAGGGAGGTAAGAGTTAACCGTTACCATGGACACAGCTCAAACTGTGAGATTAATAGATCATTTTCAAGCAAAGAACAGCAATGTTTAAATTCTGAATAAAAGAACTTCCAGCTCAATAATTGGCATTAAATTATTATTTTTTTCAGTAAAAATACTTGAGCTAATATAGACAGAAGTGAGCACTATGATATTGTGACCCCTTTAGGAGGAGAGAGACTTTTTTGCACCATTCACTGTCAGACTTGATCTTCACTGACATGATGGCATTATTACACCAAAATGGAAATAATCCGTTATTTATGCTGGTACCCCTGTGTGTTTCCAGCTCTAACATCTGCTATGATGTAGCTGTCTGAACGGTAGTCTCACCCACAAAACACAAATACAAACTTGAAGCTTTATTGTCCATTTTTTAGTTTAATGTTTCAGTGCAGTCAGAGCTGGGCTTCATAGAGTGGTGGTGGTCGAGTGTTGTCCTGTAAGAGTGCGCCGACGATGATGAGTCTGTGTGTGAGAGTGTGTGTGTATGAGGCTGTGTACAGCGTGTCTGTACCGGGCAGACATTAGGTTGTACAGTAAAGGATTTACAGCAGCACTAAGGTAGAAGAGGACAGAGGACACCAGGTTGAAATACTGAGACAGATAATATAAAAAGTAGTAGGTATCAGGGGGTTTGTAAGTAACATTGAAAGGTATTTCATCATAAAGGTAGGCTTGTGTCACAGGTTGTGTGCTCGTGTCTGAGGTAGGGGCTGTGTTTTCCTCTGACTTTCTGCAGACTTGTATCTTGTTGGGCTCTGTAGTAAGTATTAGTTGCTCTGTAAAGGTTGGCCCATAGGAGTGTGTGCTGGTGTCTGTAAGAAAACTAGTCTGTGAATGTGACACCTTTGTATCGGTATCTGTAACTCTTTGAGTGAGTGAGGTGTTTGTGATGTTATGCAAGTTCGTTTTTGTGTCTGTTACTCTGCCTATCTGCCTATCAGCAGGTGTTGTGTTATTGCGTGTTCTTGTGTGTGAAACTGTGTCGATGCTGTGATCCACATTATGCACGCCCCTGCTTGTTTTTACATGAGAGTATAAGTCGACGTCTATGCTCATATCCTCATACTGGGTCTCTCTGTTTCTGTGTGTCTGGATTTTTGCATCTGCCAAGTGTGTGTCTTCATCGGTGTGTACATGGATATCTTTGTCTTTGCTTTCTGAGATATTGATCATCTCTGAGTGTGTATTCATGTAAGCGTATGCTTCCTGTCCGTCAGTACTGGTGCCCTGAGAAAGAGAGAAAATTGTCCGACCTACGTGGAAGGGCAGCCAGCAGAAGACGAAGGCCAAGACAATCACTCCTGGATGAAGACAGAGGGGCAGAGCAGAGAAGAAAAATAAAAGAAATAAACATTAGAATAATGTATATCGATATAAATGTCTTTTTTTCCTTTTTATTTTCTTTCTCTCTTTCTTCTTTTTTTTTTTTTTTTTTTACATCTTTTTTACTCTGTTTTCTTCATTCTTTAATTTCTATTTTGGATTTATCTCTGCTGTAAATTTTGGAATTTTCCCTCGTGGGATGAATAAAGGAATATCTTATCTTATCTTATCTAAAACCTCACTGGGAAAATAACAGGCCTTTGTTTGAAAGATCTTAAACACTAGTCTGAATTGCATTTACAGAGTTGTCATCTTTGTAAGTGTGTAAAAGCCCAATTGCTCCTCTTTAACGGGACATGACACACACAATCATGTATCAGGCTCTCCCTACTTGTCGAAGTAACTTGACTGTTTTTCGCAAATATTCGCTAACTTTGAATTTGATGCTGCAACACATTCCTAAAAAGCTGGGATTGGCAAGAGTATACCTCTGTGTCACTTTAGTAAGCATTTGGGAACTGGGGAACTAATTGTTGCAGCTCAAAAGACCCTAAGCTAAATCCATCAGGTCCTGGTGGATTTTTAAGTAGCATCATGTGCTCTGTTTTTGCAGACTGAAGGGCAAAAAATTAAATAACAAACTAAACCGAACTAAATAACGAGTACTCAGAAAGAATACACGAATTGAGTCCTACTTCAGAACATAATTCCTGTGTTGTTTTTGAGATTTTTGATGGTGTCTGATTTTTTTGAGTGATAACAGTCCATTATCATGACCAGGCGAGAGTTGAAACTACCCCTCATAATTGTGTGGTTAGTTGGTAAAGATGAGACAAAAGTCTTGAGTCAAATGTCTTATATTAAATATATATATATTTGTAGCATGTAGTCTCCAAGAAGAAAACCTACAACTTAGACATATTTTCCATTTCCGTCAGAATGAGTTTAAATTAAGCAGTGAAGTTGAGCTCTTAATATACTGATATTGTTTCTCCTGGAATTATATAATGAGTAAAATATCTGCCCAACCTATTCCCTTTAAATTTTAAATGTTCAGTGTTTGTGAGCTGTATCTCTTAGAGTAGAGTACACCTTTTGATAGGACTACTGATGCCCTTAATGTTGAGAGTGATAGTTCACAATTAAAGCCCATACAGCTGTACGTTCCCAGCTTACAGTACAAAATGAGACAAGTCTGCAAATATAAAAAAGGGGGTTTCTATAAAAAGTAAATAAAAGAAAACTCACCCAGCATTTTTACAGTGTGGCGATGACTCTGGTCTCTACGACTACTTTGTGGGCGGAGCCACAGTGTCCGTCCAATCAAGCTGTAGACCAGTCCCAGGATGCAGAAAGGTACCAGGAAGTACAGGTTGGAGAGAATCATCATGGAAGACAACAGGCCGGATGAAACGGCGTAGTTTGTGCAGCGGCACTCTCTGCTGTCAGGGAAACCTGAATTTTCATTGACACTTTCTTCCCCTTCTGTTTCATCCACCTTTTCTGATTTCTTTTGTTGCTTTTCTTCAACATCCTTACCCCCTCCCTCATCCCTGGATTTTCCTGCATCTCCTTTTTCCCTCTCCTCCTTTTCTTCTGTTTCCACCATTCTCTCCTCTGACTCTCCAAACCATTTTAACTCACCGACATTTTCTCCCCACTTTCTTGCCTCCTCTCCTTCTTCCACTGAAAATACTTCTCCACTCCCCCTTTCCCTGCTCTCTACAAGGCCTGCCTGCTCTCCTTCCCTTCCTGTCCACCCTCCATCCTCCCTCCACCCACCAAGCCCTGACTCCTCTCCTCTAACCTCCTCCACTCCAACCATGACCAACACAGGTGCTGCACTGATGGCCGCGCCCAGCCACAGGCAGCCAATGAGGACTCTGGTTCTGCGACGTGTCACGAGGGTCTTAGCTGTAATTGGCCAGCAGACTGCCAGATATCGCTCTACAGAGAGGAAGGTGATGTGGAGGATTGTGCAGAAGGTACAGCACTCTGACATGAACATGGTCAGCTTACAGGCAAGGTCTCCAAAAGGCCAGGGTCTGGGCCTCCAGAGCTGCAAGAGAAAGACAGTTTTAACCCAAAAGCCTTTTTATAGATTTGCATGTATTCACCTTCATAAATCTACATCTGTTCATGTCCAGTTCACACAGATCTTGTTTTAAGTGCACATTCTTGGTTTACATTGAACTTTATTCTTCATGCTTCAAAGAAGAGAATGAGTTAACATTGATTTACAGGCGTTATTAAAACATTGGACTGATGCTACAGATGGTTGGCCACTGTGGACCTGCCTGACTCTAGCTGCATCATTTATGATTGTCTGCCTCAGGCCCTGAGCTCCTTCTTCTCTTAGGTTCCTCTGGACTGTTGCTGCAGACATGAACATCAGCCTCACCCACATTAATAACATAAAACTAGAGTTAACTACTATTAGGCCTGCTGACTGTAATCACATTAAATTAATTCAACATAGTCCATAATTACTTATATTCTGACCCTGTAAACTGAATTCATGTTGTTTCATCAGTACTTGTTCTGCAACCACAACTCAATATGAGCTGTTGTTGTTGTACTCGTGTTAATGTTGCTGTTGTCCCTTGTCTCTCTCTCTCACCCTTGTTCTCTTTCTCGCTCCTTCCTTCTCCCTTGCTCTCTTTCTCTCCCCATGTCCTCTCTCCTACTCCTCTCTCTCTCTCCCCCTATCTCTCTGTATTTCTCCCCAACACAGCAGCGGCCTGGTGGCGTTCTAGCATGAGTCTGGTCTTTCCCAAGGTTTTTACCTGTTAAAGGAAGTTTTTCCTACCACTGTCACTCATGTTAGATGAGATGGGTCAAATCGGACTCATCTTAAGGTTGGGTTTTGTTAATTCATCAAACAATGGTCTAGACCTGCTCTTTTTCTTTGGAAAGCATCTTGGGATAACGACTGTTTTAAATTGGCGCTTGCTTTATAAATAAAATTTGATTGATTGACTGAATTCTGCCTCTTTATCTTTTAATCCAAACTATTACCCTATTTAACCCTGACTGACATGTACAGGACTACAAGAACAACAAACTGAACAGAGCCGAATCACAGGAAGTGATCTAAAGTGAGAAATCACAGCCCTCTCTTTCTCTCTCTCTCTTTCTTGAAGATGTTAACAATAAGTCTTAATCCCCACAATATTGTTTGTTTTCTCTCACGTTATTTGATCTGCCAATGTGATTGTGCAGAGGAGATGATGTTCTCGGTATGACACAACCGCTGGATGTAATGAAAAAAATGTCATTTGTCAGCAAGTTCCCCTGAGGGTAGAGCAACAGAGGGTTCAATAAGGGAAGACAGAGCTCAGAGGGGAGCGAATGCGTCATATACTGTGTCTGACAGAACCACGAGCTACATCATCGACACAACAGGATATCTGAGGTGATAACAAGCGTTGATGAAAAATGTATTGCCCACCTTGTGCTTATGTTTTTATGTTTGTGTTTACCTTATAAAGATCTAGAGGCAGCAGCAGGAGGATCAACAGATCGCTGACAGCCATGCTGCTCAGGTAGAGGTAGGTGGAGCTTCTCATGTGGGGGCGGAGCCAAACCACCAGAATTGTTAGTACGTTTCCCAGAAGGCCGAAGAGCATCAGTGGGATATAAATGACAGTCACACACACTGCAACATCAAATATTGATGTTTTATCAGATTCACTTTATGTATTAATGAGAACTATGACATTTTCATGCATGAATTAAATACAAGGAATGGAAAGTTCCTAATTTAAAGCCACCCTGAGGAGTTTAAACTGGTCCACAAAGAGCCTGATTCTGCCACTGATAGCTTTCTATGACTTTCAAAAGCAAACAAACCATCTAGAGCAAGGTTTATAATCTCGCTGATGTAATTTTAGATACCTGAAACTGCCAGGAGGGGGAGCTATCAGACCTGATGATTAACAGTACACTGAAGAAGCATACAAATAAAAAAACTCCCAGTGAGTGAAATATTTTACTCTCTGAGGACACACACCTTTTACATGTTCAGCACAAGAAATAAGATGTATTACTTTGTCCACGGGGGGGGCGCCAAAAGCCACGAAAACCTTACTTTTCTCACAGGAGCTTTAATTGCAATGTACACCTACAAGAAAGCTCAAATAAAATTTTTGAAGAAGAGCCAAATGAAATGTTTTTAAGAAGACAGAAAACACAGAGCCTCGTTTAATATAAGATAAGATGAGATGAAAGGAGATAAGCTTAGATAAGATAAAATAAGATAAGATAGGAAACTTAATTTGTAGGGGAAATTCTTAGTAGCATGTTTGTCAAAGAGCAAGACAGAAAACAGGAGAACCAGCAAACCAAGTTGACTTCTAAAAAAGAAAAAAAAAGTCATTTTCTTTTTGTTTGTTTTTTTTTAAGATTTTGAAAGTGAAGATAAATCCTGCCAAGACAGATAGATTAGCCCTTCGTATTGAACAGAAATATACTTGAACAAATTATCAAACCTAAATGATTGAATTTGTCTTCAAATGTGTGTATCCAAAGGACCTCAATACCCAAGAGTGAATGTACTTCAACTTTTAGTGCCAAGTTAAGCAAACCAGTTATTGGTGGTAGTTACATATGGGAAGTAATAGTAATTTTCTAATTGAAGAATAAAGTGAAAAGAGTTCAGCTAACAATGGGAGGTTTTAAAATCTGGTGAGTTTCAAGTTTTACTGCCCACTTTCACTGCATCCACAACATCAGGTCAGTTTGCTATCACATGGTTTGCAATTCAAAATATGTTTTTTTTAATAGGATTTGATAATTTTTCCTTTTCATAAAAAATGAGCCTGTATCAGGTTTATTGTTCATTTACATCACGGCTCAATAAAGAACTACAGGTTAGAGCTGACTTTGGTGCCCCCTTGGACAAAACAGAACCTTTTGCCCCTGAACTGATTGAACCCATACATGAGCAAGTTAAGACAAAAAAAGTAAGACTGATGTCTCACTGTTAATTGCAGTAATTTAAAAAATAGCTGTTAAAGAAAGGGGCTGTTGATTTGCCATTGGACGTCTGCCCTGATGCAACATTTAATACATTAAACAGTACAAGTATAGAAACTTGTGGTCTTGTAGGTAACAGGCTTTGTTGCTTTTGTGGGTTATATACTGGCATCAGTAATAATTTCAGTCTATTTTGTAACCAGATAAAAACTTCTGATAGGCCTTAACTGTTGTCCTCTACCCACCTAACTCGACCAAGCCAAAATCCGGTTCCTCCCACTGGCACTCTTGGTTGGGACAGTCCTCCAGGGGACTCGATGCAAGGCCGCAGTTCTCATCTTCACAGCCACTTCCCACATCTCCCAACTCTATAAAATCCATGATGTCCCTTAGAGGGGAAGGACAGAAAGAGTGTGAGAAAGGAGGAGAGTTGTATGTTCCCCGGGTTACAGGGTGCTGGGGTGACGCACAGCAATGGATTTCCTATTACGCTCAATCAAAGCTAACATGGAAGAGGTAGTGGGGGTGAAGACATGCTGTCTGGTCAAAACAACAGGAAAACAAGTGATAAAAACATACTACTAAAAAATTCCCCAAAAAATGCATGGTATAGAATTTACATGAATAATTATGCAGTTCACATGCAGAGAGTCAGTCCCTGAAATCCCCAAATGACAAACATTTATTGACACTGGGAAACAAAGCTACACATCATCTCAATCATGCTAAATTCACCTATCAAGGTCAGTTTGTTTTGTTGCATTTAAACCTTCTCTTCATCCGAATTAACCACCAAAAAGTAAACCTGTTTGTAGGCTATTTGCACACACCTTCATTTTAATAATCTCATGAATACAAAATAATATCCATGCATGCTCAAAAAACACACTTAGAAGGTAAAGTAATTCACTCACTGATTAAGAAGAGCTTCAGTTTCCTGGTGGATCACCAGCTGTGGTCTCACACTAGCGCATCTGCTGTGACTTACACCCTGAGATCAATCTGTTCTCACACTCACCCCTCCGTCTCCTCAGGGGCGTGTCCAGACACAAGTCTGAATAACAATTCAACAGAACATTAAAACTGCACACCTGTGAAAATGTATGTTTATATAGCCATTTCTCTTGTCTTTTGACCACTCAAAGCGCTTTATATCACATATCACATTCACCCAGTCACACCACATTCAAAATCAGAATCAGCTTATTGGTCAACTAAGGAAGCTGACTTCAGTAGACTTTGCTCTATATGTGCAAACATCTAACATAAAATAATACAAGAAATACAAAAATATGAACACGCTTTGACATTTAACTTATAAATACAAGACTGATTTAGGCAGTAGTGCAGAGGTGAGGAGTGCAGATGAGTGTTAAAAATATACAGTTGGAATCAAAATTAACTAAATCCCCATAGCAAATGAGCTTTATTGGCAAAATATACAAACTACCCACTGAGCAAAAGACGTATATTAGACGTCTAGTCTAAATTTATACTTCATTTCAACGTCGGGATTCGGTCTGTTTTTAGACGTGATTTATACTTCGCCCTCAACTTCATTTTTCGATAACTTTTTACGCAATAAACAACTGTAATGTGCATAACTGACCTCTAAATACTGGATTACATTACTTATGATACCGTGAAGAGATATGCAGCATAGTATAGATGTAGACGTCATTTACACGTCTAAATTTATACTTCATTTCAACGTCGGGATTCGGTCTTTTTTTGGACGTGATTTAGACGTCAAAATGTATGCGTCATTTCAATGTCTACATATAGACCTAATCTAGACAATCGATTTTAATCCACAGTTCAAGAGTTGATTATTTAAAATGATAACCGAACGTTGCAGAACTGATCTCAATCTATGGGACTACTATCATACTCCTGAGCGTAACCAGTCTTTTCGCCATATCCGGTCAAAACGGCAAAAAAAAAAAAAAAAACAGCTTTGGATCTTAAAGCCTGGGTCCTGCTGAGTACTCGACAACAAAGTTGGTCGCTGAAATTCAATTTGATTATTAGATTTCATGTGTTTTATCCGTCTCGGTAAGCAGAGTTAATGCTCTTTTTTTCTTCCACACATTTCCTGTTTCAGATCATCAAACAAATTTCAGTATAAGTCAAAGTAAACACAAGTGAACACAAAATGCAGTTTTTAAATGAAAGTTTTATTATTAAGGAAGGAAAAAAATCTGAATTAAATGGACTGCCTCCCCCTGTTCAAACATAACTGGTTTATCACACCTGAGTTCAATTTAGCCACACCCAAGCCTGGTTAACGTCACACCTGTTCTCAGTCAAGAAATCCATTAAATAGGACCTGCCTGACAATGTGAAGTAGACCAAAAGACCCTCAACATTATGCTGAGATCTAAAGTGTAAAAAAGTGTTTGTCCCCTTCCTGATTTCTTTTCTTTTTTTCCTACGTTTGTCACACCTTAATGTTTTAGATCTTCAAAAAAATCTAAGTGAACACAAAATCCAGTTTTTAAAAAAGCTTTTTAAGATTAAAAGAGAAAAAAAAATCTGAACTAATAGGGATTTCCTTCCCTGTTAAAATATAACTGGTTTATCACACCTGAGTTCAATGTAGCCTCACCCAGGCCTGATTACTGCCACACCTGTTCTCAGCCAAGAAATCCATTAAAGAGGACCTGCCTGACAACAAAGTGAAGTAGACCAAAAGATCCTCAAAAGCTACACATCATGCTGAGATCTAAAGAAATCTATCAGAAAATCTATCAGTCTAGAAAAGGTTATGAAGCCATTTCTAAAGCACAACAACTACTCATCCAAGAGGTCACAAAACAACAACAAAAACATCCAAAGACCTGCAGACCTCACTTTTCTCAGTTAAAGTCAGTGTTCATGACTCCACCATAAGAGACTCTGGGCAAAAGCAGCCTGCATGACAGAGTCACAAGACGGAAACCACTGCTGAACAAAAGAACATTGAGGCTCATCTCAATTTTGCCAGAGAACTGATTTTAAAAGTGTTCCCGTCTGATTTTAAAACTTTCTTACCTACTGTGCATGTTATCAAAATAAAAAATAAAAAACTGACCTCCAGAGAAAAGTTTTTGATTCCATTTAAACAAAACTTTATTTAAAAACAGAGTCAAGTTGACAAGTTTTACCAAACACAATCACGGTATTTCACTGTCAGAGTTATTGACTCAGACAAAATATGTGAAAAGTTAGTTATATGTGTAATACAAATGCAAAAAAACATGGAGCAGAGAGAGGAATAAAGCATGACAGAAAAATGAACTAAATAAAGACAAAGCAATATGAGCAAAATAGAATATGTGCATCCAAAAAGATGACATTTAAGACAAGCTTTGTGTACAGAGTGAGTTTGGTGGAGGTAGAGATGAAAAACCAGCTTGGGAAAAATATTGAAGGAAAAAAAACCCCAGTGGACAAAAAGCTCTCTACATGCTGTCACAGTTTCAGCCTCCATTTAACAAAGTTTAAGCCATAAATGAAGCTCGGATTAAACATTTAGTTTTACAAATATAATGAGAAATCAAATTCAGTACAACACAAAAACCACCTGGTTACAATTGTAAGAAGACTCTACTAGCTGTAGATCTTACAGGTTTGCACCAAAGAAACTCAAATGTTAGCAAGTTTAACAACACATCATCTGGTCAAACAGATGAATAATTTATAATAGATTCATCAGTACAGAACTATCCTCTATGACCCTTGTGTCAAGGACAGGTCATCCATCTTCATCACTGGGTCCTCAGTCGCGACTCGAGTATCCTCCTGTAAATGAAGAAAACTGTCATGAGTGAATATTCTGCCTCGTTTTCATTTAGTTTTCTATCAGTCAGAAAAGGTCTCAGTGATAATCCTATAATGTCAATAATACTGATAATGTCAGCGATATAAAGGTGGAGGAGATCTATATAGTGACAGTGACATAGCAAAGCTTGCACTCTTCATGGGTTGTGGAGGTTTATCTGTGCCCATCGAGTAAAAATATCCAACTATCATCATCTTAACGGACTCATCTGTTAGAAGGATTTAAGAAAGCTGCTCATGTGTGCTCCTCAAAGTAGAGCCTGAAAGAGAAAGGCGCACCCACCATGTCCTGAGTAAGGGTTTTCTGGACGAGGTTGAAGGTCTACGGACTCACAGTGAGACAGGAAGTCCGCCTGCAGGGTGGTGACTACAGAAGGCAGACAGGGATCAGATCCAGTTAGTGGACTGTTAACATCAATTTGTCACCATAAAACTTTGACTGAAACAAGCAAGACCACTCGCAAAGATTGACTTACCTCCAATCAGGGGACCAAGTCTTTGTCTTCATTCTTCAGCCGGGTCCTGGAGCAAGAGGGGGTCATCGACGTCTCGGTGTAGTCCTAAAACAAAAGGACAAATTTATTCTTTAGACCGGCACATTTTTTAACCTATAAGTGAATCATTATCTCTGTTTTATGTACCGGTTTCTCGGGGATGGTGCCCACGGCATCTGGTAGAGTCTGATGGTGTCCAGAGGCAGGTTTCTGTACTGGTGCAGACTTCAGTTAAAGGGGTCCAGAATGAAGAAGATCCGTCTCTCAAAGTGGGCAAAGCACTGGTGTTTGGGAGAGATTAAAATTGGCAGGGGTTAGGAAATCTGGATGCATCAGATAAAACTGCTGTACCAGGTTTTTTTTGTAGGTGGTGGAATCTGTACTCCATGCTCACCTGTAACCCAGTATGCAGGGGCTCAGAGTCCAGCAGGTGATGGGGTCTGCCAGGGTCTTCTTGGATGTAGACTCTGTAACAACACAAGATAGATTTTGGAGAAACAGAAAGATGGGTCACTACATTGGAAACAGACTTAAAAGATTCAACAGACAGATTTAAAATCAATTTTCTCTTGGGCGTCTACAAACCCCCAGAAAAGCTGGAGTGTTTGGACCTCGGTGAAAACAACTACAAGAACTTTGAAAAGTTTCTCAAAATCATTAAAAGAGAACTTCAGAAACCTTCAGCTTGACGGTGACTCTTAAAAACTTCCCGGTCTGGATGGAGGAGCAGCTCATCGAAGTGGGGCAGCATCAGATCCACCCAAGACCTGGTGGTGGTCAGCACATCCAACGCCACGGCTCGACACCTCCGTCATGTTTAGGGGAAAAGCAGAGACATACATGTGCAGCCAAAGGGAGGCATACATACCTCGTACAGAATAACAGGACACAAAAAACCATGACAAGTACAGATCTCAGATTTTCACAGAGACTGGAGGGTCAAAAAGAAACAAAACGACAACAAAAAAAGAAAACCCCACAAACAAACAAACAAACAAAAAAAAAGAAAACAAACATTTTAGATTTTTACAGAGACTGGAGGGTCAAAAAGAGAGAAACAAACAAAAATAAAACCCCCTCAAAAAAACATAGACATTTTATGGTAACAGTTCATTGTCCCCCTCATGTTAGTTGAAGCTGTAGAGGAGACGGTGAGGCCTGAAGTTGTAGTTGATGTTGAGGTTGTCCTTGTTGAGTTGGTTTCCTTTTGCAGAACTGAGTGAACTTTGCTGATTTGTTGTTTCCTTAAGAGTTGTTTTGCTTTTTGGATTTTTTTTTTTTTTTTTTTTTTTACACTGGTGGGCTCAGCAAGTATTTGGTAAAACTTGCAACTGACATTTTTGCAGTTTTTTTTGTCAACCAAGTTTCATGAAAACAGAAATAACCTTTTTTAAAGTCTTAAAACCCTTTTTAACCTTGAATGATGCTGAACCATTCTCTGGTTGGTTGTGAATTTTCTTTTTTGGTTTGGTTTTTATTTAGTGTTTTTAGCATTTCTTGATTTTTTTGACTGTTGTCGTTAAACTTTTGAGTTAAAACTACCTTTTGTACCTTGTTGGTGGTTTTCCCTTTTGTCATTGAAAGCACCATCTAAACCTTGTATTACCATTGTGTCCCTTTGGGCACCATTTAAACCTTGTTGATTTGCCCTTTTGTCATTGAAAGCACCATTTAAACCTCGTTTGTGTTACCATAATGTCCCCGAAAGAACCTCATGAACCATGTTGTCTGTTTTGATAATGTCTTTTGAAAGCATCGTTGTGAACCTTGTTGGTTTGTGGTTGTGTGGCTGAAAACACTTTTTTAAACCTTGTTTTTGGTTTGATTGTTGTGTTTTTGATCATTGAACCTTGTGTTGTTGCATCTTTGGAAACACTGACCCAGCCTTACATGTTATCAACATAAAAACAGGCAAAGATCGAGCTCAAGTGGGCCTTAACTTTGGGAAAACAACTGAAGCACACCCACGTCACCTTGCGCCTTTGTGAAAACGATTAATGATCAGAGAAAAGTTGTTTCTGGAGTTGAAGCATTCAGACATCTGGGTGACAATAGGACAGTGTGTTAAGTGGTGTTCCCTGTCTCATCTTACCTCCAGCACAATGATGCCTGACTCCATCTCTTTAGCGGTGATCTAGATCCTTCCCGAAGACGTTGGTGGTTGCCAGTTTCAACACTGAAGATGCTCACTTCTGTGATGGTTGGGGAAAAGGAGAGAGACACACATACAAATGCAGAAAATACTCGACTTAAAAACAGTGAAGGTGGGGTTCAGCATTAGAAAATCAGTTTTAAACTGAATATGGATGAAGTTATCAGAATGCAGGACCTGGTTTCTTACATGCTTTCTTGTGGTTACTTTGGTGAAAACATAACGCTACCAAAATGAAAAGTTCATCTTACCTTCAACAAGATGACCACCCTTGGATTTCCCAGACGGAACAGGAAGGCGGCACTTTGAGTTTCTGCAGCAACAGTTCCTCCAGGAAAAGAGTGGTCACCTCGTCAGACCTGCTTATGTTCGGAGGAAAGCAGACATACATACATATGCACTCAAAGAAACATGGCCAAACATACAGAAAATAAATAAGTTTAAAAAAAAAAAAAGTACAACAAATGCAGATCATGACAAGCACAGTTCAAGGATTCCATTTCAGAGATTCAAAGGTTCACAAAAATACAAAGAATAAATAAAAATAAGAAAAACTACGGTTTTAACAAAAACAGTTGGAGGATCTACACAGTTTGTTTATTATCCTCGTTCTGTTTAGTGTTGACAGCTACATCTGATAGAAACAATGCGCAAACGTTGCTGTCTTGTTGTTGTTGTTTCCGTTGGATCCTTTGGAAGCACTTTGACGGTTTTGCGATGTTGGTGGTTTTGAAACTTAGTTTTAGTTGATAGTGATTTTGCTGACAGACCTTTTGAGAGCAGACTTTTAACATACCGTATTTTGCTTGTTTTAAGAACCAGTTTTTTGAAGCACCTTTTAAACCTTGTATTTTGGGTTTAAGATCAAGTATTTGAAGGCACCTTTTGAAGCTTTTTTTGGTTCAAGACTAAGGCTTTGAAAACATCTTAAAAAAATTTTTTTGTTTAAAATTAAATCTTTGAAAGCACCTTTCAAACCTTTTTGTTTGTTTGCGATCAATCCTTGAAAAGCAACTTTTGAGCCCTTTTTTGTCTTTTAAAAGCACCTTTTTTGAAGCCTTTTTTTAAGAACAAGTCTTTGAAAACACTTTTAGAACCTTGTTTCTGGTTTGAGATCAAGTCTTTTAAAGCACCTTTAAGAATCTTGAATTTGGTTTGAGATCAAGTTTTTGAAAGCACCTTTTGAACCTATTTTGGTTTTTGGTTTGAGATCAAAATTTTTAAAGCACCTTTCAAACCTTTTTTTGGTCTGAGATCAAGTTTTTGAAAAGCACCTTTTTAGAATATTTTTTTTGTTTGAAATCATACCTTGAAAAGCACCTTCTGAACCATGTTTCTGAGTTTAAGAACAAGTCTTTGAAAGCACCTTTGGAACCATGTTTCTGGGTTTGAGTTAACGTCTTTTAAAGCACCTTTTGAACCTTGTTTTTGAAAGCACCTTTTGGACCTTGTTTTTGGTTTGAGATCAAGATTTTGAAAGCACCTTTTGGACCTTGTATTTGGTTTGAGATCAAGATTCTGAAAGCACCTTTCAAGCCTTTTTTGGTCTTAGATCAAGTTTTTGAAAAGCACCTTTTTAGAATATTTTTTTGTTTTGAAATCATACATTGGAAAGCACCCTCTGAAACATGTTTCTGAGTGTAAGAACAAGTCTTTGAAAGCACCTTTTAAACCCTTTTGTTTGAGAACAAGTCTTTGAAAGCACCTTTTGAACCTTTTTTGTTTGAGAACAAGTCTTTGAAAGCACCTTTGGAACCATGTTTCTGGGTTTCAGATCATGTCTTTTTAAAGCACCTTTTTGGAACCTTGTTTTTGGTTTGAGATCAAGTTCTTTAAAGCACCTTTTGGACCTTGTATTTGGTTTGAGATCAAGATTTTGAAAGCACCTTTCAAGCCTTTTTTGGTTTAATATAAAGATTTTAAAGCACCTTTTTAAGCCTTTTTTGGTTCGAGATCAAGTTTTTGAAAAGCATCTTTTTAGAATATTTTTTTTGTTTTGAAATCAAACCTTGGAAAGCACCTTCTGAACCATGTTCCTGAGTTTAAGAACAAGTCTTTTGAAAGCATCTATTTAAAACCCTTTTGTCTGAGAACAAGTCTTTGAAAGCACCTTTTGAACCATGTTTCTGGGTTGAGAACAAGTCTTTGAAAGCACCTTTTGAACCCTTTTTTTTTTTAGAACAAGTCTTTGATAGCACCTTCTAAACCATGTTTCTGGGTTGAGAACAAGTCTTTGAAAGCACCTTTGGAACCTTGTTTTTTGGTTTGAAATCAAGTCATGAAAGCACCTTTTGAACCGTGTTTCTGGATTTGAGATCAAGTTTTGGAAAACACCCCTCAAACCTCTGAGTTTGAAATCAAGATGATCACATCTAAAACTAAGGTGATCACCTACCCTCAGAAAGATGACCAACCTTACAGCAGAATCCATGTCAATGTTGTCACGGTGTTCTTGAAGTTCTCGTTGTCCTTCTTGTAGTTCTTCTGGATCTTCTCATCATAACTTTTGAGGTTTTTGCATTTTAACATTAGCATGATCCTAATACTATTAAAGAATTGAAGTTTAGCTGGACAAATCAATAAAGCACAGTCGAATACTGTGCACTTGACAAGTTTAGCTGGGTTCATTTTCAGCATAGTTATCCTTACAGTTTTGACAAGTGTTACTGCCACTGCATCAAAGTTAACATTACTGGTTTTTCGTTTTCATGTCACTCCAGAGTAAAACAAACATTTTATCATTAGGGTTTTTTTGGAGTGTGATCATCATCTTTAAGTCAAATGTAAAAGGAAAAAAAACAGACCCAGTCCTGTTCAGAGGTTTCGGCGTTGACACACAGGGTCCACATCAGGTCTTCTTCTACTCCTTTGGTTTTTCTGAGTGGTCTTCTTGTTCTCCGTGATAGTGCTGCTGAGAAAAAGCTTTGATTGTTTGGTTTATGCCATTTTTGACTGAGTAGAGGCAATTTTTTTTTAGGCTTGAAGGTGCTCTTGTTAGATTTGGTGCTTTTGTCAAATTTAAAGTGCTTTTGACATACTTTTTGAGACCAGACCTTTGACATAGTGTCTTTGCTTGTTAAAGAACCAGCTTTTGAAAGAAACCTTTTTAAACCTTGTTTTTTTTGTTTTTAAGATCAAGTCTTTGGAAGCAACCTTTACAAATCTTTGTAGAGCTTGAAATCAAGTCTTTGAAAGCACGTTGAGAACCTATTTCTGGGTTTGGATCAAGTCATGAAAAGCAACCTTTTGAACCTTGTTTCTGGATTTCAGATCAAGTTTTTGAAAACACCCCTCAAACCTTTTTTTTTTCTTTTTTTTTTGAGTTTTAAATCAAGATGATCACATCCACAAACAAGGAGATGTTCACCTACCCTCAGAAAGATGACCAACCTTACAGCAAAAGCCATGTCAACGTTGTCACGCTGTTCTTGAAGTTCTTGAAGTTCTCGTTGTCCTTCTTGTAGTTCTTCTGGATCTTCTCATCATAACTTTTGAGGTTTTTGCATTTTAACATTAGCATGATCCTAATACTATTAAAGAATTGAAGTTTAGCTGGACAAATCAATAAAGCACAGTCGAATACTGTGCACTTGACAAGTTTAGCTGGGTTCATTTTCAGCATAGTTATCCTTACAGTTTTGACAAGTGTTACTGCCACTGCATCAAAGTTAACATTACTGGTTTTTCGTTTTCATGTCACTCCAGACTAAAAAACATTTTATCATTAGGGTTTTTTTGGAGTGTGATCAATTTTAAGTCAAATGTAAAAAGAAGAAAAAAACAGAACCTGTTCAGAGGTTTTCTTCTACCTGGGTACTGGTCCAGGTGTAGCACAGACATCTTCACCCTGCTTCTTCCATGTCTTTCTGGTGTCACCACGCTGATGCCGATGGCCACATCATTCTTCTTATATCTTCAGGTTGTACTTGCTGCGTTAGCTCACAGCACTTTGCACAACTTACACTTAATAGAAATGCTAAACTGGTCTACAAGGTCAAAATAAAGCACAGCAAAATACTGTGCACTAGAGTTTAGCAGGGTTTGTTTTCAGTCTAATTATCCTTACAACAGCCTTAAATCCTCATCTTTGTAACAGCCACTGCGGCTCCTGTTTCCATCATTTACATTACTGGGTTTTCATTTTTGTTGTCATTCATTTCAAGAGTGTCAAAATAAAGCACAGAAAAATACTGTGCACTTGAGTTTAGCAGGGTTTTTTCAGTCTAATTATCCTTACAACAGCCTTGAATCCTCATCTTTGTAACAGCCACTGTAATTAACATTACGGAGTTTTCATTTTCATAATCACTCATTTTAAGAGTAAAGCAACAGTTTCAAGACAAATTAGGGAAAAAAAACAAGTAGTATGAAAAAATCAACCTGGTTGATGTCCTTCAAATGGGTCTGTGCATTGTGCATCCATTCCTCATTGAAGACCTTCACACCTTTTGAGATCTTCAGGTTGTACTTGCTGCGTTAGCTCACAGCACTTTGCACAACTTACACTTAATAGAAATGCTAAACTGGTCTACAAGGTCAAAATAAAGCACAGCAAAATACTGTGCACTAGAGTTTAGCAGGGTTTGTTTTCAGTCTAATTATCCTTACAACAGCCTTGAATCCCTATCTTTGTAACAGCCACTGCTGCTCCTGTTTCCATCATTAACATTACTGGGTTTTCATTTTTGTTGTCATTCATTTCAAGTGTCAAAATAAAGCACAGCAAAATACTGTGCACTTGAGTTTAGCAGGGTTTTTTCAGTCTAATTATCCTTACAACAGCCTTGAATCCTTATCTTGGTAACAGCCACTGTAATTAACATTACAGAGTTTTCATTTTCATAATCACTCATTTTAAGAGTGAAAACAACAGTTTTAATACAAATTAGGGGGGGAAAAAAGCAGTATGAAATAATCAACCTGGTTGATGTCCTTCAAATGGGTCTGTGCATTGGGCAGCCATCCCTGGTTGAAGATCTTCACACCTTTCGGAGGTCTTCTTATATCTTCATTTTCTTCTTTGACCAAAAGCATGTCGGGGAAATTTGAGGTAGTTTGGGGCGACGAGGAGGAGTATCCACTTGGGCAGAGAAACGCTGCTTTCCAAAAACGCATTGCCGAAATCAGACCTAATCCCTGTGACCATTTTAAAGTTTCCCTCAGGAAGTTAAATTTTAATTCAAGTGAACTCTCTTTTTTGTTTTGGTAAATTTGTTGATTTACACGTTTTTGAGGACCGAGTTGCTATTTTGTTTAATTAAATCTGATAGTAGACTTGTTTTTGGGGTCTATATTGCTGCACTGGTTGATCGTTAATGGTGGGGATTCTTGTTTTTGTGGTTTTGGAAGAGAACAGTTTCTCTCCACAATTGCATCACCAAAACAGAGCAAAACTAGACAAAAATCTGCTTCTCTGGAAGAGAACAACTTCTCTCCACTATTGCATCACCAAAGCAAACCAACACTAGACCAAAACCTGCAAACCCAGAAGAGAACACTTTCTCTCCACAATTGCATCACCAAAACTAGACCAAAACCTGCTACTCGGGCAGAGAACAACTGCACTGCTTCATCGTTCATGGTGGGGGTTTTTGTTGGTGCGGTTGTTGTCAAACCAAAAGCAAACTGACCTCCAGTGTCCCTCGTTGATGGTCTGTCCGTGGAGTGAAGTAGTCAATGTCTTACCTTACAGGGTCCAGGCGTTGGCCGGTCATGAGTTCTGCCTCAGTTTGACCTGATCTGGCGTAATTTCAGCTCCTGGTTAACACACAGAGAAATACACAACCATCAAACCTGGCGTAATTTCAGCTCCTGGTTAACACACAGAGAAATACACAACCATCAATTTATTTATGTCCTATACGCTATTTATAAATGATTTAAATATTAATAAACTATCTGCTTACCATTCATAAATGGTCAATTTACCATTTATAAGTTATGGTTATTGTGAAGTGTTACCAGTCATTTTAAAACACCTCATGTTTGCATGATGGTTGGCAGCCATGCTCCAAATCAGACCATTTAAAGACTATTTTCAAGCCACATCTTTATTTTCCTTCTGGGCTTATAAAGTTGCATCCCTGCCTCAGTCTCACCTTTGGCCTCCGTGGACTGGAGCCATCTGAGAGGACATGAAGTCAGCTAGGGTCTGAGGAACATGCTGGAAAAAAAACAAACAAACACAGAAGCACACTTAGTACACACCAACAACAGCACTTTCTACTGCAGACTCAGGGTACACTAAGACAGATCTGAATGAGCAGTTTTGCTGTTTCACACTGGGCTTTGAGATCTTATCGTCTTTAATATAGTCAGAAAAATAAGAATAAGGCCAAATGCAGTCTTTTGAACATTATATTCATGGCACCATCATGTAAACCTTAAAACAAACTTATTCATTAAAGTAAAACACTTAAATGTTTTTATAGGTGTCATGGATTCATGTTTAGGGTAGCTGTCAGAGGATTTTATGGTCCAGTGGCCTGAATAACGCCATCTGCTGGACGTTTAGTGTACATACACACACCCTCTGCAAGCTACAACTTGATGCCAGAGTGGAAATTTACTGGAAAAAGTCTTGTGTTTAACTTTGTTAGTGCTTAAACACGTCAGGACTGTATGATAATCCCATGAAAATAAAAGCTTTTTAAATATGAAAGCGTGCCTAAGACCATTTTGTTCAAACATTAGCTCAGTAGAGATTGTATATGCCTGTAGATTCATCAATATAAAAATCAATCATTAAGCTTTTAAAGCTTTGCATACTTTTGGCTCAATTTAAGGAAAAAAAAAACAACAACCATATGAGTCGAATTTTTCGAGTAAATTTCGGCGAAGCGCGTATTGAAGCTTGAGTTGATGACGTATGTGATAACGTTTGAAGCCTCGCGAGCCGATGTTATGCCGCGGAATGCATCCCCTCCACTCATTAGCTTCTTACAGTGGGAGATTATGATCTTTTATTTAAAACAAAACACGAGTATTAGATCATGACAACATGTCAGCAGCAGCAAACTTTCCCTCTGTTTTTATGTGTCTAAAAAATGCACATAGAGAGGTGTACTTGGGTATATAAACTGTACAGTACGCTGTTAAGGTAGAGAACATTATATTTTCGGGACAGCAAATATTCCCAATCAGAGGGCTGTTGTTTTCGGCTTATTTGGACAACCTGAACAAAATCATTAAAGGCATACACTTTTTAATTCAACCAATGGTATGGAAAACTTTCGCCTTGTTCTGTACTTTGAACCGCGCTTCCGCCAGGGGGTGCATTTTACGGCAGGGGTGCAATCTACGGCAGAACACCAGTCGTACCACGTGACTGATTCAGGAACCGGCTCGCGGTTTTGGCGGGTGATTTAAAATCTACAGGCAGCGAAACGCGACGGAGTACCGCTAAAAGTCCGAAGACTTGTTATTTGTTGTTTTTTAATGAAAGTGAATGAAACATTAACGTGTTCGATGCTGTCCCCGTAACAAACGCACAGTCACAAACCGAGTTACACGCAAGCACATTCACATCACAACTGTCTCCATTACTATGTATGTCCTGTTCCCCTTTTCACCCTGCTACTGCGTCGTAAAGACAGACAAAATATCAATAACTTAATAATTTCTGTATCGATATCTCAAACACATGGCGTCACATTCATTCATTTATTCAATTCAGAAATTCGCACACCAAAGTGGGTGTCTCTGTTAATCACTCTGCCTGTTTTACATTTATTGTCCACGATGGCACAGTTGAGCAAATGCAGTTTTAGTCCGGAGTAAAGCAAATGCGTGGAAATAATGATTCAAGTGGCTTCATGTCACGATCACCCACTGAGTCCTTACCTGTGCTCTGGACGAAGATGTTGCTTCCTCTCAGTTTGCTGGCGAATGGCCCGATAGCTTCAGGTGACCCTCTTTTGAACCCTGTGACCACTCCCACGGGGCGTTATTAATTACATAATTTCAAAAAAACCGAAATTTTCTCACCATCTAAAAGCAGTTTATTCCTCTACCCACTGAGCAAAAGACGTATATTAGACGTCTAGTCTAAATTTATTCTTCATTTCAACGTCGGGATTCGGTCTATTTTTAGACGTGATTTAGACTATAAATGTATACGTCATTTCAACGTCTACATATAGACCGAATCTAGACAATCGATCTTAATCCACAATTCAAGAGTTGATTATTTAAAATGATAACTGAACGTTGCAGAATTGATCTCAATCTACTACTATCATACTCCTGAGCGTAACCAGTCTTTTCGCCATATCCGGTCAAAACGCATATACGGCAAAAAAAAAAATAATATAAAAAAACAACTTCGGATCTTAAAGCCTGGGTCCTGCTGAGCACTCGACAACAAAGTTGGTCGCTGAAATTCAATTTGATTATTAGATTTCATGTGTTTCATCCGTCTCGGTAAAGCCGGCTGCCACCGTGACAATAATCCAGCCACCTTATTGGTGAAGCACGCTCACGTGATCCACCGTGCACCCACTTCGGGTAGATTCTTATTCCGCCAAGAGCGAAGTAGTCCATGATAAAAGTTATCGGCATAGCCGCAATACTACGAGATGAGCGACAAAAAAGTATTTGGTAGCTCTGCAAGAGCCCAGCTTAACACCCGTATGGAGATAGGCTTATTCTTGGGTTTGCGTACTGCTACCACCTTTTTCTAACGAGGTTTAGCAGACAATCACATTTGTCGCTTTCAATCTCCACATACACTTCCCTTTCCCCGCCATGTGGTGGCAGTAATGCTTTTTAACACTGTCTTCGAGCTTTGAGCCAAACCAGAGTAGAAGAAGAAGTACTCAAACTCACCGACCACTACAACGAAGCTGGCGTAATGGCATTGAGAGCTGCTTTGAGGAACAAACGCGGCGCTTTAGGTGTGTAAATACGTGTTATAGCTGCTATATGTCGGAGTGTCTTTACAAATGCATGAATCAACATTTTTGATAGTCTTTTTAACGCAGTTGCTGAGGTGATCTTGCTGTTAGCTGTGTAAGCTCTGTGTTAAATGCAGGAACTGGGACAAAGGTCGCAGGACACTTGCAGGGTCTCCCTGTGTTTGCCTGCTCTGTCAGTCTGTACCTAACACTGTGTCAGCTTCAACAACCAAATATTTAGATTGTAGACTCAGTAAACTAGGACTCCAGCAAAAAGCCTCTTCTTCCTATTCTATTCTATTCTATTCTATTCTATTCTATTCTATTATAATCAATTCTATTCTAATCTATGTCTGTCTTTAAAACGAGCAGTTAGGGTTGATGGATCTAAGTTTCTGCTATTTGTTGCTTTTCTTAAAATGTCTCAGGAACATGTCTTTTAAATCCCATATCTATGATTCCTCTCAGAGCTAGTGTGAACACCACTCATAATCTTTCCCATTTGACCATGAAAACATAACAGGTGTCAATAAAAATCAAAACTAGTTCACCAGCATCAAATTGATGTGAAACAACAGATCAACATACTTGATTGATATGTTAGTCTTAGTTTGTTCTACAGACCAGACCATAACACTTTCTGTGTGTGTGTGTGTGTGTCTGTGTGTGCTCCTGTGTAGGTCTTCTGTCCCAGCTGTCCAGTGGTAGTCATGGCCAGGTGCGTACATCTCCTGCCTTCGTCACTCAGCGGAGAAACAACTCCTCCTCACCTCAGGTTAAAGTGGACTTTGACCAGAGCACAGGTAAAGATTTCACCCTCATATCTTAATTCTTCTGAATCCCTCCTGTCACATTTGGAACTGTGATTTTTGCTGGGTTTTGATAACAAACTCAAGGATGTTGACGGATCAGGATATCTTTACCTCTACAGGTGTGGCCGTGCTGCACATGCAGAGTCCACCCGTCAACAGCCTCAGCTTAGATTTCCTCACCGAGTTCTGCATCAGCGTGGAGAAGCTGGAGATGGATAAAAGCTGCAGAGGCCTCATTATCACATCGGTATGGCCAAACTCTGTCCTTTACATTGGCAGTCTTTCTGGAGGTGGATAAGAAGTGTCTTTGTGTTTACATTGCCAGGAATTGTAAAGTTTGCTGATGTGATGATTCAATTTTCTTGATTGTCTCTTCAACCCAGAGCCAGCCAAAGGTGTTCTCAGCCGGTCTGGACATCATGGAGATGTATGGAAAGAGTCCGGAGCGCTGTGGAGTGTTTTGGAAAGCAGTTCAGGAAATGTGGCTGAAACTCTACAGCTCCAACATGGTCACCATTGCTGCAATTAATGTGCGTACAAACCATCCTTAGTGGGCTGTTATGTTTCATGAATGATGCCTGAGGGAGGGAAAAATCTGCACATTTGCACTTAACTAGAGTGGTGTTTTGGTTGAGGTTTGTTTATGGCTCCTCAGACCGCTGTGTATTGCTATTCTGCGGTTGTTTCTAAAGTTGGTTCATCTAAATTCATCTCTAAATTAATTTTATGCCACAATATCCCTTTAACTGTTTTGTTTTTGTGAAATCCCGTAGAACACTGACATTAATAACTTTTGCATCTGTCATGCTTTTATGTCTTATATAATTCTTGGCATGTTTGTCTCTTGTCTTTCAGGGTTCCAGTCCTGCAGGCGGCTGTCTGATGGCTTTGACTTGTGACTACAGAATAATGGCAGACAACCCTCGTTTCAGCATTGGCCTTAATGAGACCCAGCTTGGCATCGTAGCACCCTTCTGGTAAGGACTTCTCAGTCCGAGAACAGCCAGCGCAGTAGTGGTGATGTACAGGAGTAAAAACTAATGCTGCTGTCTGCAGGTTTAAGGACACCCTTGCCAATACAGTGGGCCACAGAATCACAGAGATAGCCTTGGAGCTGGGGTTGCTCTACAACCCCACAGAGGCCCTGAAAATTGGAATGGTGGACCAGCTGGTCCCTGAAGACCAGGTCCTCACTACAGCCACACAGACCATGAAGAAGTGGTTAGCTATCCCAGGTAAATTCAGACTACCTCAAGATCTCCAAGTGAGAGGTTTACATGACCACAATTAGTTTTCATTGACATTCACTCTGATTGAACAGAATCTACTTGGCATATTTCTTTGTTTATTGCTCAAAATGAAATATTGACCAGTGGCGATCCACTAAATTCAGTCTTTGGAATCACTAATACATCATTTTTGTATCTTTTCACTTCACAGACCATGCAAGACAGATCACCAAGTCCATGATGAGGAAGCCAACCATCGAAAAGCTAGTTTCCAAAAGAGAGGCCGACATTCAGAACTTTGTGGGCTTCATCACCAAGGAGTCCATTCAGAAGTCGCTCCGCATGTATATTGAGATGCTTAAAAAGAGAAAGGGCTAGAAGAGAGAGAAATGGAAGCTAAAGAAAAAACAGATACCTACACATTTAGAGGGATGTTTTGACACTGGTGGCCTTCTGTTTGAATTATCTATTGGTGTTCAGTTTCTCACATGAAGCCTTTTCTAATATTATTGTTCAACCAACAAGTCAAAAACTAGATACTGTGCTAATGATTCAACAAAATGACAACGTTTGAAAAACAAATATCAAGGTAATCTAATCCAGAATTAAAATAATAATTTACACTCTACTACACACTGCAACATCTGAGTGTGTTACACTTTACAATGACCTTGAACTCAGCTCCACTACAGCTGTTGTTGCGCCTGTCGAGCCTCCTTTGTCACCCTCATTGTAAATGTGAAGTCTACTTAAACAGAGGCACTTCAAATTTTCAGTATTTTTTTACAGATGAGAAAAAAACTAAAGCCACACTTCAATAAATTTTTTCCAACAATAACAAAGAAGTGGGTTTTGTTTGTTTAAAAGTCATCCAGACTTCACTTGCTAATGTGAGCGAGTGCTGGTGCTAAAGATGATTAAAAAACTTTCATCCAAGCTGATTTCTTTCTGGAGAGGACAAGGGTTTTTTTTTCTCTTGAATCTCACATATAGCTCCTTAAATTGTGGATCACGGCCAATGTTACAAAACTACATGATCCTTGACTTTGCTGCCAGGTGAGCTGGGCTTACTAATGTTTCAAACCCATTTTGGAGATCATGCACATTTAATATCCCAGCATCAAACTGATTAAAATTCTGGATTTGTCTTTCATGCATACATGTTAAGAAAGCCGGAGCTCGGCAGACCATACCTGACCTTGATATACCTTGAATAGATATCGTGGGAGTGGTTTGGTGAAAGGTTAATAACTGTAACTGATAGGCCCTCACAATAATCTGCCAAGTCTAATATACCATCAAGAACTACAACAGCCTCGCAAGTCAGCTAGGTTGCTACTCTTTCACCCTCTGGCCTTTCTAATTTGCAACTTGTAACTGCAATCATTTTCTGACTCTTATTTGTGCATGTACATGGTTACAAGCTTGATCAATGTAGTTTTGTTTGTTCTCATCGAGAAATCAAGTCTTGCTTTACCAGGGTGAGCAGCAGGGTCAGCTTCATGTCAGTTTTATGTGCCAAGAGCTTTGATCCTAATAAAATTCTGGTGAGTCTATTTGTGTTGGTGTGGGTTCAAACACTGAAGAAATCACTAAAGCAGTGATTTATTTTGGGATCATGTCTTAATTCGTACAGGTTATATGTGGTGTCTGGATCTAATCATAGGTGATGCTCAAAAGAGATTTTTCATGACACTCTTTTCAAACAGTCTGTCCCAAAAAGCAAGTATGTAATGAAAAACTCTGGTATACTTGTTTATTAAGATCTTGTTGTTTATGATTTCACAGTTTTACAGTTACTTTATGGTGTACTCAGCTGAGACTGAACCTAGAGGCCCTTCTTAAAAGGTCAAAGAAGTCAAGATTCAGGCTACAGGAGCCAGCTTCACCTCCACAGGATAATGATCACTGACGGCCAATGCCTGGAAGACAGACAGGAAACATCGCAGGAAGTTTAGTCGCTTTTGGCTCTCTGTAGATAAGCTAGTGCAGCTTCTTCTGTCTACCTGCTGATGTGATGGGAAAAAACAACACTACTGCACATGTCACTCCACAAAACTCACAGACTTTCAGCCAAATCAGCTGACAAGTTAAAAGTAACACTCAGAGTTTCAATACCAACTATTAACTCCACACATAGCTCTGTACAACTGGTCAGACTGATGTCAGCGGACAACAGAAGCTGAGATGACTGATTTTGAGTGTTTTATCCACAGACCTGTAGATAAATCATTCTGTGGCAGTCTACCTCTAAGTTATAGTTTCAGACCACAACAGTGCAGCATTTATTTGAAATCTGCCAAGGTCATAAATTCTATTTTATTCCATTCATTTGATTCCCAAATCATGACATTGGTGACAATTTCTTTACTTCTCCTCACTATTAAGAAATAAACTGTTTTGCAAAGCAAAATGAAGAAATTTAAACACACAGTTGGTTGATTTCATAAAATGTTTTACAGCAATACTTAGGAAATAAATTCTGATGAAAAAATAGCTTTACCAAACAGTCTTTGATAGTCCTAATTGATTTTTGTAGGATGTAACATTTACCATAATATCACTATAATGTAATTTTACCCAATGCATCTACACAAGTGTGATAGGATAAAACATCTTTGTTACTTTTATATCAACAGAGGTTTCCTTAGAAGAACAGTGATACCACACTACAAGGATACAAAGACAACAAAAAAGTTTTGAGTCTCAGCCTTCTGTGAGGGGCAACTTTCTTCTCCAGATGCACTGACATTAGAGCTTTGCTTACCAGACTGAGGCTGAGATCCAAGTCTTCCATGAAGTCGTAGACCTGGGCGCTGCCATACACCGTTCCCTCCTTCATGTCATCTGTGACCACAATCCTGCAAATATAGAAAGAGGGAATTCAGAGTTCATGTAAGTGTGTGTATGCAAGTGTCTGCTTGTGTGTGTTTGTGTTTACCTGTCATAAGGGCAGTTAGTGTGTGATACTGTAGTGTCAGCCTCATCACCAATGAGCCAGTGAAAGCTCTTATCAGTGAAGAGCCGGATCTTGTCCCAGTCTGAGCCTGACACATAATTACACCCGGTATTAAAGTCACCCAGCAGCACGATGTCCTGAAGCAAGAGGAGAACAGTTAAATCACTCTCACCCCTCGTACATACTTAAATTTAGCACTTTCTGCATTCTCCTCTATTTATTAAAGTTTCCTTTAGTTTGTGTCTGTGTTTGTGTAGTAGACCAGTGTATTCACATTGGTGTTCCAGCGTGCACGGACATCAGACACCACATCGTACAGTTTGTCTGTCTCCTCCAAAGCAAAGTCTGGAGAGGTGTGCTGAGGGATCAGGACAAAGTTCCTCACAGCTACAAAGCAGGAAGGAAGGATGAAAAGGAGAGAAGAAACCAGAATTTTGGATACAGCAAAGCTTGTTGTAAAAAGTGGCATGTAACCTCTACGATAGAAATAAAAAGTTGCAGAGATTTCATGAAGGGCAAGGTTGCTTTTATCTCCGAATCATATTGGGTCAAACTACCAGGTAAAGACCAAAGGATTATGTTTTTTTCTTTCAAAGTGAAAGGTCAACTTCACTACATCATCCTTCTTTGTCTTGTTATTTTTAATATGGCGCAAATATCTCTTGAAACACAAGTACTCATGCCCACTGATCACAGAAAAAAAAACAAAACATTAAAATCTTAATCACTGGCATTTTATTGTCACTAAACACTATCTCCTTCTGTGTTTTCAGTTTTGACACAGAACCTACCGGTCTCAGTGGAGGAGAACATGACGACGAAAGGCTCTCTGATGAAGGTGTCTGTTCCACACGGCTCACATCCATCATCATAGGTGTAGTTTTTTACCACAGATATTGTCTGCTCTCTGTGCAGGAAACACAAAACATTTCAAACTGTTCATTAACTTAGTGAACTGTGGTTATTGTGTTTCTCTTGAAGGCCAATAGAGGGCAGATTTACTCTATCTGAGTGGGTAAGTGAATGACAGTGTAACGTGTTATGATCTATTCTAGGGTATAAATGTGGGAAAGGAGGTCATAACACTGCTGTATTGATGATAAAGTGATACAAACATATGTTTTGTAATGCCTAACACAAGTAGAAAAGTAAGTATATGAATATACAGTACAGGCCAAAAGTTTGGACACACCTTCTCATTCAATGCATTTTCTTTGTTTTCATTACTATTTAAATTGTAGATTCTCAAAACTATGAATGAACACATGTGGAATCATGTGCTTAAGAAAAAAGTGTGAAATAACTGAAAACATGTTTTATATTTTAGATTCCTCAAAGTAGCCACCCTTTGCTTTTTTGATAGCGCTGCAAACTTTAGCTGTTCTCTCAGTGAGCCTCATGAGGTAGTCACCTGAAATGTTTTTTACTTCACAGGAGTGGCTGAAGTAACCCTGACAAGGTACTTCTGTCATCAAGAGCAAAGGGTGGCTATTTTAAAGAAACTAGAATATAAAACATGTTTTCAGTTATTTCACACTTTTTTTATAAGTACAAAATTCTACATGTGTTCATTCATAGTTTTAATGCCTTCAGTAATAATCTACAATGTAAATAGTCATATAAAAAAATAAAGAAAAGACATTGAATGAGAAGGTGTGTCCAAACTTTTGGCCTGTACTGTATATGATATATGTGTGAAGTGGAAGCTATCATGACCACTTCCTCCTTTATAAAATACACTTGGAGTGTACTATGCCTATTACTGTAAATGTCACTCAGCCATTCTTTAAATTTCAAGCAATACGACCTGGTGTTGCAATAATTCACAGAAAAATTAAAATGCTTTCTAAAATGAATAACATCTTGCTCTTTCTCCATCTCCCTCTGTCATCTCTCTAAAACAAATGCAGTCTCAGCAGATGGCTGTCTAACATGAGTCTGGTTTTGCTCGAGGTTTCTGCCTGTTAAAGGAAGTTTTTCCTCTCCACTGTAACTGAATAATTTTGGGAGTGGGTCTGATCTAACCAATCTTTACATTGGATTATTGTTAATGAAGTAGGTCTTTTTTTGACAAGTGTCTTGGGATAACACTTGTTGTAAACTGTATAAGTAAAGATTGATTGCTTGAAATATTTTTAGTTTGAGTTTTGTGGAGGATTGTCCACTTTCATTGATGTTCAGGACTTCACAGAAGAAAAAGATACAGGTGCAGAGCAGAGGAAAGTAAAGACTTAAAAAAGTTTGATTGTTGTGATGAGTTTGTTTTTGCCCCTCTGTGTACCTGTACAGGAAGAGATATCTCTCCTTATAGGAGCTGCGACCCAGAGGCTCACTGGTGATGTAATCATACCTGAACTGAGGAGAACCTCTGGGAAAACACACACAAATACACACATGAGATACATAGATAAGGGACATGAATGGTAGCTTTTTTGTGATTTTTTTTAAAACAAATTTTCATGTAATTTATTGAACATGGCTCAGACCATGATCATTCAACACTAAATGTTTGTGGTTAGTCTGACTTGTTGACATGCTCCATGAGTTTTTTGGTGGCCGACAGATCATTGTCTCTGACCTCCTGGATCAGAATGATGTCATAGCGATGGACGATCTGAAAAACAAAAACATGAACTTGTTTTCCAGGAAAAAAAATCATCTGTCTGAGTTATTTTACTTGACAGATAAGAAGCACTAAAGCAATAAAAAGGAGGTCAACCGCGGTAAGGCTCGTGCAACTACACAAAGCTTGTGTCTAAACAGCAGTGTGTCAAGAGAGATGTGGAATTAAGAGTTTGAAACTTAAAAAAAACCAAAAATATTGAATAAAAAAAAAGGAGGTAAGGTACTGTCTTTAATCCCTTCTCCAATTCCTTTTGGACAAAACAGAGCTTGCACCAAACCGAAAGCTTTGATTGAATTGGTAATGAGCTCAACTCTCTGCAAAGTCAAATTAACCTTATATTTCAAATGTTTAAGTATGTGATATAAAGAAAAAAAGAATAATGGCTGTAATTCCAGTTCCTGACCGTGCTGATGAGGTTCATCAGAGTCGTGTTGGAAGCTTTCTTGTCTCCGAATGACTTGATGTTGAAGGCACCCAACAACAGAGAGGCGGTCAAATGCAGCAGGGCCATAAAAAGACCCAACGTACACACCATCAAACGCATCCTGGGACAAAGAGGTCTGATGTGTGACAAAGAGCAAAAGCAATTTATAGTCCAAACTGATGGGATGAGAACTTTTCTGTTGAACGTGCATATATCCTGCATGAAACAGGAACCTGAACGTTTCGTTTTCGCTCAGCCACAGAGTGGGAGGTAGAGACAAACTTAACACCTGCACTCCTGGACACATGACAGCATGAATCTGTTCCTGTTTTTGTTTTGTTTTTTAACTGCAGGTTTGAGACTTAGATGCACTGTGTTCTCACAATGTAATTTGTGTTCGATCTCTCAGTCAAATATTTGTCAGGAAAGTGGATAATTTATCCTGTTACCATGGTGACACTGTTGCGGGAGTGTAAAATATGGACAGTAAAAGCAGCTGCTGTGGCGTTTTTACTTTTTCATACCCCTGACTGATTTGCAGTGTTACTGTTAAGTATACATATTGTCAGCCAGAGTTTGAACAAATTTTGTGAAAGAAGAAAAAGTATGGCATGCAGAAAAAAGATCTATTCTTTCTGAAGTAAAGAAGGGTTTGAAATGCAAACTTACCTTCCTCTGTGAGCCTGTGGGAACGATGAGGCCTGTTGCAGGAAGAGCACAGAAGTCTCCTGTTATGATTCCCTGGAGGCTTCCCTGAAACATCTGAGCAGAATCCCCACAAGGGTTTCCTGTACAAGGTTTTTTTTTTTAACCTACATGTGCATGTGACTCTGTTCAGCAGGGGAGTGCTGAAGAGAGGAGGTGTGTCATGGATGTGTGTTTTGTTATACCACCTGAGGGTATCAGGTATGATATGCTGTAAAATAATGAAGGTCATCTCCCCCGAGGGAAAACTAAATCCGGCAACAGTGTGATGTCCAAATTATGATAATTGCTAATGGAATCCAGTAGTATTAACTACTATATCTATATCTCTATATTCCACTTTTACATTAAGTTTGTGATAGTTGCATGTAAATGCGCCGAAAATTGTATTGAGATGATTGTTTTCTGAGCTGCATCTGGATCTGACATTGATTGTGACTTAACATAAATGAGAACAAAATCCTAGTGTTTATGCACTAACGCTGACACTGCCAATGTGTCTGCACAACAACAAATGCATCTTTAAAATGGTTGCATGGGGACATACAATTAAATCAACACATTAACATTGCAGTCCCAATCTTGTTTAACATGACAATATAAACATTTGTGATGTTATTTGTTGTAGTTATGATTTAAACTGGTCAAGCCACACTCTCCTTTTGAACTGGAGCGTTCAGGTGATCAAAAGACTATTTTTACCTGCAGTGTTTGCAGAAGCATTGAGAAGGCAGCAGGTGGCAAGAACAGGTGATAAAGATACTTGTTTGAATTGCATTAGTATTTAGTGTTTTTGTTTTTATTTTTTACATTCTAAACTATCCTCAAAAGTCATATCTTTCGGCACAAAAACCTTCTTTACTGTAGGGTGAAAAAATTCTTAATATTGTGTTGAATCTACTTACAAATGTCGCTCAGTTCTCAAAATATTATGGATACCAAAAACATGTCAGAAAAAGGCTGATATAATGTGCTTCTGTTCTAAGAGCATTTTAAGTAAAGTCAATTTCACAGTATTACACATCTGTAAAATCTCAGTGGTAGTTTTTTTTTATGATTCAACTTTTTATTCTGTTTTGTAAGTATTTAAACATAAATCACAAAATTCACCATTTGTTCTGAAATTTCAAATTGGGCTGTAAACAAAAGCCTATAAAGGCAACGCAAAACAACCAAAGACAAAGTAAACTAACAAACCTAACCGACAAAAAAAGGTCAGGTTAAAGTAAGTGGGTTCCATTGGGCACGGTGTTATAGTTAGGTAATGTGCACTGCCTGAGAGGGGCGTGGTCAGACAACTCATTAGCATTTAAAGCCAAAGACATAAAAACAGCTCCTCTGAGCAGGGCTGAAACCAGAGCAGTGGATTAAACAGAGTGGCGACAACTTCAGATCTCGCCGCCAGAGCGGTCACGTGGTTCATGTACCCCTCCATAGTTCCAAGCGCAGTCTGCACTGTCCATGCTCTTCAACGGGACAGACTGCAGTGAGCGTGCATTTAAGAGGTAAATATTAAAATTAACCGTAAAAAGTCAACATTTGCAACTCTTATTGGATTACTGTGTACACGTCAAAGTCACGTACGTATATTTAGTGGATGACTAGTAAAAGTGAAATAAGACAAGTTTGGGTACAGGTGTTACTTTTTAATAAGAGAAAATAATACAATAAAGTGGTAAGTAACAGGTGTTACAAGCTGTTTAAACAATTGTGCAATGTTTTGGTCTTACAGCATGGCCTGCATAACATTTTTCCATGTTTAATCCACTGCTCTGCTTTGATGTTGACTAAAACCACAGGAAATTACACAATTTTAACCTGGAAACGCCATAAAATCTCAACTTTTTACCTGATTAATGCATTCGAAGTTATTTTTAACATTTTTTTTGCCTACCTTGAGGTATATTTGAGATTAATGTTTGACAGAAATGTAGAGTTCTTCAACACAGAGGCGTACTGCATTTATTTGAGGATAAAACTGCTCTTGTTTCCTGAATTAACAAGAATTATATCTCAGAATTAACTAAAACATTTTTTGGGGAAAAAAAGTTCTTTTTTTATATAGTTAACAAAAATAATCATGTTAGAATTAAAAGAGGAACTTCAATTTGTAAAAGAAAACTATCTATCTTATGGCTATCTATCTCTATCTTATGGCTTTTTAGCAGGGGTCATGGTCTGCTCCAGGTTTTCTGCCTTCTTAGTGAGACGGTTTCTTCTGTGCCACTCTAACTTTCTAAATGCTGAAAGGTGCTCTGCTTATGGTACATTAAGATAAGACTGAGACTTATGATATAAGATTAGAATGAATCTTATCCTACAGTGATGTTGGCATGACATAGAACTGATTTATAACTCCACTTGCATCCAGATATGTGAATAAGGATGTCAGCTGCATAAAAATAACATTTAATTCAGTCAAGTAATATGAAGATTTTACATAAATTTCCTACTTCACTCTTATTTTTCTAAATTATAATTGTGCAGTTACTTAGAAAGTGATTTACTAAACAATTTTGTAACAGCACACCTATTCCAGCTAACAACAAGCCTCCAAAATAGGCAACAAAATGTACAGAGACCAGGCTGTGAACCAATTCCAGTGAAAAACAGCCTGAGGGAAAACCAGGAAAACTCAGCAGGATTGATATTTTTTAGCTCGGATATAAGAATCCATCACTGCTTTTGTCAACATTCAGTCATATCAGCATGAATAAAACCATGAAATCTGGTGGCATCCCTAAAAAGACTTTTTTTTCCTTCACACAATACTGTTAATAAATCAAACACGATTAAAAGGTCTTTCTTTCTTTTTATGTTTTTGCTGAGTGGCAGAAGACACAGGATCAGGATCATTCATGTAACTCAGAAATAACTCCGATAAAAATCAAATCAAATCAATTTTTATTTATATAGCACCAATTCACAACAGTTGTAAGACGCTTTTCAAGGAACAAGAGCAGGTCTAGACCATGCTCATTGTTTGATGATCAAGAACCAACCTAAGATGGGTTTTGGCCCATCTCAACTAACATGAGTAGCAGTGGCAAGGAAAAACTTCCTTTTAACAGGCAGAAACCTTGGGCAGGACCAGCCTCATGTTAGACAGCCACCATGCCGCTGCTGGGTTGGGGAGGAATGTGGAGAGAAGAGGGTAGAGGGGAGAGGACAGGGGGAGAGAGAGAGAACAAGATAAGGGAAGGCGAGAGAGAATGAGTGAGTCTGCAGCAACAGTCCAGAGGAGCCAAAGAGATGGGGGAGCTCAGGGCCCAGGGTGGACAATCAGGGATAATGCAGCTGGGGTCAGGCAGTTCCGCAGCAGACCGTCTGCAGCATTAGTCAAGTGGCAGCTAAGAGACTCAGAGACACTCAGAAAGACAGAAAACTGGCTAGTGAATTATATGGGACATAAAGATCTAAAGAAGAGATAGAGACAGACTCTAGATCAGTGTGCCAGATAGCCCTGTCTAAAAACAATGATTATGAGGGCAAAGTTTTTCCTTTCTTTTTTCTTTTTCTTTCTTTTTTTCTTTTTTCTTTCTTTCTTTTTTCTTTCTTTCTTTTTTTTCTTTCTTTCTTTTTTCATTTTTTCTTTCTTTTTTTTCTTTCTTTTTTCTTTTTTTTACTTTCTTTTTTCTTTTTCTTTTTTTTTCTTTTTTCTTTCTTTCTTTTTTTCTTTCCTTTTTCTTTCTTTCTTTTTTCTTTTTTCTTTCTTTCTTTTTTCTTTCTTTTCTTTCTTTCTTTTTACTTTCTTTTTTCTTTCTTTCTTTTTTTCTTTCTTTTTTTCTTTTTTCTTTCTTTCCTTTTTCTTTTTTCTTTTTTTCTTTCTTTTTTCTTTTTTTCTTTCTTTCTTTTTTCTTTTTTCTTTTTTTTTTCTTTTTTCTTTCTTTTTTCTTTTTTTCTCAGAGAGACAGGAGGAGAGGGAGAGAAAGAGGGAGAGACAGAAGAGGAGTGAGAGTGACTTACCTGGTTGAGCTTGGGGGAGGAGAAATGTGGAGGGCCGTCCATCGGTGGGACCTTCCTCAGTAACAGCCTAGGAGTGGACTTATCCTGGTTCTGGACGAGGCTGTACTGCTACACTTGGACCTGAGACAGAAAAAACGACAAATTATAAAATCTGAAGTCTGCAGAAATGATTTTTCCAGGGGAAGGTTTCACATCTTTGAAATAAATTAATGTTAAAGAAAATTAAAATTAAAAAAG